>JAYKKO010000002.1:20000000-20679166 GCA_037074685.1 Glyphodes pyloalis | reverse complement strand
TTTGCTCGAAAAATTGATTCAATTTGCGTATCTCC
This sequence comes from Glyphodes pyloalis, assembly GCA_037074685.1. NCBI lineage: Eukaryota > Metazoa > Arthropoda > Insecta > Lepidoptera > Crambidae > Glyphodes > Glyphodes pyloalis. The sequence continues at coordinate 20,679,131 of JAYKKO010000002.1, read as the reverse complement.
GAAACGATTTTAGTTTTGTAGGTTGGCCATGCGTGAATATTGTCCCGATATTTTTTACTTTGCACTTTTTAGGGTTCCGTAGCTCTAAAGGCACTTGTCTCAAAATCAATTTATGTTGCCAGCCATACAAATTTCTCGTCATCTGCAATTTATTCTACCTAAAGGTTGTCCGTTAAAGATCACTTCCGCTTAAATTGTACTATGATGTCTGTTTTATAAGTCTGTAAAAGCAACTTCTGAAAAGTTTTGTACAATAAAGTGCATCTATCAAAGGGATAGGGAAAATCTTAAGGAAAACAAACTAAAAAAGTGTTTTTGTGCTACTAACAAATACTAATGCCCGGTTCAAATATTTTGCGATTTCTAATGTGTCAAAAATGACTATCCATTTTTCTACGAGTCGTTATTGATAATTTCAAATTTACTTTCCATCAGTCGTCAGTCGGTCGTTTTTAGCTTACGCTTCGTATAATTTATTACAATCCGTAACTAGAACGGGTTGTTTTTCAAATATGCATAAATGAACGGAACCCTCGGTTAACAGGGCGGTCTCGCTCTTGACCGACTTATTCTGCGTGGAGTGCCCTGTTTCAGAATAAAGCGGTATGCAGACAGGCAGTGCGCTCAATTTGAGTCGCTCTAAGGGCGTTGCTCACGCGCGGCTGAATGAGTTACCGATCAATCTCGGTTAGGCCAGCTTAGATTAATGAGTATAGGGAAGGACGCAGTTTGTTACTGGAACGAGGTCGGCGTTCATCCTTTATCGCTTAAAATTGTTTTTAGAAGAAAAATTGTCACAGATACCCTGACTCTGCCTAATTGTGACCAACATACTGTTATTTTTAAAATATGAAATATTTAAATTATGTGTGTGTTTTTAGGGCGCGGATAATATTTAAGTTAAGTGGTAATAAGGTCATGGCTTAAAGGCGACAAGTACAGCATAATAAATCTGTTACTGGACTTGTCGCCCTTACCTTAAAGGCATGACCCCTCATGCTAATGTAGCTTTGAAAAGGCCCCTAGAAGCTCTGTAAACCTTACTCACACAACAACACAAAAGTGATTGTTATTTGGCTGCGGTCTTTTGTAAGGTAAAGGTATTTCACCAGTTCGAGGGATAGATCGCTATGCCCTACCTCTTTTATCCTTAGTGTGATGGTATATATCCTTGATAAATGAACTATAAAACACAAAAATAATTGTTAAATTCAAACCACAAGTTCCTGAGATTAGCACACGCAAAGAAAGAAATTCTTCGGCTTGATAATATAATATTAGTTAGTATAGATGAGATGAGCGAGTGATAATAAAAGTGAAATTGTCACGACCGCCTCACTCGGTGATGTGACGCTCAACCGTGGCAAATTTACTGTGCGCGTGACACACACTGATTCAGGCATTGAAGAGCTGTGCTTTGATCATGGGTACAAAAGACTCTTTATTGAATACTTTTTGTACGACTTTTATCTACGTGTACTTCAAAGAAACGATTGCATTGTTTTACAGGGAAACAAAAATATTTATATAATGGTTATTGACACTTTAGATGCGGCTTAGTACACTTCTCTCTCAGTTATTAAAGCTTAAATTGGTGGATGTTGCCAGATCCGGCAACCAATTTCTTTTTATATTATGCTTGTTTTATACTTAAACCAGTTGCTTCATCCCCTAACATTGTGTAACATTTTAAAATGCTATGTAATAATAAGAGTGGTATTGGGTTATTAACCTTCCCACACTGGTTCAACACGTTGTATAACATCCTTCAACATTTTGTAACATACGTCTGTTTTTTGAGGAAGCTAAAAGTGTGTTTAAAGAAGGAAGTGCAAATAAAAGCATTAACTTTATGTTGTAACTAGCTGTGCCCGTGACTTCGTTCGCGTGGACTACATCCTTTCATGGTTGGTTTTACCCCTATCTCCCCTAATATTTGAAACAAAAAGTAGTCTATATTTTAATAGAGCTATATTTGTGCCAAATTTCATATCTCTAACTTAAAAAATAAATATATTGGACATAAATAAATATTGGACAACATCACATACATTTACCATATAAACTTTCAAAGGTGGCATTACCCTCCCCCTCCCCTTACTTTCTAACAAAAAGCAGCCTATGTCCGTTCTTGAGGTTCAACGTATACCTATGCCTATTTCATAAAAATTGGTTGAGAGGTTTAAGCGGGAAAGCGTAACAGACAGACAGAGTTACTTTCGCATTTATAATATTAGTAGGGATTAGTTGCATAGCATTTGATTACATGTAGTTATATAACACCATAAACAATATAAAACTTTTGTTGCTCAAATGTAATGCAACTGTATATTTTTGCTGTATGTATGTCATACATTTTACATTTAATACATTATTAATATGAGATTATTTAATATTTGATTGCAATATTTTTTAGTAGTTTGTATTAACTACTAAAATCAATTATCGCGTTTTAACCCGTTATTCTACTTTATATGTTTTAAAATGGAACGCGATAGTCTTAAATTCGTTTCCTTAATCAACCTAAACGTGAATAGTACCCCGGAAATTTCATTTCTCAATCTTAGCCAGTGCGTCACTCATTGAGGTCAAAAAAGATTTTAACTTTTGAACACGATATTCATGAAAAGGATGTTTAAACACTTCATAACAGCTCAACGTACTCTTTTAAACTAACTTTACATTTTTAATCCGTCGTACTGTTCCGCGCTGTTACAAAGCGCGTCAGTTAATTTCAAATCTGCAGCCGTGGGGAGCATGAGGGGGGGGGGGGAATAGAAATTTCCCACCTCTGAACAAAGGGTCAGTTTTCGTTGTTTCTTTGTATGTGGATTAGTCTCTGTGACTCTTTGTTTCCTACGAACTGGTGGAATTCGAGTGGACATAAAAGCTGAGTAATTTTGTGCTTGCTATGGTATATGCAATATCTTGCTGCCATGCTGGATAAGAAGAAATAAAACTCTTTGATGTGCGTAAAATACAACTCCGTAGCCGAGAGGCAAGCGGGCCGGACTTTAGTGTCGCGCCATCTCTGAGGATCCAGGTTCGATCCCCGGTCAGAACTTTTCTATATTGTTTCGGTCTGGGTGTTGTGGTATCATCGTTGTTTCTGATTTCTCTTTCAAACTTCTTAACTTACTTACCACAGAATCAGAGCAATATATGTGATGTTCAATATTTATTACACTTTAGCGTTTTATAACGAGAAAAGAAGATAGAAATGTTCGGTGGAGGGAAGTAGAAGGAAAAGTCAATTTCTTGGTTTTTCTTTACTAATTCGTGAGATTTGTGCATAATAAGTGGAGTTTTTAACATAAAGTAGACTCACGTTTGACCTCAACCTCGCATGATGGACGAAGTAAATAAGGCCTAAGATGGTACCGTCAGCATCATTAGTTTGTATACACCTCAGTACCTTGTCACATTAAAGCTCGTAAGCAAATAGTAGGTACAGGTACTGACTTGTATACGACCTAATGATGCTAATTGTACACGTTCGTTTAGAAAGTGTTCTTTCACTATAGTTATAGCTTTTAAACGTCAATGAAAAACCGCAGCCAATAACAATCACTTCTGTGTTGTTGTGTTCCTGCGTGTGAGGTTCCTGTAAGGTTTCCAGAGCTCCTGGGGGGTTTTACATTAGAAGCAGGGGTCAAGCCTACAAGGTAAGGGTGACTAGTCCAGTAATATCTTTATTATGCTGTACTTGTCGACCTTAAGCTAGGACCTCATTACCACTTAACATCAGGTGGGATGAGGTTAATCTTGAAGTGCAAAATAAAAAAAAAATACAATAGATTTTTTAGCTTGACGAAACTGAAGGCACTATTTAGCGACAGTCATGATTGACGGTTGCGATATACATTCCAGTTACGTTTCCCATCAGAAGAAGGCGGCTGAGGGCGCGGCGGCAATGTGACCGCGCCCAGCTACCGCGTGGGGACCGGCCGGCTGACGGTGTGAGGGCCCTCGGCGCGCGTTGCACCGGTCTCTACTGCGAGGTAGGGATGGTTTCGTTGGACTGGCCATCCCCAGACTCCCCCCGAATACTATGGGGGGAGTAAATGGAGCCGCGTAAGCGGCTATTCCGCCGGCGGTGTTGTGGAAGTCAAGGCTCAGCCGATCTCCCACAACACCGCCACTAAGGCAATGGAGGTCCAACCGGGGGGTTTTAGTGGGCAGTCCTGCCCTTTTCAGAGCAAGTAGTCCAACTCACGCCGTCACCCACCCTCAGGATGACGGTGCGGTGCATCAATGCATTTCCCCTCGTCAAAAAAAAAAGTTACGTTTACCATCCGATAGCAAAGTTTAGCTTTTCGCTCGAGGCTTGCATAAACTCTCATAATCCACCAATATCAATTAGAGCGAGTGGCAACTCGCATGCTGCCGACTACCGACTCTGTTTGACTTGTTAAACAAATTCTTAAACTTTGCCCAACACTCGTTCGGTTTGTCAAATATGTGTATTGTTCTGTAGCTTGCCATGAGCCTGGGGTGGAAAGCTCATTAATTTGGTTGTGAGTGTATTTAGAAAACTTTTAGTTGTAAAATTCATGTTAATACAACAATGAAGTCTTCTCGACCGATTTCGGCCAGCGCTGCAGCAATACGGTGAGCAAATGCATTTCAAACCTTAAAGAAAGACCGATTTGAAAGGAGAGAAATCGAGCACAGGACCGACTATGAACATACCATTCTAACAGCATGGATCATTTTGCTTATCAGACATTTAAAAACTTAAGCTTGTTACTACTAGACCACAAAGGTAGTATAGATACAACAAAAACAATAATGCAAGCGAATACACGGGCAAGTTATATACATATAATTTGTCCATATGCGGGTTGGTGATAACGAACCTGAGCTATGTACACGTAAATATCCGAAATAGGCTTTGCCCGGGAATCATACTCAGGACCCTGAAATCATAACTCGGCATCATTCCATTCAAGACCATCGAGGCGTTGTACTTACTATGAAGCAGTTAAATTGTTTTATTTTGTTTGAACTTATTCAAAAACTATTGGATCAATTTCAAGAACTCCTTCTCTATAACATCTGCCTTACTCAATTTGCACTTGAACTACTATTTCACATTTAATTTGCAAATTGATTTTGATCTATAGTAAATTAATACTAAATACCATTTTCCGTTGTGACGAGACACACAATGTAAGATTTATAAGGTTGTCAACACAGCCGTTTTAAAGCGTTTTTAAACGCAGATTGCGAATAAAAATACATTTAACGACCTCCACAAATCAAGTCCCATTCTCATACAAAATACTGCAGCGACTTGTGAAATATAATGGCAACGTTAACTGTTGAAGAATGATGCTCTGCTCTGTAGTTATTGTCAGCCGTAAAGAAGGAGTGAAATATGGGGTTGGCTTGCACCGGGATAACTGATAATGAAGTGATATGATTTATTTCTGAGAATAGATTTTTGATATTTTGTACCGATGTATTTTGCGCCGTATCAGAGTCAAAAGGCATCCAACGGTATAGCAAATAAATGATAAAACAGTTGTATAGGCGTAGATGGACAGTTTTTTTTACAAACCTTATTAATACTATTGACACTTACGAACAAAACAAAAATGTAATTATCAAGTTTTGGTGCTGAAATTCATTTTTATTTGCTTCAGACCTGATAGGGCCTTGAAACGAGCTTAAACTCGATAATTGGTGTCCACGATATCCTGGTGAAGGATCCAAGAGTTCTGTGCACTTTCAATGTATGAATACGACATTGGTAGAAATATAATTTGCTGAAAGAGGGTAGTAGTTATTCAATAATGAAAACAGGAATCCACCCCTTAGGAAAACGGGCACTCTGCTCTAAAGTTTGCTAAATATCTCGATTAAAAACTCTCTGGTTGATACATACTTGAAATACACGTACAAAGTGACTTTAGCACCTGTTCAGGATCTATTTTTCCGTGAAGATGCTGGCAAAGAACACAGTAGATACCTAGTAAATATGTATCAGTATCTTATTTATTACTATGAGTTCATATCTTTGTACTGCATTAATTTGATAAGTGCATTTAAGGGTGAATTTTGTTTCCGCGTATTAGTTAAATCAACAAATATCAAAACTTACAAGTAACTAAGACTTATTTTCAGAAATTGCTGGTTTTTCTAGAAGGCTCTATCAGTTTTGTAGGTTTCCAGAGACTTCGCCTTTTACTGGCCCCCTTTGAGATAAACTCTCTATAAAATATATTGATGCACATTTTATTGAGAACCATAAAACTATGAAGTATCGAAATACAAGTTTACTTTACAGCCGATGGCAGAGCGATAATAAGTTTTAAGATACAGTATCATTGTTATAGATTTGGAATAAAATTGGGTTTATTTTGTAATGATAAAGGTAAGAGGTACACTCCATTTTGTGAAGTGCGTCTCAAAATAGTTGATGATAGCGTCTAATGATAGCAATTGAAACCTGAAAGTGCGCTTTAAAAGACAGTTTATAAGCACCTCAATATGGTTGCGTTTATGATAGCTATTGAAAATTGTTGGTGCGCTTTGAAGAACAATTTAGATGCACCTCAGAATGGTTGCAGTCATGATAGCTATTAAAATTTTAAGGTGCGCTTCCAAATGCAGTTTAGATGCACGTCAAAATGGTTACAATCAAGATAGTTTTCAAAACTAACAGGTGCGCTCCGAAGTACAGTTTAAGTGCAACTTATAATGGTTGCAGTCATGACAGCTATTAAAACTAAAAGGTTCTTATTCATTTTCAATTATGTTTGACACGTTATCATTTCTAAGGCAATACTCAAAATAATCTATAGCTGTAACGATAGCTATTAAAACCTATTGGTGCGCTTCAAGGGACAGATTCAGTACGCATCAAAATGTTGGCGCATCGAGGAATGTCTCAGTCAAGCGTATAGAGTGCGAGTTTGCCTAAGCATTCCGTTTACGAGGCACTTAATACAACTAGCTAACGGCACTAAACATATTTCATTGCTCTTTTTAGTGAGCGTAAAAATTTAGTTTTACGCCTTGTTGTGCTCAATATAGTAGAAGATTGAGCCGTATGTTGCAGACAATAAAGTGTTTGTTGGCGTGAGTGTATTTTAAAGGTCTTGTGATTCGTTTTTGATTTTCACCTTCTCGAAACTGTCTCAATTTGGTAGTTTCTTGTTAATTTGGGAGAGTTTTTTTTTCATATTTATATTGTATGAAAGTGTAAATTTAATTTATTATAGTTTATAGTGGTTCTAATTCTAAATTACTTGAACCAAGGGTTGACTGGTACGGAATGCCCCATTAAGTCCACCTGTTGTACTTTTTTTTACAATAAAGTTAATAAATAAATAAATGACTTGCAGTATCTCAGATATATTTGATCATTCTATAACCACCACTTTTGTTTCCTTATTTTAATCACAAGTAAAGTATTTAAGAATACTCAAAATTTTTAAATGGTAATCAAGTATCATCTAAATCTATTTAAGTAGAACACCTTGAAGTTAGAAATTAAAATGTAAAAATTATAAATAATAGTTATGCATAAAAAGAAAAAATTCACTCACGAAACGGTTAAAACCGAGCTTGTGGTCTAAAATCTTTCTTTCTTATAGTTCTTAGTTATTTTTAATTAGTAGGTTTCCTTTTAATTAGTAGGTTTCCCCGTTTTCATTCATTTCTGATTCAGTGAATTCTTATACTTATTTGTTAAAAAGCCTTTTTCACACCTACAATCATAATAAAATAATAATTAACTCTATGTGGTCGTATCATGGCCTGCATGAAATAACATCATAACATGCTATTCCTAAAAATTTATTAGTAATTTCTTTCCAAAATTTCAAGGCTATAAAACCAAAGAGTATAAAAAAAAAACGTGTCATCACACGGGATGTAACAAAGAACGTGTATTTATTTGCCATATTTGTTTGAATATTTAATAGTAAAACAATTAATGGTGTCAGTCTTCCTATATCAGGTATTCCGGGAATTTGTGAGCTGATTCCGTTTTACTGTTTAACTGAATGTACAATTATAAACAGGTTGCTACTTAGTGGATAACTTAAACGTGGTCCAAGATCTAGCTGATGATTAAATGGGAAGAATACGTGTATCTGAATATTCCCTAGCCAAGCACCCTACAGCTTAAAAGATTTACCCCTACTCTCTCTAGATAAGGCTAATCTCAAAAATCAAAAAGTAAAACTATTAAAGGCCAGCAGCAAAATATCACGGTTAGGTCCATTCGGCATACGAACTTTCCTAAGCTGGACTGGTTCTGTTGGTTTGAATAAACACAAATGTATGGTTAACAACACGGCAAGGTAAACATTTGTAGTTCAATAATAGACCTAATGCGGACGACATAAGGGCGGTGGCTAGGTCATAATGTATAGTATATTTATACGTACTATATAAACATGCAAGTCCAAAGTGTGAAGTCTGACGTGCTTGTATATGTACAGTCGCCGTCAGATATATCGGAGCAGACAGAGTGACCAAATACTTCTGAACAGTTAAAATGTCAAAAAGTTCCATACACCACAAGTTACCATTAATATCTGAACATTCATTACTTCAATAATATCTGTAGATAGATGTCAAAAAATCATAAGAAAAAAAATGTTGTAAAAATGAAAAAAAGTTATTGCAAGAATAAAACTAAGTTAATTTTGAACGTTATAGGTTTTTATTTATCACCACAAATATAATGATTCAAGAATCGATACAATTTATTTATCATATTACCTACTAAATTGTAAATGCGTAGATACTTTTCGATGAATGTGAAGCATGTTTTTATTATTTCACGCAAAAACTATTAAATGCATTTGGTTGAAGTTTAATATAAAAATAGATAATAAAATTAACATGTAGGTACTTTTGATTCCTAAACAACGCGAACGAATTTACGGGCAAAAGCTAGTTTATTTATAAAGGCTCCAAAAGACCACTACATCTGCAATGACGTCATCAAAGAAACGGTCGGGCATTTGCCTCACAATTTCGCCATCAATAACGGGTCGACCGTTAGCAAATTATTTCGCTTAAATTCGCGTTTCAAACGACAACTTGCCAACAGGATTTTAGGTATAAAACAGGCTGTTTGAGTAAAATATTAGTGTTTACGGACCCGAAGCCCGAATGGGCCGGGTAGAATTGAGCGTCGAATTAGTGTTGACAGTGCTAAGCTAATGTCGTGTCCAGAATGTTATGTTTTGCCGTGGAAATTGGCATTTTATTTATACATGAGGCTGTAATTATTTCGCAGGTGTTTTGTCGGATTTCGCAGTTAACGTATGAACGTGTAAATACTTGTATGAGCTATTATGAATGTTTATATATTAGTTCTATTGGAAGTTAAATGCTATCAGTGCGTACTGCGTAGTATATATACTTATTTAAAAAATTGATAGTTAGTTTATATTTAAACAAACTATCAATTGTATATCCATCTTACCTATTTACAAAACTTCGTGAAATTTAAAATGGTTTTTCATTCCCATAAATAATATATTGTTTTTTGACAACACTTGATTCGGCATTTCAAGTAAATTGGTTACGATTATGATAATTGGCTACTTGACAGTTTTTGAAAAAGTATTGCAAAATGTGCGCCCGTTCATTTTATATCCCAAGCAATTCGATTTATCTGGAAATAATGTAAATAACCAGAGAAAAATAAGATTTTGTGTAACACATTTAAAAAGCGCGCAAAAACGCCAAGTCATGTCACTGTTGAAATTATGACGTCAATGTTGTAGACAACGAACCGATACGCATAGGAACGACTTCATTTAGATAAATGGAAAATGTTTCAATAAATTCTTAATACGATTAAAGACACAATAATTCAATTTAATCGGTAAAATAATCATTGTTTCGCCACATTAAAATAAATTATTTTCGCCGACAGCTGTCATTTCCGAATTGCAATGGTGGTTTCCGTTTCGGTTCTTTTGTTCCACAGATAAAAAAAGTAAAATTTATGTTTATGTTTAAAGAATTTATTCCCATAAAAAGATTACAAATCCACTTACATGAGAACAATACTGTAAGATTTATTTTAAGTTGCGGTCGCCGCGCAAAAACATAACGCCTCCATGACCCTTACACAAATGTCCAGTCAGCAACTTTCGAGTATATAATTGTGCAGTTGAAGTTTAAAACGGTTAAATGAGTCTATACTTTTAATGTGTGACGGTAGCTTATTATAGAAATGTGCTCCCTCAAAGGTAATGTTTTTTTTTCCGAGATTGGTACGTGGCTTAGGTAAGACGAGCAAGCTGGGTCGGCGAAGACTGCGTTTGGATATTTGCGACTTTTTTGTAAATGTTAAATTAGTTTGGATGGATTTACTGGTGATCTTTCTGATTAAAATACAAGTGTTATATATATAAAGTTGTCGAATGTTCATTAATTTTGTTTCTCTAAAGATTGTACGTGTTGATGTTAGGTAGGGGTAACAGAAAAGTGTTTTTATTACCTTGTTTTGGGCTCTTTGCAGTTCCTGTATCTTTGTTTTGGTCGCGCTTCCCCATATTTCTATTAAATACAGTAAGTGTGATTTAATAAGGGAGTTGTATATATTGAAACGTAGTTTCCTAGGTATACATTGATTTACGTTACGGAGTGAGCCCGTAACGGAGGACAGTTTGTTTTTTATGTATTCTATCTGTTTGTTCCACGTTAAATAGCTATCCATCCTGAGACCAAGGTATTTTTCGCATGTTTTTTGTTCAAGAGGGATATCGTTAATTGTTAAAGGAGTGTGGGATGGAATATGTTTGTTTTTTGTTTTAAAGATAATGTAGCATGTTTTTGAGATGTTAATTGTTAGTAAATTAGACTGAAACCATTCGAATAACGTGTCGAGATCTTCTTGCGCTTTTGTGATTACTTCCTCTATATTTATACCGAAATAAAATAGGCATGTGTCATCCGCGTATAGGGTTACATGGCCATGCAGCCCCAAGTCTGTTATGTTATTAATATAGATAAGGAACAATAGTGGTCCTAGAATAGACCCTTGCGGGACACCATATGAACTAGGTTGGGTACTACTTTCATTATTTTCTATTTTAACTATTTGTACTCTATTTCTTAGGTAGGACTCAAACATTTTAAGGACGTTACCTTTGATACCAATATCATTTAATTTATTTATTAGCAGCTTGTGACTCACAGTGTCAAAAGCTTTTTTTAGGTCGATGTAAATACCCAGAACAAACCTTTTTTTGTCTAGATTTTCTTTTACCTTTGTGGTTAGATCGACTATTGCCGCAGTGGTATTACATTTTGGCCGAAAACCGTATTGGCGTGGAGATAACAAATTGTAGGAATCAAGGTAGTTTGAAAGTCGGTTATGAATTATTTTTTCTAAGATTTTGGACAAAACTGGCAGCACGGAAATCGGGCGATAGTTTCCTGGGTCTGTTATGGGTCCTGATTTATAGATAGGTGTTATTTTTGCAACCTTTAAACTATCTGGGAATTCCCCATCAAACATTAGCTTGTTTATTGAGTGTGCTAAGGGCTCAGAAATTAGATCTTGTAAACATTTTAGGACTTTTGCACTGATTTTGTCTATGCCACTACTAGTATTAGGATTTAGGTTTTGGATGATTTTCTTTATTTCATTTCCATTACACGGGGTTAAGGTAGAAAGTTCGTAATTGTTTTGTTGCTTTAAATCTGGATGTGAGGTAAGATCGTGATATTTGGGAGCTATTTTTCCCGCAAGTAAGGTGCCTATAGTAGAAAAATATTTGTTGAAAATCTCACAGACTTCACCTATATCAGTGATTTGTTTGGAATCTTGTATTAGCTTTGGGGGAGCACAATTTGGTTTTATTTTGTTGCTGGCTAGATTGTTTATTAGAGCCCATAGTTTTTTTGGATTATTGTTGTATTTGGTAAATAATTTGTAATAGTAGGAATTCTTCGTATTTTGTATTAGTTTACTTATAGTGTCTCTTTTTTGCTTGTACGCATTTTCTAGATTACTGTCACTCTGGTTTTCTTTATGCTGCCTCCATAGATCGTTCCTTTGGCTGATCCCAGTTATTATCTTACTATTGATCCAGTCTTTTCTCGGGGGATTCATTGTTTTAATTTTCACTACTTTACTTTGAGCCACAGATAGTTTTATTTTATTTTCGAGATCTCCGTAGTTTGCTGTAGCGTTGTTTATTTCGTGCGATTCCATTGTAGTATATAATTTCTTGTAGTCTATTGACTCATAGGTCTTCCTTACAGTCTTGGGTGTCTCATATTTATTTAGTTGCAGGAAGATCTGTTTGTGATCTGTCATTGATGAGTTAATGATAGCTAAGTTAAAGTGTTCACATTGCAGACTTGTACTGACATGATCTAAAATTGATTTCTTCGTCTCAGAATCCCTGGTACAGTATTTTTTATTTATTTTGTTTAATAACTTATGTCCTGTTTCCTTCATTAAGCATTTATACTTAGATAGGGTCCTGTCATTTGTCAGTAGGTCTATATTGAAGTCTCCGAATATAATAGTTCTCTTTTGTTGTTGTAATTGCGCGCCATATATTTCCAAAAACTTTTCTACATTTGTGTGTCCGGGTTTGTATACCACTCCGACATTTATTCCGAGTTTTTCTAAATGTAACCATAAGAAGTTATTTCCTTCTTCGTAGGTTGATTCTATTAAGTAATGCTTCAGGTTATTGTGTATGTATGCTGACACTCCTCCACCTCTGCTATCGCTTCTAAAGTTGAAATGATGAGTATAGTTATCAATTTGCAATTGTCGGGCTTGTTCTTCATTTTGTATCCACGTTTCAGTCAGTAGTATTATATGTATAAGTGTCGGTGTTGATTGTAAAATGCATTTTAGTTCATCTAGCTTTCCTGGCTTTTTGATACTTCTTGCGTTTAAGTAGAGAAATGAGATGCCTGACTTTCGCGTCTGTATTTGTTGGTAGTCACTTACAATTTGATATAATGTGTTTTCGGAATACTTTGAGGTAGGTATTATTGGGGACTGGAGTTTTTTGAGACAGATTTAACGATTGTTGGTGTGCCCTTTATGTATTTTATAATGATATCTTCTTCTCCGTCTTTCTTCCGTTGTGTAAATTCATCCTTAATTGCTAAAAAGTATTTTTGTTGTATCGGGGTTTGATCACTAAAAATTTTAATATCTTCAGGCAAATTGCCTTTATTACGTAGTAGTGTCATTGCAGTCTCTGAGTTATCGAAACATACTTTTATTCCTCGGTTCTTATTTGGTTGATATTTTCCAATACGGAAAACTTTAGTTGGCTTTGGATGATCTTTGTTTATTATTGATGTTATGTTTAAAACGTCGGTTTCGTCCTTGGCAGTCCTTTCTTTGGTGTCCGTAGCGCTCTGTTCTGGTATTCCGACTATTATAATATTATTTTGTCTCTTTTTGCGTTCTTTGAGCTCTGTAACTATTTCTTCATATTTCTTCTGCTGGATAGGCTCTGTTGAGCTACCAGGAGTTGCAGGTATGGCATCCGAAGTTTTAAGATTTGCTTCGAGAGATGTGATCCTGTCTTCGTGTACAGAGAATTTACTGTTTAAGTCTTTTATAGTACTTTTGATGTTTTCCTGATCTTTAACCATTGCAGATGTCGAGGCCTTAATATCTTTTATCTCCCCTTTTAATGTTTTCATATCTTCACTCATATCATTCATCACCCTTTCCTGTGATTTTATAAACCCTCCCAATAGTTCATTCATACGGGATATCTCTGTGCGTAATCCTAGAATTTCCGCTCTGCAGTCGCAGTCATGGTCCAATTGCTTTCTTTTGCGAGTATTTATGTTTCTTCCCTCTTCCGCCATTATGGATAGGTCAGGTTGTGAGTTGTATTTCAAGTCCTTACCGTTTGGTGAGCGAATCATGTTATTTTGATTGTAAACAAGTCCAAAATAGTGGGTATGAACATACGATATTTTATTTAAAATACGCTCCAGCGCATAGATCAATTTTGTCAATTCACTTTATCACCTCACATTCACTGTTTCACTCTCACTTTTGTATTGTGTCATACGTGCGATGAGGAGCCGACGAGTGTCCACTGCTTTTGTTCCGTGGTGAACCAGCGAACGAGACACTGAGCGCCCGGGTTGTGTGCCGTAAGCGATGGGTCTTGATGGCTGGTTAGGCAGGTATGAAGGCGTCCAGCGACCGTTGACACGGAGAGTCTATGTTAAGCGTCGTAAGCGAGGGGTCTTGAGTTACTGGTTTTTAGAGCGGTTTTACACAGAAGCGTGCGCATATGACGGCGACCTGCGCCGAACTATCTTAAATTTATTTTGCAAAATTAAAATACTAACTATGCTTTTAATTATAAAATAAAAATGTAAAATTATTACTTTACTAATAAGCTAACACTGTCAAGTAGCCAATTACAAATTGTTATCCATCATTGGAGCTGACATGGTTTAATATGGGGAGTACGACTTTAGATTCGTATATATAAACTATGTTTATCTATTTCTTACCTTCAAGTATGGGACAGAGACAAAAGATAGACTTTCTGAAACAGACTCGTTTTTGACGTTTGTGAATTAATTCATTTTATTATTTTTTATAGTACTATACGCCGTACTAGCGCACTTTAAATATTAGAAACAGAAAATTTTTATCTCCCTCCTTGATAAAAAATGTCTGTTTCTAATATGTGAATTAATTGTCGGATCCTGATGTTTCTTCTTCTGTGTGTTTTCTTATAAATGTGTTCTGTCATAAAAAATACATTTAGAAAACCCGCATAAGTCCTGGCTATTGAACCAAAGGTGGTGCGTTCGATCTTCACTCAGAGCAAATAATTATGTTTGTTTGTTAATATGTTTGGTCACTATGTATTGTGGTAACACCGTGCGTTTAAGTTACCATAACACAAGTACTTATGCTATTTGGGTAATGTAAGTAATCTTCAACAATTACTGTAAGTACATATTATTAAAAGCAAGAAGAAAAATGTTTTTGTCTCAACTTACAAACATAACACGAAAGATAATCTGTTCCAAACATAGATGGATTGTTAATGAGAAAAAAGCTCAGCTAATGCTGTCTCAAGAATGGATCCTAAGCAGCGCTGGTTTTCTGCTTTTACCAACTCGTGAGATGTTATTCTAAGGAATATTGGGGGTGTTGATGGCTGACAGTCCCGTTTCATTAACATTATAGTTAATTAATTAACATCTTTTAACAATGATAATTAAAGATAAAATTAAAAAAACCCAGTCTCATCTTGTTTAACTTTGGAGTAGATACTTCAATATTTATTGACACTCAGAACAATTAAAAATGTTTATTACATGAGTGTTTGTACTGAGTGGATGTCGAACCTACGAACCTTGGACAACAAACACGAGCATTAATCAATGAACCATCAATCAGTAAGTAGATAACAATAGATAATCTGTAATTTCACTGTAACCCTCCTTCGTTAATGACGTCATCATCTCTGGGCTCAAGGTAAGATGGCGCACAGTTTGCACCTGCGTTTCCTGTAATAAAACTACCTACGCACCTGTTCATTGGAAAGTCCAATAATGTTCTGATATATTTAGTCTGATGAGCATTTATTTCGTTGTTGAAAAAAGGGGATTCAAACAATATTAGGTGATAATATATTAATCATTGTATTTATATTTAGAGTCATTACTTTTATATATTGTCTGGTTGTTCAGTAAATCAACCGAAAAAGGGTTGACCCTCTTATATACATACTCCGATGAAAGAAAGTTATCTCAGGATATGGTGGGAGTGAACATTTGTCAATTACAAATCCTCTTTACCCAAGCGTGGTTCATAATAATCAAAAACGTTTTGTTTTATTGTCTATTTTATTTAGCCATGAAATCATCTGAAAAAAATATGAAATATATTGCACATTTATTACATATTTAAAGTTTTTGTGTTACAGATATCAGAAACAACGACGGTAACACAAGAGCTAAGACGATATGGAAAGAAATTAATTAATTTATGCAAAACAAATTTTCCTCGCCAAAATATTACGTCGTTCCATGAAGCATTGAATAGTTTGATCGTTCATACATAAACAAAAATATTTGCTCCAAAATAGAATATTGATTGGTTTTTAGTAAAACTTCATATGGATTATTAGAAACAGAAAATTTTTATCTCCCCTTGCGGTGCGGCAATCGAACCCACGACCTTCACATATTGCGTGTGCTGCTCTTACCAACTGAGCTAACCGCAAGTTATCGTAGGCGATGAAATTTTTCTGCTGTATCAACCGTTAGCCTCCGGTAAGTGCCCTCTGCCGAATATGTTTAGAACTACATACTTATCGTGGGTTCGATTCCCGCACCGCAAGGGGAGATAAAAAAAAATCTGTTTCTAATATTTAAAGTTCGCTCGTACGGCGTATAGTACTATAAAAATAATAAAATCGTTTATATGAATTGTCAAACTAGAACTATTATAGAAGTTTTCTTAGAAAAACTGAATTACGTATTAAAATCATATACCCAATTTACACATGTAGGTTACAAGTAACCCTTAAGCATCTTTAAAATAAATATGTAAAACCAAAATTGAAGTTACAGCCGGTTTGGAATCAATTCCTACCTAGAAGAAAAGTAACCCAGCAAGAAACTCAGTAGTTGTCCTAATCTTTACAATATCTCAGACCAGAGGAAACTTAACTTTAATGTGTATGACATTAAACATGTTTTTCTTTGTTTCAGGATTTTTTTACAATAATGCGGCAGTCTTATGGAATCTAGCTTAGCCGAAAAAGAAGCCGGTAAGTTAGTTTTTGTCTTGCTCCGGTTTTTACGGCATCACTGCGTTCTACCGCTCGACCACTGTGTCTTTGGCTTCAGGAAGTTCTCGGACAGCCATAAAATGCGGTAATTAATGTTTTATTATTATTTTCAACGTATTTTCAATTCACAACCTAACACGCCACAGACCCAGCAATGAAACCAAATGCATAAAATCTAGCGAAGTCCAAATATACCCAGTATTAGATATTTTATAACGACCATATAAATTATTATATATTTTAACGGCCTTCGTAGCCGAGGGGCGAGTGGGCTAGATTTTGGCGTCGCGATATGGGAAACAAACTTTTCTATTTCGTCTCGGGTCTGGGTGTTGTGGTACCGTCTTTGTTTCTGATTTCTGTAACACAAGTGCTAAAGCTACTTACCACAGAATCAGAGCAATGTATATGATGTTATCCAATATTTATTATTTATTTAGTACCTTAGCTACAAAATTATAATGTAACTTACTTCAAAACTGTATGTGATCATAATATACCAAAAAATATTAATTGCTACAAAGCAAAACATAATGTCTGTTCAGGGAACTCAAAAGAGTTCGTAGTACCAAGTTTTCTGCCATCCAGAGTGTTTTACTGAGTCAGTTCTTATGACTACAAGAGTTCATGTTAAATTGCCTTTGTAAAGATTATTTTACCGTCATTGATATTTATTTTTCTTTCGAAGTGTAGGAAAACTATTTTTTATTGTAGTTTTCAAAACATTATGTCGATTCACGTTAAAATAGCAGGGATAAAATAGTTTTGTCAATTAATAATTAATAAATGCATAAACTATGCATATAAATTTGTTTTAAAAAGACCCTATACCCCTAGTCCCCGACCCTTAAAAGTGAATTATTAATGCTTTTATCTTCCTGAACCAAAATATAAGCTTAAGTGAATTGACAAATTGAGCCAATTGCGTTTCGAACATGTTTAAAACGTCTAAGTAAGTAGTTTACAATTAACAACTAAAAATGCTATCATATTTTGGCCCCTTAACTTGTTTGAAATTTGCATTTTATTTACTGGAGCAGCCCGATTGGTGAAATACCTCCACCTTACAGAAGACCGCAGCCAAATAACAATCACTTCTGTGTTGTTGTGTTCCTGTGTGTGAGTAAGGTTTCCAGAGCTCCTGGGGGGGGGGGGGGGGGGTGCTACATTAGTAGTAGGGGTTAAGCCTTCAAGGTAAGGGCGACAAGTCCAGTAACAGCTTTATTATGCTCTACTTGTCGCCCTTAAGCTAGGACCTCATTTCCACTTAACATCAGGTCAATCTTGAAGTGTAATATAAAAAAAAAACATATTAGTTAACATTAAGTCCGGATAACGTTGATCCCAGGTATATATTATTTTAGTATTTAATCTGTCTAGCTATCAAATTTAATCGAGTAGTTTAAGTGTAGAGGAGTAAAATGAATTTCCATACATCTAAACTTTTAAACATTTTAAGCATGTTCATTTGTATATATATATAATGTTTTATATCTATGAGTTTATGTATGTTTATCATGCTATTCTGTGAATATAATTCAAGAAATAAAACTTTATTTATGTTGCACGGCCGTATCCATTTCTCGCCATCTACTATTTCCTCTACCTTAAGGTTGTCTGGAAAAGATCGCTTTCTAGTGATAAGACCGCCTAAATTGTACTATAATCAATCTGTAAAACCTATTTCTGTAAAGTTTTAGTGCAATAAAGAATACCTATCTATCAATCTAACATTTGAAATAATTTAACGGGCCAAAACGCGACACCATTTTTATTTAGTAGTTAATACGAACTACTTACTGCTCGACGTTTCGGTTAGGTTGCACCAACCGTGGTCACGAGCTGACTGGTCTTGCTCGCCTTCGTCTGTTCGTGGGAGCTTGCAAATCTTCATCCACCCTCACATTCTCACATAACAAAATGTTATTGAAGTCACTTCGACACCCTACACTGACAGTATCCGGAATTGTTTTTGAACGCGAAAGTCTTAAAATTTATATCTAAACTTTTGTTGATAATATTTGTTGGTACATTACTATTATTATATACAGAAAATAACTTACCTATATAGTCCCCCTTTGACGTTTTTCATGGCGATCCTATCCAAGAATCAGGGCCAATACAATGCCTCGAGACATTGATGGATGATTTCTTTGTGTTATCGAACACTGCATATGTATGGAGCGATGTTGTTCCACAGGGCAGTATTTTTTGACCACCATGTATGAATATAATACGCCCAGATAATGTACTGATGATGAGGTTTTATGGGGACGGTTGTAACGACCCCTAAGTTGGCCATTTGTGCTCATGCTTAAGTGATAATATGTTGGGGATTAGGGAGCGAACCGTTTGTAACTTAATAGCTTTTAGCTTTACGGAATTTGGTAACACGAAGACACGACTATTTACTCGTAGAATATAGTTTTTCTTTTCTGATCTATCGTTCTGCTTTAAATTTAATAAGATTAAGTATTTTTTTCTTTGTAGCACAGTTAAAAGCACGTCAGACTTATAATACACTTTGGATTTAGCACCGCTTTTATTTCGTTTGAATAAGAACTAATACCAAGCTGCAATTAACTAATTAACTACCTTGCTGTGCTATTTTGATCATAGATAATTTTACTCCAGCAGACTATAAAATTAAGAAAAAAAAAAGAAAAAATACAATAAGGATTTGAACTCACATCCTTAATATTGCTTTCAATGAACAGTAAAAGATCCTTTTGGTGGAATAACCCCATGGGACATACATACATACATACGTACCCATTTGCATTATGGCAAGCGTGATGATTTAAGTAGCCACCATTGTACTGATGACTTGATTTAAATGATACATGTGTTGACTCTGTAGTGGGTCTTCAAATAAACAAATACACCAATCACTTTTACTGAACATCTGAATGGTTTACTTAATAAAAAATTAACATTTCTCTATTTGATCGTCGATTAAAAAATATAAAAAAAAACAAGAATTTGACTCTTTTTTATTTCCGAACTTTCAACGTACCTACCGTGAAATTGTATATTTACATTTTAACAAACCTTGTTACAACAGACTGGAGGGGTTTTCTTTTCCAAAACATATTAAATTTCAGTTCTAATGGGACGTGAAATATTTTTTAATTAAAATTTTCTCGTTTTACGATAACAAGAATACAAATGACGTAACGAGGGTGATTGGACTCGTTTGAATCATATTATATATGTTTTATGATATCTATGTACTTACAGGCGTGTATTGGTGCAATTAAAAATATGTGTGATAATTACACAGTAACCTTAGCACCTTACCGAATTATTTTTGACTGATGAACGACTGGTCGAACGACGTTTTCCCGAATAATCCTAAATATTGTAAAGATTAGGATAACTACTGAGTTAATTACCGAATTCATGTCGGTAGGATGAGGTGCCGAACCAGCTGTAGCTTTAATTTTGGTTTGTATTAATTTTGAAGATGCATGTGTGTTACTAGTAATCGACATAAATAAATGAATTGATTATCATGATTCTTTAAAATACGTAAATGTGTAAACTTTAAGACTTTCGCGTTCCATTTTAAACATTTAAAAAAATTTAACGAGTCAAAACGCGACACTATTTCTATTTAGTAGCTAATACGAACTACTTACTGCCCGACGTTTCGAGCTGTCAACTCGTGACCACGGTTGGTGCAACCTTTTCGTATTAACTACTAATAAAAATACCGGCCAAAAGCGTGTCGGGCCACGCTCAGTGTAGGGTTCCGTAGTTTTCAGTGCATCACAATACTTAAGTATCCCCACTTAAAGTTATAAAAATGGGCTATATTCTTTTTTTATTTGAAAGCATATACATTGAGAATACAAAAAATATGTAAAGTAAGAAAAAAAAAATGCTTGTATATGCGTTTTGACCCGTTAAATTATTTTAAATGTTTAATACGTAAATGTGGCTTGATGCACTACAAAATAAAATCTACAACAATGAGTTGATAGCGCATTTTGAATACGAAATACGAAATACGTGAAGGTCGTGGGTTCGATTCCCGCACCGCAAGGGGAGATAAATTTTTTCTGTTTCTAATATTTAAAGTTCGCTAGTACGGCGTTTAGTACTATAAAAATAATAAAATCGACTATGATAATATGTTTTCGACCAGAGCCCACTTGATAAGAATTGAATTATCCAATTTAGTAGTTGATTGGATGATTGCGGTCAGCGGGGACATGCACATGAGCGCAATAATAAAATGCAGCGGCTGTTGCACTCCCAAAGGAAAGGTTATTCGGTTAAATTTCGGGTAGGTATTGTCATTAGAGTTTCTTTTCTCTTATTTAACATATGACTATACATAAATATTAATCTTGTATCTTCTTATATATATATATATATATATATATATATAAATTAATCACTGTTTGTTAGTCTCGCTAAAACTTCACGGCTGGACAGATTTTTCTAATGTTGGTTTTGAAATAATTGTGGTGGTCAAAAGTAAGTTTAAAAGGTTAGAAAAATCGGAAAAAAAAAATAAATGCGCCAGACAATCACACCAATTACCTGGTCTCAAACTAAGGTTTTCCCTTGTACTATGAGCACCAGACAACGGATACTAACTGGGGGCGTCATCCCAGCACACCCAAATGACGTTACGACGTTCACCGAGAATAGTCTTCATATATATAAAATCAATCGTAATTCGTTACTCTCGCCAAAGGTCAAGAACGGTCACATCGATTAACCTAATTTTAGTTTTGATATAATCATGGTTTAAAGGTAAAAAATATCCTACTACTATTATAAAGGCGAAAGTTTGTAAGTATGGATGTATGGATGTTTGTTACTCTTTCACGCAAAAACTACAGAACGGATTTGGATACAATTTGGTAGGAAGACAGATGACATACTAGATAAACATATAGGATACTTTTTATCCCGAAATAACGCGGGCGAAGTCGCGGGCGGGAAAAAATATGGAAAATAAAAAAGGCGACATGACGTTCGCCGGGTTATGAGACAAATTACATTCATTGCTCTGATTCTGTGGTAAGTAGCTACAGTACCTGTGTTACAGAAATCGAAAACAATGACGGCACCATAATTAGACCCGAGATAATATGGAAGAGTTCGTTTTCAAAATTGATCAGACTGGGAATCGAACCTTGAACCTCAGTGAGGGCGTGACACTAAATTAAGGATTCAATAGTAGAAAAAAGGTACTTTTTTACTTTTATAAAAAAAAAAGTATTTTTCTTGCATATTTTGCTGTCTTGTTTTGCTAACGAACAATTATTTTCAAAGATTTATACTGTATTTGGCGACAGTCCCTGCAAAAATTCCGTCTGGTCTTAATAAAACACATCAAACGCCAAAGGTTGTATAGTGCCCTATATATCGCGTTCTCCCTACAATTTCCTCTCATTTCTCTTAAAAAGCATAGACAAAGTTGCCGCCATCGAACCCGGAGCTCTCGTAATCAATCATCGCTTCTCTCCCGGCTCAGCTTCACTTTCAATTTGGAGCGGAATCTATTCGGGAACAGATAAAAAATACGGACCAGGCCCCGGACTGGGGCCGCGCTCTGTGATTGGGCGGTTCTGTTATCTGTGGATTAGGAGTTTGACGTCTGACGTTTGTTGTCAAAAGTTTTTTTTTCATAAAATCGTGTAAATTTTGCAGACTTAAAAATGTACATACAGACTCTAAATTTTGGACTTGTGCCGCCTTTACTAGTAGAATTGTAATCTATGACGATTCAAAAGTGTTAGATGTAACCTTCTTGAATAAAGGAATATTATTTAAGTTTGTGTGTATGTCGTAGGCATAAAAACTAATGACGGACTGCAAATGTTTACCCTGATACACTAAGTTCGTTACAGTTCATTTTACGATTGCGTAAAAAGAATGAAAACTTCTGTTGTTAATTTTACATCTCAGATAAGAAATTTAAATGGTTAGTTCAGTGTCGTTTCCTAAACGTTTTATCAACATTCATTCAGTTAAAATATTTAAATAGTGTACCGTATTAGCAGCGTACTTCTCCTACCTGTAAACTACATACATACATTTTTTAAACGAAGTACAAGCACCTAAACAATGCATTTGAGCATAAAACCAAAGCGATATATCATATTAACGCGTCTAAAAACACAATATGAAAAAAAAGAAAGTAGCACTCCGGCATAGCTCCGACAAAACACTGTTCCCGCGTTCTGTGACTTATTAAAATTAGAAAAAAAAGAAGTTAACAGCATAAATCATGGCTGACTGCGTTAAATTTCGCTGCTCATTTGTTTTTTTTTTCATTTGCCATGTCTTTAGACGTCGCGGCATTGCGTCAATTTGGATTCGGTGGTGAGAAGTTTATACTAAAGGAAAAAAGTATTAGCTTTATTCGTGTGTTTTTATGATTAAGTATACTTAAGTGTGTGAATTTTATGTTGATTGGTTCCCTAGTGTGATATATAATAAATCTAGTGAGCGGAGTGCAAAAGCCCATGAAGCATTTTATTTACGTATTAAAGACCTCATTGTGCCTTGAAATAAGATTAAACTGAAACTTTGACCTCCACGGAATTCTTGAAAAACAATATAACGACTAACACTCAAGTTCTATCGTAAAATTATGTCAATTCTCTCGCCTCATCTGCAGATATAGACTTCGGTAAAGAAGTCTAATTGCTATTGAACATAAAAATAAATGCATCAAACTGTTAACTTGTTTTTTATGGTTTCGTGTTAGTTGTAAATAAAACAACAAGCTTTGCTTAAAACTGTATATTTATCATTTACTTACATTACTTTTTTTTTCGTATTGGCTGTAGGTTTTTTTAACAACCGCCAGATACTGAGAACGAAAAATTACGAAATTAACTTATCATATAAGAAATGACAGCTTGTCATTCGTCATTTAAAAGCAATGTTATTGAACTTCAAGACTTTCGCGTTCCATTTTAGTCCGTTCTTAAAATTTAGTACTGTGTAAAAAAAAATATTATCTATCTACCTTGCAAATTAAAAATAAAATTGACAGAATTTTTAACTGAATTAAATGTGGTACGAAAAATGTTTGCTGTGTTACCGTTAGAAAAACATTTGTTTTTGGAATTTTGTCGTAAAAAATTTACATAGAAATTAAATTCGGATAAGCTTTATGCACTTTCTGTCTTGCCATTATGGTTCCTAACCGACTAATATATTGGTTTCCCGAAGGCCGCAGATAATAAAGATTAATATTTTTTAAACACAGACGAGGAACCGTCCTATTCTCTTTCAGAACAGCGCCGACTTTTTTAAATCAGCCTTGTTGTGGCGCGGGGAAGCAGGCGAATCGCCAATCAATCACCAGCTGACATGATGACGTCATCCATTATCAATTATTGACAGTACACGGATCGGATGCCGACCGACGATTTTCCAAGTTTTGCCTTATACGCCGAGGGGGGGGGGGGGGGGGGCAGCGATTGATCATGCTAGTTTAGATGGAGTGGATGCATGGTAATCTAAGTTTGGGAGACTAAATATTTGGGTCTGTTATTGTCTAATGGAGATAGATATTATGGTGCCGTCCGGCTATTTCGGGTAGCAGCGGTGACGTACGTTTTATCGGCTTTATAACGTTCGCATAAGAACTAATTTTGAACAACACGAGCTTACCATGACGTGCTGACCGTACAACTGACCAGCTATTAGCATGTACACTTTGTACTTTGTAATGCCGAAATTTACCCAATTTTTGGGGTACTTTCGTAGATTTTGGGTCCGACAAAAATTATCAAAATAAAAGTTGTCATCAGTGACCTTTTTTGAAAAAAACGAGACAAAATGAGGAAATAAAATTTCATTCGACTACAGTTTTTGATAGAAATACATACTGCCAATTTTACTCAATTACAATAATTATGTTTCAAATATGATACCATTAGACAATACTATCTACGAACTACCGCTGTGTCTATAATGCATTTCTGGTGATACGCGTGGACAATACAACTCCTAAGAGGTTTAGTTACACATAAAATTAACACCTCCGTTTATAGCTAATATAATATTCGCATATAGTAAGGCTGGTTGCCGGTTCGTCCACCGGCGGGCGGCGCGACAATGTACCCCAACCCTTTGTCTCTTTGTACAGTGATTAATGTTCCGAGCCGATGTGTGCACCTTGCTTACTAATAACGTACAGTACTTGTGTGGGTTATGTTACAATCATTACGTCTACTGTTGCTGGAGTACAATGGCGGTATTAAATTTGGGTTTCGTTTTGTTTGGAATTTGTAGTGTTGCTAGAATTTGGTGTTGTTTAGATGGTGTAGGTTGTACAGACAGCAGCATTCGTTAATATACATTACCTTGTCATACCAAATCTCAGCGTAACTAAGCAAGTCAGATAGACAGTGACTTAATGTGACAAGGCACAGAGTTGTTCACGAACTAAAGCTACTGACTGTATCTGTACAGTCATACGAAAGCATGTCAGACACACTTAGGACTTTGCATCGCACTTATGTAGTGTGCATAGGAACTAATATTGAACTGCAATTGTTTACTTTGACGTGCTGTTGACTGAACTTATGCAAATATAATGTAATATTGTTGAATTATTATTTGGGTGAATCGTATTATATCATCGATTAGTCCATTTCAGATTCGCATGGGATTGAGAAAGGTTATTATGTTAGAATATTGGAGTTTTATTAAGGGGATCTATTTTTGACGTGACAACATCTAATAACTCGATACTACGCGCTGCTTGCACGAAAAGATGACGTCGATGTCCCATGCTTATTGTCGTGTTCCGCAAGCGAGAACGCGGCACGAACGAGAGAGAGGCATGATCGGCTCAAGCGAAGTTGATAAGGCTTCGCAGCCATCATTGATTCTCAGTTTGGAAAAAAAAGATGACTTGATTTCTATGATCAGGTCTTAGTTCAATCAGCGGGACACTAATAGGCTGATACTGCACTGAGCCCGTCCAGCTGAAACGTCGGCGCTACGTCGAATCTTAAGTGAACAAAAACCGCATGTCCCCATAATGAGTCTTGCTTTCAATATCGACTCCTCCATTAAAAGTTGTGACAGCCCGCGGGTGAAAAAATATCGATGCGTTCAAGAAGTTTCCTAAACTTGGGAGAGTTATAACCGCAGTCTAAATAAACGATCAGTCTGGGAATACGTAAAAAAAACATGGTGCGTAGGAATAACCAGGAAACGCTTTACAATGTTTTGCACAGCAGCCGTGAACTATACCTATAAATTTCATCTATTCGAATATTTTAAAGCGAAAAAGTTTTTTTATTTATTTGAACGCCCTAATGTCAGGAGCTACTGGTTTTTGTGTTGGGTGGTCCATTTATCAAGGAAAGCTTTATAGATTTTAGACTTTTGTTCACAGGATAAGCACTTAAATTTGGTTACGTTTATTTTTAATATTTAAGAAGGTTTTTTTTCAAAATCAAGTATTTGATTTAGTTTAAATGTAGCAATAAATTATTGTTCTTGAATGTGTCTTTTAAACCAATTTGTGCAATTTTTTTTTGTGCAATAAACTTAAGCATTATAAGTGACGAACAGGGCTCTTTCTTATAAAAAAAAACAAGTATGTAATTAGTTTAAACAATGCAAAAAGCTGGGTATAAGGTGGCTCGTAGTAAACGTCGTACGTGCGGCGTGTTATCACATTTTAATAACGAATAGCATTGTAGACATATTCAAAATATCTTATCAGTGTTCACTAACAATAAATCTCTGTGGTTGGCTTAACCCGCGGATACGGTAAACCTTCCATACTGTTGTGGTTACATTAACATTGCGCCTAAACTTTGGAGAGTGACAACTAACCGTCACTTGGTGCAGTGATTGATTGAAATTAAAATCAATTTTGGGCTCGCCCTTCCCAAGGATGTCGTTGGTAAGTTGGCCATCTTACTCCAATAGCTTGATCGTTTGACAGCCTGAAAGTAACTTCAGCAAACTTGCATAATAGATCGTTTGGTTAAAGGTAAAATTAATTGAACTTTTAATCGAATTCAAAAAAGGATGTGCTTTAATTGACTGTTTGTTTTTTTATGTGTGTTCGCGGATAATTTCGTTGTTTATGACCTTATTTGATGATTATAATTTTTTGAGAACGAGATATTTCGACTATAGTACCATTTTAAGGAAACTAGTCCTAAAATGATCATTTATTGTGTAACGATCATATTTTTTTTATTGGACGTTATATATATTGCTCTGATTCTCTCATAATTAGCTTAAACAGTTGGGTTACAGAAATCAGAAATAATGACGTTACCGCAACAACCAGACTCGTGACAATATAGAAAAGTTCGTTTCCCATATTAAAACGACCGTGGATCGAACCTGGGACCCCACAGATGACGCGACGCCAAAGTCCGGCCCGCTCGCCCCTCGGCTACGAAAGTCGTCTTCTGTAACGATGATAATAAATTGTAACACAGTTCTTTTACAAATGATTACCATTATAATACAGTTTCATGTGGTAAACTGACAAAATAATTTAAAACAGTTTTGCGGTCCCTACCCGTTTTATTTAGGCGGCATTATATTTGCAAGTGCTTTCAAGCGTTCAGTTCGAAAATAAAAATACTTGTTTATATTGTTGTAGACCCGGCGTTTTAGAAAACTCACCTATTCGGGTGCATCGGGCACTCAATAATGCACACGTAATGCAACTTGCCGTTCATCTGGAGCATGAGTGCAAGGTTGCCTCTTCTTCTAAGAAATATAACTAGTCAGAGGATTGAGCGAATTTTTATATATATTAGGACAGTCATCAAGATAAACACTGGTATGAAAAATAAAAAAAGAAACAAATGAAAATAAAAAAAGTATGTATTTATATTCTTCAACAGAACTCGAACTCAACATTTTAGATATTATTCACACATTTGTGTGCTCTAAAATAACTAAACTAATAGTTACCTAATGCTAATTACGTAACGTCACATAATACATTACATACGTACGTAAAATATAACTTGTACACTTTAAAATGTTTAACACGAAACGAGTCAATAAGTAAATCCTTATTGAAGAGAATAGGCAGCATAACTGTAACGACAGTTTAAAAAACAAATTACAAAAAAAATAGAAGAACTTAACAAACTATTATTATAGAGCAATAAAATTTAAAAATGGAACGAACATTTATTTTAAAAAATCTCTCCTTCAAGAGGGGTATCAAATGTTTGCTCCCAGCGTATAGGCGTGACGTATATACGTCAAAAGTACCAAATTTCATTTAGTATCCAACACTCTAGTGTCAGCCCTAAAGTTAGTATCAAAAAGCAGTATACAGGGTGTTTAATAAATTCTCACCGAAGTCATCCCTGTGTTCAGTTGAATATTTCGGAGACGTGCAAAGCATTCATGGAGGATGTTATCTCGTGAAGGAACGTATAGTATGTAAGAATAGTACATTATGAATTTTAGTATATTAAAATTTAGTGTATACTTTTTTATTCCGTACTTTTCAGTATTAAGGGATATTTAAATTTAAATATATATAAGCGAAAGCTGATTGACTGATCTATCAACACGGGGCCTAAGCATTAAGAAAGGGTTTCGGTAAATTCGTCCCCTAAGGGGGTAAAACGGGGTTTCAAAATTAATATGAAACATTATAGAATTTAAGAGTTTCGCGTAGCATTTTAAACATTTGAAATAAGTTAACTGGTCAAAACGCGGCACAATCTTTAGTAGTTAATGCGAACTACTTACTGCCCGACGTTTTGGTTAGGTTTAACAAACCGTGGTCACGAGCTGACTGGTACCGCTCGTCTTTGTCTGTTCGGAGGAGCTTGCAAATCTTCATCCACCCTCACATTCTCACATAAAAAAATGTTGTTGAAGTCACTTCGACTGACTGCACTGACAGTATCGGGAATTGTTTTTGATGGTTTTAACTGCAGTAAACATTTGTTAATCACTGGATTCCATGCTGATGATAACTTAAATCCGTCTTCTCCATTGATTTATTTGTACTTTTTGATTTCAATAGCTTGACATACTATCCTAGTATGGTAGCGGCGATCGGTCGATATGATTTTAGGCAATAGCTGAAAGAGCATAAAAAATCACTTCTTTTAGAAATGGGAGTTAATCATTGGATGAAGTTGCATGATCCTAGGACAAGGTCGTGTGTCGGGGATCGACCCCGCCCAGGACAATCTTTCGTGTGATGTTGCTGTCTGGTATTTATTCCTCTGCTGCTGTATTCATTTAAGAGATTATAGGGCATAGCGATTTATCGCTCAAACAGGAGCACCTCCACCGCAGTTAAATAAAATAACAATCACTTCGGTGTTGTTGTGTTCCTGCGTGTGATTAAGGTCCTGGGGGGTTGGGGGGGGGGGTGCTACATTAGTAGCAGGGGTCAAGCCTACAAGGTAAAGGCGATAGGTCCAGTAACAGTGTTTTTATGCTGTACTTGTCGCAGCCCTTACTAGCCCTCATTACCACTTAAAGTCAGGTGGGATGAGGTCAATCTTGAAGTGCAATATAAAAAAAGTGGCCCCAAACATGTGTCGCCCTGCTGGTTTCACCCTAAATGCATGCAGAATTGCGAAGGTGGTGCATTATGGCGAGTCTCGCGCGACGTAAACAAATTTTATTTGCCGCGCCTGACATGTGCGCCAGCTGCAGGTACACTGGCGAGCAAATTAATCGACACACACAAAAAATATTATTAAAAACGTCTGTGTTTGGTCTAATTGTTAATTTATTTAAGGAGAGCTAACATACATCTTCGTAAGGGGTAAAAGAGAAATTAAATATAGATGTTTTTAAATGCTAGCTCAATATAAGATTACCATGACAGCGATAAGACAATCAGTTAAATTGTATTAAAAAATAAAATTAGGAGAAGAATTGAGAAGCAAATTTATCTCTTACCTACAAGAGAGTGGCCTCATTAAGACCATATAGGTTTTATTTCTAAAATAAATGTGTATTTCTGAATACATATCTGCAGCGGGTCGGGGTGTGATGAGAGCAAATTTATAGTTATATCAAAATGTGTTGACGAAAATCACTTAAATAAACTAATATTATAAAAACACACATCGTCTTCCTCGTCGTACGTCGTCTGTCAAAATGCGCCGTCTTCTGTTCATCTTCTTACTCTTTCACTCATCATTCTCCATCACTTACACCATTCGGATTTTCATACACACTTTCGGAAGCGTCCATATCACACATTTCAACATCCACATATTTTAACTGTAACTGTTATAAAAGTGATAAAGAGGTCATATGTTTTAGAAATGTTGACTTAAATCTATATTACGAACACAACAAATTGATATGAAACTGAGAAAAGCCCAAACATTTACGAAATTGTAATGAAACAATAAAAATGGTAGAAAATAGATCTTAATCTCAATTTGAGCCGATTCCTTGCTAGGTTAAACATTCTTGTATTAAATACATGCGTTTGTTTTGTGCCTGGGATTTTGAAAATGTCTAGGTCTGGCTTCGTAAGCGTTCGTGATATAGCTACTTACTTAACGATAAAGTCAATGCATCTGTCGTTGTCTGATATATTTTCTTCTGTTATAATACTTTGATTCGTTCTCCTGTAAAGTTGTTGTTTTTCACATCCGACATTTTTAACCTCCGACGCAAAAACGACAGGGTGTTATAAGTTTGACGTGTCTGTGTGTGTGTGTGTGTGTGTGTGTATGTGTGTGTGTGTCTGTCTACGGCATCGTAGCTTCCGAAAAAAATGTAACCTCAAACATGTTCTTCACTTCTGTACTAGTGTCGCCCAGCTGGTTTCCCTCTAAATGCATGTACAATTGCGGAGGTGGTGCATTTGGCGCGTCTCGCGCGATGTAAACAAATTTTATTTCCTCCACTGTCTTGCCGCGCCTAGCGTGAGTGTCAGCTATACACTGGCGATCAAATTAAAAGGGTCCTAAATTTTTTTAAAAGATCCAATAATGACTTTACTTATTGCGTCTTCTTTCAATACAGGGATGGATAGATAGATAGCTAGATAAAAGATTTATTTTAAAATGAGTTCGCTGTTACCATTTCTCGCTGTCTACAATTTTTTCTAGCTGATTTTTGACTAGAAGTAACCTTACAACAAGGCTACCTAAGTAATATAAATATTTGACATATCACACACATTTCTTTGATTTTGTGGTAAGTAGCTAAAGCACTTTTATTGCAGAAATCAGAAACAAAGACGATCACATGACAATCTGCTTTAATTTGTTCAACAAAACTTTGTAAATATTTATCAAGAAATGGGTCCTGACGATCTGTAATACAGATTTGTTCAAATCTATAGCAGGCAAGAGTTCGGGCTAATATGATCACATTAGTGTATTTAGATCTACAACGACTTTCATTTTGTTAAAGTGATAAGTTTATGTAAATCTATGGTGGTAAAACTTAATATACCTACTCTATAGTCAAATTGCTTAACAATTTAAAACTACGATTAAAAAATAAGCAATTTGTGAGTCGATTTGTTTGCCTGCAAGTGCATCATGGACGCTGCCTTAAACATGACTTTATTTGAACGTTTTATTTGAACTGCAGAGGTAAATGTTAAGGTGTTACATTTACTGACATTTACGGCCCTTTTACACTAGCTGATCGCGAATGTTCTGTAGCAGCTATGCAACGAAGAGATCGTAGTTACGCCATATTTTACTTGACTGCTCAACGGAAAGGAGAGTACTGTGTTTATCAGTCTTATAAATATGCATGATTGTTTGTTATAGCCACACTAGAGAGCAAACGATCTTGATCAAGCTAGTGATGCTAAAGACGTCAAAAATTAAGTATTTATTTAATTTCGAGAAAAGTGATTTTATTTCGGTAGTCATATCATATAAACTACACATAGAGTGATAAATGTTCGACGAGATAGGTTCGAATGTTACGTATTATTATCGGTGGGTATTTCTCACTCTTGAAAAAAGGTTTACAAAAGATAACTTTACGTTAGGTAAATTTTAAGTTATACTATCCTAATTTTAATTACAACTACCCTGCAACAATTATCATGTTTAAGTAAAAAAGGGTAACTATTTTTTATCGAAGGCGTTTGTTTATTGTACCAAATTTTATCTATATCCATATTTTTGCGTGGAAGAGTTGTTACTCTTAAAATATACATCCTATACCCATCTTATCTTATAAACTTTCGCGTTTATAATATAAGTAGGTTTAACCTCTACTATTAATGGTGGATTCCAACTGAAATGTTTTAATTACCGTCTTATCTCATTAGTAGCACCAAACGTGTTTAATCTCCGGTAGTTCACAATGGACTACTAATTAAGGGCTTGACTCTCATATAAAATGTATTTCGCTCTGACATTTATCAGCGCGAGTTTCTTGGCGATTGTAAAGTGAGCTCGTGATTCAGAGCGGCGGAGAGCTTGGGCTTACTAGCACCAATATTGATTTTAATTAATTATAAGAAAGAAATTATAGTCAAAGTTAATCTCTTTTATTCATATAGATTCATATATAAGCCAAATGAATGGTTCGGAACCTATAACTACAGCGAAGATACCGGCAAGAAATTCAGTAGATTTTTTTTTACAAATGAAAGCTAACTTATTGCTAATTTTGCACCAAGACACACAGTTAGTGTGTCAATTGTAAAACAAAATTAACTTAGTAAAGAAAAAAACTGTTAATTTAATTGACTATAGTACTTACATGCGTCAGTGTGGCCTTTTGATGAACTCAGTAGCGCAGTGGTTAAAGCTAGCGGCTGAAACGTGACAGGTCAAGTGTTCGATTGTCGTTCAGATCAATTTAGGATGTATAGTCTTTTTAGTTTGAGACAGTTTATTGGTGTTTTAATCTGGAGACTTTATTTTTTTTATTTTGATTTTGGTTTACGGCTAAAACTACCCTTTATTTAAAGACAACATTTTATTGGCTATGTGCACGCCGCGATCCCCATTGATAGGCTCATTTTAGAGATACCGGAACGTGCCGGGGCGATTGTCTCTAAACTAGTAATAGTAACAGCAGTAGTAGTCCCAACAACGGCCCGAGCCGAGGTCGTCCGGCAGTTGTTTAAATTTTAAGAGCCTTCCGCTCCCTCACAGGCTCGGTGAAGATGAAAAGGCCATCTGCGGCCATCATCTATAGCCATCTAGGGAAAAAAAATCTACTTGCTTCATGTTTGATGACCTCCCCCAAGAGGCGGCGGACCAGACTTTAGCCGGATCAACTTACTTACTTTTCTATGCTGTCTCTAGGCATTGTGGCTTAGTTTCTTATTTCTTTAACACAAAATACTCACCAAAGAATTAAAGCTTATATGTATTGTCCGCTATCTTTTATGTCTTTGTCTGTTTTTGCTGAATACAGGGCTAGTGAATCCAAATCGTTACCTATCAGTTATTCGCTTCTCGCTCGACTTTAGCTGCTGTGACTTTGTTTATCTCCGAGACAGACACAGATTTCGCGTAAATATATCAGATTGGCACTCGTTAACTACTTCTAATTGAGGGA
The DNA here is from genome assembly GCA_037074685.1 of Glyphodes pyloalis. Taxonomy (NCBI): domain Eukaryota; kingdom Metazoa; phylum Arthropoda; class Insecta; order Lepidoptera; family Crambidae; genus Glyphodes; species Glyphodes pyloalis. Next base: position 20,645,826 of record JAYKKO010000002.1, on the reverse strand, counting down.
ACTCAGACGTCTCGACGTTTCCCGCTAAAGGTCGTAGTATACATTCAAATTCAAATTCAAATTCAATATTCTTTTATTCATGTAAATTACACCAGTAATATTTATGAAACGTCTATATAATGCAAATGACGCTACCTCCGGTTCGGAACCTATAACTTACGGAGAAGATCCCGGCAAGAAACTCTGTCGTTCATATTACAAATATAGCTGAACTTATAACTAGTTTTGCACTAAGACATACAGTGTAGTAATTAGATAAAATAGTGTAGTAAATTGTAAAAAAAAATTCATTGATTCAAAGTAATAAGAAAAATTAAAAAATATATATATTTAAATTAAACAAACTGTAGGTCCTAATGCACATTCGTGCTTAATAAGAATTTTGCCAACTTGCGAGTTGACAAATACGTAAAGAAATAGGTACCTCTTGCTGAGTTTATATAAATAGAAATACAATTAGTAAATATAATTAGTGAAATTTTCATGTGAGGGCGAACAGACTAGTTAGTGGTCCACACTTCTTTGTCATTAATATAGTCTTCTACTCTGTAGTACCCTTTTCTACTCTGTAGTACATATCAACTCGTAACGTAGGTAAACGTATCTACTCTGACTTTCAGTATTCTTTTTACGAAACTCCCTACTACAACGCATACTAATCGAATCGTAATGTAATCGCCTCCGTAATCGGGCGTGTTGGATAATGTCACGTCTGAGTATATAACTTTTGAGTAAATTCATACTAGGTAATATTGTAGTAGAATCTCTGTCTGTGTGTTTGTCTGTCCGACAGTCACCCCTTTGATGACATTTGGTATAGGTATACGTTGAACTTCTATAACGTATGTAGGCTACTTTTTGTTTTGAATATTCGGGAGATATGTTTTTTTACATTACACTTCAAGATTGACCTCATTCCACCTGATATTAAGTGGCAATGAGGTCCTAGCCTAAGGGCGACAAGTACAGCATAATAAATACTGTTACTGGATTTAACGCTCTTACCTTGAAGGCTTGACCCCTGCTACTAATGTAGCACCCCCAGGAGCTGTGGAAACCTTACTCACACGCAGGAACACAACAACACAGAAGTGATTATTATTTGGCTGCGGTCTTCTGTAAGGTCTTCTGGAGCAGCCCGACTGGTGAAATACCGCCATTTCACTAGTCGGGCTGCTCCAGTTCGAGTGATAAATCGCTGTCTCCTATCTCTCTTAAAAGAGATATTTCTATTTAGGGGTAAAACGGACCATGAAATCATATCCATGAAAAAAACCTATAGTCCACGAGAATGCTAGTACTTACATAAAGTAGAACGCCAAGGCACTGGTATACCTACTCATAATAAATACGTCTAGTGATCGCTATCGACTATTGATAAACTTAGTTGATGAATGCACGCAACTACGAGGCTTGTGCGCGACTGAGGCCGCAGTTAAATGTTACGCCGACTGGTAGTTTGGTTAAACGCGTGATTAACTTATAAAATAGAATACGAATGTCTTTATTCATGTTAACTTTTACAGAAGCATTTATGAAACATCACACAATATGGTTGAGTGAAGCGATGGCTGGCACATACGTCATGCTTGTTAACAGGTGCCACCTTTGGGAAGTGGTCTGCTCCAGCTTACCTCTCGAAAGTAAAAACTTGCTTGAGTTCTCATTTGTTTCATCACTCATCAAAACCAAAACTATATGACTTGGTCCAAAGTGAGCTACACATAGCAATAAGTTAGATACTGCTACTGTAACTTATTTGCTGAGTTTCTTACCGGTGTCTTCTCGGTAGCTATAGGTTCCGAACCGGAAATAGAATCACTTTGCATTATATTCAATGACGATTCAAAAGTGTCATATGTAACCTACTTGAATAAGAAATATTTGAGTTTGAGTTTGAGTTATCAGATGAACTACCTGTGGTCGGCATGTTGATTCTATCGAGAAGAAACTCGATAGTTACCCTTTTCGAAACTTACAAATATGGTAACATGAAAAAAAATAATTTAACAATTAACCTTATGTCTTATGTTTGTGTATAGTCGCATTTCTAAGTACATTTTTATAATAATGCAAACGGCGACAATAACAATGAGTAACTGAAATATATTAAATAAACAAAGACGGTTCATGTGGTAAGGTACCCAATATGCTGGCTGCATTACCTCAATTAATGCCGAGTATTTTCGAAATGTATTTCAATAAAGACTATGCATCCAATCTATACAACTACCTCGTTTGTAATAATATATTAATTAGTAGTATGTTTTCTTAAAAACATATATGGTCGAATTGAGAACCTGGGCGACTGACCTCGAGCATGGGCGTACTTAGAGCAGGGCAGGGGAATTCAGTGACCCCCCCTGAAAATCTCCCAGACAATGTATCGCAGAACTTGACTAATAACCAACCAAAGTAGTAACCGAGCCTAATTGCTAATTTATTTAAGTGTGCTAATTTTAGAATAAACCGCACTGTGAATAATATTTTATTTAGGTATCTTTGTGTAGTGTATATGATAAAACAGCCGTGGACGAGCTGACCTAAAATGTGATTTGCCCCCCTAGGCTAGTATCAAGGTATGCTCATGAGTTCGAATGCCTGGTTCTAATATTTAACGATTTGTAATGTGTCAAAAATGTCAATCCGCTTTTCTCCAACTTACTACGAGTCTGGAACGGTTTTAGCTTACGTCTAGTATAATTTATTACTATTCGTAACTTTAACGATTCAAATATTGGAACCTGGTATAAGTTTTAGATCAGTAGGTGGCGCAGTGGCTAAGGTAGGCGGCCAAAGCGCGTAAGGTTCCGGGTTCAATTCCCGGTCAGGTCAATTTGGAAAACGAACTTTTCTAAATTAACTTGGGTCTGGGTGTGCTGGGATGACGCCCCCAGTTGGTTCCGTCGTCTGGTACTCATAGTACAAGGGAAAACCTTAGTTTGAGACCAGGTGATTGGTGTGATTGTCTGGCGCATTTATTTATTCATTTATTTATTTATTCATTTATTTATTTATTTATTTATCTACCTTTTAAGCTCTCCTACTACTAATAAGAAGGAGTTTCCCGACTGCATTAACTTAGCGATTGCACCGGATGCACCACAACTTTTAACAAGCATCCTTTGGCTCGGCTCGCTTCTTTGTCGGCCAGAACTGGATACTTATAACTGCATTTGTCCTCGGGCGTGTTTGTACATATTTATTTACTTATTGGCGAGGAAAATTCTTGCTGTTCGATAGTTTATTTTCTAGTTCTTTGCGTTGGAAGTTCTACGGTAATTCTGTCGTTTCAAACTTGCAGATACTCGTACATCCTTGAATTATTGTCCAGTCAGCTTTAAATATTTTGTGAAATAATTAGATGCAACCAAAAAGTAAACAATGTCGATGCTAAAAAGGATTCCATATATAAACAATTTTAGTTCAGACTTTTGCGTTCCATTTGAAACATAACAATCACTACTGTGTTGTTGTGTTCCTGCGTGTGAGTAAGGTTTCCAGAGCTCCTGGGGGTGCTACATTAGTAGCAGGGGTCAAGCCTTCAAGGTAAGGGGATAAGTCCAGTAACAGATTTATTATGCTGTACTTGTCACCCTTAAGCTAGGACCTCATTACCACTTAACATCAGGTGGGATGAGGTCAATCTTGAAGTGCAATATAAAAAAAAAACGTTAATAAAATAATGCGACATTTTGAATAGGTAGTGTAAACTGTCAAACATTTATTTTGTACGTTTTCATACTGTTTGTTGTCCATAATAAACTTGCTCAATAGGTCGAAACATATACAATGTTATTCACAAAATTAAATTATAAATCATCAGTACAAGTTCAATGTTCCTCCGCCGCGTGATGGGATATTTAATGAAGTCGAGAACGGGCTTGAAACTTACTCTCTACAAAATTATAAAAAATAATTAGACTCTTACAAACAGACATAATTGCACTATAACATTATTGAAAACAGAGAAACAACTACACAGGCACCATTTTATTTATTTGGGCGACAATACCTAAATAATGCCATAAGTCGCTCAAACCCAAGTGTCTTAAATAAATTTCTAGCTTACCCATTATTTAGTATAAGTAAAGTTATTTTATAGAACCTGTAAAGATAGGTATCCTAGATCCATACAATTTCCCATTGATCTAATCAATTGGATTTTTTTAAATGCATTTACAATTTATGCATGGACAACTGAATACATTAAAAGAAAGATTCGTAGGGCGTTGCAAGTACCTAAATATGTAACGTACGCGACAGTACGCTCACGCCACAGGGCCGCCTCTCAATCGAAAGGGCTCGATAAATATTTATTGCTTCTCGCAAATTTTTCTCTCCATGATATTTTTCAATCTATCTTTGCGAGAGACCCTGGTTTGTTTACAGGAGTTCGGTTCAGCACGCCCTCGGATTCACTTTGCGATTCCATGCAAGCCAGTGTCCGTAATCATGGAGCTCGATACATATTTATTTATTTGCGCTTTGAAGGCGGACGTGTGTTTTTATATAGTATTATTATATGTGCCGTCCTGTACGATGTTCTTTTGAGTGGAGTGTAGCAACGAATCGACGTCCTCCACAGTCGTAAGATAATGGGGGCTATCGCGCATGAAAAATCCGCTAGGTGACAATATGTGGGCGTGTAGATACATCTAGATCTAATATTATGGTTCATTTTTATTTAGACAGATAAATTATTAACAAAAATACAAAATACAAAAAAACCTAATAATATGAATATTTAATAGGGCTGCCAAACAAGAAACATGTTGTGCCGACCTACGACATTACCTACAAGTCGACAAAAATACAGCGTCAGCAGTATTAGCATAGTAAACCACTATACGTAATGCACGATTAGCCATTCAATGCATCGATCCTACATCGTGATGTCAAAGTTATGGTTGCCACAAACGATATATACAACAAACCAAGATTGGTGGTCGGACCTTGGTCTCCGACCAGAAAACTCCTAGCTCGGCGGAAATACTTGCAATATTAGTAAAGAACATACGTTTCTTACATTATTTGGTTTGTTTTTGATCAATATTGTTAACTAAAACGGGGTCCCATACAAAAGAGATGATTTATTTTTATCGTTTTTTAGTTTTTGGTACAGAATCCTTTGTGCACGTGCTCGACTTGCACAAGTAAACACAAAATGAAAAATACTGCAGAGGCATACACGTAACGAGGCGAACCAACGAATCGAATTAATACAAAGGTACATCGCCGAATAGTTTCAACAAAGAAACTTGGCTCTACTTTGTACCGCGTGAGTTATCTGAGACAAAGCGGTTCAGACCCTTTGCGATTTAGCTTTCTGGAGCGATTTGCTAATTAACAAAAACACGGGAAGGCTTTGCAGTGATTAGTGGGCCGAACAATAGGTAGTCGACGGCACGTCAAGGCAAACACTCGATATTGGAGCTTATACAAACTACATAAGGTGCAAAGTTCAAAGTGCATATTCTGATGTGCTTTTGATCGTACAAATCAACACCGAATTTATAAAATACAACTCACGAAATCATAAATAGAAATAAGTAAATTGGACCAACCATTTTTCCACTGAGATTGTGAGTTCGATCCTTGGTCGGATCAATATGGGAAACGAACTTTTCTATTTTTTCTCGGGTCTGAATATTGTGGTACCGTCGTTGTTTCTTATTTCTGTAACACAAGTGCTTAAACAACTTGACTTTTATACAGAAAAGGCATAAAAGCTATTCTCACAGATGTTGACAACCAATGGATAAATTTGTTACAGTTCAAGTTAGCGAGAACTTAACCCAGACTAAACTATTTTTGTCAGAGATACTCTTGTACCTTGAAGTTAAAGTTAAGACCGATTGGGATTAATTTGAAGCACGAGATAGTTCAATCGATAAAACAACGCCAGATTCAACGACAACTCGGCTAACGATAGAACTTGGCTGTGACACTGCAAGGCTTGTTTTGCATTGGGTCCGAGACAAACTTAGACATAATATAATTATTACTAAATTTTGGGCAACACATTGCTCTCATTCTGTGGCAAGTAGCTAAAGCGTTTGTGTTACACAAATTAGGAACAACAAATGTGCCACAACACCCAGTTTCCAGACAATTAGAAAAGTTCGTTAATTCTATTCATCCGATCAGGAATCGCACTCGGGACCTCTGGGATGGCACGATGCGAAAGTCAGGCCTGCTCGCCTCATTTCGACAGATATGATACAAAGCTAATAAAAACGAAATAACCTGGTTAGCTTGCTAATAAAAATGAGAACCTCTTTAAAAATACTGAAATCCGTTTCATTAAAGTGAGGGAAAAGAGAGTGCACTTGTGTTGCACAAACGTTTGGGCATTATTAACAAAGTCCTGCGTAATCGCTCGATCTCCATAAGATTGGTTGCCTTGGCCGAAATAGGATAGGAATATATTACACTAGTGACCTATCAATAGCTCTAAAAACTAAATGTACTGCGTTGAAATTTATTTATTTATTTATTTGGACAACCAACAAGATCGTACACCATAAAAACAATAGAATACAGCATAATACACAGCAGTTGGTGTGGCCTTAGTTACAGGTTGCCACGGAAAGCATAAACAATAATGGTTGGGAGCATAAATTTGGCACATAAATAAGATGACGTAGGTACCTATCCGATAACAAAAGATTTTCAAACAATTTAAGCTTTAAATGCAAAAAACTAGGGTCCGATTCTCGGCGGATGAAGTAGCCTTCTTCAAACCTAATGTTATAAACGAGAATGTATGTTTGTTACTCTTTCATGCAAAAACATATATTGCCAGGTTCCAATATTTTACCTAGTAGTTAGGTAATTCTCATTTCAAATTTACTTTCCATATGAGCTGTCATCGGCCGTCGGTCGTTTTCAGCTTACACCTTGTGAAGTTTATTACTATTCGTTAATATAACGGGTCGTTTTCCAAATATTAGTACCGGTCATAAATAGATTTGAAGTTTGAATATAGTAGAAAGATAGACGAGATACTATGTTAAAACATAAGATACTTTTATTTCGAAAAAATGCCAAAGGTATCGCAAACAATAATTAATCTATACTAATATTATAAAGAGGAAAGATTTGTTTGTTTGTTTGTTTGTTTGTAATGAATAGGCTCCGAAATTACTGGACCGATTTCAAAAATTCTTTCGCCATTAGTAAGTTACATTCACCCTGAGTAACATAGGATATATTTATTGCGGGAAACACTAAGTCAACGCATACAAAGTCGCGGGCGGCAGCTAGTATTTTATAAATCAAAGGTCTGCCATAAAATTTTACATTATACATTATTAAATGTTTCACGATGTAAATTAAATACTATTGGCAATGAAATGATAAAGCGATTGGATTGCAATCACATGATGAATGTAAAAATATTAATCGGTATTATCGTAATTTAATCAGCGTGCGTACTACTCACTGATAAAGTATCGTAATTATCTTGTGTTACATTGATTAAAGTGTTTGATATATAGGCGCTAAGGAATGCGGTTATCTCTTAATCGGTGAGTTGCCTATTGTATAATTCTATTTGAAAATATTTTTTTCTGTGATTCAAAAATAATTAACGAGAAAATTCAATTAAGGCTCCATTTACATTTATTTCAAGAATTTTTACCATGTTGATGTTTCATGATCATAAGTTGTAAGCATTATTACAATTTAATTAAACAGTAAGTTATATCTAGTTAATAAATAAACTATTTATTTATGCGTTAATATATATACTTTATCATCAGTTACTATTGATAATATTTATTTCAAGCGCACAATTTAATAAAATTGTTGTATAATGTTAAAGGAAATAATATTTCTGCCATTTCCCTTATGAAATTTAATGCAATCCGCAATTTACTCTTTAAATTTATTTTTCCATTGAAAAGCGGACTACAACTCTATTTAATTTAAATGAAAACGGGAAAATATTCTTCCACGAGACCACAATTTATTTCATTTATCGGTTCAAATATGATAAATGGAAATTTTTGTTGTGTTATCGTTTTTTAATGTCGAGTTTTAGCCTAGAGAGTACTTCTCCTAAGACTACCACATTGTTAGGATACTCATATAGCATTTAATATACTATATGAGTATCCTAGCGAGATGTGATATCCTAGAGATTCTACTGGTACTGTATCAAATAAATATTACCTACGAGGGATTTGATACTGTATCAAATACATTGCATGCTACACGATACACGAACATTACATGCAACACCTTGATGGTCTGCAGCGGATTATGTGGTTAATGCAGTAGTAGGGTCGGAATCTGGAAACATTCGTACTGTATGAGGTCTTTCCAGTTTGGGGATAAAAAGGGGGTGGCAGGCCATTATTCCCTTAACATGTTATCCTATTGTGCATCCATTATGAAGCCTGGGGTCTGATTTGACAACAATCCAGGTTGAACGTACATGTTTATTATAAATTAGAGCGATTGCCGTCTCACTGTCGGAACTCAAAAGGGAAACATAACTAATTAAATGGATCATCCTGAACCAACGGCTTGATCTGCTTCCGAAGCAAGAAGTCATCATTCTTACCTGACAAGATTTATTCAAGCTTTCAGACAACGAGTACACTGCTTGAATTTGAACAAACACTCAAAAGAACAATGGAAATATTTAATTGTGAATCCCACTCGGAATATTTCACAGCATCATGTCATCTCGTTTCATCTCAACCCACCGGCCTTATCATCTCGTTATCTTATTTGGCCAACCGTCACATGTCATTTCGCGATAGCACACTGCGGATTGATGGACTGATAACAGATAAGCCAGTACAAACTCAGCAATGAGCAGCGTCGCTCTCGTCGTCGGCGCCTCCAGTAACCTGGGGTTCCAAGTGCTGAAGAAACTATCTGAAACTTACGATGGAAAAATCTACTTCACAACTGAAGACGAATCTGTGGGGTATAATATATGGAAGAGCTTGGAGAACAACGGAGCAAACCTGAAGCATATTGCAATGGATATAACTTATACGAAAACTATCATCAAACTGAGGCATTACATACAGGACTTGGATGAAAGAATAGATCTTCTAATAAACTTAACGGACTTTGTAGCGGCAAAGAATTTATCGCACGCAGAAAAAGTAAGGAAAACGCTTAGCGTAAATTTTTACGGGTACATTAATTTTGGGAAACTGGTTTACCCTATTTTGGAAGAAAACGCAAGAGTGGTGAACGTGTCTGGACCGGCTGGTCTATTGGCAACTATCGAGAATGAAAGTATTAGGAAGCAGATTAGTGACCCTAATTTAAGCGAAGATGAGCTGGTGGAAGTGTTTCAGGAGTACGAAGCAGCAGCTAGAAGAGGCGAAGATAAAACTCTGGGATGGGGTATGAACGTCCACGCGGTAAGCAAGGTGGCTTTGAACGCCGTCACCTTTTTGCAGCATCGGCAATGGAGCGATAAAGGAATTGTTATCAACTGTGTCAACCCCGGAAGCCTGTCCTGTCGAGAGGACAGAAAGTCTGCTAAAGCATTCGAAGACGGCGCCAAGGCAATTTTGTACTTAGCGCTAGAAGCGCCGCTGTCCATAAAGGGCAATTTCGTGTGGAGCAACTATTCGGTGATCGAGTGGAATTGTGACCCATATATTGAAGTGACGACTGTTTAGTTTTAGTTTAGCATTTAGTGACGCTATCGAGTGATAGATAAGTAGTATCTGTTTGTGATTATATCGCGCTGGCGCCTGGTGATAAACGAAGATAATTGTGATTTAAGATGAAGTATGTTGTGATAAACTTGTTAAGGGCGTGCATAATATTCTACTTTAATTTAAGCATTGTGATATATTTAATGTGACTACGGTCAGCGTTAAATAGTTGATGATTAAACTAAGGGCATTAAAATAATTAGACGCAACCATTAAGTCAATAATGTTTTTGTCCCCAATAAGGTCAATCAATAGCTGGAAATATTTAAAATATCGTTTCGTCGACGCGCGTGCAATACCGCGAAAGTACAGTATGTTCATACTGCGTAACTACAAAAGGCACAGATTTTTAATATAGCATCAGCTTAACGAGCTATGGATCAATTTACGTCACATTATTTTCTCCTCCATTGTCCTACTGAGACCGAATGTCCTTTTAAATGCCAATTGATTTTCAATTGTGTCTGGTTTTATGTGTCTTAAGACTATTAATTAAGTCACAAAAAACATACATGGATCGGCCCGGAAAAGAATATAGTCAAATGACTTTACCCGGTTCCAATATTTTACGATTTGCAATGTGTCAAAAACGGATAGTAACCGTTTAACTCCAACCGTCTACAAGTCGATAATACCGTTCCATATTTTTCTTTCAAACAGGCCTAGCATGCGCAATACGTCAAATTTATCGCATGAGACGGCAAACGTTTCAATACCGTTGGTTAGGGGATCGTACACCGCATTAGTATTTTCAGCCAATCAGCAGTTGACGCTTTGATTTTGACATTTCATAAGAGCGCGATTTAATTCACTCTCGCGGCGCATGCTAGGCAGATAACAGTTGTCAGCATCTGTCAGTCGTTTTTAGCTTACCCTCGTATTATTAATTACTATTCATAACTAGAACGGATTGTTTAACAAATATTGAAACCGGACATAAGACATAGTTTTTTTCACCTCTTGTGCAATCGTACAAAAGCCGATTTATTATTTACGAACTGCTCTTACGAGGTTTTGCACGCGCACGTTTTGTTTTCTCCAGTATTATTGACTTTTTGATTGCGTCTAAGTATTTGAATACTCTGAGTGTTATTAAGTCATCAGTGTAATTAGACACTGTAAAATTTCAGTGCGACAAACATTTACATGTTTACAGACATAAAAATGATGTAATGAGAAAAAACTGACAAGAAGTTTTACTAAATTCAAAATAAGCTCATTTTGGTTTGTAAAAACATTAACATGTATTGAATAAATGCGTCTAATTGATTTGAAATCAGGCTTTTCTTCAATAAAGCCATTAGAAGGCTTCAAAACACAACTTTTGCTTAACCTGTGAAAAACAAGTTTACGAAATATTGAATTAATATTGTCTTTAGAATTACTTCGAGAAGTAGCCCCCAGGTCACCGCGGTAAACTCGTTTTCAATCAAAAATTAAATTGGTCGCTGGAAAATGTAAAAGGCATTACAATAATGATTTTGATGAAATTGCGTGAGTCCTGCTTTCCGTTCCTTATAAATTGTTTTTTCCTCTTCTGTATTAGTGAATAAGGGCGTTTATTTTGTCTCTGTTATAATTATTTTCAAAAGAAAAGATTCAGTTATTTTTCAAAACGTATTCAAATTAAATTTGACGACCTCCGTAGCCTAAAGGATCGAGAACGAGCGGACTTTGTCATCGCGCCATCTCTGAGGTCCCAGGTTCGATCCCCGGTCGGATTAATACGGGAAACGATCTTTTATATATTTTCTCTGGTCTGGGTGTTGTGGTACCATCGTTGTTTCTGGTTTCTGTAACACAAGTGCTTCTTACCACAGAATCAGAGGAATGTGTTAAAAATTACGATGGGTACATAACTATTGTAATACAGCAAAGTTCTATAAAATGAAAAAAAAAGAGTGATTGATAAAGGTTTGTAATTACGAAGAGTTAAGACAAAAAATAAAGAAAGCTTATCAAATCACTTTATGATTATAGAAACCATAATTTCATTATTCCGTACATTGTACTGGCAGTAAAAGATATTTTATAGTCGTCTCCGGCTATATGACTTATTCGGCTGATAATATCAATAGACGGAATCCCAGGGATTTGCAACCGAGTGGGAATGACAGTACACTCGTAAAATGGAGTGTTTTAAGGCATCGGATGACTTCGGTGTCTGCTTTATATTCGGTTTCGTATAAACTTTAGCCAATTTATTATACGCTGCTAGGCGCTGGAAGATTTGGGAGAAGATATGAAGGAACAAATGTGATGATCTCAGAGTACTGCGTTTAATTATTGAGTCTGTCAAATCAAGTCCTTTTAACAACAACTAGCGGTTCCGGCGTACTTCGTTTTGCCTTATAGGCAATAAATGAGCAGACTTCAAATAAAAAAAAAAAATAATAAAAAAAAATCCTTTGTCCTTCTTCTGGTTCTAAACTACCTCCCCACTAATTTTCAGTCAAATCTGTTCAGCCATTCTTGAGTTATAAATAGTGTAACTAACACGACTTTCTTTTATATATATAGATGTGTGTTGATTATAGCCCGGGTACCAATATTTGAAAAACGATCCGTTTAAGTTACAGATATTAATCCCTACTTAATATTATAAATGCGAAAGTAACTTTGTCTGTCTGTCTGTTACGCTTTCCCGCTTAAACCTCTCAACCGATTTTGATGAAATTTGGCAAAGGTATACGTTGAAACTCAAAAACGGACATAAGCTACTTTTTGTTAGAAAGTAAGGGGGGGGGGGGTAATGCCATGCCATGCTTTGAAAGTTTATATGGGAAGATGTTTATTTTTTAAGTTAGAGATATGAAAGTTGGCACAAATATAGCTCTATTAAAATATAGACTACTTTTTGTTACGAATATTAGGGGAGATAGGGGTAAACCGACCATGAAAGGATGTAGTCCACGCGAACGAAGTTGCGGGCACAGCTAGTAAATTATAAAACCGTTTCAGACTCGTAGTAACTTGTAAAAAAACGGTATGTCAATTGTGACATATTATGAATCGTATATTATTGGTAAAGGGCATTAATCAGCAGGCTTACCGGATGCTTGGTAATAAACAGACTTTGATTGTCCCGGGAATTTAATACAGGACACGGTGGTTGTGTTCTGACGCGTCAACGAGACGCCCGCGCGTCGCTTTGTCGCTCAAGTTCAGTGTATCACGGAATTAACGGTAACGTAATTTAATTCCAACAATAACATTAACAGAAGTGTTTCTTACTTTCTTCTTAGGATATTCGTCAGCTGATTATACACCTAAGCGACGTCCCAAGGACGTCGACTAATGTTCGGATCCAATATTTTATGATTCGTTATGTTTCAAAAATAAATAAATAAATAAATGCGCCAGACAATCACACCGATCACCTGGTCTCAAACTAAGGTTTCCCCTTGTACTATGAGTACCAGATGACGGATACCAACTGGGGGCGTCAACCCAGCACACCCAGACCCAAGTCAATTTAGAAAAGTTCTTTTTCCAAATTGACCTGACTGGGAATCGAACCCGGGACCTTACGCGCTTTGGCTGCCTACCTTAGCCACTGCGCCACCGAGGTCGTCAAAATGACTATCTCTTTTCTCCAACCGACTGAGTCGTTAACACCGTTTCATAATTTACTTTACAAACCAGCTATCATCAGTTATCCGTCAGTCGTTTTAGCTTACGCCTCGTATAATTAATTACAAACGTATGCCGACGTTTGAAAGACACCAGTATCTTAAATAATTCTAGTAAAACGCGGCGCGCAGGCGGCGTTAGCATCTTTTGCACACTCGAGGAACGCGAACGCCCAATGTGAGGTCAGCCTTTCTGTCCACGCTGTCAAGTTCATTTCCACTGTTCCTATTCAAAATCAAGTTACAGTTATAATCCAGTCGCTGGCCACCATTAAACTCGCTAGAAAGACTGCCACCTTTTTAATTCCAGACTACGGTTTCTATACTTCCGGTAACGTAAGTTCCCGACGATCCAAGTGAACCCAGGGGCGCAAACTAGCGTAGCAGACCATTATTTTCCTCACACGCAATCGCCACTCCGGCAAGTTGAAATAGAAAAACTTGTGTCGTTAGCGGGTACAGTCGCCGCGACAACTGTTTGCGAGCCTGGAATTAAATTTATTGGGTAAAGAAGAGGATTTATGTTCTTTGCGGAATCTTGGTGGTTTTAAGATGTTGCAGGTTTTTATATTTGCTGAAGGGGAATTGCAGCTTTTATTATTTAAATTTTAGTACTGGAATTGGAAAAGTCAACAGCCGATTTGTTTTTTTTTGGCTTACTACGGCAACTTAAGCTTTGTTGTAAATTATATTGGTTTATTGATGCATTTATTTATTTTAAATTTCTTACACAAATACCTGGGATCTGTCTCGCAGGGCATATCACTAATAATAATGGCACAATAATATGATGTTGGTGTAAAATTTAGCGAACTTCCGATTGATATAAAAATTTGAAAAATAATTTTAAAGAGTGCGTTGGTGGGACGTTGTACATTGAATTAAAAGCAATGACGATCAATACAAAATAAATGAGTATGTTATTTGTAACCAAACAATAAAAACGCTTTTTTCATTTGTATTTCGAAATAATTTGGACATTTACAGTTTTTTCACATATTTGAAATACCGTCATGGCATATCGTATGATTCGTAACGTAAAATCGATCAAATTCACTACTTATGGTTTATTATACTTATGGTTTACTTTTGATTTCACATCTAATTATATTTTATCTAGCCTTCAACTTAATGATGCTTTTAATTACTTACTAGAGTTTGTTGTTTAAGGATATTATAATCTATTTAAAAACATTATAATCTATTTACACCACATACAATTGTAAAGCGCTATAATCGATATAAAAATAAACTAAAATTCCCTCCTGGCAATGCCCTACAACTAGTAAGATCTGGTCCGCATTGGATGTCAATCAAAATATTTAATAACATTCCCGACAGTATAAAAGACATAGATAATATGAAGTTATTTACAAAGCATCTAAAGGAACACCTGCTTTTGAAAGCCTACTATACCCTAAAAGATTTTTTTGACGATAAATCTTAAATAAATAGATACATAAGTAGAGATAGATACATAGTTAGTTATAATTATAGTTAAATAGATAAATTCATTTGTGAATCTCTATTGCAGTGCCCCAACGGGGTGTCATGTGTCCAATGTACTTCCTAAATTGTAACACCTTATGTACCATGTGACTAGCAAATAAATAAATAAAATAAAATAAAAAAGATATTTTTGGACATACGTATTTTGTTACACCAGGAAGAAAAAAAACACAAAAGGTTGTACATAAATGTGAGCCAATATTTCCAATAACCTCCACATTAGTCGTTCAAAGCATCAAAATTTCCATCCTCTCCTACGTTAGAAGCGGAGCAGAATTTCTTGTTCCATGCAGCACAGCTAACCGGAGCGACAAAGGCTCGTAATGAGGCGTCAGGCGCAGGCGACGTCGCGCGCGACAACGTAACATTCGACTCGCGGTTTAAAATATAAGCTTGGTCCGCTTCCTTTAAGTTTTAAGCAAAACTATATTTATGAGAATTGTGGTATAGGTGGAAATTTGTTAGCTTAGTTAGGACAAGGTCATTTATTAAGGCTAGGACACTAAATATAATGAAACACTTGCTTACACATGCTAATAAAACACTTCAGTTGAATTATTTTTAGAAATTATTTGCAGAAAAAAATACAACTTGTACGCTACTTTTTCTTTTTTAATTCTCTTTTTCATGATTTTTATTTTTTAACTTGAATGGTTTGTTCAAGTTGTACTTTTTTTTTCGTTAGATATAGTTTGATTGAATAGTAATTGTTACATTATGTTAAAAATATCTAATATTTAAATTTAAAAAATATATTTAAGATTCCATTAAAACGCATGTATATAATAGTTCAAGAACCTACTAATCAAACTAATATAAGAGTGATTTGAAAATGTGTAATCTTAAAAATATATAAAGTATATTTTTTTAAAATACCTCAAGCTTTCAAAACGTAATTGTATTTAGGACTCGAGTGTACAATGTGTGCAGAAGTGTACAACACTGCTCTGTGGGAAATATCCATCGTTATTTATTTATTATGAGGCCATAGTGTCCTGATGCAGGGCAATACTTACGAAATAAAATTGTCCTTATGCCTTGGGTTATAAGATACGTTATCATTTTCAGTTAGGTTTTTGTACGTGATTAAGGTGTAAATAGGGTGCTCGGTCGGATTAACTGGACCTAAGCATTTTAAGTAAGATCTCTAAAATTACCAATAACACAAAGGTACAGTCAGCACAGATGCCTTCATACCTCAATACCTTGTCAGCTCCTGTCTCAGTATGATGTGACGCAGACCAATACAACTAGAAAGAGATCAGACGCAAAACCGACTGTTAATATGCCCTTCCGACGACATGATTATTTCTTTCCTATCAAGTGAGGTAGGGCGATTTATCGCTTGAATTGGATCAGCCCGACTGATGAAATTCCTCTACCTTACAGAAAACCGCAGCCAAGTAACAACCACTTCGGTGTTGTTGCGTTCCTGCGTGTTAGTAAGGTTTCCAGAGCTCCTTAGGGTGCTACGGTAGCAGGGACCGACCCTTCAAGGTAAGGGCGACTAGTCCTGTAACAGTGTTATTATTGTTATTATTATTATTTATTTATTTCAAGTAACAAGACTCATTTTAGTTAGTAAAATGATTTATGATGCTGTACTCGTCATGCTTAATCTAGGACCTCATTACCACTTAAAATCAGGTGGGATGAGTCAATCTTGAAGTGCAATGTAAAAAAAAGACATTTTAGGTAATCAATCTGAAAATGTCCTATCCAGGTTGGAAATAACACACAAACGTGCTGCCCCGCAAAAATGGAACCCATAACCTCTAAATCACGAATCTTAGCTTGTTACCACAACAACAGAGGCAGTTATCGTAATGTATCAAATAACAGACGTTTGAAACATTTAAATTTCAACAGAAACATTGAAATGTTGCGTGCAACATCTATCGTTTGGACAAAGCCATTAGATAAACACGGTTGCGAGATTAAAAGATTAAAAACCAATAACATTTTCATAATGCGCCGATTCGTATACGAGGCAGGCGGTTGCATAAATATATGAAGGGTGTAGGGCTGCCGCTCTATAACGTTTAAATAAACAGTCTGTATAAATAAACAGTTTATAAATACGTAATATTTTTCATGAGAGTTTATATTTAACAATATGGCTTTACGTGCAGGAGTGTCCTTATAATATTTAACCACTTAAAGCCAAATGTCCTTTTAAAAGTCAAACACAATTGATGTTCTATTGTCTGGTTGTCTGGGTCTTAAAAAAGCATTTTTCGACTTTAAAGAAACATTTTTTTTTATCTTCTTTCACTTTTAGAATACAATCCAAATCCTACATGAAGATCCCACGATCTTCTATGCACGTGTCGATACCTAAGAACTGAGCTAATCGTGAGTTTGAGGTTGCCTGATGTTTGTATTTTGCATATAACTGTTCTGCATATGCCCATAGTGTTTAGTTTATTGCTTTATACTATTACTAGCTTTTGCCCGCGACTTCGTCCGCGTGGCGTGTTATAAAAGAGAGATCTTTGTGGGTGTTGGAGAAAAGTTTAAAAAATGCTTAATTTTATTATTTTTAAATTAGGTTATAGTATAAGTAGCTCAGCTGAATAATGTATTGTTATTAATCTGTACACAAACCACGCACAAACACAACGCAAGTTTAAATAGGATTCACGCATTTCAGTATTTTTCTCGGTGTGTGTCGAATGTAAATAATAATGAATGTTGCATTCAAAAATTTTAAAAAGTTTTTTTTTTTTTTTTGAGAAAATACATTAAAAAACAACATAACAATTATTCTGAATCTGGCGCTAGTGCAGTATTTTTTCATGAAAAAGATGTTTCCCATTCCCATGAAGCTGTACATTTGCTAAGATACCCATATACTAAAAAATTTCAAGCCTCTAACTCGCGGTACAAAAGTTTTTCCCGCTATTCCCGTTCCCATGGGAATTTTGGAAAATCCAATCATGACTTAACTTTGCATTCACTAAGGTATATGCATGTCAAATTTCAATCATCTAACTTACGCGGTTTAGATTTTTTCATACAAAAGTTTTTTCCCGCTAACTCCCGTTCCCGTAGGAATTTCTCAAAATACAGCCATAACTAAACTTTATATTTACTAAGGTACCTGCATGCCAAATTTCAAGCGTCTAACTTAAGCGGTTTAGATTTTTCATACAAAATGATTTTCCCGCTAATTCCCGTTCCCGTGGGAATTTCGGGAATTCCTTTCTTAGTGCACCCCTACGGTACCTAAGCTACGTCCCTTCCAAATTTCAAGTGCCTACGTTTAGCCGTTTGGGCTGTGCGTTGATATGTCAGTCAGTCAGTCAGTCAGTTTCTCCTTTTATATATATATATAGATTTATTTTGTTGTAATCCATACACAATTTCTTACTGTGACCGCAAGAGGCGTATGATAAGAATTTATCATACAAGTATGGTCCTTGAGGAAGACATAAACTGAAATATCAAACAAAGGAGTGGCTTATTGTTGGAAAACAGATTTCCATGGGGCATAAACAATATAAAAAAAACCTGTGACCGCAATATAAACTCCAAGGTGTTGTGTCTCGTCGTCGTTATAATAAAAGTACGAGTTTTAAACTGACATAAATATATTTATAACTAAAAAGCACGCAAATTATCTCACTATTTATCCATTACACCTTTGTCTCGTCGCTGTCATGACCGTTCTGTCTATATAAAAACTAACGTTCTAGTCACGTCATCGTCCAGTCGCCTTGCCGGCCAGCACCAGGCCGGCAAGGAGGTCAGTCGCGCCGCAACACAAGGGTTGGCTGGTAGTGAATGCTCCTAGCATTAAATCCATTTTTTGTCCTTTTTTGTGCAATAAAGTTTATATAAATAATTAAACTGTAGTTATTTAAAATGTTTGATCAAAGGGAAAAACATCAAAGACTTTTCCGTTTTTTAGTATTCTCAGTGATATTTTTTGAAAAATGTCAGGTAAAGTAAGACACAACCCTATTGTACTCGATTCATACGAGCACGTACGACCGAATCAATTTGAGAGAGCGGAAATATTGAATGGGCAAAAAGTTGCCTCTAAATAAAATGTGGCGCGACTCGGCGGCGACCTCGGCTCCGACCTGAAAGGGTGCATGTTCGATTTCCGGTTCGGTATGGAGTGGAGTGTGTCACCTTAAATTTAGTTGTGACTTGACCGGAGATTTTTGGGTGCTCCGCAACTGTAAGTTATGTATAAAGTATTAGGCTGTGCTCCTATTGGTGAAACGTGAGCTACCTTTATACTGAACAGCTGTATAATTGTATAGAAAATGCTTCAGGTCGCAGTTACGAATTTTAAGTTAAAGAAACGATTTCTTTTCATTCGAACTTATGACTTTTACGTATGACGCGTTCTCAATAGCGTTTTAACGGCCCCTTGATTTCAAAAGTAAACAGTTAGCAACTCTTTAGTAGTCAAATGGAGACACAGCCTTACATACAATGTTTTTTATTTGAATTATTAATTTCTGTTGTCTTACCCTTACCTTGAAAGATTGACCTCCTCCCCCCCCCCCCCCCAAGAGCTTTGAAAACCTTACTTCCATGCAGGAACACAACAACATCAAAGTTGTTATTTGGCTGCGGTCTTCACCCGTCAGGCTGCTCCAGTTCAAGCGATAAATCGCTATGCCCTACCTCTCTCAGTCCCCCGTCCCTCTCACCACACCTCATAATTCCACCTTCATTCCATTCAAATCCCATCTCAGTAAATATGTTAAAATCAAATGTATGTAAAAGCGGATATACACTTCCCCGCACCGCGCGCCACTTAATAAGACACCTCTCGCCCGCGGCACATCATCGATAAAAACACAAACACGGCCCGTATTTGCATAAATCAATAAATGTTGCTCCTCAGGCGGCGCCGCGCCTCGCCGGCTTGCGGGTAAGTGTGCAGCTGGCTTAAGGGAATTCCTTTAGATTGACAATTTTTTACGGACTTTAATCAGCTTCCTTCCTCGTTTGCGATTAAATTTTATGTTTTTGTGACGAATCTGTGGCAATGGTTTCGTTTCGTAAATTTACTAGTTGCGCCCGCTTCGATCGCGTGGTCTATATACTTATAAAGAAACTGTATTTCTTTTTGTAGTGCTCTATGGCCGGTAAAGAGTGACTTATGTTGAAGTATAATGGCATCTGTCATGATTGTGCACAATGTTGCTAAAGAAATTAAAATGATAAGAAAAGTTATTTTAATCAGAAATTCCGAGTAATAGACTTTACACAAACCCTTTACTTGCCACCCTTAAGCTAGGACCTCATTACCACTTAACATCAGGGGGGATGAGGTCAATCTTGAAGTGCAATGTAAAAAATAATAATTGGAAAGCTAACTTAACCTTCTATTTTTTTTAATTCTATCCAAAGAAACTCATCATCAGACGGATACAGCAATTCTTTAAGGATATCTATGGTATTACGAATTGTTTAAACACTTAGCGCTCAAATAGTTCTTTTTAAACTTGAGCAGCAAATCTTTAATCTCTGTTGCGAGTCCACAATGTTTATTGTTGGCAGAGCGTTTTATCGTAAGCGCCTCTACTTCACTTATAAGTGTACGGACTTGTGCCGGAGGAAATGATAAAAGGAATAAATGTGGACGATCGCTGTGTTTAGTTTTTATTTTCAGTACAGTAGCGTAAGCCGAGGGGTTCTCAAACGGTGTTCCGCGGACCACTGGTGGCCTGCCAGAGAGTGCCAAAGGGCTCATAAGTGATTTTGTGCCCTTCTCTGTTAAAGGTATTACATTATTTTTTTTTCTTAGATTATTTTAGCCCTCTAGGCCATGACGAATAAAAGTGGTAGGGGTAATTGATTCGGTACCTTTACAATCGATGGTGTTCTGTAAGGCTGCGGACTTCACAATTGCGTACAAGTTTATCAACTGATTGAGTAAAGTAAATATAACTTAGCAAAAAATATGTCGGCGGAAAAGTATTGGCCAAGTTCAGGTTAACAATAATGAGGTGAAGTTATTTTAATAGAATAAACAAAATACAATTATGAGATAAAAATTATTATGCAACTTTTCAGGCTCACGTATGAGTAGACTGATTGAAATTAATTGTAAACCGTTTCCGGAAGCTTGTTATTTCTAGAAGGACCGGGCAGGAAACTTAAAGGTTTAAATATCTAATATAATATAATAATAAATGAGTTCCGAAGAATGTCTGGATGTATGTTTGTTATTCTTTGACTCAAAAAGTACTGAATGAAAAATATTGATATTCAAATGATATTGAGTAAAAAATAGATGATAGACTGTATTAACATATTATAGGATACTTTTTATTCCCAAATTATGCAAACAAAGCCTCGGGCAATAGCCAGTACTTGTATAAGATCAATATCCCATTTTATATAATACACAATGGCGCATCAAACTAAAATAAGAAAGAGAAATAAAGAAAAAAAGAAATGCTTATTTAGTGAAATGACAAAGTATATAAAGAACACCAACTAAATATGGGTAGTTAAGGACCTATGCCTATAAAAGATATCTACTTTTTATGATATCAAAATGTTTTAATTAATGAAACATACCAAAAAGGATTGTTAAAAATATCACGCAATTGAGTAAATTAAAAAAACGAAGAAGATTTATATTTTTTATTTATCTTGACGAGAAATTAAAGACCTGCACACCTGAACTATTTGGTACATATACCACACAATTTAATTTTGTTTAGTATTAAAAGCATATTGTTTCTATTTTTGGCTATTTCTTGAACTTGGCGAGGTACGCTGCGGCGGTCGACCGAAACTCGAGCGCGGTAGCTAGGTACATTTATCAAAACAGAAAACTTGTTGGACAAAGTACAGATGCATAATTCATTCAGATGGGGGAGCACTCCAGTGTTCCTTGAGGAATGGTTTATCGTTGAGCAGCAATAATTTTGAGGTACCACCTCTATTTTAAGAAATCTGTATCTATATAAATTAATAAATATACGACAGAATCACGAAATCAGAGCAATGTATGTGAATACATTGCTCTGATTCTGTGGTAAGTAGCTTAAGCACTTGTGTTACAGAAATCATAAACAACGATTGTACCACAACACCCAGACTCGATTGGATTAGAATATGGACTACTTTTTGTTTTAAATATTAGGTTTGATATAAAGGTAGGGGTAAAACCCACCATAATAGTATATTTACATGGAAAGAAACTGTAGTCCACGCGAACGAAGTCGCGGGCACAGCTAGTATTCTACCCACATTGCAGGGGATTTTTAGTGGGTAGTCACCGCTTTTTTTAAAGCGCGGGGGAGTCCCCCACACGCAGCCATTCCCAAAGCAGCGGTACGGTACTTCAAAAAAAATTATACTGCTAAATTTAGAATTTAAGACTTTCGCGTTCCATTTTAAACATTTAAAATAAGTTCACGGGTCAATTAAACGCGACAACATTTTTAGTAGTTAATACGAACTAATTACTGCCCGACGTTTCGGTTAGGTTGCGCCAAACATTCTCACGAGCTGACTCTCTGATTGAGACAGAACGACGAATAAAATATTTTCGCGTTTTGACCCTTGACTTATTTTAAATGTCTAAAGTAATACATCATTCTTGTTTACGCACTGAAGGTAGTAGCAGTAAGCTTCAATTAAGCAATCGATATTGAAATACAGAGTTGTCATCACGGCTGCAGCCAGGTCCCCGGGGGATGCCCTCGCGCCTGCTCGCTCGTTAACTTGCATTAATTGGCTGTTCTGTCTGTACTTGTTGATCTTTGCGTCTTTGGGAATCAACAGATCAAGACGGCTCGTGTCGATTGATGACTGTGTGGTTATTCAACTATTACAGAATTTACATATTTTAAGAAACATATTTCATCATTTTAGAGGTGAAATACCTCCGACAAATTTAATGTCCCCTTGCGCTGTGGGATTCAAACCCACGGCCTTCGCGTTTTACTCGTGCTGCTTTTCCAACTGAGTTTGTATATACAGAGTTAGTTTCTCAGTTGGTGACTGTGTAGTTATTCCACAAACATATGAATTATGGATACTGATACTAAACTTGTCGTCCTTACCTTGAAGACCTGACCCCTGCTACTAATGTAGCACCCCCCAGAAGCTCTGGAAACCCTACTCACACGCAGGAACACAACAACACCGAAGTGATTGTTTTTTGGCTGCGGTCTTCTGTAAGGTGGAGGTATTTTACCAGTCGGGCTGCTCCAGTCCGAGCGATAAATCGCTGTGCCTTACCTCTCTTTATGATGGCATGTAATTAACTCAGATCTTTTGTTAGTTAAAGTGCCAGAATGACGTGAATTTGATAAAGTTTAGAATTGCATTGCATAATAAGAAGTTATTAGAAGGATTGATAAATTGTTTGTGTGACTGTCCCAAAAGTTAAGTTTTGATATTTATTGAGAGTATTCTTTATGATTCATTTAAATATTTGAATTTTTGTACATATTCCATTTGTATTTGTTTTTGGTATTAGAAAGGAATAAATAGGTATATCTTTTACAACTGGCACATAGTTATTACCCACTTGCATAAATGAAAAACAATAACATGTACAGAAACAAAATGTCAGAGGTATTTAAAGATGAACCTAAAATAACGAAAATGGTCCGAAATTTCGCGACAGCAAACATCGTTGACGTTGATAATATGTTTAATTAAGGATCAACTTCATCGAACCGTTTGTCCAGTAATTACTCCACGTCCAAGTTTCGAAATATATCATTTTGCAATCCGATTTGTCTGTGTGTGAATGCATCCAACTCAATTTATTACATACCGTTTGAAGTACTTCAAAGGGCGGATTTGCTAAATGAGGGACTGTTACCACAAAATGTTTAATTTGATAGACTAGGATTTAATATTGAGGTACGCTTGTAATAAATTTATGAATGGGGTGAAATACAGACGATTTCAATTATAGATAGTTAGTCGGCAAGGCTTTGAGATGCTTTCGTGGCGAGCGGTCGATTGAGTTTAAAGCTATCGTGGTTAAAATAATTGTTTGCCGAATCTTAAATTAATAAATGCCTAGGTGACATTTTAATTTTGCTTGACAAGCCGATAGATAGAGTATGCCTGTTTGAATTAAAAACCTTATTAAGTTCTTTTCTTACGGGATATTATAATAACTTTTAAAACAAGTCGTATATTTATCGCTCGAACTGGAGCAGCTCGACTGGTGAAAACCACCACCTTACAGAGGATCGCAGCCAAATAACAATCACTTCTGTGTTGTTGTGTTCCTGCGTGTGAGTAAGGTTTCCAGAGCTTCTGGGGGGTGCTACATTAGTAGCAGGGGCCAAGCCTTCAAGGTAAGGGCGTCAGTAACAGATTCACTATGCTGTCCTTGTCGCCCTTAAGCTAGGAACTCATTACCACTTAACATCAGGTGGGATGAGGTCAATCTTGAAGATTACATAAAAAAAAAGATATTGAATTATAATAAAGTATTATTCGACTGTTATATCAGAATCAGAAATTATTTATTAGCACACACAATTTGTACACGTTACATAGACATTAAAGTGACACGAACAAAAGATAAACAGTAAAATGATTATTAACAAACAAAAACGAAAGAACATATTGATTGCGCAGCTAACAAGGTCCCAGCCTCAGCATGAGCTGCTACAACATTGAATCCAATGCTGCAACAGCTATGGTATTCTGGCGGAACCTTGAGCTGAGCAAACAAGAAAGAACGGAAGAGAGAAATGGAAAAATTACAAGAAAGAAAGAGAGGGAAATAGAAAATAATAATATCTTACTTCACAAACCGGTAACAGACTAAAAAATGTTTTGTAGTCCGTCAGATTATGCAAAAATGTCCAACACGTATTTATGTAATTTCCACCTAATAAAAAAAAAACGGCGATACAGTAAAGTGAATTGTAGCGTGACTTTATTAGTAGGTACATTTTTTACCCACCGGAGACGTAACGAGCCCAAATACCGCAACTTGACACCGTTTTTTTATTAATTTAACAACATAAAAAATACGTGTCCATTATTTTTTAAATAACTTTTAAATGGACTAAAATCTGGTATTTTTGACCAAAACTGCTTCCTTATTGAAAAATCAGGCCTGAGGTTTGAATTTTATCTCGAGGCTCTGGTACAGTGTTTCTCAACCTTTTTTTAAAAGTCAATGCCATATATTTCTTTATTCAAGTAGGTTACATTTAAAACCTTTGAACCGTCGTTAAATACAATGCAAAATGATTATACTGCCAATTCGGAACCTATACCTATGTACTATATGCCGGATGAAACTCATCAGATTATTTACAGTAGCATTATTCAACTTATTGCTATGTGTTGCTCACTTTGGACCAAGTCATATAGATTTGTTTTAATTAAATTTGAGTATCAGCTTATTTTAATATGTATACTATAGAACTAAAGCTACTACAGTTAGAATCAAGTTATCATTACAACAATGGCTACATGCTAGAGCTTAATAACAGCAGAGTCAAGCTCCTCACTCAAATGTTGCAAAGCATGAACCTTGACCAGGTAGTGAAAGAGCCAACACATTTCACTGAGCTAAGCAGTAGTCTTATTGACGTCATATGCACTGATATCAAAGTCCACCAAATCTTAAACAAACATACTCCTGAGTTAGGAGGACATGCAATGCTTTTGGTTGTGCTTAAGACAAGAAAGGAAAAGCCTCCTACCCGCAGTGTAACCTTTAGACCCCTAAAAAACATCCTAACGGATCAATTCGGCAGGGACTTGGATGCAGTTAACTGGGACTGCTACTACAAGATGCGAAATGTAACGGACCTAGCAAGGACATTGACCTGTTGGATGACTGCTGTGTTTGATTTGCATGCCCCCGTCAAAACCCGTAAATTCAAAACTCCCCCCCATCCCTGGATCACAGACTCTGTTAGGGAAATGATGAAAATTAGAGACAGGTATCATGCTGAATATAAAGTACACAGAACAATGGCCCTAAAAAACTGTTATGTAGATATGAAACGCTCTGTTCTGAAGGCTATGGAAAGTGATAAGAGGTGCTATTTTAGTAAACATATTAACGCAAACTATCACAATTCAAAAAAACTGTGGCAGAATTTAAAAAACAACATATTGCCCAGTGGAAAGAATGTGACTGAGCTTCCATCACATCTTGATAATCCTGACATTATAAATGATCATTTCCTGAAAGTACCTGGAGACAACAAAGTTACTATATCCCAGCTCACTTTCTTTGAGTACCATAGATACGGTTCAGCAACATTCTCTCTTCAGACAGTCTCCGAGAATCAGGTTCTTAGAATTATTAAGGGTCTCAAATCGAATGCTCAAGGTATAGACAGGGTGTCCCTTGATATGTTGCGTTTGACCTTGCCCCAGTCACTTCGTGCTGTTACTTTTCTCATCAACCAATCCTTAACAGAGGGGCAATTTCCGGACGACTGGAAGGTGGCTGTAGTAAAACCGCTACCTAAAACCAGCACACCATCTGTTGTGAGTGACCTCAGACCCATAAGCATACTCCCCTGTCTTTCCAAGGTGCTAGAAAAAGTCGTATGTGATCAACTTACAGAATACCTAGAGAATAATAACATTCTGCCAGTGCGACAGTCAGGATTTCGAAGGGGACATAGCACAGCCACTGCTTTGGCTGATGTAGTGGACGGTCTGCTTGTAGCACGGGATCAGGGCATGCTGAGTATTCTTTTACTTCTGGATTTCTCACGGGCCTTCGACTCCATCAACATTTCGTTGCTTTTGTCTAAGCTGACATACTATGGGTTCGACTCAACATCAATTAAATGGTTCAAGAGCTATCTTCATGATAGACAACAGTATGTCGAACTGACAAAAGTGGATGGTACCACGGTACGATCTGTACCCCGGATCGTCTCACGAGGCGTCCCGCAGGGCTCGATTTTGGGACCAATCCTCTACGTACTGTACAGTGCTGAAATAGTTACGCGAATCAAACACTGCCAGTACCATCTTTACGCGGATGATCTGCAATTGTACTACTCGTTTGTACCTGCTGAACATGTAAATGCTCTGGCTAAAGTGAATGAGGATATAAATGGTGTCCTTGCCTGGTGTGTCTCTAGTTGCCTTGTTTTAAATCCTAAAAAATCCAAGATCATGCTAATAGGGTCAAAGGGAAACATAAACAAATTTGCAGACAGGCCGCTCAATATAACAATCAACGGCGAATTGGTACAACGTGTGAAGGAAGCAAGGAATCTGGGACTGGTTTTTGATGAGTGTCTTAACTTTGAAAGTCATATTGCCGAGTGTTCGAGAAACTGTTTTTATAGACTTAAATTATTGTATAAAATCCGACCATTCCTTAGCGTAGAACTAAGAATCCTACTATGCGAGTCATTGATACTCTCAAAACTCAATTACTGTGATGTCACATACGGCCCATGCCTAATGGCTAAGACGTCTAAGCTTGCGCAAAGGGTGCAGAATGCCTGCGCGCGTTTCTGTTTCTTTGTGCCCCCACGTTCACATATCACACCTTATCTTAACGCTTCCAACTCTTTAAACATGGAAACGCGTAGGAAACTGCACCTTGCCACACTTTTATTTGGAGTAGTCAATACAGGGAGGCCGCGCTACCTGTACGAAAAGCTAGCGTGGACGCGGGACCAAAGTCGGTATCCCAAAAGGTCCTGCACGAACATTTTTGCGACTGCTAGGCATCGAACTGTTGCTTTCCGTGGGTCTTTTAGATTTGCCGCCTCGCGATGTTGGAACGACCTGCCTCCTCCGTTGCGTGAGCTGAAAACAGTAAAGAAATTTAGAAGGGAACTAAAAACATATATGTTACAAAAAAGTAACTCCCCCTACCCACCTTCTAGTAATTCACGTCGTGCAGGGGACCTGACAGAGCCGCCTTACAGTCGCAGATGATGGTGGGCCATTTTCATCACATTCACTAATGCTCATCGATCGACGTGACTATAGACGTTGCATAGAAGATTTTCTTTTAATTTTTATTATTATTCTTTTCCACTTATTATTATTTCGGCTGTTAGGGATTAGTTTTTGCTTATTTTTTGCTCATTATGTGTTAAAGGTTTATAGCGTTATTTGGGCGTAGCGTTATAAAGTAAGTTAAATTGTTTTTATTTATTTACTTATTTTTTTATTCTATTTTAATTATTGTATTTCATCTATATGCTCCGTATATATTTAAACCTTCTATCCCACCTGTACATGTGTGTTTTCGTGATTTAATATTTTGTATATCTACCCACGTCACCAAGGTACTGCCGGAAGACCAGCGCTACAGTGGTACCGTAGGTATACATAATGTGTACCACTGTAGCTTATGCTGAGGCAGGCACCTTTTGACCTCTCTGTTTGTTTTCATTTTGTCATTTGTCTTCTAATTTAATGGTTTGTAACTTTTTAGTATTTTTAATTTTAATTTTTGTTCTAATTTTGTAATCGGTTGTATATTATGTTTTGTACGGTCAATAAATGTATTTTCTTTCTTTCTTTCTTTACTAGCTTAAACACCATTCTTACCAAAATTAAACTAGTGTTTAAGCATTAATCAAGCTGTATTTGTAAATATCGACTGTTCCTCTTTAAATGTATTCACAGAGCTAATACAAAATGCACCTTAATTCAAGAACATTTATCTTCCATCGAGTAATTTACAACCAACAAAACCTTCGCATAGATTGTACGAAACAAATTGTTATCGCTCCCCGCAAGACACTGCGGACGCCATACACACACGATATTAATACATTATTTATGCCGCATTCACAATAGTTCGTATTTGAATACCAACAAATTTATGGCAGCAGATAGCTAGCGTTCCCTTTATGGATTGAGGTTACTGAAGTTGGGCGGACATCAAATCTTGGCTTGCTAAATCTATACTAATGTAAGGCAGCTAAAGAGTTGTTTGAGCACGCTAGTCTAAGAAATATAATAGAAAAGGATTGTCCACTTATCAAGTTAGGCTTTAGACTATAAAAAATAACGCTGCATCCAATTGGAAAAGGTGCTAGTAAATAATATAAATAGGTAGGTAAATAAGTATAGGAAAACATCACATACATTGAAACAACGACGTTACCATAAAACTCAATGACAATATAGAATAGTTCGTTTTCCATATTGAACCAACCGGGAATCGAACCCGTCATCGTCTGAAGTTAAGTTTATCACGACATTTACAGTAAAATTTTTGAATCTTTGTTAAATATGGGATAACCAGTTTAAAATCTTCACAAGTGAGAAAAAAATGGCCAGAAACTCATTAATAAGACATAGCAGCGAGAACTTTATTAATGCCTCAGCAGATTAGTTACAGTAGCAACATCTAACTTATAGCTATGTGTAGACCACTTCGGACCAAGTCATATAGTTTTGTTTTGATCAGTGGGTATAATATTAAGTATTTATATTTGAGAGGTAAACTTGAACAGACCAGTCCCCA
This sequence comes from Glyphodes pyloalis, assembly GCA_037074685.1. Taxonomy (NCBI): domain Eukaryota; kingdom Metazoa; phylum Arthropoda; class Insecta; order Lepidoptera; family Crambidae; genus Glyphodes; species Glyphodes pyloalis. Next base: position 20,616,553 of record JAYKKO010000002.1, on the reverse strand, counting down.
AAAGTGGCACCTGTTCACAAGCATGACGTACGTATGCCAGCCATCGCGTCACCCAAGCACATTGAAGGGAATATAACGACATGTCACATAGCGCCACCACCGCACTGACGTTTTATACCCGGTTCCAATATTTGAAAAAAAACGATTCGTTCCTGTTACGGATAGTTATAAAATATACGATGCGTAAGCTAAAAACGACCGACAGACGACTGATGACAGCTGAAATGGAAAATACATTATGGAACGGTATTAACACGTATTATTACGTGCGTAGTTGGTAGGAGACAAATGGATAGTAGTCATTTTTGACACATTTCGTATCGTGAAATATAAACATTGGGAATTAGTGAGCATGACTAACGTTTACACGGCCTATCTTCAGTAATCATTCCTTCTAGAATGTGATTGTCTCGTTCTGACTTCAGTAGAACTGTTCCATTACCAGTATCGATCTGATACTATTTGAATAATGGTAATCTGCATTTAGTAACTATTGGAGTCATAATGACCTACTAGCAAAGGATGGATAGAAATAGATTAACAACAAAGCGGGGGTCTACAATAATAAATAAATAAAAATAAAAAGAGCCAATCACCATTATTGTCCATAATCGTTGATGCTTCAGTATAGCCATTGTCATGTAAAATGGAGCTGTAGAAAAGTACCTATCGTGACGAATTAATATGTTTTGTTTATAAATATAGATATGGTTTTTTTTCTGTAGGAGCTTTGGTCTGGGTGTTGTTGAACCGGCATTGTTGCTGATTTCTATAACACAAGTGCTTTAGTTACTTAACGCAGGATAAGAGCAGTGTATGTTATGCTGTCCAGTAATCACTTATATATATTATGTAGTAGGTACCTATTGAATTTTTATATATACTATAGAAAAACTAAAAGCTTTTAAGCTGGAAGAAATATTTTACCGGAATCAAAATTTAAAAAACTTTACTTTGATTGTTATACAATTATGATACAAATTATATTATTTATACTTTCAAAACAAGAATGTACTAGAAATAATATTGTGAAATTGATTATTTTAGCTATAACTGAAATCGTGTATAAATCTGTAATTAAACGCTGTCATTAACAGTTTGTTAATATTGTGCCTTAGTTGCTGTCTCAGTGATTTTGTTATGAATTATTGAGTATTTTCAAAGTTGTGATAAAACACTTCTGTTATCTAGATGTTGAAATACCGAGTCATGATTTTGGGTTTGATTTCCAGTTCAGAAAAATAATATTTATTATAATGTTTTTCAAACTAGATTCGGGTTTAATCTCTACAAATAAATTCGAAAAAGAGGTTACCTAACACTTTACTGAATCTTTTTTGACCGATGCTACGTTTCATCGAAAAACGTTTCGAAGGATCTTACAAAAATTTCTATCATTCGGGGAAACGTTTTTCGGTAAAACATTCGATTAAATGACAGGTAGACCGAAAAAGAATATGGAATAAAATAGCTCTGTCTCCGGATACAAGATGAGTGTTAGAAATCTGAAGAATAGATTTATCTACTCCACCTCAAAGAGATCTCGTCAGCACAGAGCGATTGCATACACTCTACTGAGCGTTTTCGACTTTTTGCATCCCCAAAATTGGGGCCATTCCCGGCGCTGCCACAGAACTTAAATTTACGACTCGGTCAAAATGCAGTAGTAGCGTCCGAGTGCATTATGCATGTCAGAGCTGACCGCGTCACAAATATCGAACACGTAAATTTAAGCGCCATAACAAGGGAATCGTTAAGTTTCCTGTAGAGGCCGCCCGAAAGTTCGGTAACGGTTTTTTTCGGCCAGTTTCGGCCAAGGAATGTAGTTACGGCCTTGGTTTTGGTACCTGCCTGAAAGGCCCGAAACCCGCGCCGAAAGTGGAGTATTCGAATACTATCTTATTTTCTTCTTATTGCCTAGAAATAAAAAAAGAAAATATATTTATTTTGATCTCATTTAACAGTTAAAAAAAGGTAACTGAAGAAAAAAAAATAACATTCCTATAAAGAGATTGTAATTTTTTGAAATTATTCAAAAAAGTCTTAAATAAATTTACTAACTCTCGCAACTTATTTTAATGTTCTTTTTCATTAAGTTACCACTCCTTTACTGCCTAAATAATATAATAAAGAACTGAATTTCAGTTCTACAATATATACATTGAAATCTCTGTACGTAAGTTAAGGTTTCTGTTACGGCCGAAACTCAAAACCAAGCCGAATGTTCGTCTCCGACTTCGGCAGAAAAACCCGTTTCTGTCAAACACTAGTTTCCTTATATAGCGGCACATAAAATTTCATTGAAGACTGCTCAGTGAGCAGAAAAGGCATCTAGAGACGGTATCTTTAATGCTATAAAACAAGTAGGAGCACGTTTTATAACCAATATCATATTTACAAGGGTCAGTCAATCCCCGGAATAGATCTCGGAGGAGTAATCTTCGAGGGAAGTTCATAAACAAATTCGACAAACCATAAAATGTATAAAGCCATCAAGGGTATTTCTTCCGCTTCGGCGTGGCACGATTGGGTAGGATATTTTAATTTATTTACGCTTGCGGGAGTCGGATTGAGACGCCAGTATAGGAATCGCTCGCTATGGGATGGATATGGGAAGTTTTGGTGGGAATAGGGAATTTGAGATTGGAGTTGGGAATTGGGGAGCAGTGGGATTTAAGCGCTTTGCGAGTAATGCTTATCTTAAATTGGTAATGGGAACAGCAAGTGAAACTTGCTGATGAGTAAGCGATCTGGGGCTGATTTACAAGCGTCAGAAACGGTCTTGATTCGGAAAGTGAATGTTTTGTCTCTATTCAATCGTATAAAAAAAAACATTTTATTTTTAATCTTACCTACTATTGTTTAAACTTATAGTTTGTGTGTTAAGATGTGTGGGTGTCTTACTCTTTCGCAAAAAAGCTGCTGCATGGTTTTGGACTGGAATTTCGAATAAAGATACATTTTGATGAATTTTGATCCCAAAATAACGCGAACGAAGTTGCAGGAACTATATTATCCATACAAATGTAAAAAAAACTTGTAAATATCTCGTAAAAGTATTTGCTCAATGATAACCCTAAAATGTGGCGTATGATATAAAGTAATGCGTTGTTTATCTCGTTACCATAAAAGTTCATTGCGTAGGAAGATACGAATTTCAGTAAGGAAAAAGGATTATAAAAATACAAAGGGCGATATAATATATCGAATGAGGCCAGTACCTATTAGTTGCGATATAACGAATGTAAGGAATTGAGGATAAACTTGCAAATTGGCAATTGGACGATAATTCTTACCTCATTTCGATAGGTGTATTTTTGGAGCTTTACAGAATAATCAGAGATTAGCCGAAACAAATAACGCAGTTGGTAAAATAATAACGGTTAAAAAAAAAATAATTTCATTTAATAATAAAGATGTAGATTGCGCTTTAGGAGCTTTTTGAAGAGACAGAAAATCTTAAAACCCCTTTCGCAGCGTGGAACTAAACCCCACGACCTTCAGGTTACATGTTGTAAGAAATTTAACACTCGTTGAATTATAGAAAAATGAAGTATCACTAACATATTAATAATTAAATGGAAAAATAAATAATAACGATGATTGTAAAATCAATTTGCTTGTTAATATTAAATAAACAAGCAAATACATATTTTGGTTTCTGTGGTAAGCCAATATGCTGGCTGTATTACCTCACTGAATGGCGATTGAGAGACAAATATATGTATAATATGTATACTTTGACACTTGAATACATGTATTTATTTATTTATTTAAAAACTTTATTGCACAAAAAAAGTACAACAGGTGGACTTAATGGTATGGGCATTATCTACCAGTCAACCTTTGGGTCATGCGGAAAGTTAGTTTATGGGTGCGGTAATAGTGACAAAGTGCATAAGAATTCTAAAAAATAAAAACATAATACACGAGAATAGTAACTACCAAGCGTTACAAAAGTCATTTCGGAAACAATTAAATATACATAGACATACATGAATAAATATAATATATATATATATACAATATGAAGCTATACGTATATTTACTAAATGAACATATATATACTTATGTAAATAATACCACATAAAAATATAAAATAAATAATAACGACAAGAAATAAATATTAAACATACAGACGCAGGACAACAATCAAAACACAGAAAAAATCATCTCCCCTTGTGTTGCGGGATTTAAACTCACAACCCTCACGTTTTTTTTATATTGCACTTCGAGATTGGCTTCATCCCACTTTATGTTAAGTGGTAATGAAGTCGTAGTTTAAGGGAAACAAGCACAGCATAATGAAGCTGTAAGCGATACTGTCCCCTCAAATTGACTGCACTATAATATCAGCGCTGCAGCAGCCTTGCGTCGCTGCAGCATATAGCTGAGGTGTGGCCTAGTTGACCACTTACCCATTTAGTCTTTTGGTTTTTTTACTGTTTCATGTTTGACTTTGTCTTTACTTTTACCTGTACTTCTTTTTGTTTGTTATTTGTCAAGTGTAAACCTGTATCTAACTAGACTAGCATGCGCTACCCGAGTAAATTTTATCGCGCTTTTAAGAAATGTCAAAATAAATGCGTCAACTGTTGATTGGCTGAAATTAAGATTGTGGTGTACTATCGTCCAATCAACTGTGGTGGATATGTACTGGGTGAATGACCTAGTTAAATAAATATAAATAATCTTGTTACTCAATGATTAAAATCAGTAAGATGTAAGTCGCTGTTTCATTCATATCACCTAACTTCCTTACATGGCGACCCTGCCAGGATGCATCGCGATTGATTTTCGGGCGCGCATTCTACACCGATTGCCAAATTAGGAACGTAATTCATAAACAAAGGACTTCGTGCACCAATGTAACAATGTTCCAGATCATTGATTTTATTGCTCGCTATCGCGACGCTATTTCTCCTAGTAGTTTTTGTGACGAACCATAAAGAAGAAACATGGGTAAAAACCAGTCCAAGGAGGAGATAGTGGTAGTCCAGAATTCCGCCACAGGAAATAATAACTCATCGGTACAGGAATTGAAATTTCATCTCTCGACCATCACCATACTAATAATTATTGTGCTGCTGATGTTTGTTGGGCTGCTCTACATAATATTCCGGTTGTATAGGAAATGTCATGTACGGTGGATAAATCAGGAGTTCCATAGAAATACCAGGTGGACCAGCAGACGCGAAACCTCTCAGAGGAAGGTGATTTTAATCTTGTTACTCAATGATTAAAATCAGTAAGATGTAAGTCGCTGTTTCATTCATATCACCTAACCTCCTTACACAACGGTATAGATACATTTTTCGTCCCATGCGAGAAATTTGACGTATTACGCATGCTAGGCACATAAGTGGCCAATAAATGTATTTTCTTTCTTTCTTTCGATACGTGAAGGTCCTGGGTTCGAATTCCAACACTAAAAGGAGGTGGAATTTTTCTGTTTCTTTAAAATATTTTAAGTTCGCCAGTGCGGCGTGAAGCATAATACAAAATTGTAAAATCTATCAATATTCAGTTTTATCTTTGGCTTTTAGTATGCACCATGGGTGCCATACATTTTTCAGTTGCACTCCAAACTAATCTAGCACGTACAGTTTCTAACAGTCCAATCCCAGTGTCTTAGGAACGTGTTATAAGAGTCTTCTAAGACCACCTCTTGGGTACACAGCCTATTTACTTACACACCGAGTTTGAACTGAAACGAACCTTATATTTGTTGGTATAGAGTTCTATGTGGTCTGTACGGGGTTCGAGAATTGCTGAATAGTTTATAAGGTAACAGATAGTGGCAATGTAAGGTATTAGTTGGAAATATTGGAGACAAATCCACACTTGACAGTTTGCTCCGGAAGAGTCCCTGGAGTGCCAAAATATGGGGTTGCATGTCCGAAAAAAAGCAAGACTTTTTTGGCTCTGATTTAATGTTTTGGTACGTATCAAGCTCTTTTGGTTGACACTTCGTGAACAATTTTAGCTAATTTTTTAATTTGCGTAAACTTGATTATTTTTAATATTATTATTATTATATTATTTTTAAAAAAGTCTTGCCGGATTCTTCTCGGTAGGATTAGGTTCCGAACCGGCTATAGCTTCAATTTTGGTTTGTGTTCATTCTGACGATGCATAAGTGTTACTTGTAACCTATATGAATAAATGAATTGACTTTGACTTTGAATATATCTTGATTTGTAACTTTATTGAATATATCTTGATTATATATCTTGATTATATACTTTATTGAATATATCTTTATTGAATATATCTTGATTTGTTACTTTATCGTTACCTACTTACAATTGTTTTTTGTAATTGTGTTTGTTGTAATAAGTATAAGCGCTTTGATATTTACAACTTTTCGAAGGGACTGTTTATTATTTTTTAATTTTTATTTAATCTTTAAAATTATTGCACTGAAATGAAAAGGCAGACTTAATGCCTAGTGCCATACATACTTGGTAGATAAATTGTAAGTTAACCATACACTTTTCATTGGAACATTATTGGTGTTGCATGAAATGTATTAATTAACGTAAACGGGTATTAGTAACTCTAAATTTAATAATTACATTAACTAGCAATACAAAAAGAATAAAAAAAAAAGTTTTACTAATGATTAATCATCAATTAAATTTTTATTATGTTCGTAAGTGTCAGGTTTATCAAACTTTTTCTATAATACGCTTGCAAAGCGGTTTTTTTAGTTATCATTATATAGTTATAATGATAACTAAAAAACACGAAAAGTGCTTTCTAGCGATAAGACCGTCTAAATTGTACTATAATCAATCTGTAAAACCTATTTCTGTAAAGGTTTTGTGCAATAAAGTATATCTATCTAAAAGTAATTTCATATGTAGCTGTAACTGTAGAAAAACCAACTCTAACCACTTTTTCCTAACCCTTTTGTTTAAATATACATTCATAGTATAAAGCCACAGGCAAACCTTACAAATTCCATAGTTATTAACATTTCCCCACGATATTGACCTAATATTGGCTCCCAGTATTTAGGGTACATGCGGCCGATTGCGACACACCACCAGGTGTTGCCAGCATGCATTTAAATCGAATATTACAAAGTGGATGTCCCGTTATAGCGGCTTGCGGCTTCTAAGTATTATATGTACGTGCCTTAATGACGGGATCCACGTTAGGAAATAGGCTCCACGTTGATGTATGAGGCGGGTGTCGGTTCGGATGATAACCTGAAATCAATTTACTCTAACTATGGAATTATGAGTTTGTTTGTGTGACAACCTACTTAATGTTCTGATCTATTTTGAAACCGAGTAATCGTTACATTAATAGACTATATATATATGACAACCTTGGTGGCGCAGTGGCTAAGGTAGGAGGCCAAAGCGGGAAAGGTCCCGGGTTCGATTCCCGGTCAGGTCAATTTGGAAAACGAACTGTTCTAAATTTACTAGGGTCTGGGTGTGCTGGGTTGACGCTCCAAGTTAGTATCCGTCGTCTGGTGCTCATAGTACAAGGGAAAACCTTAGTTTGAGACCAGTGATTGGTGTGATTGTCTGGTGCATTTATTTATTTATAGAATTTGTCTTAATTGGCTACTTGACAGTTTTTGAAAAAGTAATGTAAAATGTGCGCCCGTTCATTTTATATCCCAAGCAATTCTATTTATCTGGAAAAAATGTAAATATCCAGAGAAAAATAAGATTTTGTGTAACACATTTAAAAAGCGCGCGAAAACGCCAAGTCTCGTCACTGTTGCAATTATGACGTCAACGTCCTAGACAACGAACCGATACGCATAGGAACGACTTAATTTAGATAAACGGAAAATGTTTTAATAAATTCTTAATACGATTAGAGACACAATAATTCAATGTAATCGGTAAAATAATCATTGTTTCGCCACATTAAAATAAATAATTTTCGCCGACAGCTGTCATTTCCGAATTGCAATGGTGGTTTCCGTTCGGTTCCTTTGTTCCACAGATAAAAAAAGTAAAATTTATTTTGCAAAAATAAAATACTAACTATGCTTTTAATTCAAAAATAAAAATGTAAAATTATTACTTAACTAATAAGCTAACGTATCTAACACTTTTCATATTTTATTGTTAACACTGTCAAGTAGCCAATGACGTCGCTATCTAAATGCAGGTAGTCGATTACAAAAGCGAGCCATGTTTAGAAAATTTGTAACACACTGCGCTCGACCGGGGTAAAGAACTCAGGACACAGTAGTTTGTAGTATAGCGGTTAAAGACTGATTGACATACACATCTTTATATATTTATATACGCTTCATCTAGCTACATAACAAAATGCATCGGAATGTACTTTATGGTGATTGTACCCACAAACCTTTATTAAAACGGCGCTGATGACTGTTCATGCAGGCCTGACATATTTTTCGATATTTATTCATACAATATTAATAAATATTGTGATTGTTAATGAGCAGAGAAAGAGGTATTAAAAAGCAAGCATTTCAGACTTTGTAACACTAAGAAAACGTATTTAAAAAATATATTAAAATGCCTTATATTAGCGCATTTCGATTAAAATTTTGTTAAAATGTGTAAGTACTGTTATTACTCAAACCCTTTTATTTGATAATCACCTTCCATACAAAAACCAAAATTCCATCAGCTTTGGAGATACGATACCATAGGCAGCCACGGACAGACGGACTGACAGACATACAGACAGAGACTTCGGATGTTTTTACACCTCATCGAGGCCCGGGTGTTAAAAACTCAATCTCATTTAAAAAGCTCTGCTCGAACCACATCAAGTCACAACAATAGCCTCTTTCTCAGATTTGTTTTGTCCACCCTGGGCCATTAATAGGCCATCGCAAAACTTTCGTGGCACCTCCGCCTAGGGCTGCCAACCGTGCCGGTGATGTTGTTGTTCTGAGTTTCCCATAACATCACCAAGAAGGCAATGAGGTCTCACGGGGGTAGGGGGAGGGGGTTAGGGGGTAGGATTGAACTTGCCTACCCTCTTTCATCCCTCTTGGGCGAGGGTATGGTGCGTCAGGCATTTCCCCCCGCCAGCAAAAATTTTACCATAGTATTGTGCTATGCGAAAGTATGGTCTGGGCACTTTATACTGTAGAATAATTTTTCAGGAATTAAAATCCAGGAATAAAAAATAAAGTTATTATTTTCTTTGTTTTAAAAATCGTATGTGTTCTACTTTCTCTGACTGTTTTTAAGATTTAATACAAACTGAACCAAACGCGAGAAGTGCTTATCAATATCAAAGATGTACAAAATGGCCATTTTTGAATTTATAAAATACTAGATGTATAAATAAATAAATCAATATAAATATTGGACAACATCACATACATTGCTCTGATTCTGTGGTAAGTAGCTAAAGCACTTGTGTTACAGAAATCAGAAACAACGACGGTACCACAACATCCAGACCCGAGACAATATAGAAAAGTTCGTTTTCCATATTGACCTGACCGGCACGCTAGCCTCTCGGCTACCGAGGTCGTCATGTTATTGGAAAGTATTTTATTTTTTGTTATTTCTTTTGAAAAATACTATGTCTTGGAAGAAACGTTGGCAACCGTACCTGCGTCACAAAATCGCCTCAATTCGAGATTATTCACACCAACTTTTTGTCCCATAAAAATTCAGGTGGGCCCCTCTTACGACCACTTTATATTTTCCTGATTAAAACTTGAGTTTTACGAGGCCTTATTTCCTTAGTCCCAAATAGGCTTGGAAAGAAGACTCTAAACGGATCTTATGAAGTTTGTAGGCGCATGCCGTTATTTTGTTTAAATTTAGCCGCTCATTTGGAAATTCCTGTTTAAAGTTTTTGTAGGGCTGATTCATGAACGTCACGTCAAAAATTCCGAACTTGAAACATTTCTTTGTTTTTAATATCTCTTTTTTTTAAACGTGTTATACACATTTGAAGTGAATTCTTTACATAAATGACAATAGAAATTTGCTATTCATCATCGGAATCGACATATTTCGTTTTTAGATTCCGATTCGGGAAGTCATAGTTTTGTGTCGTAACTTTATAAAATTTAACGTATTCATATGGTATGAAATCTTTAAAGTTAAGATGAGCCTAATTCCTAATTAAAATCCGATTTTGATGTTTTATGAATAAGTAGGCTGAATCAGAATATGCTATGGATATCGGTTGGGTCAATATGGGGAATGAACTTTTCTATATTGTGTCGGGTCTGGGTGTTGTGGTACCGTCGTTGTTTCTGATTTCTATAACACAAGTGCTTAAGCTACTTATCTACCACAGAATCAGAGCAATGTATGTGATGTTGTCTAATATTTTTTAAATTTATATGAATAAGCGGTTTCGGATATGTAAAAATTGGGAATGGGACTAATTAAATTAAATTTATTTTGTTTCAGATTCATGTCATGCGCTGATTTCATACGCTATGTTATCCGACAAACGTAAGTAACTACATTTTGATGTATAATTAACTAAATAAAGTGTTTAAATTAGTAATCAAATGCGTAAAAGATGCTAGTTACCCTTTTTCTCATGAAAATTTATCTATTTGCTGAGTAGCGGCATTTGCTGAGGTGGAACCCATATTGGCCTCACAAGGTACTATTAGGTATATCTGTGTAATTATTGTCTTGCGTTGTGTTTGTTCGTTTTTTGTTATTGTCAATAAATGTATTTTCTTTCTTTCTATTTAGTTAAGAACTTATATACTTATATACTATATACATTTCCTGATCTGATAAAAAGTTTTCAGAAACGTTTTTAGACAGAAAACTATATTATACCTCCTTATAAACGCGAAAGTTTGTAAAAATGCATCGATGTAGATAGATGTCGTCTCTATGTATGTTTTTTACTCTTTCACACAAAACTACTGTATGGTTTGCGATGAAATTTGGTAGAATGCTAGCTGGGATACTAAATTAACACACAAGATATGTTTGTTCCCAATAAAATGCGAACGAAGTCGCGGGCTACAGCCAGTTTCAAATAAAGAAGTTTATAAAATGTTTTGAGTAATTATTGTAAATCTATAGACATGTTTAAGAAAATGGGAATTCAAAAATAACTGGGGGTCTACTCGCATAAACGAAATATGTCGGATCCGACAACAGATGGCAATTTTTAATACTCATAATCATAAAGAAATCACTTCGAATGCAAATTAAGCGTTTTCAAAAAACAAAATATTATTTATGCAAATCAAAAAACCACGTCTTCATTCCCAAACTTTTGAATAATCTTCAAAAACGAAACCTTTCGTTTGTTCGTTTCGTTTTTGAGAGTACCCCTCCTGTAACTAACAGGAAAGTTAATTTAGATTCTTTAAATACTAAAACATGCGCGTCATCGACCGCTCTTCCTACAAAACAAACGGCTAAAGAAACGTATATGATAATTTTCACCACAGCAAATGTATGTTGCAATCAGGTGGCGCGTTTTGGCATTCGTCGAAACGCCCGCGCCCAATCGGCTGTGAACGAGCCGGAGCAAAAGAGCAAACGTTTAACCCTCATTAGTTGTTTGCAGTGCTTATAAAAATTTTCCTCGTCCTCGCGTGTTGTTTTAAAAGATAATATTTAACGTCTCAATTGGAGGCTGAGGAAGATGTGCTTATTTTTAAATCGACGAATCGGATGTGGACACGAAATCACTATGCCAGTGATTTTGAAATGTTGGTTTTTGTAAAATATAAAAGAAGTCTTAAATATTAATGCGACAAAATTGAATAATAGTAATGTTTTCATTATTATTTCAATTATTGAAAAATATGAACCGTTTATTTCGAATGATGCATTAATCAACAGTAGAATTTGTCAATAAATGAAATTATATTACTATTTCCTCTACCTAAAGGTTGTCTGGAAGAGATTGCTCTCTAGCAATAAGACCGCCTATATTGTACTTAAATATGTCTGTAAAACCAATTTCTGTAAATTTTCTGTGCAATAAAGTGTATCTATCTATCTATATTTGAATTGGTACCTAATCTACCATAGTAAAAACATACAATTTGTATAAAAACGGAGTATACGAAGAGCCATCAAAGAAATCGGGTAAGGCCTTTTTTTATTTTACACTTCAAGATTTAGATTAGATTTAGATTTAGATAGAATAGTTGTCACTATACTTGTTCCCCTTACTTCGAAGGCTTGACCCCTGCTACTAATGTAGCAGGAGGAGGAGGAGGAACTCCCAAGAGGTCGGGAAACCTTACTCACACGCAGGAACACAACAACACCGAAGTGATTGTTATTTGGCTACCCTTTAAATTATATATATGAAATAAAAAATATCTTTACCTGGCCGAATTGATAGAATTTCTTTTAATATTATCAAAGCTAAAAGGTGAATTTGATGATGAAAAACATTTTTCACTTTTAGTTGAAAAACGTAGAGCAACACGCGCAGGCGTTGCTGATCGCGTCACGTGCGCGGGTAATGTGCGGAGTGCAGGTGTGGGCCGGGCTTAGGTTGCGGCTTGAATGAAAGCGGAGATTCGAACTATTCTGATAGTATTATATTTAATTCAATTTAATATTCTTTTATTCATGCAATTAATGCAAATGACGCTATCTATATACCAATAGTAAATGCCAACTTTTAAACAAGTTTTATTAAAACAAAAGAGGGATGATAATTGCGTAAAAATAATGATTTCGATCTAGTGGAACTTCAAAACATAATAAATATTAAACATAATAATTTATTTTTAACGGAACGTTTGCTTCATAAAAGTAATCAAAATATTGATGATGATATAATCGTCAATAATTTCTATACCTTGTATGAAAAAGTGCCATCGCTCAACGACGTATTTTGAACGCAATGTATCTTAGTAAAATTTTGTTTACATGATCAAAAATGGGTTGTATGGTTTTTGGTAATTTAACTCATGAAGTTTTAAGTATTACATTTTAAACGTAATAAAAACAAACATAAATTTTGTTGTCATCTACCATGCACCGATGAAACCATAAGTGGTGTGGTTCGCTTCATTTTTCTTTATGTGGAGGGAATTTGAAAGGTAATTTTACGTAGAAATGAATAATACAACCCAAATGCAAACAATTAGCACATACCATTGTTAAAATGCATTGCTACATGACTAAAGTAAACTGTAAAATAGAACGGGCTATCTTCCACGTACACATTGGTGGCGGAGAGTCTAAGCCAAGTAATCTTATTGTCAGATGTTCTGAAGCAGTCCTCTGGTCTCAGAGTAGGTTTTACATTTAATATTATTAAACTCATTTTGTCAATTTCAAATCATTTATTATGCACAAGTTGTAGAGCAAACTTCCAAGTTGGGTAATAATACCGCGTCCTCTACGCTCTCACCAAACCCCGGCTCAACGTGCAGTGCAAGAACGCTCATGTATATTTAAGCTGATGTGTGCTGCTTTAAAAATCTCATGGAATCTTTTAGCCAGACCCTGGGACAAGTTGGTTTTGTTCCTCGCTGAAGTATTAACGTAATTGTGACAGAGAAACTAAAGCAGGACCGTGTTTGAGCACTTTTGAGATGCACTCGCTATAAAATTCTTATTCTATTTGCGAAAGTTTCGCGGGCGTTCGTATGTTTACCTTGTACGCTCAGATTTAAGTATGTACTTGGATTTATTTTAGCTAGTATTTTCCTGTTTATTATAGTGTAATTTTGAAAATGTAGGTGACTTTTTGCTTTATTCGTGAGTTAACAATGAGCGATCTATCAATTAGTCTCTATCAATTTGTCACTATTGACCTACCATATGATATATAATTTGATACACACGCATGCGGCATGTGTTTTGAAATGAATTTGGATAAGACCGAAGTGGTTTAGCTTACTTGATCTGGGACTAACTATCAAATGGATCACCTGCTCAAAATTACCTTTGGTAGATTTAGAAAAGAAACAATCCTTGGGGTCTACTTCCAAAAACAAAATTGCTCGTTTTGTTTTTGAAGATTTATCAAAAATTCGGGAGTTAAAACGTGGTTTTTAATTGACATAAATAAGGTTTTGCTTATGAAAACGCTTAATTCGCATTCGAAGCGAACTGGTTGCGAATATTAGAATTAAAAATTGCTTTTCACTATCGGATCTGGCATATTTCAATTTTGAGAGTAGACCCTCTTATCTTGAATGAGAATCTACATCTATTTTAGGAACTCACCTTTTTGACAGATATTTGATTTTACGCTAAGAATATCCTGCCCAATTGAATCGAAAGTTTCAATCCCTATAAGACAGTCTTAGCAAGGCAGACGCACCGTCGCATTCACTGTTATTAGTTAGGCTTAAGAAGTCCCATGTGCCTGAATTTCTTGCTAACTATCCGCTAATCCGCGGTAGTTCCAGTTCGATATCTGTACCCCGTTCTAAATCTTGGCATGTGCACTGTAGTGAAATACAGTGAAACAGCTTATTGAGCAGAGATTTCGTGCCTTTTTGGATTTGATCAAATTAATCCTTTAGCAAATTGCCTTCTTGGATTTCTTAGGTCAAACGTTTCGATACTTGATTGGCTGACACACAGTGCATTCGCATTTTCAGCCAATCAGTAGTTAACGCATTAAATTTGACAATGTTAAGAGCACGATAAACGAGAAATAGATTGTAATATTCGTACGAAACAATAATTAATGTTGTTAGGATATCACTGTTCCTTTATCAATCAGCCTTTAGGATTTATTTTAGATTGATTAGCTGTGCCCGTCGCGAGCACAGTTCGTTTGTGTGAATTTTGAATTTAAAAAAAAAAGGCAATTTCAAGCCACGCGACATGGTGGCGTTCGCTGCCGACGACGTCTTGCTTGTGCGTCACCTGATCGTGAACCCAATGAACCTAATTTGTTGTGGATTTTACAAGTAACTTAAGTCACACCTTATTTCAATAAAAATCCCGTCAAAATCGGCACGGCCAGTTCAGAGTTTAGCCAAAACAAACAATAGATAAACAAAAAAAATAAAATAATGTTGTGTTTGTGTATGTAACAATGAGACACTTCAAATTTATTAATATGTAAAGATGTGAAGCCTTACTGCTAGTGCGTACACTACACGTCTAGCGCGGCACGGTTGCCGTAATCGTGGCAAGTGTAAGCAGGGCCCGGGGGACAAATAACGAGCGGCACGGATGATGGATGCCGATGAATAAATTATGCGGCGGTTAATCGAAACCGGCAACTTCGCTAATTGTCTGAGGTGCCCGTTTGTCCGCAACGTTGACGGTGAATTATTTAATTTAGTATTGCGGTTGGGCCTGTGTCCAGGCTGCTGGGTTGAGTAATGGGGTGGGAACAATTTGATTTTTATATTTTTTCAGCTTTCAATATATTTGGTAGAAGCTAAATTCTTGCCTGTGACCACAATAAATATATTAGACATACTTTACTTCTATTTAGGGTGCTGATTTTCTTGCTGGGTGAAGTTATCTTAGTTTTTATTCAAATATCTAATATTTATATAAAATTAAGCCCCACTTAGTATCCGTTGTGTAGTGTTTATAGTACAAGGGGACACCTTAGTTTGAGACCAGGTGACTGGTGTGGTTGGGGGAGCCTGTGTAGAATCCGCAAGGAATCCCGGCTCCCCCACAACTGCGCAGAGTTGGCCACCGAGGGATTTTAGTCAGTGCGAGCCTATTTATTCCCCGCTAAGATTGTCGGAGCGGTCGGACGGGGAAACCCCCCTCATCAAAAAAAATAAAAGAAAGGTGATTGGTATGGTAGTCTGGCACATTTATTTATTTATTTTTAAAACATTATTATAATATATCTTTAAAAAACAATTTTACTGTTACCACTTTTTACATTGGTCCTTTGAGCTGGATATTCCGCCTCTACGTGCATCGGTCGTTGACGGAGACAGTTCATAATATCTCGATCCATTATTTTGGGTGGCGAAACCTTTTGATACCTCCACCAGCATATCTACTAGTATATTAGCAGCCGGCCACATATTGCGTGGGACCTGCATATTTTGAAGAGACGATAAATAAGCCGGGGCGGGGCACACGTGTCCCGGCGTGGGGAATAGCCCCATAAAATATGCGAGTTCATTTGGAATTTGCGTGTTATGTGAGGAAGATTGCGGGAACGTTTCCATGTTATGACGTGCTTATTGCACTCGTTTTTTTTTATTTTGGGACCTGTCTAAAGACATCGTTTTCTGAATATTGGTTGATTAGTAACTTTTTTTAATTTGACAGTTTTATCTGAAAATAAGACAAATGATTATGAAGTTATGACGATTAAAAATTTTCGGTACTAACCTTTAAAACGCTCTCCTGTAAAATTTGTTTTTTACAGATATTGTTATGCGTAGGAGGTGTAAAATTACTAAAGAGTGGTATTCTTTTGAACTGTCTGCCCAATACTGAAGAAATCTATCATTGTTTGTTTAAAATGTCTTCAAACTGACACTAGAACTCCTCAATGTATGGTTTCCGATCGGTACCATCCCTTAGCTTTGTTTTTGATCAGTATGTCAATGAAGTAGAGTTCAAAATTGCATTACAATTTGGGCCTGTTTCTTAAATTAGCCTGGCCCCAAGGGTTCCACTCTGAACCCGAGACCGGTGTGATGAATTTTTAATCAAACTATTAATCAAAGTAGCAGAGTATAGAATATTTGAACGAATAGTTTCATGCCAGCATAGGTTAAGGTTCGGAGTATTACTCGTCGACGTCATAGTTATGGTGCTAATGGTGTATTTATTTTGTGTTGATATGTTTTTATTTTATTTTTGTGCGTTAAAGTAAGTTTTCATGCAAATTGCCTGATTTCTCTTGTAAGAACTTCTCTATTCGGATAGTGATCTCTAAATTATTATAATAAAAGACTCAGACTAGTATCAGACGACGAATGAGACTAAATAAAGTCTTTAAACCAGTACACCCAGACTCAAGCCAATTAAGATTACTTCATTGACATATTGACAATTTTTTTTATTTTTCGAAGGGGAAATGCACTGGTGCACCGTACCGCTGCTGCGGATAGGACTCAGCATGTTTTCAAAGCGGGGATCCCCTCTTTCAGAGCGGGGATTTCCCGGTTAAATAAATAAATAAATATTGGAAAACATCACACACATTGCTCTCATTTTCTGGTACGTCGCTGATGCACTTGTGTAACAGAAATCAGAAACAATGACGGTGCCACAATACCCAGATCCGTGACAAGATAGAAAAGTACTCGTACGTTTTCCATATTGACCCGGCCGGGGATCGAACCTGGTACCTTAGAAATGGCGCGACGCGAATGCTTACCTCTCGGCCATGTTCTCGAGGTCGTTAAACATCCACTCAAACCTATTGATAGCGCCATTGGACTATGAATAGAATAGAATAGAAAATGTCTTTATTCATGTAAACATTTACAAAAGTATATTTATACCACCGTGTTCGGAATGATGTTTCTATCGAGAAGAACCGGCAAGAAACTCGATAGTTACTCTTTGCGCATTTCGCATTGTATATAGACGATTCATAAGTATTACAAATGTAATCTACATGAATAAAAAATATTGACTTTGACTTTGACTTTGCAAAAACTTACAAAAAGATGGTAGATCTACGAGATACAACTGTGATACAGAACATTCCAAATTCTACATTTCAAATTCAAGATGGAAGTCCTCGTTCTTTTGGCGTCGACGGCGCTGAAGACGATCAGTGTGACCGGTTTGTGGTTGATCCCACTGTTGCTGGGAGCACTGACCTACCACAACTACAATTCCTACGATCCTGAAGTGAGGGTACTCGATCGAGAGCCGAGAAGGGAATATGACTTCAAAGTGGTGGGTGGTATAACTACCATGGCTGCCGAAATTGACCTGATCGAGAATCCACCAGCGCCACTCAAGTCGTCATACCAAAATAAAAGTTCAATTTAGTTGACGTCCATTGTATCAGTCTTTGTCGCTTCACGAGTTCCAATCTTTTAAGCCGCGTTCATACAAGCGCATGACGTGGGTATCGCTCGAATACAGTTGGGTTTATGCATAGGCGAGGCAGGCACGTGGCGAATTTTTGAATACTCGTAAACTTTCTATATTATGATGCTTTCACATTGCCCACTTTAAATGTTATATATTCAACAAATATTACCCCATAGTGTGAGTTTTCAAAATATACTAAATTTTACTTTTCGTTTTATTTTAGTTCCATGATTAGAAACTTCGTGTTCGAACGAAGTTTTTATTTTGTAACAAAATATTCGTCCTATTAAACTAGTTGTTTGGTAACATCTGCTATTGAAGAGTAATTTGTTCATAATTCATTCATAATTTTTTATTAATCAAATAAGGTAAGTATTTTAAAATAGGCTGAGTCCCACAAAATAAATGGATTCTATTAATGTTTTTTTTTTAAGTTTCTTATGAAGATTGCTCATATAAATGTATCATAGAAAGTTGTTAGGTAAATATTGTATAAATAATTATATAATAAATATTGGACAACATCACATATATTGCTCTGACTCTGTGGTTAGTAGCTTAGGCACTTGTGGTATACAAATCAGAAACAATGACGGTACCACAACACCAAGACCCGAGACAATATGGAAAAGTTCGTTTTCCATATTGTCTCGACCGGGAATCGAACCTGGGACCTCAGAGACGGCGCGACGCCGAAGTCCGATCCATTTGCCTCTCAGCTGCAGAAGTCATCTATTTATTTTTAATAATCGGATTATCAAAAGGTTGAAGGATTATTTAATTGTTTTAATAATCGGATTATTAAAAGGGAATTTAGTGTCCAAAACAATAAAGAGCGAAATAAAATTAACTTCAACTAAATGGATCTTTGTAAGGCCGTGTCTCCAGTAGGCAAACCGTGAGCGGCCGACTGCGTTAGCCGCAAATTTGTGGCAAACTGAAATTTGAGTTAGCTGCAAACTCTAATCAATTTTCGTGCGTCGCCGCCGACTAGAACCGGTTTTGGTGGGAGTCGGCCGCTCACTGCTATAGTCAGCGCGCGTAACGCTGCAAACTGCGTTATGAGCGCAAAACTAGCAGACTGTGGACACTCCATTTCAAATATATGGAAGGGCGTACTAAATCGGTACGCCGTTAACTAGAATATATATAAAAAAAAAAAAAAAATTGATCTTGATCAGGCCACGAACTTTTATGACTTGTATGAATTGGTCTCGCCAGGAAAATAGTAGTTTGTAGAAGGACCCGGTAGTTAAAATGAACTTTTTCAATATTCAGGGGTTAATGAGGTTAATTAAATGTGGACTATCCGTTGATAAGCGAACAAAGGTGTGGTTGATTAGAACCCGAATGTTGGTACTCTTAAGATTAAAAATGTGTGTGTGAGTCCGTTTTTTACGGCAAAACAGAGCGACAAATTGACATGATTTTAAATATGTTGATATTAAGTGTAGAGCCAATCAACACCTGACCTTGAATCTCTACTTTTAGTTTGATGCGCCCGTCTTCTAAGCCTCCTTTGAATGTTGAGTTTGTTAGAGTTTTAGCGTCATTTCATATTTCACAGCTACATCATTTAATCGTAGAGATATTATTTCAGCAGTTTTTTTTATACAATTACACTTCAAGATTGAACTTATCCCACCTGTTGTTAAGTGGTAATGAGCTTAAGAGCGACTAGTGCAGCATAATAAATATGTTACTGGACTTGTCACTTTTACTTTGAAGGCTTGACCCCTGCTGCTAATGTTGCACCTCCCAGGTGCTCTGCAGGTCTGGAGTAAGGTTTACTCACACGAAGGAACACAACATTGTTATTTGACTGCGGTTTTCTGTAAAGTTGTGGTATTTCACCAGTCGGGCTGCTCCAGTATTTTTTTAAGAAAGGTAGGGCATAGCGATTTTTAGCTCGAACTGGAGCGGCCCGACTGGTGAAATACCACAACTTCTGTGTTGTTGTGTTCCTGCGTGTGAGTAAGGTTTCCAGAGCTCCTGGGGGGTGCTACGTTAGTAGCAGGGGTCAAGCCTTCAAGGTTAGGGCGACAAGTCCAGTAACAGATTTGTTATGCTGTACTTGTCACCCTTAAGCTAGGACCTCATTACCGCTCGCTCCCAAGCATTGTTGCGGCCATGCTTGGGAGCGAGGAGGCCTGGGCGGCAGTTGCCGCCTACAGCGAGCAAATAGTCTTGCACAAGAAGACATCGGAGAGGGAGCGAGAGGACGACCCCCTCGCCCCACCACACCGAAGACGCCGGAGACTGCGCGCGAGGCGTCACTTCGACGCCCTTGCGCTTGCTAGCGGGGACCAGCCGACCGCGGGTGTGGGGACACCCCGGCCGGCCTTGCACGGTCTTCCGCAGATGCGCGGGAACGGCTTAGCACCTTCGGCCGTTCCCGCCAGTCCCCCAACCACCCAGGGGGGACCTGGTGACGCCGCCCCGTAGGGACAGCAATTCCGCCGACGGCGCTGTGGCAGTTATGGGTCGCCCGGTATCCCATAGCGCCGTCAATAGGCGATGAGAAGGTGGGGGGAGTTGTTAGTTAGGGTAGTCCCCGCCCCTTCTGGGCGGGGGAGTCCCACACACGTTGCTGCCGTCCCCACGACAGCGATATGGTGCGGAAATGCATTTTCTCCCCGTTAAAAAAAAAAAAAAAAAAAAGGACCTCATTACCGAAGGCTAAGCCGATTTCCCATAACACTGCCACTAAGGCGATGAGGTCTAACCGGGGAGTTTTAGTGGGTAACCCTAGGCAGGGGGTAGGCAGGAGAGTCCCACACACGCCGCCACTCTCCCTTGGGTGCGGTACGGTGCGTCAGGCATTTCTCCCCGTAAAAAAAAAGGACCTCATTACCACTTAACGTCAGGTGGGATGAGGTCAATCTTGAAGTGCAATATAAAAAAAAAAGTTTAAGTGATTGTTGAGTAAAAAAGGTTACATTATGTGATAGAATTTAAAAAGAATATTTGAAAATATGTCAACTTGAGAAAATGTCATTAAATGGAAAAATGGTAAAATAAAGTTTAGGAGTTTTATTAATACAATAATGAGTTACGAAGGCATCATAATGGCCTTACCGAGCCGGATCAAAAGTGGATAAATGCACGCGCTTAAAATTCATTTCATATAACGGAGACTTATAGCTAATAATTGCAAGTGAAGATAGTTTTGTGACTAAGGAAGGATAATCAAGCAACGATGGAAATCGTCGAACAATTATTAGATGAATTAGAAGACTTACAAAAGCTGATTGGAAAAACGTATGACAGTTTTAAGAAATCTCCCAAGGCGCGCCTCACACGTGGGTATGTAACGGTCAAATTGCAAGCCGTCGATGATTATTGGAATCAGTTCCGTAGCGCACACAACACACTTTTGAAGAATGTAAAACAAGACCAGCGCCAGTTATTATATACTTATTTTACGCAAGAGGAGTATTATGTTTGTGAAGAAGTGGCAATGCAAGCAAAGTCTGATATGAACGATTTGTTGTTTACTATGGAAAATCAAGGAAGACCTATAGTAACTGTTCAAGATTCATTGAATGTCTCGAATCAAGCCCAAACACCTCAGGTGAGATTGCCTCGTATAGAACTGCCAAAATTTTGTGGAAACTATGAAGAATGGCCTACATTTCAAGATTTGTTCATTTCTCTCGTACACCGAAATGAAACTATTAGTGACGTACAAAAGCTACACTATTTGAAGATGAGCGTCACTGGTGAAGCAGAATTATTGTTACGTAATATTCAAGTAAATGAAGTTAATTATATTCAAGCTTGGGAAACACTAAAAGGGAGATACAGTAACAAGCGACTAATTGTTACAACATTATTGAAACGTATGTTCAATATAAAAAAATTAAACACCCAGAATTCCAGCCAAATAAAATCACTCATAGATACAATGTCTGAATGTCTGAGTAGTCTAAAAAATTTGGAAATTAAAACCGATGATTGGGACCCACTTATTAATTTTATTTTAATACAAAAGTTAGACTTCGACACCCACAAGAAATGGGAAGAACATGTGAGTAATACACAAAGCGATGATTTACCTTCATTTAAAACATTAAAGAGATTTTTGGAGTCTAAATTTAGAACACTCGAACTTGTACAGCAGCCAACTACTTATAGAGAAAGAGTTATGAGATCTTATCACGTTTCTGACACAACTATAAATAAAACATGTCCACTGTGTAAGAAGATGCATGCGCTTTTCCATTGTAAAGACTTTGGTAAAATGAATACGGAACAGCGATATGAGTTTGTAAAATCTAATGACATATGTTACAACTGTTTGAATTCAGGACATAAAGTCTTTACATGTCGCTTATTAACAAAATGTAGACTATGCAACCGACGTCACCACACCCTTCTACATTCGAAACCAATTGACGCCTCTGGCCCCATTACGAAGAATGAAATTAAACAGCCACAGGTATTACATGCAAATGTAGAAGATGAGTCAACGCCAGGTGAAGAGATAAATTTAACAGTGATGACGTCACAAACATATCCCGGTCGTAATGATAATGTTGCATTATTAGCTACTGCCCTGGTGGAGTGCAAGAGTGAAGATGGCTACACTACGGTTCTGCGAGCACTGATAGATCCTGGATCACAAGCATGTTTTATAAGTCAAAGAGCAGCACAAGCAATTAGAGCTAGAAGATATTCTGTCAAAGGAAGCGTGATTGGAATAGGCGAATCTAAATCAAAATTAAATCAAGTAGTTCAGGTCGAGGTCGCTTCCAGATATCACAAGTTCAGTCTAAAGGTGAAAGCGTATGTCATTACAAAACCGTTAACAGGTCAAATACAGACTCACAATATTACAACAAACAATTGGAAACATATAGAAGGATTAAAATTAGCTGATCCTACATTTAATCAACCTACTAACATTGATTTACTTCTGGGCGTTAATGAATATGCACAAATTTTACAAAACGAAATTATAAAAGGTGTGCCCGGATCTCCTATTGCACAAAAGACAACTTTGGGTTGGATCCTATTTGGCAAAATTAAAAATTGTGTTACTGAAAATGAAGAATCTATAACAGTCATGCATCAACAAATAGATATCGATGATATGCTAAAATCATTGTGGGAAATTGATACGAAAAGAAAGTTGACAAACAAGGAACAAAATTGCGAAAAGAATTACAAAGAAAATTATAATAGCGCAAAAGATGGAAGATGTATTGTAAACCGACCTCTTAAAACAGAAACACAGCAACCATTTGAAGGAAATACAGAAATTAAAGCAATGATAAGATTACAAACGCTTGAAAGAAAATTTGAAAAAACAGCCAGATGTGCAAAATAGTTATACGGTATTAAATCACATGCAAGAAGTAAAAAAAGAAAAAAAGATCCAGATCTAACAAAAGTTAATATTAATAATCTGGGAAGATAGAAACATGTTCAATGATTATAACAAACATTTTGGAAGAATTGTCAAATGGAATATTTAACACGCTTACAACAGCGCCCTAAGTGGTTAAGAAAGCAACCGGAGTTTCATAAATGATAGTGTTAATTCAACAAGACGGACTACCTCCTGGAAAATGGGCGATGTGGTGTATTTTAGCAAATCATTATGTTATTGCTTATTGAAGTTTTTGGAAATGTTTCGTATGAAGTAATTTGTATTTCAATTTATAATAAAAAGGCAGTTGCCTGGTGGGCGGTTTATGTTGAGTAAAAAAGGTTACATTATGTGATAGAATTTAAAAATAATATTTGAAAATATGTCAACTTGAGAAAATGTCATTAAATGGAAAAATGGTAAAATAAAGTTCAGGAGT
Organism: Glyphodes pyloalis; assembly: GCA_037074685.1. NCBI lineage: Eukaryota > Metazoa > Arthropoda > Insecta > Lepidoptera > Crambidae > Glyphodes > Glyphodes pyloalis. The sequence continues at coordinate 20,592,816 of JAYKKO010000002.1, read as the reverse complement.
TTTATTAATACAATAATGAGTTACGAAGGCATCAGTGATAAATTGCGTTGCCCTACGTCTCTTAAAATAACATTAGATTAGATCGGCGAATATAAATAATACAAAGGTTCTATCAAGTTATATATATAATCGACTTATGTCGAAGGTCTTAGAGCTTTATGCTAAAACAAACAATATTTCGAGAGTGCAACCCAAGAAAATAAAAACAAGCAAAAATTATCAGATGATAACATTGTTTGTCCGTTAGATGGTTTATCAGAGTATGATTGACTCTTCGTGCTCGAGTTATCTGGCGTTTGTTTCTCCAGACATTCATAACGATTTCCTTTTTGTATTGTCTCTGAACCGAGATAGTTCTTGTCATTTGAATCGCCTTGAAAAGTGTTGCCAGTTTGTATAGTTTTGGATCCAAATAAGAGTGGGCCTGTGCAATTTGATATTATATAAGTGTTATTATATTGCAATGCGCGGGATCCAAAATAGTTTGTACTTCGCTTGATGGGTTTCTTTTTTCGGCTGGCTTGTCCTCGGTTCTGAGCTTCTCCTGACTTTGCGTAAAATACGCTCAGCTGTCCAGGTCCTCTCGGCGCAATAACTGTGTGAGAGCTGGATAGTCGAGAACTCTGATCAGGTGAATTATATACTTTAGTCCTTTTCTTTGCATCCGAATAATATATGTTCTGGTCGTTCGGGCCATTGTTAACGTAGTCTTTCAGCATCGTAGTGGCTCTTAGAACCTGATTTCCAGAGTCAACGATTTCTCTTCTGTATCCTGTCATCCACATCTTGTCGAGAGACGTTGCTTCGGCCCCTGGAATTAGATAACGTCATTGTCATCAATCGTTCGCGATTGTGCGAAGGCTTCTATACTATTTTCGCTTCGGCATGGTGCGTATGACACTTACAGCCAATTTCGATTTACGCTTGAAAGTTGCAGCTATACGCGAATATAATTCAATTAAAGGTAAAGTGTTATGCATATAAGTAACATAATGCCGAAAATATTTTTAATGACAAGCCGTAGAATGTGGGTGTACTGCTACGATAGTCGATATTTTTCATACTAAATGTCGAACAGGTTTGAGCGTACTACTATTTTGTAAAAAAAACATAACCATGTAAATAAAAACAAATATAGGGTAAGGATGCTTATATCGTACTCCTTGAGGAGATATTAATTTATTTTTTAGTACAACTGAAACTTAATAATTGCTACTTATTAAAACAGCGTGACTTAAAATGCTTTGCGTTTGAATTATTTTTTCACAAATCTGTTAAACGAAGATTTTCATGAGCTCCTGGGGGGTGCTACATTAGTAGCAGGGGTCAAGCCTTCAAGGTAAGGACGACAAGTTCAGTAACAGATTTATTATGCTGTACTTGTCGCCCTTAAGCTAGGACCTCATTACCACTTAACATCAGGTGGGATGAGGTCAATCTTGAAGTCTAATATAAAAAAAAAACATAAATTATGATCCTGCAGTGTTTTTGGTAAAACTCCCAAACCAATTCGAATTAAATAATCGTCGTTAAAACAAGCCAACGTCTGTCGGATCAGCTAGTTATACAATATTTAGCGGTCCCGGCGAACATCGTTTCGCCTTAGAGGATTTTCCCGCGCAATTTCACCAAGGATCCCTAATTTTGTTGCTATGTTAAATTGGAAGAATGTAGCATTCTATTGATGAAAGAATTTTTTAAATCGGCCCTGTATTTTTTGAGCCTATTCATTACAAACATACAAAAATAGGTTCAAATCTTTCCTTTATAGGTACAAATTAGCTTTTATATATTTATCATGTGTCTTCAAAAAGCAAACTTGTAAAATATGCTTCGATTTTTTAAACGTGTGCCGTATATTTGCATAATACAAATAACCCCTAATAGATACCGCATGAAAGGCAACCGACGCGCGGCCAATACTCTGTGATTTTGCATTGACCTCCTCCTTTCTTGTTTACGCACCTTCAGTACCGACCAATGCTCAGACCTCTCAATATATTCCTTCTAAGCGGGCACTATTGACAACATGATCAAAATTAAGTAATAAGAGGACCTTTAAAATGCATGTTATATTATTACCTGGACTAAATATTTTTTTTTAATTTCTCATGAAGATTGCTCGAATGTAAAAGTATCGTAGAAAGTTATTAGATAAATATTGTATAAATAAATATATAATAAATATTGGACATCATCACATATATTGTTCTGATTCTGTGGTTAGTAGCTTAAGCACTTGTGGTATACAAATCAGAAACAATGACGGTACCACAACACCAAGACCCGAGACAATATGAAAAAGTTCGTTTTCCATATTGCTCCGACCGGGGATCGAACCTGGGACCTCAGAGACGGCGCGACGCCGAAGTCCGATCCATTCGCCTCTCAGCTGCAGAAGTAATCTATTTAGTTTTAATAATCGGATTATCAAAAGGTGATACGACTATTTAATTGTTTAAAATAATTTAACGGGTCAAAACGCGACACCATTTTTATTTAGTTTAGCAACAACCGTGGTCACGAGCTGACTGAGTTAGCTCGTGACCACGGTTGGTGCAACCTAACCGAAACAACAGGCAGTAAGTAGTTCGTATTAACTACTAAATAAAAATGGTGTCGCGTTTTGACCCGTTAAATTATTTTAAATGTTTAAAATGGAACGCGAAAGTCTTAAAATTTATATTTAATTGTTGTAATAATCGGTTTATTAAAAGGGAATTTAGTGTCCAAACAATAAAGAGCGAAATAAAATTAACTTCAACTAAATGGAACTTTGCAAAGCATGACGACCTGGAGGACGCAGTGGCTAAGGTAGACGCTCAAAGCGCTTAAGGTCCCCGGTTCGATTCTTGTTCAGGCCACGAACTTTTATGACTTGTATGAATTGGTCTCGCTGGTATAACGCCAACAGAGATTAGTTTAGTATTAGTGTGTAACGTACTATGCCAGAGAAAAATGACCGCTGTGCTTATCAATAGCCATATCTTAATTAGGCATTAATAGTAATGGGAATACCAGGAAAATAGTAGTTTGTAGAAGGACCCGGTAGTTAAAATGAACTTTTGCAATATTCAGGGGTTAATGAGGTTAATTAGTGGTATTTCCAAGGAATGTGGACTATTCGTTGATAAGCGAACAAAGGTGTGGTTGATTAGAACCCGAATGTTGGTACTCTTAAGATTAAAAATGTGTGTGTGAGTCCGTTTTTTACGGCAAAACATAGCGACAAATTGACATGATTTTAAATATGTTGATATTAAGTGTAGAGCCAATCAACACCTGACCTTGAATCTCTACTTTTTGTTTGATGCGCCCGTCTTCCAAGCCTCCTTTGAATGATGAGTTTGTTAGAGTTTTAGCGTCATTTCATATTTCACAGCTACATCATTTAATCGTGGAGATATTATTTCAGCAGTTTTTTTTATACATATTACACTTTAAGATTGACCTTATCCCACCTGATGTTAAGTGGTAAAGAGCTTAACAGCGACAAGTGCAGCATAATAAATATGTTACTGGACTTGTCACCTTTACCTTGAAGGCTTGACCCCTGCTGCTAATGTTGCACCTCCCAGGTGCTCTGCAGGTCTGGAGTAAGGTTTACTCACACGGAGGAACACAACATTGTTATTTGGCTGCGGTTTTCTGTAAAGTTGTGGTATTTCACCAGTCGGGCTGCTCCAGTATTTTAAGAGAGGTAGGGCATAGCGATTTGTATTGTTGTGTTCCTGCGTGTGAGTAAGGTTTCCAGAGCTCCTGGGGGGTGCTACGTTAGTAGCAGGGGTCAATCTTTCAAGGTTAGGGCGACAAGTCCAGTAACAGATTTATTATGCTGTACTTGTCACCCTTAAGGACCTCATTACCACTTAACATCAGGTGGGATGAGGTCAATCTTGAAGTGCAATATAAAAAAAAACGTTCGAGCGATAAATTGCGTTGCCCCACGTCTCTTAAAATAACATTAGATTAGATCGGCGAATATTAATAAAACAAAGGTTCTATCAAGTTATATATATAATCGACTTATGTCGAAGGTCTTAGAGCTTTATGCTAAAACAAACAATATTTCGAGAGTGCAACCCAAGAAAATAAAAACAAGCAAAAATTATCAGATGATAACATTGTTTGTCCGTTAGATGGTTTATCAGAGTGTGATTGACTCTTCGTGCTCGAGTTATCTGGTGTTTGCTGGTCTGGAAGAGTTCGTTGGTGATTCCTTGTTTCTTCTTGTTCTGTCACTGTTTCAAAGTTGTTGGTGCTGACCGAATCGGTGTATAAAGTGGTGCTAGTCTGCTCAGTTCCGGATTCCGTTTGAATGTCATCTGGGCTGGCATCTGTGCTATTGACTGTGACTCTTTCTTCGCTTTTTGGGCCTGCAGCAGGATCAAGACTTTTAGTTTGGTGAAAGAGATTATCGGATTGACTGAGGTCAAGACCGGCGATGGTTCTCTTAAGGAAATCTGAGGAAAAGTTCGTCCCTTGCTTGATCTCTGATGTTAATCCCGTTTGTCCGTTAGCTTCCGCAAGTTTATCAGAGTATGTTTGACTCTTCGTGCTCGAGTTATCTGGCGTTTGTTTCTCCAGACATTCATAACGATTTCCTTTTTGTATTGTCTCTGAACCGAGATAGTTCTTGTCATTTGAATCGCCTTGAAAAGTGTTGCCAGTTTGTATAGTTTTGGATCCAAATAAGAGTGGGCCTGTGCAATTTGATATTATATAAGTGTTATTATATTGCAATGCGCGGGATCCAAAATAGTTTGTACTTCGCTTGATGGGTTTCTTTTTTCGGCTGGCTTGTCCTCGGTTCTGAGATTCTCCTGACTTTGCGTAAAATACGCCCAGCTGTCCAGGTCCTCTCGGCGCAATAACTGTGTGAGTGCTGGATAGTCGAGAACTCTGATCAGGTGAATTATATACTTTAGTCCTTTTCTTTGCATCCGAATAATATATGTTCTGGTCGTTCGGGCCATTGTTAACGTAGTCTTTCAGCATCGTAGTGGCTCTTAGAACCTGATTTCCAGAGTCAACGATTTCTCTTCTGTATCTCGTCATCCACATCTTGTCAAGAGACGTTGCTTTGACCCCTGGAATTGGATAACGTCATTGTCATCAATCGTTCGCGATTGTGCGAAGGCTTCTATACTATTTTCGCTTCGGCATGGTGCGTATGACACTTACGGCCAGTTTTGATTTAAGCTTGAAAGGTGCCGCTATACGCGAATATAATTAAATTAAAGGCAAAGTGTTATGCATATAAGTAACATAATGCCGAAAATATTTTTAATGACAAGCCGTAGAATGTGGGTGTACTGCTGCGATAGTCGATATTTTTCATACTAAATGTCGAACAGGTTTGAGCGTACTACTATTTTGTAAAAAAAACATAACCATGTAATTAAAAACAAATATAGGGTAAGGATGCTTATATCGTACCCCTTGAGGAGATATTAATTTATTTTTTAGTACTGAAACTGAAACTTAATAATTGCTACTTATTAAAACAGCGTGACTTAAAATGCTTTGCCTTTGAATTATTTTTTCACAAATCTGTTAAACGGAAGCGTCCTGTAGTAAATTATGGTCAGGTGTAATTTAATTTTAAAAGTAGCTTTAAATAAATGATTGGTATTTTAAACGAAACATGTTTTTTAAAACTTATGATTTTATCCTGCAGTGTTTTTGGTAAAACTCCCAAATTAGGGCATTACTAGGCGTCACAATATATATATAATATGTAAAAATTAATTCTTCTTTCCCGTGGTTACGCCATCACACGTCATTGGCTGGACATATTTAACATTTAACATTTAACGGTTGACTGGTAGAGAATGCTTCTAGCATTAAGTCCGCCTTTTGTACTTTTTATTTTGTGCAACAAAGTTTTGAAATAAATAAATAAATAAAATTTGTTTGCTGTATTATTTGTTCTCAGAAGGATTTTATGAAAAAAAAAACAAATTAAAATCGCGCGGACTACTAAAAAATTTCAGAATACTACTGTCGTCATGGGTTCAAACCAAATTGAATTAAATAATCGTCGCTAAGACAAGCCAACGTCTGTCGGATCAGCTAGTTATATAATATACTAGCGGACCCGACAGACTTCGTACTGTCAAAATTATTTGGAATGCGGCTTGACTCTAAATTTCAGTGAGAGAACGTTTGTACTGGAAAAAGAAATGAGCTATCTTTAGAGTTTTTCCAGCAATTATTCGAATTTATCTTGCTCTAAAAACCATCCGTGGACTTCAACGATCATTTGAAAAAAAAAGAGTTATCAAAATTGGTCCACGCGTTGTCGAGTTATGCGCTTACCAACACATTTTGCTATTCATTTTTATATAATAGTTAAGCTTTTATATATTTATCATGTGTCTTCAAAAAGCAAACTTGTAAAATATGCTTCGATTTTTTTAAACGTGTACCGTATGTTTGCATAATACAAATAACCCCTAATAGATACCGCATGAAAGGCAACCGACGCGCGGCCAATACTCTGTGATTTTGCATTGACCTCCTCCTTTCTTGTTTACGCACCTTCAGTACCGACCAATGCTCAGACCTCTCAATATATTTCTTCTAAGCGGGCACTGTTGTTATTTCTCACACCAATAGAAATGAATTAAATCAAAACACAAAGTATTTTTTGTAAATATAGAGGTGTTCCCTCGGCTATTCATAGCCTCTTCCACCGAACCTAAAATGGCACTTATAACCCATACAGGTTCATATTTTCTAATCCCTACTAATCCCTACTATAATATTACAAATGCGAAAGTAACTCTGTCTGTCTGTTACGCTTTCCTGCTTAAACCTCTCAACCGATTTTGATGAAATTTGATATAGGTATACGTTGAATCTCAAGAACGGACATAGGCTACTTTTATTAGAAAATAAGGGGGATGGGGGTAATACCACCTTTGAAAGTTTATTTGGAAAAATGTTTATTTTTGAAGTTAGAGATATGAAATTTGGCACAATATAGCTCGAAACTTGGATTAAAATAAATGCTACTTTTTAATTCGAATATTAGGGGAGAAAGGGGTAAAACCGACCATGAAAGGATGTAGTCCACGCGAACGAAGTCGCGGGCACAGCTAGTACAAAATATTTTTGATACTTACATGTGATTCCAATGGTCGAGAGGAGCAGTACTACGGCCAGAATTCCTTTGAACATGATTCTTCCGCGTCCCAACTAACTATGCAGGGAGCTGTTTCATTTGACTCTATATATAGTCCGCCTGAGGTAGGTGTGACGTCGTTGCTTCTAAATCGGGGAAAGCCGCACGGGAAAAACATTTGATTAAATTGGTGACACATTTCTTTGGGATTTCAATTATCGATGGTATATTTCGTATTTTGTTAATTTTCATAGTTTCTTGCCGTTGGTCAATCGGGAAAAGCCCCATGGGAAAAACGTTTGATTAGAGCGGTGACACATTTATTTTCGATTAAAATTATCGTTGGTATATTTCATTCATTTCCATAGTTCTTTTTAAAATTTACCGACAATATTTCAAAACCTATAAATTTCTAGAGGTTAGTTAGGTTTTTTTTTTAATTGTAACGCAGTATATTGGCTCCTCCCAGCCTGATGGTAAGCAAGAGAGGAACCCACATCGCGATGACAACGGATTTGATATCAAAATATCCTATCCGTTAGCATCGCCATACTGGCCCGCAAGATGTTTCTTCACGCTCCTTTTGAAGGAATCCATGTCAAAGGAAGGAGGAAACACATGAGCCGGCAACGAGTTCCACTTCTTTATGGTCCGGCAAAGATAAGAGCTACCTAACTTTTTTGTTCGTGATGGAATATTTTCCACGGTGAAGCGAGGTTACATAAAATGCTCACATTTAGAGCTCATTATGTAATTAACGGCTTGATGAATCTACTAACTTATTAGTACGGTCATTCAGTACTTGTAGTATTTGTTTAAATGATAATGTAATACGTGAGTATGTTTGTTGGTGCAAAAATAAACATATCCTCTCTCCAATGGACCCAAGCAAGCCGCAAAGCCGGCTACACTGTGTCGCGTCGCGTTGCCGGCACGTGACCCGCCTCGGCCCTCCCGGCATTATCGGCATGTGCGAAACAAGCCTAACAATGCCGACTAGCTAGCTAGTTGTGCGCGGGTTTGCCTGCTCACGAAATAGTTCAGAGCTCGAGATGTACGATCGTTGCTTAGTTGTCAACCTGTTAATTTTGCTCATTCTTCTTGGCGTCGATGAGGCTGACAGATAAACGGTTGAAATATTAATCTACTGTTTAATTTTATATATTTTTTGTAATCATTATTGAAACATATATTCAAGGAGATTTCGATATATTGTATAACCGGCTACTGTGTTGATGGTAGTTTAAATATATTACTATGTTTGATAACTTCATCGTTTATTAAATAAATATCGGACAACATCACACACATTGCTCTGACTCTGTGGTAAGTAGTTTAAGCACTTCTTCAGAAATCTGTTACAGAAATCAGAAACAACTATGGTACCACAACACCCAGACCCGAGACAATATAGAAAAGTTCGCTACCTCAGAGATGGCGCAAAGTCCGGCCCGCTCATCTCTCGGCTACGGAGGTCGTAGTAACCAGTTTTAATTATTTTTATCTATACGTACTAAAGAGTAAAGATTTGTACCTATTTTTGTATGTTTGTAATGAATAGGCTCAAAAAGTACTGGGCCGATTTAAAAAATTCGTTCACCAACAGAATGCTACATTCTTCCAATTTGACATAGGGTACAAAATTAGCGATCCTTGGTAAAATTTTAAAAATTTCAACAGAAAAGCTGGAAAAATTCTCTAAGGCGTAACGAAGTTCACCGGGACCGCTAGTTTTGTTATAAAGCCGAAATTCTCAAGGTGGTACTATGATACGAAGACCAGGATCTGATGATGACCATTCCCGAGAAATCGAAGAGAAGTCGTTCTTTCGTCTATAAAAGACTCGTGATTATAGATCTTCTTTTTCCATACCGCTTCGAAACGTAAGTCGGTTGTTATCGAATTGCGCACACAATGAGATCAAAATAATTGAAACAACGTAGCAATTAGGCCGTATCGCCAGCACTCTCGCGGAATAATTTAATAAACAATATCAAACAGCTGGACTGCGCCCGCCATAGTGTGCTTATTAAAGCAATTACAGACGCGTCTCTTTGAGCCCCTGAAGATAACCCAAGTATGAACTCTGATACGGGCAGCCATTGTTATCTTAAGCGGCTAACTTAGTTTGTAAAACTGGTAAGAATTAACAGGTGTTCCTGATAGTAAGACGCTCAACAAGTCGGGAACAATGGAATTAAGTGCGTACGAATTAATTGGGCACCTTTGAGTCTGGTTGGATATTTATTTAGCCGAGAGGCTAGCAGACCGGACTCGCGTCGCGCTATCTCTGAGGTCCCGGGTTCGATCACCGGTCGGGTCAATATAGTAAACGAACTTTTCCATATTGTCTCGAGTCTGGGTGTTGTGGTACCGTCGTTGTTTCTGATTACTGTAACGCAAGTGTTTAAGCTACTTATCGCAGAATCAGAGCAATGTGTGTGATTTTGTCCAATATATATATTTTCTTTTTATATTTGCAATGTACCTTACCTGCAAACTAGAGATGCGCCGAGTAACACTTTTGCCGAGTAACGAGTACCGAGTTTTACTCGGTTTAATTTTATTACAACCAAGTACTCAGTCGGGTAACTCGGTTCAGTCAAATTTCCACCAGTACAGGTTCGCGCTGGTCGAGCGGCCTGCTCATGTTGATACGCGCGTCTTTCAACTACAACCCTTGATACTTTGCAAACGAATACTTCACGTTGAGCGTCATATAGATAAGTAATTAAAAAGGTTTGTTAATTAACGATTGAATGTGAAGTACCTGATCACTGATTGACTTGAGCTTTCTTTATTTTTTTATTACTATCTTAACCCGGGACCTCACAGATGGCGCGACGCCAAAGGTCGGCCCGCTCGCCCCTCTGCTACGGAGGTCGTCAAAATAAACAATATATTGGAAATAATAAATAATTACTATATTGGAAATAAGGAAATAATAAAATACCCTATATTGGGGACTGGTCTTCTCCAGCTTACCTCTCAAAATACTTAATCTTTTATTCACTCAAAACAAAACTATGACTTGGTCCAAAGGTTGCCGAGTTTCTTACCGGTGTCTTCTCGGTAGATAGGTTCCGAATTGGAAGTAGAATCACTTTGCATTGTATTCAATGAAGATTCCAAAGTGATATAATATGTAACCTATTTGAACAAATAAATATTTGATTGATTGATTGATTTATATCAATCTAGTATCTCATCAATCATTCTAGTGAACGTCAGCTTAATCCATTTTATAGTTTCAGCATGAAATAGTAACAGGCATTCAAAACAGATCCATGAATTATCATACATATATGATTAACTTTCATATTTAGGTACAATCAGGCCTAGTATACGCCACGCGACTATATTTTATCGCGCTCTTAACAAACGTCAAAATCGATTGAAGTCAGTGCGTCAGCTGCTGACTGGCTGAAAATACGAGTGCGGTGTGTTTTCAGCCAATCAACAGTATCGAAACTTTTGTCGTCTCATGCGATAAATTTGACGTTTTGCGCATAAAGGCAATATGAATTGGATTACATACAAAAAAAAAAGTATAAAGTTCAGTACAGAGATGTCCTACCAAGGGGCCAAATGGCATTGATATTTGAAACTTTATTGCACAAAAAGAAATACAAAAGGTGGACTTAATGCTAGGAGCATTCTCCAGTCAACCTTTGGGTTATGCAGATAGTTTATGGGTGCGGTAACATATAAAAATGTGTGTATGAGTTACAATAAATAATAATTTAATAGCAATTTACTAAACACCAAAATAGAATATTCATACGTACCTACATGAAAAAATAATATAATATTTAAAATATACTTACGAATGTATTATGCAAACAAGTAAATAAAAAAAACAAATGAATTTAACAAACGAAATTCTTTGTAGAATGAGAAATAACGGTTTACAATTTAAGTGTCATTTCATACATTTAGCGTTTAGATACAAAATGGTGAGATACATTGCTCACCAAGTGAAGCCATTTGTCAACATCGCCGATATTAAAAATCACTATAGCGTAGATTGCTGCTTCCTATCGTGAGGCGTTAAAATCTTAAATTAAATCCCATTTATTATCGGGTAAAGGCGCCGTTAATTTTGCGGTGAACACATTCGTATGATCAATGCGACGTAGCCGAGAGGCGAGCGGGGTGGACTATGCCGTCGCGCCATCACTGAGGTCCTGGGTTCGATCTCGATCTTGATTTGGGTCTGGGTGTTCTGGTACCGTCGTTGTTTCTTATTTCTGTATTACAAGTGCTCAGGCTACATACTACAGAAACAGCGCAATATGTGTGACATTGTCTAATATTTTTTTTATTATTTATACGTCGTTAAATCTAACTGCATTTTCTGTAGCGTGGGTTAAAAGGTATTGCAATAATAAAATGCCAGGCACGCTTTAAAGATTTAAGATTAAAGCCTTATGAATCAACCTTCATGTGAAAAAGGCGTTTTTCCAGTCCATATTAATATTATAAATGCGGAAGTAACTCTGTCTGTCTGTTTGTCTGTATGGCTTTCACGCCTAAACCACTGAACCGATACGTTGAACCTTTAGCACGGACATAGGGTTATTTTTTGTTAATAAGGGGGGATGGGGATACTTAGCCCTTGAAATTTTATATGAGAAAATATTTATATTCGAATTAAAATATGGAGTACTTTTTGTTTCGAATATTAGAAAAGATAGGGGTAAAATCGACAGTTAAAGTACGTAGTCCACGCGAACGAAGTCGCTGGCAGAGCTAGTAATAGCATATTTCTAAATGTCTTCTCAAAAGTCTTTGATTTTTCAATGAAACCTGCTGAACTTGATTTAACAGGGTGCTCAAAGCCATTTGTCACCATTTCCGATATTAAAAATCACTATCACTATTCCAAGATGGCTGCCCTCTTACCCCCATAAACGCTTCGGCGTTAAAATCTTAAATTAAATCCCATTTACTATCGGCGTAAAGGCGCAGTAAATCCGCGGTGAACCCCCACTCGCTTGATCGATGTACTAGAGGTAACGTAATAGAACTAATTTCCTTGCTCTAGAAGTAGAAAAAAGAATAAAATATAATAAAATAGAAAATATCCTAATTTACATTAGCGTTACAAATGCACATGTGATTTTGCTGGCGTGGAATACATACTTTCATGGTCGGTTTTACCTCCATCACCCCTTATTGTTTGTCAAACGTTGTCTTTTGAAAAAAAAGGCTACTAAAAAGTAGAAGAGTATATGAATGACAAGAACGTGTGGATCACTAACTAGTCTGCTCGCCTGTACTAACGTGTTTTATACTATTTTAAAAATATATGACGCATGTTCTCAATCAATGTCAGAATAAGCTGACAAACTAGCTGTGTGGCTTAGTGCAAAAATAGTAATAAGTTAGCTTTCATTTGTAAAATATAATCATTCTGTAAAGGTTGTCTGATAGAGATTGCTTTTTAGTAATAAGACCGCCTAAATTGTACTATATAATGTCTGTAAAACCACTTTCTGTAAATTTTTCTGTGCAATAAAGTGTATCTATCTATCTAAAAAGAGTTTCTTGCCGGTATCTCCTCTGTAGTTATAGGTTCGGAAACAGTGGTAGCTTCATTTGCTTTATATAGAGACTATTCATAAGTATTACTAAGTAACAGCTTTATTATGCTGTACTTGATGCCCTTAAGCTAACTCTTTACTACTTAACATCAGGTGGAATAAAGTAAATCTGGAAGTACAATATAAAAGAATAACATAAACCGTGGTTTGTTTTAGATTTTTACATTACAAAAAGGCTGTATCAAGCAAGTTACAGCCGAGTGAACGTAGTGGAAGTAAGCAAGAATTAAAACAAGTCGAAAGCACTTGCAACATGTTTAAATTAAGCTCCAGTTATCTCGAGGTGGTTTTTATCAGGCGGAGGTAAATTCTTAAGAGCTTAACTGACATAATTTAAAATATTAACGCCAGCTTGAAGCGTGTTTTTAAGCTTGATAAATGGATTATTAGGTTAGCTTCAAACGTTTGGGTTAAGTATTTATTGCGTCATATTATTGTTAAAGTACATTGTGTTTTTATGAACAAAAACACAATTAATGTAAAAAAAATACTGAGTGATTAACTTACATGCGATACTAAGAAAGTTATTAAACCACTGAATACCCGTGTTCCATTTTAAAATTTTATCAAGTTTCACTGTCGTTAGCAGAAATGCATCTTTTCAAAACGTCTAGTTACTATTGAACATAAAAAAAATATATTAATAAATTTATATTTTTTTTTAATTTCTACAGTTCCATATTAGCAAATCTTGTATTTGAAATAATCAAGCCTTTATTACACACTTAAATTGAGTAAAAGCGATTAATGATTGTGCAAAATTGAACAAATAATTGAATTATAAACACGTTAGGATGGAACACTATTTATAATTTTCCGTAAAGGTTCATCATTTCTTATGTCATTTTATTACATATAGCTCATTAAAATATCAGAGAACATGTGCAAACATGTTAAGTCAATTCAAGCTAACAGGTACAAGTATGATAGGGGAAGATCGGTAGTAATCTAAACTTGTTCTATAAAGTACAGTGCAATTAACGATATTCCGATTGCATGTGGTGGCGGGGCTTGATAACGTTTCGGATTGGCTGTGAATCCGTCCGTCTAGTTGTCTTAATTGTTTTTCACTTTTTTCGCATTTGAGTATGACTATACAGTTTTTATACCTCGGTGGCCAAAGCGTGACAGGACCCGGGTTCGATTTCCGATCAGGTCAATTTGGAAAACGTACTTCTCTAAATTGACTTGGGCGTGGGTGTGCCAGGAGGATGCCGCCATTTGTATTCGTTGTCTATTGCTTATAGTACAAGGGAAAACCTTAATTTAAGACCAGGTGATTGGTTGTTTGTCTGGCGCGTTTATTATTATTGTTTGTTAAAAGCAAGTCAGATTGTACACTTAGGACTTAATACCACTGTTATGTCGTGGGTTACCGCTGTTATTGCTACTCTTGCTGCTAAATAGCTTACGCAGTTATGATACAGCAACCAGAAACAGCGATGGTACCACAACACCAAAATCGGAGAAAAGATAAAAAAGTTCGTTTTATATATTGACCCGACCGGGAAACAAATTCGGGACTTCAGAGATGGAGTAACGCCTTTGAGATCACGCTATCTCTGAGGTCGTGGGTTTAATCCGCGGTCGGGTCTGAGTGTTGTGATACTGTCATTGTGTCTGAAATATATTCCACAAATGTTTTAGCTGCTTACCACAAAGTCAGAGTAATCCAATATTTATTTATTAAGTTCAAGCTGTGTTTTGCCATACCCATGCAGAATTCAAGTACTTGTAGTTATATAACTTGTTTTGTTGTGTAACTTGGTTAAACGTACTACGATGACTAAAATAAATGACGACCTCCGTAGCCGAGAGGCAAGCGGGCCGGACTTTGGCGTCGTGCCATCTCTGAGGTCCCGGGTTCGATCCCCGGTGGGGTCAATATGGGAAATAAACTTTTCTACATAATCTCGTGTTTGGGTGAAGTGGTACCGTCGTTATTTCTGATTTCTGTAACACAAGTGCTTAAAAGCTATTTAATACAGAATCAGAGCAACGTATGTGATGTTGTCCAGTATTTATTTATTTATTAGTAAAAATCAAAACGGTTTTCCTTTTAAATCGATCACGGCTGCGGGAGCGTGACGTTTCCGAGTCACCGCCCTGACCAGTTCGCTGGTCACCGAGTCACTGAGCGGGGACGAGGGTAACCCTTCGACCGCTCTACCTATTTATAGCCAGGTCAGCTGTACCCGCGACTTCGTTCGCTTACATACTTTCGCGGTCTGTCCTACCCAACCTCTCCTTATATTCGACACAAAAAGTAGCTATATTTGTTCCAAATTTCATATCTCCAATTTAAAAAATAAAGATTTTCCGATAATATAAAATTTCAAGGGCGGTACTACCCGATCCCACCTTATTTTCAAAACAAAAAGTTGCCTATGTCCGTTCTAGAGGTTCAACCTATAGCTTTATCAAATTGCATCAAAATCGGTTCAGTGGTTTAGGCGTGAAAGCCGGTCAGATAAACAGACAGACAGAGCTACTTCCGTATTAGTAATATTAGTATGGATTAGTCCCCTTTGGTCTACGTTTGTAACTGATCTTTCGTAACCAGCTTCAACGACGAGCTACGGAGAGAACAATGCTTGGAGTCTCTTCTAGAGTTTCAAATCGATAGTTTATCGGTAGATAACGTCTAAAATAGTGTTGATTCCATTGATGGTATCAATACTTTCGTTGTTGTTGGACAAGTCAATAGTTAATATTTTGTGACAGGTGGGGCATAGCGACCATCACTTTGGTATTATTGTGTTCATGTGTGCGAGTAAGGTTTCCAGAGCTGGCCTTCAAAACAAGGGCGACAAGTCCGGTTACGGCTTTATTATGCTGTACTTGTCGCCCTGAAGTTAGGACCTTACTACCACTTAACACCAGGTTGGATGAGGTCAATCTTGAAGTGCAATTAAAAAAAAATAGTTTTTTAACAATTTTTCTAGTAATTTAAAGAAACAGAATAGTTTCCGCTTGCGGTGTGGGGGCCGAACTCACGACCTTCGCGTATCGCCCACGTTGCTGCGATTGCAATTCAAAGACGATAATTTTTTTGTTGCATGAACTTTTCTGTTTCTTTTAAGCAGCATTAAAATTGTAAAAAAATATAGTTCTTCTCGCCACAAACAAATTTTAATTGTTTAAAGAAACAGACATATTTCATCTACCCGTTCGGTGTGGGATTCGATTTTTTGTTTATGTTACACTTCTAGATTGACCTCATCCCACCTGATGTTAACTGATAATGAGGTCCTGGCATAAGGTCGATAAGTACAGCATAATAAATCTGTTACTGGACGTGTCGCTCTTACCTTGAAGGTTTGACCCCTGCTACTAATGTAGCACTCCCCAGGAGCTCTGGAAACCTTACTCATACGCAGAAACACAACAACACCGTAGCCATTGTTATCTGGCTGCGGTCTACTGTAAGGTGGAGATTTTTTACCAGACGGGCTGCTCCTGTTCAAGCGATAAATTGCTATGCCCTTTTTTGTTTTTTTTTTTTGAGATGGGAAAAATACTTTTCATATTATACCGCTGCCGTGGGGACGACAGCGACGTGTGGGACTCCCCCGCTCCTTGGAGCGAGGACTTCCCCGAACTAAAAACCCCACCCACCTTCGCTATGCCCTACCTCTCTTAAGTTTCGATTCGAAAATGTGGTAAAAACCGAGGGTTGTACGTGTGCAAACGGCGGCGCGTCGCCATTAACATGATAACTCGCAAGTCGCTTTCCCGCCGCCGAGCCGAGGCCGAGCATTTCATAATCCCACATGGCACACCGGGCTACAGTATTAATTAGTCCGATTGAAACAGAACGTAACAATATCTAAAAGTTTTATTGTTCCGCGCAAACTTCGAGCCTCATTAAAGTGCTCGGGCGGGATTAGTTGTCAAAATTGTATTATTTTAATGAGAATAGGGTCGTTGCAAATTAATACAAGGTGAGTGTTAAAATGAGATGTTTTAAACGCGGTTGCAACGACTGTTTGGAAACTATGCAGAAATTTCGGCTCGCTTATAGCGGTTTATTAATAAATGTTAAGTAAATTTACATAATATTTTATTTTGTATGTTATTGTGAAATAAACACTAACGTTACTGTAAGGAAATAGAAAAGCTGATAGTAGTTTGAAACAGTGTAATAAAAAAAAACGTTTATTAGCCTTAAATAAAATATCTCATGTTCCAATGAATACAATACAAAGGATCAATGTTTATTAATTTATTCATTCACTGTCGATTATCAGAAAAAAGAATCAGTATGGCTTAAGGAACTTTTTTAAAATGATTTAACATGAAAACCAGTATCACTTTTACTATAGGTTACAGGTATATCGACAAAATATACATTTTGATGTGACACCACGTAAACATTATAATTATTTGCTGAGCAATTAATACTTTTTAAGGGGGAGGGGGGAATGCATTGGCGCTCTGTACCGCTGCGTTAGGGGAGGCAGAGGCGTGTGTGAGACTCCTCCGCTCTGAGAAGAGAGGAGACTACCCACTAAAACCCCCCCGCATCTCTCATTGCCTAGATACGGCGCATTGGGAATAAAGATTATCTATAGCAGCCAAAGTGCCGTCGGCGGAATACCTGCCCCTATGGGGCGGCTCCATCTAGTCCCCCAGGCTTGCTGGGGGGCACCACAGCTGGCATTACATTCACGGTCTCCACTGCGAGGCGGGGATGAGTGGATCGGCCATCCTCGCTCCTCCCCCAAATCATTCCAGGGGGAGATGAAGGGGCTGCTTAATTAGCGGCCATTCCGCCGGTGATGCTGTGGTAGGTCTTCTGTTCCCATGGCATCACCATCAAGGCGATGAGGTCCACCGGGAGGTTTTAGTGGGTTATCCTGCCCGCATAAGGGCAGGGGGTCCCACACACGCCGTCACCTCCCTCGGGTGGTGGTACGGTGCGTCAATGCATATCCCTCAGAAATAAAAAAAAAGGCTTGTTGGGGGACTGGCGGGAACGGCCAAAGGCGCTAAACCGTTCCGGTTCGAAACAATGAATGCTTGACTCTGTTACCATATCGCCTTTTATACAAATCATTTAAAAAATGATTTGGTAGAAAAATGACAATCGGTCCTTTGTACAACAAAAGCTCGTCAGATTACTATACTGTGGACTTTGTTCCACCCTTTGTCGTTACTATAAGAACTAATATTGAATTGCAATTGTTTCACTTGATATGCTGTTGTTTGTACAACGTGAATTAATGAAACTGGTCAAATGCTCATTTCGATTGGTCCACATTCCATTCAAATTGCGAGGAAACAGTTAACCGTTATACTCGTCAAAAACAGAAAATAAATATCAAATAGTTTTCCGGATTAAAAAACTGATGTGGAAATCGTTTGGTAGACCGTGAACTGTTGAAATATGAACACGATGTATTGTCTGCAATATTTCACACAAAATTTGCGACGGTTTGTTTTGCCTAAAGCGGTAACCTATGTGAGTGGAAACGCTATCAGTTAGGTTTTCATTTGGCTCTAGTTGGGGTCTAAAATAAATGTGCCAATTGCGGTGTTGACACCTTCACAGATAAATAAATAAATAATAACGTCGGGCAGTAAGTAGTTCGTATTAACTACTAAATAAAAATGGTGTCGCGTTTTGACCCGTTAAATTATTTTAAATGTTTCAAATAAATAAATATTGGACAACATCACATACATTGCTCTGATTCTGTGGTAAGTAGCTAAAGAACTTGTGTTACAGAAATCAGAAACAACGACGGTACCACAACATCCAGATCCGAGACAATACAGAAAAGTTCGTTTCCCATATTGACCCGACCAGGGTTCGAACCTGGGACCTCAGAGATGTCGTGTCGCCAAGTCCGGCACGCTCACCTCTCGGCTACGGTCGTTTCAAAGATCATTTTAAAGAGAACTCTATGTAGCATCGATCATATTCATGTTTTGCGAATTATCTTTGAATTGATATTTTCAAATGTTCCGAAACTATCAATAAGTCATACCTACTTAAATGTGACTACTTCATTAAATTCTCGAGCATTTCAGCATGTGGACAATTCTACAATAAGGCCTCGACATTGATACATTTCTTCATAATACTGGATGTCTTCTGTTTAATAACAGTGATGTGTCATTGTACTGTTGCTAATGAAGGCATTGATGGTATCGTCTCAGACTTCGTGGTCACGGCAACCGGTCGTTAGGGGGCTAATCGTAGTTTTTATTGGCTATTTACATCTCGGTCATTGCCCTGAACTTAGCAATGACCTGGCACACTCGTAAACTGTTTATGTGGTGTAGCTGAAAAATTAATAGCATTCAGATGTTATGTGGAGACCTTAGCTCGTTGAACGAGGGCATACCTATGCCCAGTTCCAATATTTTACGACTCGTAATATATCAAAAACGACTATCAGCTTTTCTTCAACCGATTACGAATGCATCAGCCCCCTTGCCATGCATACATATATAAACAAAATGTATATAACATGTTGATCACCCTCTTTAATAAACTACCTGACTCGATTAAATTATTAGATGGTAAGGTTTTCACAAAAGCGTTAACGTCGTGGCTATTTCGAAAATGCTTTTATAGTGTCAACGAATATTATCAATGGTTAAATTTAAATATGTAGGTACTTAAGATAATTCTAAAATGATACTATTGTTTGCACACCTGCTTGCAGGTCAAATACAACTCAAGATACGACTTGTAACATCTTCCTGTATCACACTGTATTTAATGCAAATAAATAAATGTTATTGTTATTGTTATTATTGTTGCTAATACTTTTCCATAATGTACTTCCCATAACAGTTGTCATCAGTCGTCCATCGGTCGTTTTTTTTTTAATTGAATAAATTAAAACTGATATTTTTCCAAATATATAACCGGGCATTAGATGTTGATGAGGCCGAAAATTGGTAAAGAAGATTATCGTCAGATGTTTTCAAGCCTGCCAATTGACCTCCGATTCAAAGTCGAACTTTTACATATTGTCTCGGGTCTGTGTGTTGTGGTACTGTCGTTGTTTTTAATATCTGTACCACTAGAACTGAAGCAACTTAATTTAACTTACCGCAGGTTTTTATTTTGTGCTTCAATATTGACTTCATCCCACCTGATGTTAAGTGGTAATGAGGTCCTAGCGACAAGTACAGCATAAAAATAGCTGTTACTAAACTCGTCGCCCTTACCCTGAAGGCTACTAATGTAGCACCGCCCAGGAGCTCTAAAAACCGTAATCATACACAGGAAGACAACAACACCGAAGTGGTTGTTATTTGGCGGTGGTCTTCTGTAAGGTATAAGGAGGTATTTCACCAGCCAGGCTGCTCCAGTTCAAGCGATAAATAGCTATTCCCTACCTCTCTAAAAATAAAAATAAACTTTCTGCATTTAAATCCATTTCAGATGTGTGATGTATATGAAGAAAAAAAATTAGAATGAGAGACTGAGAACGATACATCTTTTTATTCATTTATATTACATCAGTATTATTGATGAAACGTCTGTAAAAAAGCTTTTAGTCATCTATTACTGCATTCTCAAAAATAACCAGACATTTACTATTTAACACACCGTTAACACTCTAGGACAATAACTTTAAAACATATTCAGCGCAAATACAAGAACTAAACTTAAATCCTATTAAAATTTCAAGCTTCACCATAGTAGAGCAAGCCTTAACAGTAGACAATTTCCTGCCACTTCAGAATTAAAACCCGCCAGCCCGCACCAGAAGCGGAATTTCAATTTACAGTCACAAATCTGTCTGTGCATGCACTGTCGATATATGTACACAGCGTCTGTAGGAGAAATTGAGCGGCATCACCCGTACACCCGTATGTCGGAAATCGAACCTGCTGCCCCGCGGACGCCGGAGACGCGCTGATAGCCGGCCATAGGGCGCCGCAAATCCATTCCACTCTGGATTCGGGAGCGTGAATTTTGACGCTTATTGGCGTTTTACTGAGGTCGCCGCTTCGCTCCGGGCGGGGTTGTACTGGCTAGATAATTTGGAATGGCGTTTTTTGGATTTGAATTTCGTATGTTTTTTTTCCGCTTGCTCGGGCTCCAAACGCTCGAATATTTGCCTTATGAACTAACTGATAAGGCAGATAGTTCGAGATTAACCACAAGATAACTACAAGAGGTTGGATGTTTTTAATTGACTTAAAAAGGAGGTATTTTATTATTAGTGTACTTGGGGCTGTGCAGTTCTAGTGAACTGTGGTCACTTCGACCTGTCAGATCTACTATGACTCGCCACTAGTTTAAAGTAACTCCTTCAGCCGGGTCGATTCTAGAAAGTCTAGTATTTTCCTAACTTTCAGAGTTTTTAATTCATCCGGTTGGGCTATATGTCGTCCCAGGTGGATGCTTCGTTTGTGGATCAGAGATTCACAGTTACATATGAGATGAAGAGGTGTTTCTTTTTCCTCTAAAAAGGAGTTAGCTCAACATTTTATTTGTGTCCGTTGATAACTACGTCTTGTATGAACCGATTTTAATGTTTTGTGTTTTAAAGAAGCATTACGACAGTGGTGATACGGAGATTACAAATTGATGATGGCATCCCAGATAAAATGAGGAAAAGTTGGTTGTTGTTTTGCCAAAAATATTTATTCGTAAGCAAATATAGATCCTTAAGTAAACCTTTTGTCAGCTTGCGAAATTCAAAATATACTTTATTTCGATCGGGGACTCGAATCTAAGACTGCGAGATCCTATACCAGCGATTCTTTAACCACCGGACAAGCAAGGCACTACAAAGGCTTATTAAAACTTATCTACACAAGCTATGCAATTTGTACGCCTATTGTTAACTTAAATGGTAGCAAATAAAAGAAATAAAGACAAAGTCACAAATAAATAATATTTCAGAAAAATTCAGCCCGCAACCGATCAAAGAGCAATCATAATTAAAACCATTGCTGTAACAACTTAATGTGCGAGTCGCGTATGACTTCCCAATCCTCCCCCCTCCCAACACCCTTTCGCCCCCACGGGACAGCGGGCGGCTCAGGGGGACATCGTTCGACGAATGTTACACACCATTTTACATCTCTGAATTGATTTATCCCGCGCACTTTTACACCATCCATTGTGGATACTTCCACAGGGCAAGTCTCTTTTGGTTTTAATTTACTGCTACCACTTTATTATCATTCGTTTGGTACGGGGATTTTCGGGAACACCCCCCTTTCGGTTTTTAAATCTCGCTCGAGTTTTTCTAGAGCGGGTTGTTTTTATAAGTTAAAACGCTGTTTGACCTGGTTTTGATATGTGGATGATATTTTTGTTTAATCTCGTTCCATTAGTTAAGACTTGATATTTCTTTATTTATTTTAATTTAAAAAACTTTATGGCACAAATAAGTACAACAGGTGAACTTAATGCTAGGGGCATTCTCTACCAGTCAACCCTTGGGTCATGCATATAGTTTGTATATAGGTGCGGTTACAGGGGAGAAAAAAAAAGAAGTCATTTTAAACAACAATAAATGAAGCATTAAAAATAAGAAAGAGAGAAAAAACATTTATGGGCTCACACAAACTTTTTACATACAGTAGGTTCAAAATTATTTAAATGATAATGTGCCAATAAGGTCTCAGCCTCAGCATGAGCTGCTGCAGCACAGTGCCACATCAGCGCTGGTTTTCAGCGCGTTTCAATAACATTACGGTATCTTTTAAATATACGATAATAATAACCATACTATATAAAATTGTAAGGAACGTATGTTCTTTACTAAAAGTGGAAGTACTTCCGCCGAGCTAGGTGTTATCTGCTCGGGGACCAAGGCCCAACTAACATTCTTGGTATCGATGTCACGCATTACGTATGGAGCGTTGTTTACTACGCCAATTCTGCTGACGCTGTTTTGTATCGACCTACGACATGACCATGTCGTAGGTCGGCACAAAATAATTAGAATATATATATAAAATATGAAGGTATACTTAGATTTACACAATATTGATAATTTATATATAAAAACAAATATCTACATAACTATAAATTCAGAAGATAAATAAATTGGTTCAGCAATTGACAAATTCATGACAATAATTACTTGTTAGCGAGAGAGAAGAAGTATTCTCGTACTTTTTCGTTTTATCATTTCAATTAGTATCTCGTAGTATTAAAATCGTTCGTCGAGTACTTTTATCAGATTTTCAGTACAAATTATTGGCTGAACTATGTTACCCACCTCCTTTTATATAATAGAATATGATGGATCGCTTTTCCTCCTCAACGTGAGCAATATATTTGTTTTATTTGGTGCAGAAATCTATTACGCTCAGTTTACTTGCCATTTCTCTTGACAGTCCAGAAAATGTACCGACATATTTTTTGTTTGAGCCGTTGCAAATATTGAAACGAAATAGCATAATTTATGAGTTCATTTACAGAGCTTTAATATTCTGCTTCTTGCTTAATTCGGAATTGTTGTGAAATCGTATCATTTGCAATCTCATTAAAAATTACGAAGAATTCTCAAACATCAAACCGTTTTCAAACATTAAATCTTTATCTGAAACATGAGTAGTTAAGTTTTATGAGTTCGCTAATTAAACTGACTAATAAAAATAAATTAGCAATTTCCATTAAGATTTTATGATCAACGAAAGAAAGAAAAAAGATGCCCAGCATATTATAATGAATATTTCTTATTTGAAAACCTCCATAGCTGAGAGACTGAGTCAGACTTAGGGGTCGCGCTATTTCTGAGGTCCCAGGTTTTATCCAGTTCAGGAACGTTTCTCTAATACAAGCGTTTTAGCTACTTACGACAGAATCAAAGAAATTTATATGATGTTGCCAAATATTTATTGATTTATCAGTCCATTGAAAAACATAATATTTTGAAGCTTTTTTGTATTTTTGTTGGACTATAAAACAGTTAAAGTTTAACTCCGTTCTCTGCATCTTTTATCAACAAACGCTGATACCATTTTTATATTTACAAACTATAATTTTTTATTTACAAACTATAACAACATAATATTATTAGATACAATTAATATAAATCCAATGCTTATTAATAACTAAATATTTTTAAATATGTTAAACTCCTCCCCTCTCCTACGTTGCCGTGCCCAACAGGGTCCATAAATTGTACTTTTAGTTCTAAGCAACTATAATATGTAATACCTACTTTACTTATGGAGTGCAATAAAGAATATGAATATGAATATGAATATGAATATGAATATTAATACTAGCTGTCCCGCCGAAATTCGTAACGCCTTTTTTATTTTAATACCTAACCTTTTAAACCTTCTCTGGACCTCCAGAATTATTTCAAAAACAAGATTAGCCAAGTCGGTCTAGCCATTTTTGAGTTTCAGTGAGACTTACGAACAGCGATTCATTTTTATATATAAGATTTACACTAAGAGATTTTAAAATGCACGACGAATATATTTAATATCATTCAAAATGTCTTAGTTACCTTGTGTAAAAAGCTACACTGCCACTCAATTATTTTATGCTAAAACACGGTCTCGTTTGAGGATTCTTACTGTTTTGGTAAGTATGTTAAATTCGCCTACGAACTGTGTTCATAATTACATCTAAAGTAAATATTTTCTCGTGAAAACCTCCCGGGCCGGCTGAAGATTTGTATATTATCATAAATTGTTTTTCGGGAAACATACTTCTAACAATTTGATTTTCGAGAGAGTTTTTGAACTTAAAATGTAAACTAATAATTATAGATTCAGATAAAAATTCAGTTAATAAAACCTCTGATTGTGATTAAGCCCAGCTGCATGAATTTGACGACTTTCGTGGCTGAGAGGTGGCGGGCCGGACTTTGGCGTCGTGCCATCTCTGGGGTCGTGGGTTCGATTTCCGTTCTGGTAAGTATGGAAAACGAACTTTTCTATATTGTCTGGAGTCTGGGTGTTGTGGTGCCGTCGTTGTTTCTGATATTTGTGACACAAGTATTTATGCTACTTACCATAGGATCAGAACAATGTTTGTTGTCCAATATTTATTTATTTGTTCATGTGTGGATCCATAGAAGTATGGAATTTTTTTTTATAATGTGCCAAAAATTACTCACCGTTTTTTTCTAACCGACCACGAGTCATTAATTCTAATTTTAAATTTACTCTCCACATCAGCTGTCATCGACTGATCTTTATGGACGACTGTCCGTCGGTCATTTTCAGCTTACGCCTCGTATTATTAATTACGATCCGTAACTGGAACGGTTTGTTTAACCAATATTAATTACTATTTTTTCTCTTTTTTTTCAATGTCATTGCACAAGTTAGATGAGTAAATCCAAATAACTTCATTATAACATCTTGTAAAAGCTCCCAAGCACGAACAGCTTATATTTACACCATTTAAAAACAAACCCTCGATATCGGAGCGGCCTCATTAATTCTTAAAACCAGTTGCACACTGGTGAAAGTTGCGAAAAACGCGTCAACTACATAGTTACGGTGGCGACTTGTCAGCGAAACTTTAAAATATCAAATAGGACAGGCTCGAGGCAGGGCGGGGCAGCCGGGGCGCGCATGCGCAGTGCACCTCCCCTGTGACAGTACCTGACGTGGTTTACCCACGTTTTGGGGTAATAGACTGATGAGAGAGGTGACGTTATAAGTGCGTTTATGTTAGGATGGGAAAAAGGGGTGACGTTTTAACATGAACATGCGTATTGGTCAGGATACGTGAATGATGAAGCCTATATACTTTTAATTTATGTAAAATGGTCGTGCTAGTTTACTGTTTTGATTGATACCTTTTTTGTTAATTGCCAGTATTTACAGAATATGTCTTTCTCATACAATTTTTTTTAATTATGATGATTTTAATATTGATGATTTCGAAATTTAAAGCGAACATTATCATACACTATTCAAACTTTCGTAAAGTATTACTAAAGTCATAAGATTAATCTAATTGTAAATAGACAAAATAAATCGTTTATTAGTTAACAATAATAAAATCACAAACAGGTTCAATCCTATGGGTGTCATTCTGGATCCTTTGCAGTAAATATTTACAACTTTTCATCTTACTGATTTCTGTTTTAATAGCTTGTGTGATTTATGAACGATTTCCCCGCACAGGCTTGTTAAAAAGTTACATAACGTTTTGGGGTACATCTACCCTCAAGTGCGGCAATACCGCGCGTTCGCGGCAGTCGCCGGCAGAGAGCCGCGCGCGTCGGTCGCGCCCGCGATATGCTCCGATTATGACACCGCGCGGCAGATAGTGACAGTGCGTGCGTTCCGATCGAAAACCGCCGTGACTTGCTGTGTGGACTACGCTTATAATGTTGCTTTTGTGGTTTTATAGTGATCATCGGTGAGTACGCGATTTTGTAAGTGGGAGTTTTTGTTTATTTTAGAATTTGATTTTTTTTGAGAGGGTAGTTCAAAGTTTTGGAACTTAGTTGGAGATAATATTTTTTTAGAACAAGTAACTTAGGATCTGGGTATTAAAGTATGATATAAATGAAATATTTGTAGGGAAGCAATGAAATATGCGATTCCAAAATTTTTTTTCTGTTAATATGGCTTGAATATAATAAATACTTTTCAAGATTTTGTATCAGTTTTGTAATTTTTTTTATAAGTTATTACAAAATCATTTACTATTTATTTACTATTTTTAAATGAATTTATAATGAAATTTGCATATTTCTTAGTATATCTCATAAAAGTATATAGATACATCCACAACTTAATAATTATAAAATGTAGCTATTAAACCAATATTTGTTTATCTAGAAGCTGCTCATAAGATATAGAATAGCGCGGGAACTAACAAATAAGTTGAAATATACCGCGTGTGTTCCATTCGCAAGCAACCGTGCCGCAAACATTTATCATAAAAAGTTGCTTTCACTGGAATTAGTTTTTGCTTTAATTTAAACATCATAAGTTAAACAAAAGTGCGAGATTAATCACGAAACAAACATTTAAATTAAAATATTTCCTTTTATCTGTAAAAAAAATGCGCAAAAAGTAATATATGATGAGTAATTAGTAATTTTTTGACCTTAAAAAATAAAGTAAAGCTGCACAATTTTTTTTGAAGTGTTCAGGATGTTAAGATATATTATTTCTATACGTTAAAATTATGCCATTCAATTTTACTCTTTCACAAAAATCTACTAAATTTATTTTGGTATCTAAAGAGATCAGATATTAGGAAAAGATAAATTATACTTTTAATTCCGAACAAACCCGAACGTAGCCATGAGCAACAGCGAGTCTTCTATAAAGAGGCATATTTAAAACACTCTTACAGTTGTTAAATATTACAGCACCGTATTCCAGGCCCGTCGCAATTATTAACCTGCCCTGTTTGCTACGAGTTGCGTAGCAATTAGTGCTACGACGTAGCAGCTCGTAGCGGCTCGCAGCCGTTTCGTAGCGGCCACGTTACGTAATTATGGTCGCTTATGGGAAATGGCCAGAGCTGGTGACACGGTCGAAGCAGGAATAGATAAACTGGTTACTTCCCGCGACTTCACTTGCGCTATTTCGGGATAAAAAGTATTTTATATGTGTATCTCTTATGACATCTCTCCTACCGAATTTCATTCATTTGAATTTTATTTGACGACCTCGGTAGCATAGTGGCTATGGTAGGCGGCCAAAAGCGAAAGGTCCCGGGTTCGATTCCCGGTCGGGTCAATTTGGAAAATGCACTTTTTGAAATTGACTTGGGTCTGGGTGTGCTGGGATGACGCCCCCAAATAGTATCCGTCGTCTGGTGCTCATAGTACAAGGTACAATTTTGGTGTGATTGGCGCATTCATTTATTCATTTAAACCAGGGCAGTAGTTTTTTTGTGAAAGAGAAAAAAACGTACATCTAGACATACATACATCCAGACAAACATACATTCTAACCAACTTTGACGTGTTAAATAATATTAGCACAAAATACATTTTGACTTACTTTTAAAATGGTGTGCCTAACTTTTAGGGGGTGACACTCACCCGAATAGTCGGTAAAGATGATAAGGCTTAGTATCATGAATACTCAGATAAAGGCAAAATAAAATACCTGCTTGGAAAGTGGTTTGTTCGCGTTACATATAAAGTATCATATATGGTTGAGAAAAACAAGAATTTGGGAACATTAAAATTGATTGTCCCCGTTGTGAGTTTTGCATTTCAAAAAGATATTTAGGTACCTTTACCTAGGTTACCTTTTTTTAATGATTTTGACTGTTGTAAATCTATTTGATTTTATTGCATTTTAATATAATATGATGGGATTATTGTAATGAGAGAGAGAGACTAGGGCATTACTTTTAGAACATTATGTTTACTTCTATCTAAATTAGGTATATAATGATTAAATTATTTGTCTAGACGAATAAAATCTTTTTCTAGTTAATGTAGTAAAATGACTGTATAGAAAATATAAATATATACAATAATGTGGCAAAAACTGTACCACGCTACTAAATTCGTAGCTAGTGCTACAACGTAGCTAATGGACGGTCTGAATAAACACAATGAATAAATACTATAATGTTCATACATAATTTTGTTTAAAATATCAAATTTAGGTTACCTAATTAATCTGAGCTTCAGAAAATTATAGCCCAGTTTTAATTGTTTAATCAACCTTCAGAAACACGGAGATGTTATAGTGAGATTTTCAGTTGAATTTAGTTAGATACAGCCTATAGGCTTAGCCAAGTGGCAGTTGTCGAGTTTCGATGTAATTTTGATATAATTTTAATTTCATATTTTAGGATCACATAACTTTTGTAAGTGAAATTCCAGTCACAGATTTGAAATTTGTCGAAACAGTATCGAAATACGGCAGCTATTCGTTTGCTATGCTCGCTGGTTTAGTATTTCATACTGGAATATAAATAATACTAGTTTCACTCGGAAATTTATATTGATGGCCTTTTTATATGAAAAGTCACCAAAACATGACCTCGGTGGTGCAGTGGCTAAGGTAGCCAGCCAAAGCGTGAAAGCTCCCGGGTTCGATCAATTTGGAAAGCCAACTTTTCTAAATTGACTTGGGTCTGGGTGTGCTGGGATGACGCCCTCAGTTAGTATCCGTCGTCTGGTGCTCATAGTACAAGGGAAAAACCTTAGTTTGAGGCCAGATGATTGGTGTGATTGTCTGGCGCATTTTTTTACTGAAGAATAATGTAGTTTTTTTAAGTGAAATGTTACCATTTAATTTCACTTTGTATCGGATCAGTAGTACATACCGTAGATTTCCCTTAACATATTAATCACAAATTTCACCTCTTTGTTCACATTTTTGAAATTAGTTCAACTCACCAAAGCATTGTTTGACCAAAAGACACAAGCAGAATTTCATTTTTCCATTAAAATATAACCACTATATCATTAAGGCTTTTTCTAAGCAATTCAACGGTAACTTTTATTAGAAACCGCATGCGAAAAGTGACTCTAAAGCCTTGCAAATAGGTAAAGAGTTAATGTCTTGAACTTAATTAAACACTGTGAAATAAAATCGACTATGGCTATGTCTAGATCTGCACTGTAGACAAATAAAATGGGCTAATGACTTGCATCAGCCTAGAATAGCGAAGTGACCGTCTTAGTATGATTCTAGTTCATGATACTCTATTGCACAAATACTCTACAGATATTTGTTTTACAGCCAAATTATAGTACTATTTAGGCGGTTTATTACTAGAAATCAATCTCTTCCACCTTTGAGTAGAGAAAAAAGTAGATGGCCGTGCAAAATATAAATTAAAAAAATATAAACAGAAAAGATTAATACCAAAACTTGGTAAATACTCAAGATACATAAAAAATATATCTAATTGAGTTAAAATATATATTGGATAATAATAATGATAAATCTATTTCGAAAACGAACTGCTCCGAAATTTCCTTACTTACGGAGTTGTAAAAATCAAGTTTTACCAGTGGTCCAGTAAGATATTATGCCAAAGTAGGTCAAGTAAGAAACGATAAAAAACTTTTTTTATCTGATTCGCCAAACTCGAGTTTTTGCGCCCGTAATCTCCCTAACCCTTCTTGGGTCCATTTGAGTTCTTTTATTTTCTTTTTTTTACTTTCTTGTTTCTTGAGGAAAATGAAACAGTAGCTATCCAGGAGATAACTTAATCACTTAACGATATATCACTTTTTTTTCTGTCTACTGTAAAATATAGGGGTATTTTACTTTAAATTATGGTAGGTAACTGTTAGAGTTCGGTAGCTGAAATAGACTTGTAAATCGTACTTCCTACTAATATTATAAGTGTGACTGTGGATGTTTAAATGTTTTATACTCTTTCACGCAAAAACTACTCAATGAATTTAGATAAAATTTGGTTAAAAAAAAGATGACATACTAAATTTAAAATACATACTAAAATTACTTAATTTGGTAGAAACATACAGAATACTTTTTACACCGAAATAAGCAGCAGCTAGTATTTTATAAGCACAAAAGTTTGTATGAGTATATGAATGTTTGTTGCTCATTTACGAAGAAAATACTGAACACATTTGGAAAAAAATTGGTATGAAGAAAGATGACATCCTGTTTTAGCTTAGAGTATACTTTTTATGCATGTAATAAAGCGGACAAAGTCGCAGGCAAGATAGTTGCTTACAACGATAATATACACGCTAGTGTAAAAATACAAAAATCTTGCTTTTCTTGGTCCATAAATTGCAAGTGTGTGCGTAATGTAAACTTTTTCACAAGAAGCTAATAAAGTTGTATAAAATGCAAACTAACCTCAGGTTTGGTAAATGTGTTTCCAAATACTTAGTTTTCTTTTGACAAGATGAAAAAAAAAGAGATAATCAGATAAGTTTTTTGAACTTAAAGGGCAACTTTTTCAAGAAGTCTATTTCGGCCAATGCCGAGTGAGAAATGATATAATATTTTATCTGTATCTTTATTTTGTTTAGGTTTTTGAAAAATGGCAACTCCCGTGAAGTTTTTTTGTTACCATAGTGTTATTAACAACTAAATCGATACTTGTATTCAAACTTAAGCAACCTAACTTGTATTTAAATAAATATTAACTTTTTTTATTGTAGCGCAGTATATTGGCTCCTCCCAGCCTGATGGTAAGCAAGAGAGGAACCCACATAGCGATGAAAACGCATTTGATATCAAAATATCCTATCCGTTAGCATCGCCATACTGGCCCGCAAGATGTTTCTTCACGCTCCTTTTGAAGGAATCCATGTCAAACTTGTTTAACTTGTTTTTACTGTGCTTAATAGTGAACAGGCATTTTTTAAATCACTAGTCTACACTAATATTATAAAGAGGAAATATTTGTATCTTCGTTTTGTCATGAATAAATTCAAAAACTACCGTGTCGAATTCAAAAGTTCCTCCACCATTGGACAGATATATTCACCCTGAGTAACATAGGCTATACTTATTGCTAGAAATGATAAAGTACTCGCGTACAAAGTCACGCTAGTCTGTACTGAAATAATTCAAGTGCATTAAGCTCAACTGTGAGTGAAAATATGATTTTAATCCTTCCAAAGAAAATAAGTACGTAGTCAAATATTCAAACCTTAGTTTTTGACAAAGGTGTGCCCACGAATACATTACTTAAAATAAAGTCTAGACAAAAATTTGTTAAACTAATTCTTCACTGCTTTAGATTACACTATTAGAAGAACTGTTTGTTGTGCAAATTTTGTTGATAAAACGTTTTATTTTACATATGTGTAATATACCTAAATATCAAGGTATATTACACACATGTAAAATAAAATCTTAATATAATATTATAACTTAAAGGTGACTGACTGACATAGTGATCTATCAACGCTCAGCCCAAATCGCTAAACTATTTGGGTGTTGTGGTACCATCGTTGTTTCTGATTTCTGTAACACAAGTGCTTAAGCTACTTACCACAGAATCGGAGCAATGTATGTTATGGTGTCCAATATATATTATTTATGTGTACTATATATGTTATATACTTCCCTAAATTCCCTATTGCCTATAAAACGGATCGGGCTGAAATTTGGCATGCAAGTTTATGATGACGTAGGCATCAGCTAGAAAACAATTTTAATTAATTCTACCCCCAAGGGGATTAAATAGGGGATGATGGAGGATGTAAATGTATTTATTTGAACCTACTGCCGACGAACAAAGAATGTTTAGTTCTAACTCCGAATTCACGGGTGACTGCTAGTGAGATATAAGAACAAACTATTTCGCTAACGCTACGAATCCTAAAAAGGAAAGGAATATTAAAAAGGGCTCATTAAAGAAACAACACTTATAATTTTCTGAATTCCACAATGCATGATTACGGCTCGTCAACTTAGTGTTATACCGACTTGTAACAATTGTAGCCGTAAACTTGGTCTAAGCGCCCATTGTCCGCGAATGGTGTGCGGACGCAAAATTACATTGTAATCATGTTTAGCAACGATTTCGCTGCACTCCCCGCAATTTAACTGCAGCTGCAAATGTAGCAGTTTGCTAGCTCCGAGATAATTGGTTTGACTCGATGACGCACTGATTTTCGGAATTAATTAATTGAAAATAGTAACTACTAGCTTTTGATCGCGGCTTTACTCGCGTTGAAATAAATCGAAACACTGAATCGAATATATACACAATGGTAGAAAGAATATAGCTGGAAAAATATATTGCATTACATTTTCCATAAACACGTCTCAAGTTAGTTTCATTCAAATTCAAATTCGAATTAAAAATTCTTTTATTCATGTAAATTACACCAGTAATATTTATGAAACGTCTATATAATGCAAAAGACGCTACCTCCGGTTCGGAACCTATAACTTACAGAGAAGATCCCGGCAAGAAACTCTGTCGTTCATATTACAAATATAGCTGAACTTATAACTAGTTAATTATACGGATACGTAACGGATTAAGCGCCATATTTACCGATACGCATTAAAACATTATGGAACAAGCAGAAACTAAATCAATTTTGTTGTTTTGCTGTTTGAGCCATCCATATTAAATAGGCCCGAAAAGAGAGATTGCAAAACATTTACTTGCATATTAAACTTTTTGCACTTTTGCGCATTAGAAACTGTCTCAATTATAGAAAAAAGATTTTGACAACCTTGGTGGTACAGTGGCTAAGGTTGGCGCCCAAAGACGAAAGGTCCCGGGTTCGGTTCCTGGTAAGGTCAATTTGGAAGACGAACTTTTCTAAATTGACTTAGGTCTGGGTGTGCTGGGAGGACGCTCCCAGTTAGTATCCGTCATCTGGTACTCATAGTACAAGGGAAAACCTTAGTTTGAGACCCGGTGATTGGTGTGGTTTTCTGGCGCATTTATTTATTTATTACGTCTCAAGTTGTAAGTTGAATCCATCATATTTACCGACACGCGTTTAAACACAATGTGAGCAAAAGGCTCAGTTTGTATCCCAATGCCAATGTCGGGTTATAGGTGGGATAAGGAATAAAAGCCGAGCCGAGTTCGCGGCACCTCAGCCGGCCAATAAAGCGCGCTGTAAATCTTGCGGTGACGTCACAAACTATGTCGGCTTCCAGTGGAGTGACTGGGGAATACAGAGATTCTTTTAGAGTGTGCATAGACTATAGATCGAGATTGACGCCTTACTGGGTAACCTATAAATACGAGTATAGGCTGGCAATTTGGTAAATTAATAGATTTTTCAAGAGAGGTAGGGCATAACAATTTATCGCTCTAACTGGAACAGTCCGACTGGTGAAATATCTCCACTTTACAGAAGACCGCAGCCAAACAACAATTACTTCGATTTTGTTGTATTCCTGCGTGTGAGTAAGGTTTCTAGAGCTCCTGGGGGGTGCCACATTAGTAACAGGGGTCAAGCCTTCAAGGTAAGGGCGACAAGGCCAGTAATCGTTTTATTATGCTGTACTTGTCGCTCTCAAGCTAAAACCTCATTAAAACTTAACATCAGGTGGGATGAGCTCAATCTTGAAGTGCAATATAAAAAAAACCCTTTTAGTATGTTCAAAGACTCTAAATTGGCGCTTTAATGGTAAACACTATGAATGAGAATATAGTCTAGAAATTTGGCCAATAGAAAGATATATATAATGTGAAAGAAGTGTGAAGAAACATATTGCAAGCCAGTATAGCGATGCTAAAGGATAGGTAATTACGGTATCAAATCCGCTGTCATAGCGATGTGAGTTTTTCTCTTGCTTTTCATGAACGGGGATCGAATTCACAACTCTTGGCTCAACTACTAAAAGCGCTTGCCATTCTATTATTTGGCGAGATATTATCCTGAACATGGTGCATTTACTTCAAAAGCAATATTCTGCAAGATAAATCTCAAAAACAACCAAAGTGAACACGTATAATCTCAGGATCCCTCGATTGGCGCAATCCTCTTTTATTTCCATGCGAGGCGAATAACTGGCGTGCCATGTGACGTCACAGCTCACAGATTTATAGTTGAGTTTATTGGGAGCTCGCGTTGAGGTAGTCATATTGGTTTTATTTGCTTTCGTCACCATTGGCAAGGTGTGCTTCACATAAAGCAGTCGAATAAAATGGCCGCAAACGGAGATATAAAAAAAATTTTTCAAGAGAGGTAGGGCATAGGGATTTATCGCTTGAACTGGAGCAGCCCGACTGGTGAAATACCTTACATAAGACCGCAGCTAAATAAAATAACAATCACTTGGATTTTGCGTGTGAGTAAGGTTAGGAGCTGCTGGGGGGGGGGGGGGGGGGGGTTGACATAGTAGCTGGGGCCTCATTACCACTTTACATCAGCTGTATCTTGAAGTGCAAAATAAAAAAATGAAATTACTGGCTGTTGCTACATCGTTTGCGCTATTTTGGATTATGAATGAAACTATCACAACGCGATAAGGCGATTTTTTGAACTAAGGCGTAAACTCAGAAACGCGTCAAAATTTTTCTGAGCTCATAATTTTTTTTTTATAATTTCATGTAGTTCATTCCGAAAAAAAAATTTGCATCAAGAAAATTATTTTAAGCTCACTGCTTCCTCCAAGAATGTTCTTCAAAGACCTTACTTGTGTATTTCTCTTGAAAGTAGGTTTTTTTATGTACTCAATTATTATAGGTCGACTGAAAAACGTAAATTATATGTTGTTTGTGCAAATAATATGGAGAGAATAAAATCTCAATGACAATCTGCGAAAGCGACAAGTTGCGAAAATGACATTCTGCGAAAGAGGCAACATTTTACGCGAGCGAAAATGACCATCTCACAAAACTGTGTTCGATTTCGGAATTAAATAAAAAATTTCACTTAACAAAAAAAGGCCTCGATCTGGCTACCATTAATCATGAAAAAAATACAGCACCCCAAAAGAGGCTCGACACAGGAACTCCATACAGGCTCGTAATTTACGGCCCCTTTAGGGGTCCAACAGCGACACCGGCGGACGTTGTTAAATCATTATCATCGTGTCACCTCCGATATACGCCCGGGCAAACACTGATTTACGTATTTATAACGCATTTTATTGCGATTTCGTAAATAAATATAGCATTTGAGGATTTTAGGACAAACAGAAAACACTCTTAGTTTTTGATCGTAGGTAAACGGATTACAATCTTTACTTCTTTAACTGTGTACATATTATAAAGTCACATTTATTATTTAAAGTATAATTTCATAGCAAAAACATCAACCTCCTTAAACAGGAAATTTCACGCTTCAATATAACGCCAAGTTATCTTAACGCGTCAAGAACGCTAATGCGGCGTCTGATCTCGCCCCATCGGCCGCGGGTCCTGCTGACCCCATTTTCATAACAGTATTACTGCTGTAATAAAATTTCGGGACACTAATATAAACGGTCGGTAAACGTCGCACGATAAGAGGTGTCATATTGAGCAGTTTTCTTGGCGTCTGCGGATGGGAGCCGATGGTTTTGATGGCTGTACCCGTATTCGAATTGCGTAGATAAGATTAAGGAGTTAGTGGGATAATAAGGTTTGGGCTCTATAGATCTTAGATTCAGATTCGCTTGTTCGAATGAAATTGTATTATCACACTAATAAGAAAACTTATACAGCAAACTAAGCAAATGCAAAAGCTTCAACGCGCTATTAATTATTAGAAACAGAAAAAAATATCTCCTCTTGCGGTGCGCGAATCGAACCCACGACCTTCACATATCGCGTGTGCTGCTCTTACCAACCGAGCTAACAATAATAATCTAATATTCAAACTATATTTGTTTTACAAGAGAGGGCCATCCAAGCCATTTACAAGCTAGGACCACGTGACTCGCTGAGAGAATTGTTTTAAGGAAATTTACATCTTAACAGTCGCATCTCAATACATTCTCGACTGTTTAATGCATGTATACAAAAACTTGCATACATTTCCTAAAAAATCAGACAATCATAGCATTAACACCAGAAATAAAAATAAGCTTGCTGTTCCTAAGCGTAGACTACATAAAATAGGTAATTCATTTGTTGCTTTAAGCATAAAAATGTTTAATAAACTCCCTCAAGTTATTGTTGAGTTACCTTTGTACAAATTTAAGACATTTGTCAAACGTTGTCTTTTGAAAAAAGGCTACTACAAAGTAGAAGAGTATTTGAATGACAGGAACGTGTGGATCAGTGACTAGTGTGCTTGCCTGTACTTACGTGTTTTATATTATTTTAAAAATATATATGTAACGCATTTTCTCAATCAATGTCAGAACCGGGCTTCGATGACGCATGTAAGTCATACAGTTAATTTAATTTAATTTACAAATACCTTTGTTTTATTATTTTATTTTTAATAATTGATTTAATTTTTTTATTTTACAATTGACAAACTAACTGTGTGTCTTAGTGCAAAATTAGTACTATGTGTAGCTTTCATTTGTAAAAAAAAACTACTGAGTTTCTTGCCGGTATCTTCTCTTTAGTTATAGGTTCCGAACCGTAGGTAGCTTCACTTGCTTTATATAGAGACTATTCATAAGTATTACTAATGTAATCTATGTAAATAAAAAATATTGACTTTGACTTTGACTTAATAAAATTTTTCTGTTTCTAATATTTAAAGTTCGCTGGTGCGGCGTATAGTAACTATAAAAATAATAAAATCGAGGCACTATTAATTGCCTACGAATATTCTACAACATTTATAACTTACGTAACAAACTAATGTTGTGGATGGGTTTTATAGTAGCGCAGTATATTGGCTCCTCCCAGCCTAATGGTAAGCAAGAGAGGAACCCACATCGCGATGACAACGGATTTGATACCAAAATATCCTATCCGTTAGCATCGCCATACTGGCCCGCAAGATGTTTCTTCACGTTCCTTCTTAAAGGAATCCATGTCAAAAGAAGTAGAAAAAATTTAAACCGGCAACGAGTTTACTTCTTGGGGAACAAAATAGAGCAAATTGTAAATAATCAAAATAATATTTTCCAAATGAAATCAAGTAATTAAAAATATTATTTGTTTGCCAACCCTTGCTTTTGCTAAGTTCATGAAAACAATAGGACCCGGCTAGCGAGTGGTGGGCGTGGGCATAGCTATCGGGAGTCCGGTTTTGGGCGTCTGGCTAAAGTACAGTAGAACTTGGGAGCCGGGTGTTGGGCATTGTAAGTGTTAAAACATGTTTTTCATACCGTCGTCGTTTGACGTTTAAATCTTACTGTTACTCTCTACTCGGATATTCACACATACAGTGATAGCTTATGCATTACATTCGGATACATAAGCTATTTCACCTTTATATGGAATTGAGACCTAAATCTGGTTTTATCATAAACTGTAATATAAATTTTAAGACTTTCGCGTTCCATTTTAAACATTTAAAACCACCATTACCATTTTTATTTAGTATTAACTACTTAATAAAAATGGTGTCGCGTTTTGACCCGTTAAATTATTTTAAATGTTTATTATAAACTGGTTGGTAAAGTTAGGGCTATCTTTTTGACGTGAAGATAAAAGGAATAAAATATAGTAAGTAGTGTTTACGTATTTTAGCTAAGCTATAAAGTATGACTTGTACTGACGAAAATATACTATCTATTATTCCCAAAATAAGATTCCTTTTCTTAAGTACCTAATTTAGTGTTACTAAATTACTACAAGAGAATATAACATTTTAGAAGACAACGAAAAATTCAATGACTGCTCTAAAATGTTACAATTTACCTATTTGACTAAAGATCATTGTAAAGATTGAAGAGGCACTTTGAATTTAAAGGGCATCACCGGTTTTTTTAATCTGCTGTCTGTAGAAAGTGCGAAACTTTTTTAAGTTTCTTCAGTCGTAAAAAGATGACCATTGTTTTTCATTTACTTGTCTGTTTACAACTCCTTTCATTTTGAAGGTTCATATCATAACTTAAGGTTCAATATCTCTTGCCCCCTCTAATCGATACATGGCACACGTGACTCCAGGCCACGTGATCCTCCTGAGCCTGCGTGATATACTGCTGCATAAACACTGATTTACGCAACTTTGTAACGCGGTTTTTATTATGATACTGTTCCACATACAATAACGATGTGTAAACAATATTTCGTCGCACCTGTTTCAGTGAGATTATTATGAAATATGAGGTTTACTTTTATAACTGCATAAATGTTGTTTAAGAAAGCGAGCGTCTTCAATACATACGGTAACAAGACTGTAAATTAATAATAAATATTGAACAACATCACATACTTTGCTCTGATTCTGTTGTGGGTAAGTCAAGCACTTGTGTTACAGAAATCATGATCAACGTCGGTACCATAACATCCAGACCAGTGGCAATATAAAATGATTACTACACCACAGTATAAATCAAAGTCACTTCCTTTGGTGTGTATCTATGTATGCTTAGATCTTTAAAAATACTCAACGAGTTTTGATGGGTAGTGGTTTAGTTCATTAAGTGATTCATAAAGAAGTATAAGTCTATATACACATATAGTAAACTACAGCAATTGACAAACTGTGTGTTTTAGTGCAAAATTAGTACCTTATAAATTTAGCTTTCATTTGTAAAACAAAACTACTGAGTTTTGTGCCGGTATCTTCTCTGTAGTTATAGGTTCCGTATCGTAAATATGTATTAACATATTTATAAAACAATATTGACTTTGACTTTAACTTCGACATTAGCAAAGCCTATTTATCTATATTGCATACGTGGAAGACTGGGGCGGGTCGATTGTACTTAACAGAATAAAACCTTTGGCAGCCATATTTATTGATTTGCCACACTGGATTAACTTCTGTCCATGGACTTAATATATAAACTATATTAGGTCCATGCTTCTGTCCCACTTCTCTAATTTGTAGTGTGTCATACCTCCTATATTTGACGACCTTGGTGGCGCAGTGGCTAAGGTAGGCGCCCAAAGCGCGTAAGGTCCCGGGTTCGATTCCCGGTCAGGTAAATTTGGAAAACGAACTTTTCTCAATTGACTTGGGTCTGGGTGTGCTGGGATGACGCCCCCAGTTAGTATCCGTCGTCTGATACTCATAGTACAAGGGAAAACCTTAGTTTGAGACCAGGTGATTGGTGTGATTGTCTGGCGAATTTATTTATTTATTTATACAATAAACGTTTAATTTAATAAATTATTAAAATATCAAAACACAAATTAAATTTCAAACCAATAACGACTAAAATCGACAGCAAAAACATTGTTAAACCGTTATAAGGATTTAAAGTTACATTGAAAACTGAAAATATCACAGGAGACCACAATTATCTGTGGTATAACGTGAACACGCAACCGACGACCTTTGATACCAGTTATGATACCCGCGACACGAAATGGACCTGAATATTTGATTATACGATGGTTAATTGGTATCTAACAATGCTAGTGTACTAAAAGATTGATTCGTGGTTAGTTTGCTTTAGACGGCAAAGCTTTTTTGTGTATCTAAAACTATTATAAAGCTAAAGAGTTGGTTTGAACGCGCTTATCTCAGGGATTATTAGCTCCAATTGACAAATATTTTTGTGTTGGATAGTGTTTTTATTAAGGAAGGCATCAGGCTATAAACATCATGCTGTAATT
The DNA here is from genome assembly GCA_037074685.1 of Glyphodes pyloalis. NCBI lineage: Eukaryota > Metazoa > Arthropoda > Insecta > Lepidoptera > Crambidae > Glyphodes > Glyphodes pyloalis. Next base: position 20,553,095 of record JAYKKO010000002.1, on the reverse strand, counting down.
AATATTAGCGAAGAATCAGTCGAAAATGGGAAAAGAAATAGTGTGCATGCGAAGCTTCGGCGGGAGACGAGTTTAGCTATAAGTAGTTACCAGTCAAAAATAAACTCATATATATTTCAAACTGGCTGGTGTCTGCGACTTTATTTGCGATTATTATATGTATAGAGAGATATATAGATTAAAAAGTAGGATAGTGATCTAGTTACTTATTTATCCCCACTAATATTATAAATGCGAAAGTAACTCTGTCTGTCTGTCTGTCTGTCTGTCTGTCTGTGTGTCTGTTACGCTTTCCTGCTTAAACCTCTCAACCGATTTTGATGAAATTTGGTATAGGTATACGTTGAATCTCAAGAACGGACATAGGCTACTTTTTATTAGAAAATAAGGGGGGAGGGGGGTAATACCACCTTTGGAAGTGTATATGGAAAAATGTTTATTTTTGAAGTTAGAGATATGAAATTTGGCACAAATATAGCTCGAAACTTGTATTAAAATATAGACTACTTTTTGTTTCGTATATTAGGGGAAAAAGGGGTAAAACCCACCATGAAAGGATGTAGTTCACGCGAACGAAGTCGCGGGCACAGCTATATCTAATAAACATTCATATCTTAAACAGATATTTTTTTAATATATGTAAAATGCTATTTTTACAGTCCCCCTTAAAATATTTATTTTGTTTAAAAACTGAAAATCATCTTTATGATCGATTTGTTGAAAAAACAAAGTAGTGATGTACGTTAGACAGCGTACCAAGATAAGTACTTGTAGTTCAAAAATAGTTTCTATGCGAAAGACATACGGGCGGTTAAAATCCAAAGTGTATAATAGACTAACGTGTTTCTAATCGTACGTATTTTGATTCCGCTACGGTTCTCCGACGGCCGATTTATCAATGGACTGTTCACCGACAGGACGATTCACTTATTTTACGTTTGCCCGACAGACTTTTTCAGCTATGGACATTTCGCCGACAGAACTTTTCATCTGCGTCATTTTCGACGACAGGTTTTTTCAGCTGCAGAATGTTTATCCGACACGACTATAAACCTTTAAGATTCTTAACTACAGACCCTTTTATCTAAGTACCCTTATAAAACCTACCTGTATCCGATGACATTGTAATATCCCACTTAATATTGAATGAGTGGGATATCTTTACAGATTTTGTCATGACGATCTGACGGTGTGTGTAGGTATATTATGGATATAGACAAAGGGAAAAAATGGATAACGTTAATAATATTTAGTATATGACAGAAATATGTATTGAAAAAAAAACAAACCAAGAAATAAACCCATCTCATTTTTATGTGCTAATTGCCGCTCGATTCTTTCTTCATAAGGAAAATAACACAATAAAATTATCTTATTCCACATTTAGACATAAACTACAGTTGCATTATTTTACTTTGTACATTATTATGTATTACTCCGAAAAAAATACTTGTAAATATTTCGTTGTAGCGCTAATTTATTTTTTGCATCCTAGGAACACATTATATGGTTTGAAGTAGCAAACTGGAATAAATTGCCGAAGAAAATTAACTCGGCACTTATCAGTTAATAGTACATATTAGCACATAAAAATGAGATGGGTTTATTTCTTGGTTTGTTTTTTTTTCAATACATATTTCTGTCATATACTAAATATTATTAACGTTATCCATTTTTTCCCTTTGTCTATATCCATAATATACCTACACACACCGTCAGATCGTCATGACAAAATCTGTAAAGATATCCCACTCATTCAATATTAAGTGGGATATTACAATGTCATCGGATACGGGTAGGTTTTATAAGGGTACTTAGATAAAAGGGTCTGTAGTTAAGAATCTTAAAGGTTTATAGTCGTGTCGGATAAACATTCTGCAGCTGAAAAGGCCTGTCGTCGAAAGTGACGCAGATGAAAAGTTCTGTCGGCGAAATGTCCATAGCTGAAAAAGTCTGTCGGGCAAACGTAAAATAAGTGAATCGTCCTGTCGGTGAACAGTCCATTGATGAATCGGCCGTCGGAGAACCGTAGCGGAATCACGTATTTTGGCTTTCGGCTTTAATTACGTTCATGGTATAGTCATCCGAACCTCGAAAGGTTCTAGTTAAATTTCCCTTCAGGTCCGCAGTAGCTTCTGTGTGAAAGAGTAACAAGCGTGCATCCATACACCCACACATCCGAACATCCATACATTCTTAAAACCTTTTACTTTTATAATATAAATAAGATGGTGCAATACCCCAATCCATTCAAGTTAGGTTCATCGCACTGCCAATTTCTCATCCTACCAAATTATATCTAAATCCATTCAGTAGTTTTTCCATGAAAGAGTAACAAACGTGATTCCATACATCCAAATATCCGGACATCTATACATTAAAAAAAAAATAAAGTTTCACCGGACTACCATATTCTCATCCTACCTAATTGCACCCGAATCTGTCCAGTAGTTATTGCGTGAAAAAGTTTCAAAGATAAATCAGACATCCACACATTCTTCAAAAAATAAAGTTTCACCGCACTGCTAATTTCTTCCTACCAAATTACACTTAAATCCTTTAAGTAGTTTTCTCATGAAACAGTTACAAAGATAATCTATACATCCACACATCCAGATACCCATACATTATTAAAAAAAAATCGTTTATAATAATTGTAAGAAGTAAAATGGTAACACCTCTTTAAAGTTACATCGCCCCGCCATGCGCCAGTCTCCTGCCAAATAAAACATGTTGCCGTCATATTGAGGACTTTTGGCTGTCATCTAAAAAATCGATGACACCCCATCGCCTGATCAAGTCCTCTACATCACCTTCCGTCTCGTACCCGTTCTCGATATATTTAATTTTATACGTCGGCAAAGATGAAAGTCGGCCCGGTAATTTAATATGCCTCGCTTGCGAGCCTTTTATTATGTCCCTGGATAATGTTGTTTGGATATTTTTTTCAAGATCCATTCGTTCTTGTAAAGAGTGGGATTTTGCGAGAATGTTTATTGGTAATGGAGTTTGGTTGAAATGAGAAACCGCGTTTCGAATGGGGGAAACCAAAATTAAAACGGAAATAATGGTTTCAGTTTAAAGTAACTTTAACACTGTGGAGGATGATTTAAAACACGGTTTCAAGTTTGTGGAGATCAATTTTTTATGTTTCTGGCATTCTTTTTTATTTTAAAAACGTATTTTGTGATTTGTCCCATATATCTAACATCTTAACTACCTATAGAAATAAAATCAAATTACATTGTTCAAGTAAAATGTATAAATTTACTGTACTTTATTTATAACTCTGTTACTTATAAAATTATTGGCGACTTACTCCGGCTTCGCACAAATGCAACATTAATTTCTTCGAATATATTTATGTTAATCTATTTTAAATAGTCAATGCATTTAAATGACTTTATTAGATAAGGATGCTGTATAATCTCAAATTACTTTGTAAATAAGCGATTAGGTTGTACAAAGCGACAAGTACAATTTTTTTTAATTATGATGAATTTTTAATAAGAGACAAAATAGAGTTTTTTTATCAAATACATGATCTATTTTGTACCTGATGAATTATCAGAAGAAATAAGGATAATTAAGGTCCATCCGACAGCGACTAATGGCAACTTTGTTTTATACTATGTAGCGAAGGGTTGAACACACTTTACCTCGTCGTATTAATTGTTGTATATCGCAGCGTTGATACAAAAACCACCACGCCATATAAGATACATAACACAAGACAAAACTCTTACGTCACTTTAAGTGGCGTCTTCGGACATTTTGGATTCCTTCCAAGTATCTTCCACTCGAACCAGGATAACGCGACATCTCCGATCTTTATGGCTCCCTGGTACTTGCGAGTGATTATAAGTGTTTCGAGGTCCAACTTAGTTGGTTGTTCTAGACAATGTCAAGTGTGAGAGGGGTAGTGTGACATATTGTCAGTTTCCGTTATCGTAAATATGGGGTTAAATGTGGTGTGTTTATGTGGGCTCGGGGAATCAGGCTATTTGTAACACTATCAGTTATGTTGTGTTGTGTAAGACTGATAAGGTGGAGATAAGATTTTATATTTGGTGATTAACAGGGTGGATATCAATTTTTATTGTTTTCTGCTTATGGCTTTTGAAGATTTAGGTGTTCTGAGACGGTTCAACGGTTGATCGATCGTCTTGTATCTTTGTAGTTGGAAATTGATTCCAGGTAAAGAACTGTAATGTATACTGGCTTTTATGTCCATCTTCACGGTTTTTATCATCATCATATGGTTTTTAAAGGGTTATTGTAAATTCGTCACGAAAAATAGTATGTGTAAATTCGTCACAGTTATAATTTTCTAAATGAGAAATTATGACGAATTTACAGTAACCCTACCTATGACAGATTAAAACATTTTTTTAATGCATGTGACGAATTTACTTTGAATGTATGGAGAGATCAAAAATGTGACGAATTTACTTTGTGACGAATTTACATTAATATTTTTAAATATTACGTTACCTGTAAAAAAAACAATCGAACATGCCACATTCATTTTTGTACATGCAACTATCTTAAGAGTTTCCTTTCTGGTAACGTAGACTTCCAATATCAATTCTTCAAAACATTTTTTTTTTTAAAGTACATATTGTAGACGAACAAATGAATGAGTATGATTTTTTTTCACGTATCGAGTATTGCATTTCGAGAAATGAATGAATTAATAAAATATTCTACCGGCTATCAATTTCGACTAAATCTTTTGTCCCCAGTTTAAAAGTACAATTATTAAGGTCATAAAACCAACCGTAAACATGTTTATTATGGAAGTTGCGATTATAAATTTAGACCCGAACACAACTTTTCCAATTATAGAAGCACTTCAATTTATTATCATGCCGCACCCTATCACGGATTTGAGAACCATTATTATTTATTGGTTGGTTTCAAAAAGTAGTAATACAGTCACGTGCTTTGCAAAATTTATATATTAAAACAAGACTAAATATAATTAGTTTTTCTCGCATTAACTCACCCTCTCACATACATACACTCACTCACATCTTAAACACAGAGAGGACTCACATTAAATTAATTAAAATATTATTATTTATTTCGCAATATTCCTATAACCAAACGAATTGTAATGTTGTGGCTTATAAATAATGTGTAATATTAACTCCGAGGCTAGAGGCGCTGAATGCTGAAATACAGGACTAACATACCAGTTCAGCAGCAGATGCCATAATTTATACTAAAGCATTAGTTATAGGCTTCAAGTTGTGCTAATATTATAAATATACTACCATGGTTATTTGAGAAATAAAATTATTATTACACCTTACAGAAGACCGCGGCCAAATAACAATCACTTCTGTGTTGTTGTGTTCCTGCGTGTGCAAAGCAAAGGCGACAAGTCCAATAACAGATCCACTATGCTGTAGTTGTCGCCCTTAAGCTAGGACTTCATTACCACTTAACATAAAAAAAATATATATTTCAAAGCCAAATTAACGGTAATATCATAAGAACTCACTGTTTATATTTCATTGATCGCGACTGTACATGCAGATTTTGATAATTACCTACTGCTCTAAATATAATTTTAACTTTGTAATAATCAATAAACAAATATTATTTTTAGGCAATATCACAGCCATAGATCTGATCCCAAAGTACGTAGCTTAAGAACTTGTGGTACGAAACCAGAAACAGTGGTGGTACCATGATATATACTTTAATATTTATAAACCTTTCAGACTGAGAAACAAACATGTTCTTCTCACGATTATTTTGTACTGGTTAGAGATCGCAAGGACCGCCATTATTCCAACGGGTCAAACAAAATAAATCAATCAATGTCAATCAAATATTACATACGTTTATTGAAACAGTCAATCAAACACTTGAATCGTCATGGAGCACAATGCCAAGTTATCGAAGTTTGTCAAAATGGACGGATTTCAAGATGTATTCTTGCAACTTACAAATTTTACAATTGACGATAAAATGTATATTTTGGTGTAATTCTACAAAAAACCAATGATTTTCTCGCCGGTTTCTTCACGGTAGTTATAGGTTCCAATCCGGGGGTTGCTTTGTTTGATTTATATAGAGACTATTATATATTGACGACCTCGGTGGCGCAATGGCTAAGGTAGGCGCCCAAAGTGCGTAAGGTACCGGGTTCGATTCCCGGTCAGGTCAATTTGGAAAACGAACTTTTCTCAAATGACTTGGGTCTGGGTGTGCTGGGATGACGCCCCCAGTTAGTATCCGTCGTCTGGTACTCATAGTACAAGGGAAAACCTTAGTTTGAGACCAGGTGATTGGTGTGATTGTCTGGCGCATTTATCTATTTATTTATTAATTAGTGTTACTGATGTAATCAATATGAATAAAAACTTATGACTATTTGACTATTGAACGCTTATACAATCAGCACTGAATGAATTTAGATGAAAGTAGGTTAAAGGATAGATGACTTACCAAATTAACATTTTAGATTTTAAAAATTGTCCATAGGGTTTCACGCTGCAATACCAAAGTTGAATATTACAGAAAAACTCATCACCTACGATTACTTGTGGATAGCTTAGTTGGAAGAGCATCATACGCCATACGTGAAGGTTGTAGCTTCGAATCCCACACCACAAGGGAAAATGAAATGTTTTTGTTTTTCTAAGATCATTTTATCCTCATATATTAGAGACTATGTCACGTGCTAGTATATTTTGTTCTTTATTTTTTCCTTTCTCTTATGTTTGAAGTATCTTAAAAGCACCATTAGGTATAATCATACCTTATGTATATTTAAGGTAAGCCGTGTGTCCTTGCTCAAGCACTTATGAGTATATGTTTAAAAGGAGACCCCTACCACAGTCTATGATAAAGGAAAAAATATATATTATTAAGAAATATATAAGATTTATTTTTATTATCGTTTTTGGTCGCTCATCGCTACCGTTTGCCGAACAACAAGACAATTCTAAAAGAAGGATTTATTTTTGTTAATAAAGAGAAGCTTTGTTCATAAAATTATATGACTCCATCGGTTTGATTGCCTTGTTGGGCTCGGATAACAATTGCTTCAGAGTATTAAATGGATTTGAATGACGCGATACAAAAAGTAGAATAGGGTTAAGGAGATTTTGTGATTGTTGAGAATATAACTGGTCTCTAAAAAGATGGTAAATAAGTTCCAAAGAAAATTAAATTACTTAATTAGGAATGAAATTAAATTTGAAAAATAGTTTGATTTTTCACCTTGTAATTATAAATGAACATGAAAATGTTCCATTATTTTGTCTTATTATCTTCTTATCGTTATGGCATTAAACTTATAGTATTTATATTTACTATTTGTGCATGGTCGCATCCATTTCCCGTTATTTACTATTTCCACTACCTAGAGATAAGACCGTCTAAATTATGCTAAAATACAGTGTAATACCAATTTCTGTGAATGGTCTGTGTAATAAAGTAAATCTTTCTATGTTTTTCAATTCGTTACAACAAAGAAAAATAAAGATATGTGTTAATTTTGAAGAAATATCAAATAACTCAATGTTAACCCAAAATTACATTGCTAAAGTCAAAAAGTTTGACTCTGAAAGAAATCTTATATAAAACAGTCTCAACAGTAAAGATATAAAAAATAGGTAAATACAAACTGGACTTACTTTGGACTTTTCAAAATTGCAGCCGCGAATATTAAAACAAATTAAATGTCACAAGAAAAAAGCTTGTACGAAACTTACACCACACAAAACCAGTCTCAATTTAAATGTGGTAAAAGAAGTCAACTTCACGCCCGTAAAGTAACAAACCATCAGAAATCTAATATCTCAACAAATCGCTGAAACGCTTTCAAACCTCTTTAATATCTACCGTACAAAGCGTTCCATCCGATGAATGAAATGCAAACTATATTTCAACAAAATACAAACTATATTATTTCTTGCACAAAGAGAGACCTCTCTTTTATACAATAGGGAAATACTTGTTTACATTACGGACTGCATCTGATGGGCCGGTACAGACGCAATCAAGCCTGAAATTGGGCTAAGGGACGGGAGTTAGCGGAAGGAATGAATTGCAAGCGCTTTCAAATTTTATTTTATTTATTAGGTCTACTTACAACTATGCATTACATTTTTTATGTACTCTTAAATATATAATTATTAGCTAAATACATTATTTAGTTACAAATAGACTCCACATGCGATTACAATGTTTCTTACAAGCTAATAAAAAAACAAAAGGGAAAAACAACCAAAAAAAAATCTAACTGCCAATGACAACATTTTTATCCTAGCAACCGAGTCCTGGAACATCAACCAGGTCGCTGTGATGGTTAAGGATTCGTGAGAGGCGAGGTATGGCGGAGTTGGCACCCATAACAGTGCGTTAAATGATAACTATTTATAGCTATCGAGTGACTTGCCGGCTCTTCTCGATACAAACAACCTTCTGAACAGCGTACAGAACAGTAGTACAACTTTCATTTGACGGTTCATAAATGCTTTTAGAATATTTACATAAATGAAAATTATTTCTATTTCGTTTTCTGTTTGTGCATCGCTTCCGTGCGTGGGCTTGTAAATTATAAAGCTTTGATTTATGTGGCAGTATTCTTTGTATTCTTTTTGTATTTAATGGCAATCAATTCTTTAGGATAGTTTACCCCTGCTAGAGAGAGAAATAATACAACTTCACGATAGATCATAGCTGGGCGTCTACTCTTGAAAACGAAATATGTCGGATCCGATGACGTTTAGTATTTTTTATTGCTCATTATCGCAACTAACACACTTCGAATGCGAATAAAGCGTTATCAAAAAACAAAATATTATTTAAACAAATCAAAAATCACGTTTTAATTCCCTAACTTTTGATCAATCTTCAAAAACGAAACCTTTCGTTTGTTCGTTTCGTTTTCAAGAGTAGACGCCCTGTTCAGTGCTGTAAAGCTTTTCAAGGATTTTGAGGAGCTAATCCAGTTTTAAGGCATACATTTGAATCAATTTACTCACTAAAACTCACCAAATTGTAAAAACCAATAATTGGCACCGATCACGCATTTTTCTCTTACCCTCTATTGAAAAACGTGAGTAAATAGTGCGCGGACTTTTGTCTACAAGTAATGCATAATGTCAAGTTTGAAATATCTTCGGTCAAGAGTGAACAGTAAATAAACTCCTTAAAACAAAACGCATCTGCTTATACTTCGCCCCACGGCCTCAGAGGGTCGACAGTTGATTGCGTTTGTAGTAGAATTTTAAGAAGAACACGGCACGGGAGCGTTGCGAGCATTCTGTTCAGCCCCCGCTGGCTGATTAATTCAGTGTTCAGCGTTCAGCGCCGTGCCGTTGACAGCGTCGCTGTTATCCGATGGAAATGGAATTTTGGCCCGTTTTAACTCGAATTCAACTTTGCGACATTCGTTTTCGATTCGGTACGATAATAATACCGCATTCAAATTTTAGCGAATATTCTGACGTAATAGTTTGTTATGATTTCGTAGTAGTATTTTTTATGTAATCTTTTGTTTTTCATGTGCACGTATTATGGTGACACATTAAGGCAAACATTAGCAGTTTGATCTTAGTCCTGATGCCTTAAGCAATTAGGGCGTTACAAAATCCAAAGTGTGTAGCCTGTTGGGCTTCAACCGTACCTATTATTTGAAGCATCATCTTTTTTTTATATTTCCTAAATGAAAAGGGGGCTGACTAGTTTTTGATGGACATGCTTCTTTTTTTGTAGCTCTTATAAAGTAGATCGTATTGAGGAAAGCAGGAACAGTAAAATTTTCAATAGGTGTTTTTTGATAGTTTGTTTTTTTAACATTTAAAATGGCTTAATTCTGATTGTGTTTGATGAAGAAAACACTTTAAACGTACACTTTTAAAAAAGTAAAAAAGGCCACATAATGGATGCAACTGGCATTGATGCTTGGATAAAGAACATCTTCAGTCGAGTAAAGATCAGGGGCTGAGCAATCGTCATTCAAGTAGAAACACAAACACGGGCTTGATTACTATTCCGATTAATCATCCCGTTTGTTTTGCAGGGCCTCTGACGTGCGTCTTAGTGTTGGGTGGAAATTATATCGATGAATTGTTGGGAGGGCGTTTTGTGTCTCGGCTTCGTGAGAAATACAGATATGCCGATTAGGCTTGTGTGCGAAATTTAAATTTAATAAATTTGTGTTGTAAATGCTGGGTAATTATATATTTAGGTCTGGGTGTTGTGGAACCGTCGTTGTTTCTGATTTCTATAACCTAAGTGCTTTACCATAGAATCAAAGGATTTTATGAAGTGATGTCTTATTTATATTTATTTATGTCCCACGAGATTAAATTTAAATAGGAAATTCGATAATCAACCGCATCGATAGTTTCACACCTCTATTCTATACCCAGATTCCTTTGATTATTTTGGCGATCAGTGAATAATAACCGTGATTTAGTAACTTAAATGGCCATTGAGGATTTGTTGTGAAGGACAGAGCGAAGCAAACAATAGTTGTCAGATAGTTTGTGGCCGTAGTTTGTTGAAATGGCCTCTACTTTTTGTAATGGCGACTTGTTTGGCATAAGCAAGCTTTAAATGATTATAATTCCTGGAAGAGATAAAGGTGGAACGGGTTAATGGGAAATGTTTTAGTTCAGTATAAAAATAAGTTTGGTTTATGAGGTGAGTTTTTTTATTGACTTCAAAAAAGAGGTGCTTTCTCAATTAGACTGTAGGAATATATGTGTATTTTCTCTGTGTCACGTATAACTGTTTTCGCGTAGAATTCGATATTAGATTTTCATAATTTGTGTGATGCTTTACGCTGTAAAAGCGAATTTTAAATATTTTAAAGAAACAGGAAAATTTCATCTCCCCTTGCGGTGCGGGGCCTGCATTGAATTTTCTTCCAAATAATTTGTTATTATTTTTTGACACAGAAAATATCCTGAATGTGATGATGGCATCCTAGGTATATCAGGGAAAGTTGTTTTTTTGATGAATATCATCATTTTAAGCTCATATCATTTAAAGCCAAATATTATTTTGACCTATTTTCTCTTGTTAGGAAATATTTTTTGTTTTGACCTTTTCTCTCTTGTTAAGAAAGTTTTTGTTTCAAAATTATAAATAAACATCAAGTTTGAGTCATTTGAATTAAATATTAGTGACGTTTCTGACACTGAGTTTTGCCATGCTATTTGTATAAACAAATTTGTTATTTTTTGCCTCAATATCAAGTAAAACATACCCACGTAGTTATCATGTCAACCTTAGAAAACAGAAGATATCAAATATTAGCTGACAAAACTCTCAAACAACTTAGAATTGTTCGGATTCTATCTTAGATTCCATTTCCTTCCCAAGTTCCAAACAATCCTAATTTCCCGATACATCAATGCGTTTTAAACTCTACGTATTTGTCGAACAATCGATCAGGCTCGGGGAACAATTCAAATCTGGAGTTATAGATAATCCAGAACTGCTCTCAAGAGCGAGTAGTGATTACCGAGCGCGTAGGGCGCGAGGGGTGCGGGGAGGGGCGGCCTACAAACACGGATTGAGATGACTGGGCCTGACGCCCGCGGCGGGGCGTTTGGTGCAAACTCTAGGGTAGTTCGCCTATTAGTGGGTATTTTTGTCTGAAGATAAATTACCGAATGGCGACAGTTGTAGCCGAAAGATGAACGGGCCTGATTTTGGCTTCGCACTGTCTAGGAGGTCCTGATTTCGATTCCCGAACAGTCAATATTGAAAACGAAATTTTCCATATTGTCTCAGGTCGGGTTGTTGTGGTACAGTCGTTAGGCTTTCTGCAACAAAACTACCCCAGTTAAATGCACTCGTAACAATACAAAGTAAACTTGCTGATTTCAGTTGCAAAAAAAATTTAAGCTTTATTCCCTATGCTGGATGGCGTGGTAGGGGAACTGAAACGAAACACAGTTTGGGGCAATAATTCAGCTTCCTACGGTTTTTCCTTTTCAACGTTAGATATTCAGCCTAGCAAACTTTTCCTACAACTGGCAAATCTGATAAGCATCTAGATGAATACAAGATCGATGAAGGTGCTTTGACTAAAAATGCACATATTTATATTACGCTATATAGTAATAACGTTTCAATTGTCCAACTAGTGACCAGTGAGAAGAGCGGACTATCATGAGAATTAAATATTTTTATTCAGTTACCGAGTGGCGCTAACATTGTTCTAACGAGATGTATTTTTTTAGTATATCTACCAAATAGCTGTCGCTTCTGCTCATGCCCTACACCGCCTCCAAGTAGCGGTCGGTGCGTACTTAAGACAGATTCGTGATTATGTCGGGTCACGCGGCGGTCCCTGTGTAGGCACTGGACACGTTTCGTTTTTGTACACTTGACTTTACATAGCTGGATATACAAAATATACATATTTACAACAACGAGTCCCCACTTACTTGAATAGGTTTCTGTTTATAGCAATTTGGTAGTGAATAAGCTTTCGAAAGTTTTAAACGTGATCATTTGTTTGTAACTATCAGTAACGGACTTCGCCTATGAAATGCGACTGAGCTACATTTTCAGTCATTTTTCCTTACCTTGGGTATGGTACCCATGTTGTGTCTGATTTCTGTAATACAAAGTCAGAGAATAGTACTAGCAATTTTCTTCCTGGTACGAACGGAATGGTGTGATTTCTTTCAATCCCTCCAGGAGAAAGACGTAATTGTTTGTATGTAAGACGGGTGCATTGGCTACTAACTACAGAACCGCTGACCGCTCTGCCAAATACTTAGAACATACAGTTGTGTATCACAATCGGAGTTTTTCAAAACAAACATCGATGCTGAACTTCCTTCATATTCTGCACGTAATTCTCCTCCTCTTGGCGTCGTATTCCTCATTGCCGAAGGTCGTGACCTTCATTTTGCATTACTTCCTCCTGTATGATGATTCCCCATCTGATTCTGTCCATCTGTTCTGAGGGCGTTGTGAACTGTAGAGTCCAGAATAGTGCGGATCTGATCGGGGCAATGTATCGGGCTGCGTCCACGTGTCCTTTTTTTATCTTCTTTGCCGGTCACGATAAGCTTCTCAAGGTGGTTCACCTGCACATAATACCGCGTTCTAACAAACGTAGTAGGTGTAGGACGCCCTCAGGCAACGTGGAGTGAAGATGTGCGCTAAATGGCTGGCAGAGTCTGGATGCAGGAAGCCCTAGATAGATCAGATTGGTGAACTATTGGAGAAGCCTATTGTCAGAAGTGGACTACGATAGGCTGATGAGAACACTCCAAAGTTAATTATGTGTTATTTAATACAACCTTTACTCACGATTCATAACTTTATGAATTCACTCCTGTACTAAATTGAAACGAGCAAGGGCCTTTTATACCGACCATACTTAAGATACTGCTTGAGATATATCAGAGGACGTGACCACTTCATTCTTCACAGCGCGGCGTGACTTCAGCGCGCGAGTTTAGGTTGTAGCTGTAATCTGTGGTTTATGCTAATCTTTTTATTTGGTGTGCGTGCGCTGAATGCTGACAGTCAGTACTTTTATTATCATGTTGTATCGGCTGCAAAAATTTGCGTAGATAGGACTGTTAAGGATAAAGCGAACAAAGTTGTTGCTCAAGACCTTGCTTGCTGTATTTTGTAATATTTAAAAAACAAAGACTTTCTCTACATTTAATTCTGGTTTCCTTACCATGGTACCACTCTTGGGATATCTGCTTTTAAACAATTAAGGCATGAAAATCGGTTGCTAATACGGAAACATATATAAATGCATTTATACGGTTGATTTTAATATGCACCTCCATTTTTTTTAAGTCGGTTATTAAACTGATGATTTTTTGTTTTATCTTGTTCTAAATATATCGATTTGAAAATCCAAATCCTTGTGATTTCTAAGGAATTCTTTAAAAAATGCACTGTAGCAGGAATAATTATGTGACTTGTTTTGAAATTCGTAATTTATTGATACCTGTAAGACTACTTATACTTATGACTAGAAAACCAAACCTTTAAAAAAAAAGCATATTTTATCAGAAGCTAGTTAAAAATGACTACATAGAAGCTGAAATAGCTTGATTAAAAATTTAATTTCTTGAAATCTGTGCAGGACTTTTTTCTTTTTTTCTTAGCTTAATAAATGTCACACCATGTTCTACCGGCTTTTTATTCTTTCCAAATTAGTAGATAATCTAAGTTCAAATAATGATTGTAATAAGTATAGGTAACTTTCAGACATTAATAATGTCTGTTTAAAAGTACGCAATTATAACTATATTTCGCACTTATGTATAATTTAGTCTAATTGAAAAACCTCTCATTGACGCGCCAAATTTCGACTTGTAATCAAGAATCGATTTTATTATATTTATAGTACTATTTTATTATATTTATAATATAATATAATAATAATAGTTTATTGCTTTTTCTCTCACACAGAAAATCAGATACAAAGTCTTATCCTAAGATACTCTAATACATACATAAATAAAATCGATTAAGATGCCAAGGTGCCTTCGATTCCGTGGTTTTCAAACATTTCTGCAACGAATGTACCACGGGCCGATAAGTATGTAGTTCTAAACATATTCGGCAGAGGGCACTTACCGGAAGGCTAACGGTTGATATAGCAGAAAAATTTCATCGCCTACGATAACTTGCGGTTAGCTCAGTTGGTAAGAGCAGCACGCGCGATACGTGAAGGTCGTGGGTTCAATTCCCGCACCGCAAGGGGAGATAAAATTTTTCTGTTTCTAATATTGTAATCAAGAAAACTCATAATTTCTTCCTTAATATTAACACTTACCATCTGCATAACACTGCCTGTCAAACGCGTACCCCACAAAGCCAATACCACTTAAATCGCTGATGAGAAATTTTCAAACTCCACTATCGCCTGTTCTGCAGTAACGAACCTATCCCCCTCCACGCCGTTTAATTAGAGAGAAACTTGTCATTGAGCGAGCGTTATAGCTTCATGCGCTGTTTTAGGCTTTGATGTTATAAAGTAGTGTTGCGATAGAGAGACCTAGATGTAAAAATATTCCTACTCGGCGATGTTTTACAAGTCAAAGTAATGTGAGTAAACTTAGTTGCTCAATAGTCAAGTCATTTTAAACATTTAAAATAATTTAACGGGTCAAAACGCGACACCATTTTATTTAGTAGTTAATACGAACTACAAACTGCCGACGTTTTAGTTAGGTGCAACCTAGTGCCACACTACTCGCGAAGTTGAACGAAGTTAGACGAATACGATAGTGTAGAGAGGCACTTCGGCTCGCCTCGTGCTCGCCGCGTCAAACTTTGCCTCTCCTCGGGCGAACTTCGCCGAGTAACTTCGCGAGTAGTGTGGAGCAGGCATTAAATGGAACGAAAAGTTTACAGTCAAGTCGTCAAGTCATTTACATAAGTAAGTGCTATTTAAAATTTTGATTATAATAAGGACGAGTAACAACTACCATTTTCGTTCTTTAAGGAGGAGTTGTTTTAGCAACTTTTGTAATCAGAATAGGTAAATCAATAAAATTAATAAAAAAATACATGTTTTCTGTAACATTACGACTTGAAATTTGTGATATTTATATATTACTAGCTGTGCCCGCGACTTCGTTCGCGTGGACTACATCCTTTCATGGTCGGTTTTACCCCTTTCTCCCCTAATATTCGAAACAAAAAGTAGTCTATATTTTAATCCAAGTTTCGAGCTATATTTGTGCCAAATTTCATATCTCTAACTTCAAAATTTTTTTTTTCCATATAAACTTTCAAAGGTGGTATTACCCCCATCCCTCCCTTATTTTCTAATAAAAAGTAGCCTATGTCCGTTTTTGAGATTCAAAGTATACTTATACCAAATTTCATCAAAATCCGTTTAGCCGTTTAGGCGTGAAAGAGTAACAGACGGACAGACAGACAGACAGACAGAGTTACTTTCGCATTTATAATATTAGTATGGATTTTGGAAAAAAACAACTGGGTCTGATTTACAAACATTCGAAACGAGTTCATTTTGGATAGTCTGTGTTTTATCTCTGTTTAATCGCTGATAGTAAGAAAGACACAAAAACAGTTTCCAAATTTAAATCCAATCCTAAACAGGTTTGCACAGCAAATTAAAGATATTCAGGGTCACACTCTGGTTACGTTCTTGATACCTAATTGAAGCTACCAGTTATTTGTTTTCAATAAGACTTTGTAAGCTTTTCAAAAGCCTTCCCAACTTTACAACGTAAACCCCGCTAGAGACGTCGAACTTCTGCAAACATGAGCACAGCACTAAATGTACCATCGCATCTAAATATTCCCCATCGTATTGCGAATAATGAACCTTCAGCAAAATGAACAACACGTGCAGGCGCGGAATACCGCCCCCATGCCCGCATGCCTGCATGCCCCGCGCCCGCGCCCGCGCCCGCATCGGAATAAGGAATCTACACTTTGACTCTCCAATTATGTCGTAACTTAAGTGGTTCTGTAGTAATAAAGGCAGGCAACGAGGTACTGATGAACTGTTTCGGAGTATTCGAACGTTTCGAATTGTACAAGGAAGGTTAGGAGAGGTAGGTTTGTTATTAAATAATTAATGTTATTCAGTATGTATTATGAATGTATATAGGTATTTAAATATATGCATTTATTTATTTGCAACTAAAAATAGGGTGTTTTGTGAACCTAAAGTATCGAACTATGGTGAGAACCACTTTTTTTACTGTGTGACTAACTACCAGTTTACGAGATATTGGTTTAGATTAATGTAAATTATTCCAATATATAATTTTGTTTGTAGCTTTTATGAGATATTTTACATTTCATTTTGAAATTTGAAAATATAATTTATATTTCAGCATATATACGTCCGAACGAAAGGCTAATACTTCTTTATTCTAGAACTCAAATGTTTTTATTAAAAAGAAAGTAGGAAGATCACTTTTCACTACGATTAAGTAAAATAATGTAATTGTGATATTTTTGATCCACCGATAAACTGTGGACCGCTTTGTTTATAGAATAACATTTTTATTGTTCCAGTTTTCACCTTTGTCGAACAATGGGTGTTGCCAAATGCGGACAGGCCATCACAAACGCGTTTAAAGCGAATCTGTATCCATATCATACTTTACAAACAATTTATTTAAAGTATCAAAATATCTGAATATCGTCGTTGTCAAACTAAAAACTGCTATGTGCAAAAAGTATTTTTTAATATTTCAAATCAAAGTTTTATTTTAAGAAGTATTTTATATGAGAGTTATAGTTGTTACACTTTTATTTATTTATTTTTTATACATGTAAATTAAGTAGATTTCATTATTATTTCGTTTAAAGAGAATAAAAATCACATTGCAGATTTGACACATAGCAGGTTTTGGTTTGATAAAAAGACGATATAACACCTTTAAGAGTTACAGAATCTCCAAAATATAAGGATAAGATATGAAAGAACGTTCATATGCGGGTCCTTACCTAAGTTAAGCTACGGGACAGTAAAACAAGAAGTCAAATCACTTGTCAGCAAACGCCGCCGCGGCACCGGTAAGCCGTTTCACACGTAAATTTTTCACCGGGACAGCCCTTTGACCGGCGCGGGTCAGATTCCCCGGATTTATCCGCGGGATTAAACCCAGGAACCAACTATTTGCAGTAAACAAAGCCGCTGATCGGATGCCTGCTGAATATTTTAACGTGGCCTAGGGGTGGCGACAGGCGATCTATAATTAAATACTAGCTGGGAATCAAGTGACGTTTGTCAAACTTTGTTATCGCGCCGAACAGTTGAAAAACTTAAAAATAGGGATGATAACTTGGTAAAAAAATATTTAGTCCATGAGTTAATTTTTCAGAATATAATGAAAAGCTTTTACTTTTAGCAGAAGGGTGTGCTCACGACACTCATAAAAACTATACAAAAGTACTGACTCAACGCTAAATTTGCAGCTATGTATCATAGAAAAGTTTTGTTTACATAAAAACATGTGTCTCATATTTTTGATAATTGAACTGAAGAATTAAACATACATTTTCAGATTACGTGATTTTGCTAAGGCTCCGTGGCAACAACATAACTTCAACGTTAACTTATAAGTTGACGGTGGTCCAATCACCAAAAATGCTTATAAATTATTCTTTCGATTTATTGTAGATAGTTTTTCAATCGCATTCGGCATTAAACTTTCTCAATCAGATAAAGCTTTTTAAATATTGAGTTCTATTTGAAACTAGTGAACTGAACAATTTATTTAGACAATAATTAACATAGCAAAAGTAGAAACATCTAATTTGGTACAGTATTTTTAAAGTTAGAAATTTACATATAGTTTGGCGTTTTATTAAAGAAATAAAATTACAGCTAAGTAAATTAAAATATAATCTTGGCAAATAATCATTGAGTTTTGTGCATAATTGAGGTTATTAAACACGAAAAATTATGTTCTAAATTAATCTTGTGTGTATTTGACGTGAAAATTAAAACTTGGAGGTTTACTCTGCCTTTAATAGTTCACGATGTGTTTTCCTGAAGAATAAATTCTAACATACACTTCACGCATTCCAGCCATACTTGATAACCATAATGAAACTAAGGATTGTAATTTGTGAGCCTGGCAACCCTATATAGGGCTTGACCTGTTCTCGGCACTACTCAAAACAATGTTAGGGGTGAATTAATTGGTACCCTTTGGCTATCGGTAATGTGCACTGATGGTATTGTAACTACCAGTAGTACAAATTAATGAGACGTCGTTGCAATCAAAACTAATTGGTACGATACAGGACCACCGAAGGAAATACGAAATAAATTACTTAATGGGCAAATTTTATTGGCAAAATTAGATCAGTTTATGGATATGCATTAATACCTTTCCAAACCGTATTAATTTTTAATATATCTATTTACTTTATTTACCTACTCTTTTTATTTTGACTTACATTGCATTTAATAAATATATTGTATATTGTCATGTATATCATTGAATATTGTATGATTATTATCTTTTTCCTATTTATATCCTTTAGTTTATTGTATTTTTTTTGTTAGTTACACTCTGTTATGGTTATATAGATATAAAAGCTGCTAGCAATGTACTGCATTGCAAAATAATTTTGAAAATGAAAATGAAAGAAAAAAATATATATTCTATACTAGTCGCCCTTCTCAGCTTGGCACGAGTACTGTCTCCATTTTTCCCGCATTTTTCACTGAGTTTTTCACTCCTATTGGTTGCGGCGTGATACTTATCCAGTTCAAAAATATTTTTTTCAGTCCAACCAATTAGTTCGTGATACTCGTAGTAGCGCGTTCATACAAACAAACAAACTCTTTAGTTCTATAATATGAGAATAGATTTAACTTTCAGATATCGACATATTCTGAAAATTCACATACTTACCTTAAACTAAATCGTTTAAAAGGATTAGATTCAAAATCTGTTCTTTCTTATAAAAATAAAAAGGAAAACAAATTTGAAATAAATGTAAAATAAAGTGAGATAAAAATAACAAATGACATATAAAACGTCCTAAAAATCGAATATCACATTTCCTTTTTTTTTAAATAATACTTAAAAACCAGACTCCATTTCTTCCTCACCCCGAAACTCCATCCTAACAGCCAACAAAAAACTCGTTTAAATTCGGTAAATAGCCGCGTAACCATGATTAATCGAGTCGGTACATAAACAGGCGGCGACAGAAGAATTCAATTACGATAATAATCAATCAAGAATGTCGACAATTAAATCAATAGCTCTGGGCGGATTGGGGTCCCTTAAACCACAATATAATCTTGAAAGCGGCCCGGATACTAGGAAAAAATCACCGTAGTCGAATATGACTGCCAAAATTTACTTTGCTTGGTATAAGCGAATTTAATGATCGATAGATATTACACAAAACATTAACAGAAATTCGTTTCACAGAAAAAGGAAATATAAGTTTTTAATATCATCAAATGCATTTGATTTGATTTTAATGTAAGTATCTTGAGCACTTGTAATGGGGAAATCCAAATCAAGAGTGGTACCACAATACATACTTAAATGTATTTATGAGCATCCAGACACAGAACAAACAAAAATAATCTTCATAAAAAGGTTTTTCCTGGGTAGTGAATGAACCTTGCTTGATTCATCTTGGTTTAGCTAGTACTGCTAACTACTATTCCACTAGGTCAAATGATGGTGTGTAATTGTCAGTAGTTTTATCCATAAAAAGCTATCTTTTACAGATAACGTAAAGGAAAAGGAAATAGTAGATATCAAGCAATGGTAACGTCGTATGTACGACTACAGTAAATAGTAAGAGAAGGAAAAAGGAAAGGTTAAGAGAGGTAGGGCATAGCGATTTATCGCTCGAACTGGAGCAGCCTGACTGGTGAAACAACTCCACCTTACAGAAGACCGTAGCCAAATAACAATCACTTCTGTGTTGTTGTGTTCCTGCGTGTGAGTAAGGTTTCCAGAGCTCCTAGGGGAGCTACATTAGTAGCAGGGGTCAAGCCTTCAAGGTAAGGGCGACAAGTCCAGTAACAGATTTATAATCCTGTACTTGTCACCCTTAAGCTAGGACCTCATTACCACTTAACATCAGGTGGGATGAGGTCAATCTTGAAGTGTAATATAAAAAAAAAGAAATAATAAAAAAAATATATAATGCAATCACGAAATTAATACATCATGTTAATTATCATTATATTTTTTACGTCCGTTACAATGTAACAATCGTGTAAACGCATCGTTGGTTAATAAAAATATGTATCTTTTACGAATTGTAGATTCCATCCACCGAGACCAATTGACAAGAAATCGGTAGTTTTATGATTTTAACATAAAGATAGATGAAAAATACATTATATCGTACCAAACATCAAAAATATTAAAGAATAAAAATATTCGATTTATAGAAGATATAAATGAAACAAAAAATAACATAGATGTGGCTGAACTATTTCTTGTTTTGTCTATTACTTATTAAGTTTGAGGACTGTGTTTATTTAGAGTGTGCCTAAACAGTGGGTGGTGATGAAGTCGGTAGGACTGAGATTTGCAGTGACTTAGTCAATTCGGAGATAACATTGGATTGGTTTCGGGGTATGTTGATAGCAAAGCTATGTTTATGTTGCGCTTAAAACCCTTTCTACATATATATTTAAGTAAAATAGATTTTATGTTAGTCTGTAATGTGAATTAACTTTAATATCCGATTTTATTTTTCTACTGATAAAATGCTAAATAGGTTACTCATTGATTAACGCTTAATCGATTGTGCTTACCCCAAATAATTTATCCCAATGGATTTTCAGATTATATTTGTACTATCAATTGAACAGTAACAATAAAAAATTATTCACGTCCGACTCTTAAACGAACATTCGCTTAACATGGACACAATTTCTTTACATTTGTCAGTTTCTGACTTCTACAACGTCTGATACAAAAAGCAAACTTAAGTTAGCTCTAAAAAAATGTAAATGTCTATTTTTTAAGGCTCTACACGTACTCTACACGTGCTTATTATGGTTGAAAGTATAAAAACGGATATTCAGCATCAGAAATTTTTACGCAATATAAACAACGCCCAACAAAAAAAGGGTTCATCCCCGGGGTGAGTAAAAAATCACCCCTCCCGTTGACTCATTTGGCCCATCAATTTTTAAATTTGCCACGGACCAGTGGCAGGAGGGCCCACTCGCGCTTGACCGCTCCTACCTGACCTTAGGCCTCGGTGACGAGGGTCCAACCGGCTAAGGGATGAAGTCATCCCTAAGGATACATGTACAATATACTCTGTATGAATAGTCGCAATGTCAAGTGAAGGAAGTATCATAGGTATACTACTTGCAAAGATCTATGGGGTCAATATTTGCGGGTGGAGATTGAATCCTTGATTGTTAATAATTATAGTAATTTTTTTATCAAAACTTTTTTATGAATTTTGAAATTAGAGTTATGTCAAAATATTCGATCTGACTTTTTGTAGTGACGGGTATTTTGGACTGACTTCGATCAAATACAGTTTAAATACTTCCAACTAGTATTAACTTTCAAACAAAACTAAAAAAAATAAAAACGGTTTATCCGTTTCTGAGCTACAATGCCACAGGTAGGCAAACATGTCAAACTTATGACATCCCGTCGTTTCGGGAATTAAAAACAGACAGTCCAGTTACAATATTTTTGACTGGGGTCGTAGAAAAATCCCGATATTTCCTGGGTAACGCCGCCTCGTTGCCTGTCACAATGGAACCTAGATTTATGTAGCGATGTTTTCTGAATACCTCTGCGATCCCGTATCGAGCCCGATTTAGGTCAAGCAACGTACTTTTACATGCCTTTTTGCCGATCCGTTGTTAGTATCAGATTTGTTTGCTATTCATTTTGATCATGTAAAAGGTTTAATTACAATGGCTCGAGCTCGAAAGCAGAATAAAATTCAAAAGAAATGCCATTTATTAAGACCGCAGCCAAATAACAATCACTTCGGTGTTGTTGTGTTTTGCGTGTGAGTTAGGTGCCCAGCGCTCTTGGGGTGTTACCTTAGTAGCAAGGGTCAAGCCTTCAAGGTAATGGCGGCAAGTACAGTAACAGCTTTATTATGCTGTACTTGTCACCTTAAGCTACGACCTCATTACCACTTAATCTTAAGTAGGGTGAGGTCAATTTCAAAGTGCTTTATAAAAAAAAAATACACAATAATACTTATATTTTAGAGAACAAAACCTAATAAAAAAGTAATCAAACGCCTAAAAAAAGAACACTCCAACATGGGACTGATATTTATCAAACAGCTAACAAGGTTATGAGCATAATATAACACATAACACTACACAACAGAGGGCGGTAGTAACTATGTATAAGTTTAATACTATAACCATGAAAACTGTTCATTGTTAATAAACAAACACTCTTCGTGATCCATGTCAAGTGAATGCTAGCATTTCGTCCACCAGTTTTAGTAAATTTTACAAAAGATTTATGAAAGAAAATTGTGTTACAAGCACTATTTATACCTAACTCAAGAATGAACTGGTTTGGCTGAAATGGAAAAAACTGGGGGGTAGCTTAGAACCAGGAGAAGGTCATGGGATACTTTTTATCACGTTTCAAAACCAATTTATAAGTAAAACAGTCTGGCCGTTTGTTTTTTAAAAATGGTTCAACAAAACAAAACGCAGCTGACAGCTAAATGTAATGTAATCTATAGTTAGGTGCTTCCATGGACTTAGTATAATAGAATTAGGTCCATGGGTGCTTCACTAAAGAGTGGAACCCTTAAAATACATGGCCAATATAAAATTATTAAGATACTTGCTTTCATTTTTTTTTAACAAAATATATACAATTTATTACATAAACAAAACAAATAAACATAAGATAACACTAACTTACAAAATATTTAAACTAAAATAAATAAAAAATTAATATTTTAAATAAACAAAGATGGTCCCTGTGGTAAGGTACCCAAAATGCTGGCTGCATTACCTCGCTGAATGGCGATTGAAAGACGCTGGGCGAGGTAGCAGCCAGCCTTTGGGTCTCCTGTAACGTTGATAAGTCTTTTTGAAATATCTTTAAAAAAGACAAAGCGTCAGGACCCCACGGACCTAGAGTTTCCACTCCAAAAGCGACAAAATTATAATTTTCTTTAATATCTTTATATTTTGTGTGCTTTTCAGTTTTTCAGCCGCCTCTGCTGCTTGCTTTCTTAATTTTCATTAATTACCCAAACAAAAAATTTACCTTGATAAAATCAAAAGTCTTCTCATTTATTGCCTCTATGGTGGAACATATTTCGACTGATCAGCTAGTAATATTATATATGTACATCTATTTTTTTTTAAGAAAAAACATTTATTGACCATAACGAAATATCGAACAAATACAAAGCAAATAGCTCGGTATTTTGGTTACTTACAAAATAGGTAAGGTATATGTAATAAGTAGGTAAACTTACTTGTGCAATTAAGTTTCTAAATAAAAAAAGTCGTTGAGCTTTAGTTTCCACCACCGTTGAGTAAGTGAAGAAAGAACGGAGTCGAAAAGAAACGTATTTTTGAGAAAATACATGAAAGGAAAACAAAATCCCAACTTAATTACCAACTTTCACCAGACAAAGTCTACTAGTATTTCCCTCTACATATCTCCAAATTATTGTGTCCAAACTTTCCCCCGCATTTGCATAAAGGTGGCGCGACAAATCTTACATTTGTCTGCCGTAACTTTCGTTTAGTTCGCCTTGGAAGGAGTCCAAAACAATTTATTTTAATTTTTGGCTCCATTTAAAAGTTTTCGCTAGAAATTATAGTTTCCGTAATTGTCAACTGCAATTCGGAAGTTTTTTTAGTGAAAGAAAGAAAGAAAAAAAAAAGAAAGAAACATTTATTACTTTAACATATATAAGTACACATATAGCAGTATTTTGGAAATAAGAGTAAAGGGATTGATCCTATGACTTCAAATTAATTTTCCACATTTTAAGTAATTCTTCGTGATGATATATAGCCCAAAATCATTATCGATGAATGAACTATACCAGAGGCTCCCAAACTTTTGCACTTCTGGGTTTAGCATTTCAGCGCGACGCCCCCTTGCATTAAATTAAACATTTAAAATGATTTAACGGGTCAAAACGCGACACCATTTTTATTTAGTATTTAATTCGTACTACTTACTGCCCGACGTTTCGGTTAGGTTGCACCAACTGTAGTCATGAGCTGAGCTGACTTGAGTCAGCTCATGACCACGGTTTATTTTAAATTATTTTTAAATGTTTAAAATGGAACACGAAAGTCTTAAAATTTATAATAATTAATTTATCTGCTTATTTTTAAAATGTGAATAACTTATTTATAACCTGCTGTTCTTTATAGTACTTTATATATCCAACTGTGAGCAAGCTGCACCGTAATATACTTGCTGCCCGCTATCAATAAACGTCTCGCGCCGCATCAATTAGAGCGCTCCGCTCGCTTCGCTCAGATAGCTCGCTCGGCTCAGGTGCGACCGACTCGTGAATTAGTGAATGGGTGTG
The DNA here is from genome assembly GCA_037074685.1 of Glyphodes pyloalis. Taxonomy (NCBI): domain Eukaryota; kingdom Metazoa; phylum Arthropoda; class Insecta; order Lepidoptera; family Crambidae; genus Glyphodes; species Glyphodes pyloalis. The sequence continues at coordinate 20,528,075 of JAYKKO010000002.1, read as the reverse complement.
CAATACTGCAACGAGATAAACAAACCATATACAAACACGAGTGCATTTAAATAAATTGGTTACGGTTGATTAATTAAAACTAGTGTGCAGCAATACAATAGGTTATAGTTTCTATATAACGAAATCTCTCTCTCTTCTCTCATCTCTCTCTCTCTTTCTCTCTCATCTTTGTCCCATGGTTGGGCACGTTGAATAATGGTCCCTCCCATCTTACAGTTGATTGTGAAATATATAAGGTGGAATTATTGCCATTCTATCATAAAACTTTAAGAATATGGTACGGAGTATGACCTCTCTGGAGTACGGCCCAGTACAGTATTGGTGCGATTTAGAATTTCGGAGATCACAGTTCCATGCAAAATACAAACATCATGCCTTATAATGTACGTATCTGTACATCAATACAAGCATTGCAAAAACGCCTTAATTGTCATGTAGGTTTTTCTAATTTAAACCTTATGAGACTGAGATAAGTATGGAAAATGGAAGTAAATCCTTTTTGACGTAATATTACGCGCACAGCCACGAAACAAATGACAGTGAATGAAGGCTTAATATTGTTTGTTTGGATCAAAGCAAATCAATTTATACTTAGTCTACAATTGCCTCCGTTGCGTAGGAGGTAGAGTTTTTACCGCCAATTATAGTGGATTCGAATTCCGCAAAAACTTCTACTGTAAGTGGTTTTCCCACTAAGATAAAAAAGCTTTTGATAGTTATAAAATCCCTACTAATATTATAAATGCGAAAGTAACTCTGTCTGTCTGTCTGTTACGCTTTCCTGCTTAAACCTCTCAACCGATTTTGATGAAATTTGGTATAAGTATACGTTGAATCTCAAGAACGGACATAGGCTACTTTTTATTAGAAAATAAGGGGGGGGGGGGTAATACCACCTTTGAAAGTTTATATGGAAAAATGTTTATTTTTTAAGTTAGAGATATAAAATATGGCACAAATATAGCTCGAAACTTGGATTAAAATATAGACTACTTTTTGTTTCGAATATTAGGGGAGATAGGGGTAAAACCGACCATGAAAGGATGTAGTCCACGCGAACGAAGTCGCAGGCACAGCTAGTTAATTATAAATTTAAAATAAATTAAGAGAAACAGGCATACATAAAATATTTCACCTATCATGACTAGGCTTAACGATCTGCTATTTTGAAAATGATATCAAAAAATAATTAAAAAAGTTGAATCTTACTCGTAAGTTAATTGCTTCAACGATAATTATCTCCATTGCTCACAGTTATTAGTTAAAAGCCTCCTCAGAATAAAAGAAAGTTCCCCGTACAAATAAACAATGATCCTACTTTAACATGCAAATGTAAAAAGTTCTTTTAAAAGGGAATAGTCATGAATTAGTTACGAGTTTATCATGGGAACTTTCTTTTAGTTGTCAAGAAGTTAAATAGTTGCTGTAGCCTTGGTAGGGGACAAAGGAATAAATAAACTTTCTTTGTCTAATAATGTTTTACTTCGAAATGAAGAAGTTTTTAAGACTGTTGGAAGTGTTTGGGAGAGGAAAAATAAATGGTTTTTTGAAGTAATATTAAAAATATCCGATTTATGATAAGGTTGTTTGAATATATGGGCGGGTAGCTAGTAGGTAATAAATAAATAAATAAATATTGGACAACATCACATACATTGCTCTGATTCTGTGGTAAGTAGTTAAAGCACTTGTGTTACAGAAATCAGAAACAACGAAGGTACCACAACACCCAGACCCGAGACAATATGTAAAAGTTCGTTTCCCATATTGACCCGACCGGGGATCGAACCCGGAACCTCAGAGATGGCGCGACGCCAAAGTCCGGCACACTTGCCTCTCGGCTACAGAGGTCGTCTAAAATATAGTATGTATGTAATAAAATATAGTATGATATTATAATTGTCAATATGATTTATGATATTTGAATGCATCCGGTTTTTGGTTACGATAACGGTTCCTTTCGGGATTTCAGTTAAGTAAAATCTTCGATTATATCTTTATAGTATTTTTTAAGGACATCATTTTCTGTACACTTCATTTAGTCAATCTTTCTTGTAACATTGTTGTTGTTACAATTCATTTTTCATTCTCTGAAGCAGCGTACATGACCGCTCTATTACATAGGTAAAGGAATATTCTTGTAGCAATTCGTATGTTTGGAAAAGTTACTTCCAATTTATTTAACAAATTGAGAATAAATATTTAAGAGAATTTGTCAGTCCCTCGGGATCCCTTGAAATGGGAGCTCAGAGCACAGGTCCCGTTCGTCCTTATAGTGAAAGTGATAAAGCTTGTAATGTAAACAAAAAATTAACCATTTATGGCATCCATGAGTATACAGCAAGTCTTAAAATAACCATGGTTTCATTAACTGTTTATTTACAACTAGCTGTGCCCGCGACTTCGTTCGCGTGGAATACATACTTTCATGGTCAGTTTTACCCCTTTCTCCCCTAATATTCGAAACAAAAAGTAGTATATATTTTAATCCAAGTTTCGAGCTATATTTGTGCCAAATTTCTTATCTCTAACTTCAAAAATAAACATTTTTCCATATAAACTTCCAAAGGTGGTATTACCCCCCTCCCCCCCTTATTTTCTAATAAAAAGTAGCTTATGTCCGTTCTTGAGATTCAACGTATACCTATACCAAATTTCATCAAAATCGGTTGAGAGGTTTAAGCAGGAAAGCGTAACAGACACACAAACAGACAGACAGACAGAGTAACTTTCGCATTTATAATATTAGTAGGGATGTTTAGTTGAATATACGACTATGTTGATTAAATGTGTAATTAATTATTTATCAAATTTCACATTAAAAAAAGTATTTTTAGAAATAAATACAATTTTTATTCAAAAAACTCGTTGAACCAGGCTTTGAACAAATTGCCATATTTCGTTGGTAGCGGTAAGACGGCTGGCGCACTCTGCATCATCCAATTATTCTCGGGCCCGTAAATTATAGTGAACCACGCTTAATAACAAAACTGCACTCTAATTAAGTACATAGCGCCCGAATTTCTCGCCGGCGCGCGTTTTCGGAAGATGCATCCGAGCAGATTTACTATGTTTATTGGGGAAATGCGACACTGAAAGAGATGATGAAGACATCAAACATACTTTTGATAGTGTTTGATTTATTCCAAAACTTTCGCGTATTTTAGGCTTCGGCCGCACTACGGCTAAACCGCCGCGGATTTTAACTGATTGATTTTGTTACTTAAAGATACTAATGGAAGCGGCCACACCGAATGTTTTTTTTACGCGACTGATTTTAAAACCGCGTTTTGTTATAAAATGGTTAGCGGAAAAACCCGCGCCAGAATTTGTAGTCCAAGGAACTTAAACTGGCGTCGCGGTTTTTCACCCTAGTGCGTGCGTTTTGAGTGTTTTCACGATTTAACGCTTGCGGGAAAAAACCGTGGGGTGCCATAAACACACTCAAAATAAGTCAACGGCTCAAACGCGACATTTTTAAGTAGAGTTTTAAGTAAATAATAAATATAAAATAAGTTTAAGTTAATACGAACTACTTACTGCCCGACGATTCGATTAAGATAAACCAAACATGGTCATAAAAAAACTCGAATGACCTCGTGACTATGTTACATGAAGGTTGTCGCGTTTTGACCTGTTAACTAACTTCAAGCGTTTGATATAGCTTGCTGCTTATTGGAGAGGTGAAATCAAGTCTTCAAAAATTTAAAACAATGCGCCAAAACAATGATAGCCAGAGTCAACATATCAGGATTATACTTGTGGCAGCCTTTGGACTCCGTAAAAAAAGAAATTAAGACTTGAAAAAGAAGGACGTTGGTTGTCCACACCACCATTGATGTCGATATATTTTATTTGTTTGCAAAGAAAATTTACAAAATGTTGAGATACAGATGTGGAATACAAAAAGTATGGCTTAAGTTGTCAGAGCTAGAAAATTTGTTGGGTGCTGTGAATTACAACAAATAAAATTTTTAATTCATTTGTGCTCTAGTGTTGTAATTTATGATTTGGGGGTCTTAAGTTCACAGTTTATGATCAAGTAAATCAAATTTAACAGGCGAGGTTAAAATATTAATTATTATAGCAATTATTCCATTCCATAGTATCATGTGTGGTTATTAATGAGGCAGATTTACATAGTGTATCTTGTGAAATACTGTAATATTATTATTTAGTAGCACATTATATAAACTATACGAACGTCAACCGGGCGATGCAGACAATTTCAAGTCATATCTAACTTCGTGCATCCTGTCTAAAATCTGCTGTTATTTTATTACTTAGTAGCAAATTCTATGAACTATAGCGACGCTCCAACAGTGAACTACAGCCTAAGGTCGGGTCGAGCGCGAAACGAAATTGATGCGGTATTCTAGCGAAGCAGCTCGTCACTCAGCGCGCTTTATTTAAATGCATGCAACTAGCTGATACCGTGAGGGTGCATTTGAGCGTATATTGCAATTTAACGAAAGCAATACCGCTGTGAGGCTTCCACTTGAATGATAAGTGGGGATACTATTATACACAGGGATTTCCTAGTATGGACACCAGTCTCTCATAAGGGTGGAATTTTGTAACCGTTTAAGTATTAAGAATCTTTGTACCCCTTGTGAAGAGATAATAAACGATAAATTATATTAATAAATATTATAGAGTGGCTTTTTTTACTTTTTAATTATTAAAATTAAGTCTATATTTGTCAAGTTGCTCTCTGTCTGTTCACTTAGTTTTTTCGAAATGCTCAATAGATAGATTAAAAAAAAAATTGCGCTTGTGGTGAACGCCGAACTAGTAAATTTCAAATTTTTCAAAGAAACAGAAATATGTCATCTCCCCTTGCTGTACGTACAGGATTCGAACCACGACCCGCGCATATCATTCGGCAGGGGGCACTTACCCCAGTTTCATATGAAGCTGAGTGACTCGGATGAATGCAGATTCTGCAAGGAGGAAAAGGAAACACCTCTTCACCTCCTGTGTGACTGTGAATCTCTGATCCACAAACGAAGCATCCACCTGGGACGACATATAGCCCAACCGGATGAATTAAAAACCCTGAAAGCTAGGAAAATACTAGACTTCCTAGAATCGACCCGGCTAAAGGAGTTACTCTAACTGGTGGCGAGTCACAATAGATCTAACAGGTCGCAGAGACCACAGTTCACTAGAACTGCATAGCCCCAAGTACCCCTAATTATAATAATAATACCCAAGGCTAAGAGATTAATACAAAAGAAAAAATCATAGCCTATGATAACTTGCGCTTAGCTTTGTTGGAAGAACAGCACGCGCGATACGTGAAAGTTGTGAGGTAAGAATCCACACTTAAAGGGGAGATGCTTGAAATATTTAAGTTAATAAATAAAAAAATATTGCGTCACAACAAAAGATTAAAAAATTTAGCCCAAATTCGATGGGGTGGTGTCGTTTTGTTGAGGGGCTTAAATAACCATTTCTCAACTATAGCATTAGATCAGCGCCACGTCATCATAATGTTTCATTGTAACACAGTATACATGCATCATTTGATCGCTATCAAAATAAGAAATAGGAATCAAATTTAACCAACAAAATTTGTTTACTATCAACCATCGGGACAGGTATAACTGAATACGAAAAAAAATTTAAGCCATTTTTATATTATAAACGTATTACATAAATTATTTCTAAGAGATATAAAAGATTTTAGTAGTTTTTTTTGGTTCAACATATAGTATCATATTATAAATATAGTACATATAGTTTCATATTATAAATATAATAAGTAATCCCTACTAATCCCTACTAATATTATAAATGCGAAAGTAACTCTGTCTGTCTGTCTGTCTGTCTTTTACGCTTTCCTGCTTAAACCTCTCATCCGATTTTGATAAAATTTGGTATAGGTATACGTTCAATCTCAAACACGGACATAGGCTACTTTTTATTAGAAAATAAGGGGGGTAATAGCACCTTTGAAAGTTTATATGGGAAAATGTTTATTTTTAAAGTTAGATATATGAAATTTGGCACAAATATAGCTTGAAACTTGGATTAAAATATAGACTACTTTTTGTTTCGAATATTAGGGGAGAAAGGGGTAAAACCAATCATGAAAGGATGTAGTCCACGCGAACGATGTAGCGGGCACAGCTAGTTAATAAATATAAGGATGGCTTTATTTTCGCATTAGGTTAAGTTATCTGTAACGGTGGTATAAGCTTGCAATAAATAAATAAAACCTTGTATAATAATGTAAACCGAAATTATATACTGTGACCTACTTTTCATTCATAAACACAAATTGAGCGAACCGTTTCGTCACTCGACGCTTCACTTTATAGGTATAAATGTATGCAACTAACTGATACCTTTTAAGATGCATCTCAACGTATATTGCAATTTACTGGCAGCTACACACGCTTTGAAGGTCTAGATGAATTATTTAAGTTGAAATGGAAATTTGAAGTGTAAAATCTTGTATAAATTCATTTTGGAGCTGTATTTATAAAATGCGATTGTTGCAATAGAAAATATAATCATAGATAACAGAAATACATTGACTTGACACCAAAATAATTTGTTTATTCCACTTATAGAACTTTTCCATATTGTCTCGGGTCTGGGTGTTGTGGTACCGTCGTTGTTTCTGATTTCTGTAACACAAGTGCTTAGGCTACTTACCACAGAATCAGAGCAATGTATGTGATGTTGTCCAATATTTATTTATTTATTTATTTATTTATTTTATTTTAAATTATTAAAACTGTTATTTTAAACTGTATGTACCCATGTGATTTGTAACATTAATCGAAGTAACCTTATTCATGTACCTAACTGTGGAAAATAAATGACTTTTGAGTTTTGAGTTGAAAAAAAATCTGTACAAAAAATACAATATATGCATTTCATGCTAGGAGCATTTTCTACCAGTCAACCTTTGGGTCATGCAGAGATTTTGTTTATGGGTGAGGTATTCATGAAAAAGTGTCTAAGTTCATAATTTGAAATAAATGGTTAAGGTATTAATAAAATTACTAAATGTACAATGAAAAAAATAAATTTTAAATAAATAATACTTTTCAAAAATATCTAATGAGACAGTTTTAAATTAAACTTTAATATACACACCTTAATATTAAGGCTAAACAAGTGGTGTAATGAAAATATTATCCAAGTTAATTTGTAATCTTAATTAAACGCCAACCCACATAGTCTAGTTCGGATTCAATTTCAAATATCAAGGTCACAAGACCTCTTAAGTCTAATGTTATTTGAGAATCTCCAGTAATTTAGTGGAATAATAAGCAAAATGCTTAACTTCGCGTCTGGGTGTAATGAGCCGCGAAATAATACTTAACTTAAGCTTTCATCTCCGCGGTCTAATTCTTTATCTAAATAAGCTGTTTAAGCAACCGTTTCTCTGGCTATTTGTCTTAAGTTAGCAAGGTCTTGATTGCTGCTCCTACTTAGGAGTGGAAAGGTTATGATTATTTTTAGCTTAATTCAAAACAGTATTGCTAATATATTAAAATGTATAATTTATAAGTTACTAGCGACCCGCCACGGTTTTGAACGGTTGTAATGTAAATACTTAGAAATATCGGTTTTTCTATTCTTTATTGCATATGAAAACCTTCCTCTTGAATCACTCTGTCTATTAAAAAAACCGCATAAAAATCCGTTGCGTACATTTAAAGCTTTGAGCGTAGATAGAGATACAGGGAAAGAGAAAGCGACTTTGTTTTATACTATGTAGTGATGTGGTATCAAATAAGAGAAATTAAACAGATTGTTTTTAAAGTGAAGGATCAAAAATTAGTAATTGCTGTGTAAGCAGAGAAGTGAAGATCCTTAATTAATGATTCAATTTAAGTGACTCGCTATATAATGTAATGAAAACTGTAACTTCTATACTTCAAGAATCGATTCTAGTGCACCGAGATTAGATCTTAATATAGATAATTTCGTCGGTAAACGTCGATCTTGAATTAAAATAAAAAATACAGAAGAACGTATCTCACGCCTTTCCTCCGGCTTAATTCGAATGTAGCATTTGGTTTTCTCGCAGAAAGTCTTTTGTCATCACAAATTAATGGCCTTAACTTCATTTCCTATTCGCCGGCAGTCTCGGCATCAGTCACATACAATTATCTAGCAAACACCGCGTCAATACGAAATGAATCAAATTAGCTTGTTTTTGAATCATGTTTGTCGCATAAGACGTGTGAAGGACGGTTTATATCGGCGGATTTTATATTGTATGCGATGATATAAGGTTCTGTACACAAATAATCAAAGACAAATACGAATGAATTTTCTTCTTTGGATTTAAAATAAATTAACGGGTCAAAAGACGACTACTTAATTAGTAGTTGATGCAAATTACTTGCTCAGTGAGCTCTTGAACACAGTTGGTGATACCCAACCGAAACGTCGGGCAGTAAGTTGTTCGCGTTAACTACAAATATGTTGTCGAGTTGACCAGATAACAAAAAATACGTATTCACCGTATTTTAAAAATGTGAATGACAATTGAAGAAAATGTCAGATTTAACAATACAAAAATAGACTCATTTACTTTTTTAACGAACCATCAATCCTATTCAGAAAAGTTTAATTCCTATTTGTCCTGACCGGGAGTCGAACTCATCATTCGTGCTTCAAGCGATTACATATATAGGAAGCGTCATTTGCATATTATACAGACGTTTTATAGATATTACTGATGTAATTTACGTAAATAAATGAACTTTGGTCTTTAAATAACTTATTTTTAACTATAGCCATAGCTCTATGAAGATCCTTAAAGCTTAGGTAGCAACTAGTAGTGAAAAACTCGTACCGTGTAAACCGCGCTCCTCAGAACTTGCTCGTCTTCGTCTTCTAGGTGTCTCGTGCGTTCGCACAACTTTTATATTCAATTACGCAAATTTTCAAACAGCTTGGATTACCGTCTCGGAAACTTGGCAGTCAAAGGAGTAGGCAGTGTTTCTAACTTCGGATGAGGTTATCAAAGTGTTGCTTTATTTATAGGTACTCTGACGTAAGAATTGCTTGTGATGAGGAGGTGTGAAGCTTTTGTATCGTTATAGGTAACGTTATTTCTCCTTTATTATCCCCCGACGCAAAAACCACGGTATAAGTCTGACGTGTCACAATAATAAATATTGGACAACATCACATACATTGCTCTGATTCTGTAGTAGCTTAAGCTCTTGTGTCACGAAAATTCCAAACAACTCGATACCACAACACTGACACGTGTTTTACATACAAATTCCTGTCTGGTTGCTAGTTATGTGATCATTCACATAACCGAATGAAGTGAACGAATGACCGAGCGCGTGAATGACAAAGAGGCCTCGTTCAGTTCATTAATGGCGTCGTTCTGTGTCCGCGGATACAAGTGCCTTTGATTACACCATCACTGATCCGTCATTCGCATGCTGTCCGCTTATGGGGGAATTAATCAATTGCACGTCGACATCATTTAGAATTAATTACAGAATTGACGTAGTCGTAACATCAAAACGTTAAATGAATTGGAAATAATTTTGTAGTCGTTAAATTTGTGTAAACTTTTCAACGCATTTGTATTTGAATTGTAGTATCATTATTGACATATTCAGAAGATTATTTAACAGAGATAAAATGGTAAAATTAAAGAAAGAATTAAATGTAAATATATAAATATTGGACAACATCACATATTGCTCTGATTCTGTGTTAAGTAGCTAAAGTACTTGTGTTACAGAAATCAGAAACAACGACGGTACCACAACTGCCAGACCCGAGACAATATAGAAAAGTTCGTTTCCCATATTGACACGACCAGGGATCGAACCCGGAGAGATAGCACGACGCCCAAGTCCGGTTCGCTCGCCTCTCGGCTACAGAGGTCGTCAGAAACTCAATAGTTGCTGTCGTTCCATCATCATTATTTAAATTTGTGTCTACACAAATTAAAACGCGTTAAGTTTACTTAACAACGCGTTTTTCGCTTCCTAAATTGAAGCAATATTACTGCCGCGGAACCTAGTTTTATGAAGAAGCACCGGTAAAATGTTTGATAGTCACTGACATTTTCTTTTATTATTTTAATTTAGTAGTTAAATAGAGAATAACCGGTATGAAGCTTGAAAGTTAATGTTGTTTCGATTCATTTTTTTTAATATTTATTGATCAAACACAAATTAAAATTGGAAAATTATAAGAAACTCTTAAACTAACTTATTAATAAAATTATAATAATAAAAAAGGATACTAAATAAAATAAAAAGAAAATGTACAGAATAAATATATTTTTTTAAATAATGTAAACTTTATCACGCCTGGATTGTGACATAGAAGCAAAATTAAGAACTCCATGGTATTTTTTTTTTAAATGCAATCTCATTTCTGTAAGACAAGTGCTTTAGCTTCTTACCACATTCAAAGCAATGTATCAAATGTTGTCCAATATTGATCAATATTATTGAACAACCCAGTTTTAACTTTGGAGAATATAAACATTAAATCTGAATCAATTCTTACCCGTGTACAAAGTGTAAACTGCCTTGACACCAGTGAAGTATTTTATTGCAGCACTTTTTGTCACGTCCGAATTTATTTAAATCGTAAAAGCGAGTTATGCCGCCGCCTCCTCGAGCACGCACATAAGTACAGATTCGGCGATTTCCAGCAAAAAGTGGGTAAATGTCTACCATTACTGCGTAACAAAAGGCGAAACTTCGCTAATAATCCTGGGTATTTGTCCTTTTTGCCCCGGTCGACTTTGCCGGGATAATTATGTAAGTTCACGCACGTATCTCGCGAGATCGAAAGAACAGAATTCGGTAACTTGTGTACTTGCTCGTATACGGCTGTTCGGCTCGGGCACGCGTGCGTAACGTTTTTCTGGTGCGGTAATGATATGTGGAAGATTAATTGACATTGAGAAATTAAAGAGAGAAACAAGAGAGGTTGGGCATAGCGATTTGTCGCTTGCACTGGAGCAGCCCGACTGGTGAAATACCTCCACCTTACAGAAGACCGCAGTCAAATAACAATCACTTCGATGTTGTTGTGTTCCTGCGTGTGAGTAAAGTTTCCAGAGCTCTTAGGGGGTGGTACATTACACCCCGGACGGCCTTGCACGGTCCTCCGCACCAGGGCGGGAACGCCGGCTTAGCACGCTCGGTCGTTCCCGGCGGCTCCCTCAATCGGGGGGGGGGCGAGTTGGGGTCTAAAAGACCATTCCGCCTGGCGCCGTGGCTGTTGTGGTTTCCACCGTTTTTCCCATGGCGCCAACCAAAGGCGATGAGAGCGTGGGGGGGTTTTTAGTTCGGGTAGTCCCTGCCCCTTCTGGGCGGGGGAGTTCCACACACGCCGCTGTCGTCCCCACGACAGCGGTACGGTGCGCAAATGCATTCTCCCCCCCTCAAAAAAAAAAAAAGGGGGTGCTACATTAGTAGCAGGCGTCAAGCCTTCACAGCAAGGGCGACAAGTCCAGGAACAGCTATTATAATGCTGAACTTGTCGCCCTTAAGCTAGAAGCTCGTTACCATTTCATATCAGTTTGGATGAGGTCTATCTTGAAGTGCAATATGAAAAAACAAACTCCTTAACTTTAAAATATTAGTATGTACGAGTATATACAGTTTGTCATGACATACTCATTATATCATTACAGTTAAACGAAAATAATGCCTCTGTTCAACCCTTCGCTTCCCGAAGCCCGCGCAACCGAATATAAATTAGTGATGTGAAAAGAATTCCTCAGATTGCGACTTTTGTCTATGAAAATTGATGGTCCCTTATCCTCTGGGTCGGGTTCTTGCTCTATAGGACCTTTACTCGGCCTAATCGAATATAAGCGGTTTGAGTGCGTATTTAGCAGCCATTACAGGTGTAATGTGTGGGATTACATGTTTTTGTCGGAACTCAGAAGGTGGCCTTAATGTTTCGTGCTTGTTCTTATTTGTATTTCTTGATTTTGCTTTCATCTAAGTTGTTACAAGTTAACAGGAGCCTCGATAGTCTAATGACTATGATCCTAAGGCGTAAAGGTTTCCGGATCAGGTTTATGAACAGGCAAATTGACATAACGAAAACGATATTGTATCAAATACTTTCAGCGCATGCAAAGTTATATGCAAGCTGTGAAAAAAAAACATATTAAAATCGGATCATCCGTATAGAAGCTACGATTCCATAGACAGACGAACAAACCGAAAGATAAACATGTTAAGCTTATAGGTCGTTTTGGGTCGGGGGTTAATTTAAAATAATTTTAAGCCTTCTATGGACTTTTTTGTTCATTAATTCTACCGACAAGGCTCTAACAATTTGCCTGCAACGGTTTCTCAATACACATATATGTATTTTTCCTTCCCTTTATATATATGCTTTAAATATTAAAAACATTTAAGTTTAGATACGAACATTTGTTACTTTCTCACGCAAAAACGACTAAATATAGATACATAATTATATTTTTTACAGGTATATTAAATACTAAAAAGCTTTTATGATATTTTTATCCCAAAATGTCTTGCTATTTTCTGCTGATGAATACTTTTCAATGTATTTGAAACCCTTTACAAATTAAATCAAAATTACATGTTCATAATAACTATGAATATTACATTGTCTTATTTAACGAAGCTGTGTCCAGTATCCTATTAAAAAAATTAAGCGTGAATAATTCAAGACCCGAAAATAATGTGTGCTGTTATTTTGTAGTAACAATGCGACGAAATCCTATTAACGTATAAACAGTATCATTATAAACTTAATGCTTATAAAATCTAGTTTTCGCGTTCATAGTGCTCAAAACTGTTGTGATGCTAACACAATAGATTTACGCTACTCGCTCCAGCGTTCGAAACTTTTTAATACCCAAAGAGTAAGCCCTGGACTATTGGGAACAAAGCGACCTACAAGGATGGCTGTCCTCTTTCCCCTGAGACTGGGACAGGCGACTAGTGTTGTCGGCTTATCGATAGTTTCATGAATTTAAGGTAAAATTTCTATGAAAATATAAATATATATATATATATAAGGTGAATAGGATGATCGGAAGCTATATTTAGATGAATGTATCTGTCTGGACGATTTCCAAAAGACCGTTACTTTAATATTAAACACTGTAAGATTAGGTTTTTTAATATGTTCATTTTTTCGTACCTATCCGTATTTTTAACCGACTTCAAAAAAGGAGGACCGTATATATATTTTTTTGTTGGCATGGTGATTAAACTTGGTGTATTGATGACTTGATTTCAATAATGGATGTCAATTATAACGTTGTAACATTAATAACGCTGATAATTTATGGCTGTTTATAGACACATCTTTAGAGGAGTTTTACAATTTTTGCTTTGTTAAAGTATTCCCATGTTTTAGTCATTCTTAATGCCATATTTTTTAAGTTAGACATATGAAAGTTTGCACAAATATAGCTCTATTCAAATAAAGACTACTTTTTGTTTCGAATATTAGGGAAGATAGGGGTAAAACCGACCATGAAAGGATGTAGTCCACGCGAACGAAGTCGTGGTCACTGCTAGTATATAAATAAATAACAAATATTTGACGACATGACATACATTGCTCTGATCTACGGCAAATAACTAAAGGTAAGTGTACATAAATTTAAAAAAACAATAGCACTATAAACCCAAATCCAAGACCATATAAAGAAATTCGTTTACCATATTGTTCCGACCGGGAATCGAACCCGGAATCTCAGAGATGGTGCCACACCAAAGAGACTAAAGCTTGGCCCATTCTCCTCTCAGTTATGAAGGTCTTCAAATCTATCGATACTGTACTATATACATCACTACAGACGACAGGTACGTCTCCATTGTCCCGTAATGAATGGCACCCCCGTTATCTTAATCGTCGGTTTATTTTAAAAAGCTAGATATTGGGGTTGATAACAATCGATGCTTTAAATTCGTCTTGGGCTGGCTTTTTGTTCTTGGAAATTGGGTAGACTGAGGGAGAGAGAGGGATGAAATGCTGTATTCCATCAAGAATTTGTTTATCCGTCTCGTTCTTCGTCTAACGGTAATTTGTCCGTTTTTTTAGAAAAAGGCTTTGAAGCTTTGAGAAAAATGGAGTTTGCTCACACACCCCCCCGTGCATCACCAATAATCTACTGTATAAAAATAAGTCGGGTTTTCCTCCCTGACGCTATAACTCCAGAACGCACGAACCGATTTCCACGGTTTTGTATTCGTTGGAAAGGTCTCGGGCTCCGTGAGGTTTATAGCAAAAAAAATCAGGAAAAATTTCAACAGAAAAGCGGGAAAATCCTCTAAGGCGAAACGAAGTTCGCCGGGACCGCTAGTTTCCTATATATGTAGATAAAACGTAACGGATGCTCAATTGTAGTTATGGTGTACTATAAATAAATAATTAAATATTGGACAACATCATATGCTATGATTCTGTGGTAAGTAGCTCAAGCACTTGTGTTACAGAAATCAGTAAGTAAATCAGTAACGACGGTGCCACCACACCTAGACCCGAAACAATATAGAAAAGTTCGTATCCCATACTGACTCGACCGGGGATCGAAACCAGGAACTCAGAGAGCGCGACACCAACCGGCCGCTCGCCTCTCAGCTACGAAGTTCGTGTACCTCCGTAGCCGTACCTCCTACCTCCGTACTACGTCAGTATAGTTGGCTAGTTGCTATAGCTATGACCCATTTTCAACTAAATCATGAAGGCTCTAGATGGCCTTTTTATCTTCACCGCAGTTTTGGAGGAGCAGAGGGCTAACCCCTGAAATTTAACATATCTATATCTCCAAAATCTTTTATTCAGGTAACTTATTTTGGTATTAACAGTTGATGCCAAACTACGATTTAATATAACAACATTAGTACCTTGGCTCTTTTCAAAATTGGCTCCAGTCAGGGATATATTATGAGTAAAGCCCTTATCAAAGACATTACATAGCGTTACTTCAAGGTCGCCAAATCTCAATTCAAAATAATTTGGTGAAATACCTCCACTTTACAGAAAACCGCAGCCAAATAACAATCACTTCTGTGTTGTTGTGTTCCTGCGTGTGAGTAAGGTTCCTAGAGCTCCTGGGGGGTGCTACGTTATTAGCAGGGGTCAAGCCTTCAAGGTAAGGGCGACAAGTCCAGTAACAGATTTATTATGCTGTAATTGTCACCCTTAAGCTAGGACCTCATTACCATTTAACATCAGTTGGGATGAGGTTAATCTTGAAGTGCAATATAAAAAAAAATTACTGATATTTGACGTCGACAAGCCCAGATAAAATACTCTTAATATTAACGTTATATTTATGCACGGAAATTGAATAAAAATGTTTGACCAATGGTTATTTCATTACTATACTTTAGTCAAGGAAGCCCTCATTGAATATTTAAGAGGTTTTAACATAATTTATATCATTGCCTTCCTTTCTTAAGTGATCGAATGTCCTAATATTTTTCTCAATTATCTCGGGTAAACTCTTGATTCTCCGATAGTAAAAAAGGCATAATGGAAACGAATATCAAGTTTCAAATTATCTTTAAGAAATAGGGGAAGATTGATTGTTAAAGCTTTTCTGTATTTTTATGGGTGATTATGTAAATTATTTTACTGTTTTGGCCATAGTAGAACTATTTTGGAGTAAATTGACTTTTTGTCACTACAATTTCAGTGACAATATTTTGACAAAGCCATTGCTTAATTAGAAAGAATATACATTAAATTTTATTGACAATCACAAAATTAACAAACAAACACAACGCAAGAAAATCATTACAAAACTTTAAGCACCTTGTGAGGCCAATTAGGGTGTCTACGCTTCTTAATGCTGCTACGGTAGGTGTTTTCAACAACGCAGAGACATAAGTCTCTGTGATCAAAATTACACCAGTCCATACAAATAATTCACTTTCTAATATTATAATCAGAAGCATGGTTGTAGTCTCGTCGTTTGGAAACAAACACTTTTTTTACAAGTTTTAGAAAATCGACCTATAAAGATGAACTATTGCGATATGGGCAAAAACTTTGCTGATAAAAATGCAGTCCAACTAAAATACATTTTAACTTAGTACACAGAAACGAATGAACCAAGGTTTGTTTTTTCAAAAGTATGGAAATCGAGTTTTCATTTGTACAAATAATATTTTGTTTTTCGCTTTATTTGCATTTAAAGTAAATTGGTACCAATCAGACATTGTCATTCGTATACGGTTCCAACAAACTTTAGCTTTTGGTAGTAGTCATCTTGTTTCTTTTCACAAAATAAGGACAGTAGTCGTTTCCCAAATTGGACCATCGTGATAAAACTGTAAAAATAGCGGACAAAATTTAGGTACTCCATTCGTTAGAGTGTCGCCTTTTGATTTGGTGACTTCTATAAAACCGTATTTGTATGTTAAAATTGAAGTCAAAATTTTATCACAAGTTCAGGCTATTTTTATCTAACATGCGGTGTCACAGTCTCTCTTTTCCAGTATTAATTACAGTCTCCACAAAAAATTCGAAAGCTTTCCTTCGCGGAACACAAGTTTTCACAATCCGACTCACGTACACACATTCCCGTAATAAAATATATTAAATCAGCCTTTGTCTTTTCCACTTTTTTCCCCTCAGTAAAAAGTAAAGCCGAATTATTTGTGCCTGCCCGGAAATTCCACGCAGTCTGTAGCCTGATGCGTGGACAATCAAATTTTATTAGTAATTTCTTTTTGCACAAATTTAATATTACTCGCGAGCCTACGTTTCGTTCTGGCGGAATATTTTACCGCGATTTCCCGCTCGCGTTTTTAATAAACGGGGTTTTTATTTGCGTGATTAAAATCCTGTGTCGGAAAGGTTCATTTGTTATTGGAAAGAGTGTTGTTTTATTGAAGGAAAATATATTTTTATCTAGTTTTAATAAGTTTTAAAATAAACAAATTAAAAGGTATTCAATGAAAAAATGCTGTCAGCGTCTTGGGATCATTCCACAAGGCCTAAGTTTAGGAATTTTTGTGTTTGGAAAATAATTTCACAGGCACTTTTTTAATCGTTTGGGCGACAGAAATTCTTACTGAGCCGCAAGACGCCCAAGCTTAAGGGTCCCTCTTAATAAATTTGTGGCCTAGCTATTATTCAAGTTAGGTTAGATTGGTATTGGTAAAGTTTTATGTTTAAAGGGTCCACTGCAATATCTAATGATGAATGTCCTTTGTTTTAATTTATTTAAGTTTTAAGTTATTAAACGGTATTGTATTGTATATATGTACAAAACTCAGCCTTATTACTATGAATATCTGGAACACCGAACATTCTTATCGTAGAGTCAAATATTAGGAACGTATTTATCTCAGGAGTGGAAGCTATATTGCCAACTAAAATGCTAAAAAGCAACTTAATTAGGAAACAAAAATAAAACTTAGCTATTTTTTCAAAGTTATGATTTGATTCAAAATATTTTTATTTGTGTTTAATCAACTGATTACGTATGAGCGTTGGAGGGTTTTTGCGTATTGTTATTTGTAATCGAGAATAACTTGTTTATTTCTCATATTTATATAAATAGTATAAGACAACTTCACAATCTTGATTTCTCTAATTCTGTGGTAAGTGCCTGAAGCACAAGTTTTACAGAAATTAGAAAAAAAACACAGCATCACAACATCAGGCGTATTTAACATCTTTATTTCTTACGTCTTATTGCGAATTAAACGAATTTTTATTAATAAATATCAATACAAATATTGGACAACATCACATACATTGCTTTGATTCTGTGGTAAGTAGCTAAAGCACTTGTGTTACAGAAATCAGAAACAACGACGGTACCACAACACCCAGACCCGAATACAGAAAAGTTCGATATCCATACTGACCCGACCGGGGATCGAACCCGGAACCTCAGAGATGGCGCGACGCCAAAGTCCGGCACGTTCGCCTTTCGGCTACGAAGGTCGTCAAATAACATAATGAACCTTGAAAAAGCGACAATTCAATGTAATTGCTAAAACTATTCATCTCACAACACATTACTCTGCAGTTGGCAATATTGAAACAATTACGAGCGCTGACAGCTGTCACTTTAGTACCCCTAATTAAAAATCGGAATTTTTGACGTATCTCTCTAAACACTTGACATTCGCGGAATTACTGCGTTGTTTCTAAACGTGGGATATAGTCAACAAAAAAATAAATAAGTTATTTCTTTTTCAAATACTAGTACAATATTTTGGCTCCTCCCTGCCTGAAGGTAAGCAAGAGATGAACACACATCGCGATGACAACGGATTTAAAAACCGTAGTATTTATAGGGAGATTTTGACTTTGACTTTAGAGGTTGTGTGTGTTTGTTTCAGGTGAGGGCGAGCGCGGGGGCGAGCGGCGGCGCAGCGCGGGCGCGGGGGTGTCGCGCGGCATGCGCCGCCCGCTGCTGCCGCTGCTGCTGCTAGCGCTGTTGCGCGCGCACGGCCTGCTCGCCGCGTCCGGAGGTGAGTGCACCACTAGATACTATACCGACATGCTTTGAGTTGCCGGTAGTCGACTATCGATAGTAAATAGATAAGCTAAACGGTAGTATCAATTACCACTCGATATTATCGATAACTAATCGGTAGTATCAAAAGCCACTCGATAGTATCAATAGCTAATCGGTAGTATCGATAGCTAATCGGTAGTATCGAAAGCTAATCGGTAGTATCGATAACTATTGGTAAGATCGATAGCTACTTAGTAGTATCGACAGTGTGTAAGGAACGCATGTTCTTTACTAAAAGTGGAAGTACTTCCGCCGAGCTAGGTGTTATCTGCTCGGGGACCTAGGCCCAACAGCGTCGCACTTGTAACAAACGACCAATTTTTTATTTTTTTTATTTTTTATTATTATTATTCTTTTATTATTCATTAATATCTTCAAGTGGCCGATTTTATTTTTAATTTATTAAATTTTTATTTTTTTTCGTTTTATTATTTAATATGCAAACAAGCTCAATAATTGCATTATTTGACATTACAATTGATATCTTATTTGTACACTCATAGTATTTACCGACATTGAAGTTGACTGATTTGTAATTTTTGACACCGTAAATTTAACTAACGACGGCGACTGGATGATTCAGGGTTGTCGGGCACGCGCGGCAATTGAACACACCTACCCACATACTGTTGTGTTTTTTACAATATTGAAACTACCCACGATCGTCTTATGTTTGTGTATCTTAATGTTTTATTATATAAATATACGATTATTTATTGTTTATTTTTAATCATATTTAAGTAGGTTTATGACACTGTGTAACGTCGCCGGCGTCCGTGGTATATCACTCGGCAGGGTCCACTGAAAACCAGCGTCATGGCCTGCGACGTGGGCCATGACTTATGCTGAGTGAGGCCCTTTTATTGTGGACATCACGACTTGCCATTGTCTGCATCGCCTGGTTGACGAGGAGAACGCTCATTTTTCATGTTCCTTGTAATGTTTTCTGTTATCTTCTTTTTCTGTTTTGTGTCCATCCCTTTACTGTTATTGTTATGTTTACTCATATGGCTGTGTTGTGATGTCTGCACGTAATAAATGTTTCTTTCTTTCTTTCTTTCTTTCTTTCTTTCAACTACCATTCTTGGTTTGTTGTATATATACTTAGTGGCGACTCTGACATCGCGATGTAGGATCGATGACATGCATTACGTATGGAGCGTTGTTTACTACGCCAATTCTGCTGATGCTGTATTTGTGTCAACTTGTAGGTAATGTCGTAGGTCGGCACAGACAGCTAATCGGTAGTATCAATAGCCACTCGATATTATCGATAGCTAATTGATAAAATCGATAGCTAATCAGTAGTATTGGCAGTTATTGGCAGATTCGATAGCCAATCGATAGTATCGATAGCCAATCGATACTGTCCAATAAAAAATAAAAAATCAAGAATATTTTTATTAACTACAAGTTGGTTGTTACAATGTGTGTGATTCTTCTTTTAAGTTTTGAAAAAGTCAGTATTTAAAGATACCCCTCTTTTCACTATGCAATCTGTATCTACAAACTATAAATAATTAGGAAATTGATTTTTAACATAAGTTACAATACTGTCGTCAGTTTCTTCTTCTTAACGAACAATATTATCGATTGTATTTCTTTAATGTTCATTCAATATGATTACCTGGTTCTGAGATACCGATAGTCTCTGTTACGAACTCCTTTATGAGTCTTATGTTATGTTTTTTATGCTTTGGCTATTCATATAGATCATCCTACCGATGCCAACGTCTTTTTCAGTAAAACTATTTCAGCAACACAACCACTAACTCCTGAGCTATCTCCAATCTACTACACAGTATTAATTTATTCAGGCGCTGCAATTTCCTATTAGCACCGCGTGAATCTAATCTACGGTGCAGGCGATCTGTATCGTAAGATTAGCTTACGTGCTGGCCAATCAAATATATGCTTACTGGGATGATACAATCGTATAAAGCGGCATCTAGACCAGATCTTCACGTGATATGGGTATCAAAAACAGTCCGTATGACTACTGAAATAAGAACCAACTTATTTATGAACCTTAAATCTAATCTGCGTGTTGTGGTACCGTCGATGTTTCTGAAATCTGTAACACTAGTGCTTTAGCTATGTACTTACCACAGAATCAGGGCATTGTTTGTGATGTTGTCGATTTCGGGTGCTTTATTTGTCAGTTATTTATTCATATAAATAAAAATGGAGTGTCTGTTTGTAATTTTGAAAAAAAACAGCTTTTACTATATGCATGTGAATACGGTACAAAATATATTTATTAAAATTTATAGCTAAACGGACTGCGAAGTTTAAAATATATTTTCTTGAGCTCTTCAGTAATCATGCTAAGATAAAATAAAAGCAATTAAGACTATAATCAAGCGACAAAGTCTAAGCAAAGACACTGTTTACAAAACTGAACAAAGAAAGTTTCGAGTCGTAACTTAAATCGTAAGTTCAAAATCAATTAAGTTGGCGCTGTTCCAAGCACTCATTCCAAGTTATTTATTGCCTTCGTCCTGGCGATGATAGCAAAACTATTTTGTTTACGACACACAGACTCTGATGAATGGTGCAGGAAATTGTTATAGGTATTTTAAGTCCGTTCCTAGAATGTGTAAAAATTATATCAATAACATTTAAAATAATTTAACGGGTCAAAACGCGACACCATTTTTATTTAGTAGTTAATACGAACTACTTACTGCCCGACGTTTCGGTTAGGTTGCACCAACCGTGGTCACGAGCTGACTGGTCTTGCTCGCCTTCGTCTGTTCGGGGAGCTTGCAAATCCACCCTCACATTGTCACATAACAAAATGTTATTGAAGTCACTTCGACACACTACACTGACAGTATCCGGAATTGTTTTTGATCGTTCTAACCGCGGTAAACATTTATTAATCACTGGATTTCATGCAGATGATTACTTAAATCCGTCCATCACACCACACATCCACATCCACTAGCCTTCTATTAAACTTAAATACTATGTATGCGTCATTATAGTTCTTTGTGGAAGCAAAAATGATTCATTATATTCCGACACCCTGCTGACGGACCACATAAAACATTATTTTTTAGTGAAATACGAAAAAAGAGCACCAAAGACAATCATGATTTTATTTCAGTAACAAAATCTGCGCCGCCAAAAACGCCTTTAACTCTTAAGATCCTTATCCGCCCAACAACTCCAGCCAAACCAGGGTTGCCAACTCTACGTCTTTTTACGTAGACCTACGTACTTTAAGCCTTTCTTGCAAACCTACGAACTTTAGTCCCAGAATCTACGTATTTTCTATCAAAATTGTTCAAATTTGCAAAATAGACTGAATGGGCATAATTTCCTTTACTTTCGCGAAAAAAAATTAATAAACGTACCGTTACACTAACCTAACACACACCCCTCGCCTCGCCACTCAACACGTCGCGCCATTCATTTGAAACGGAGGAGCCATAAATTAAAAAAAATAGTGTAGTAAACCGTCAAAGTGAATCTTCATAACCTAAAAAAATATTTCGAACTAAGATTTCGAAGGTGTTGTTTTATTTCGATATTTTTCAACTTCCTGCTCAATTTAATTGGGTTCAATTATGGAAATAAGCAGTGACAGTGAGGAAGAGCAGAATGTTACTCCTACTAAAAAAAGAAAGCTGCATTATGAACAAAAATACTTACAATTGTGGGAAAAAGACAAAAATTATTCCAGTTGGATTAAAAAAAGCAACAAAGGAGATTACTATTGTTATTGTAATGTCTGTAAGTGTGACTTGAAATGTGGTGGAGGTAAAAGAGTTTTAACAAAGCATGCGGAATCTATTAAACATAAGAATAATATTAAAGGTTGGTGTGGTCTAAGTCTACTTACTTTACTGGTGTGGTATTTTTTTTTGTTTTAAATTATTTACTTGCTTTTCTAATTAAGTGTAAGAAAGAATTAGGTAATGTAAATATTCTGAATGTAAGTTTATTTAATCATGAGATGTGAAGGGTTATGGTTTCAGTTTCAGATTATTATTTTACAGCCAGCATTTACACATGATGAATGTGAAGTCCTGTTGATGCTTTTGTTTTTACTTTCATTCAGGTGCAGTACTTCAACCTACTATTACTTCAATGGTGCCTGGGTCTGCATCAAAGTCATTCACAGATAAAATTAAGTCTGGAGAAATAAAGATGGCATGTTTCCTAGCAGAGCACAATCTATCATTTAGCTTAGCAGATGATCTAAAGGATCTTATACAATCAGTTGCCCAAGATTCAAAGCTTGCATCGGAATTAACTTTTGGAAGAACAAAGGCACATGCTATTGTTACAAATGTTACAGGAAAAGTAGCAGAAAACCAATTAATTGAAATATTACAAAAAAATAAGTTTTCACTAATAGTTGATGAGAGCACAGACAGATCATCAATTAAACATTTGGCACTTATTGTAAGAACTGCAGTTGATTTTCATGTTGAAGATAGTTTTCTATGTCTAATACCAGTTGTTGATGGTACAGCTACAGCTTTACATAATGCTTGTACAAAACATTTTGAAGAGAAGAATATTCCATACAAGGAAAATATGGTTGGATTTGCAGCTGACGGAACCAATTCCATGTTTGGACAACATCATTCCTTGTCAAAATTGTTTGCAAAAGATATTCCGAATCTGTTTCTAATAAAATGTATATGTCACTCTTTTCATCTTTGTGCCTCATATGCTTGCAAAAAATTACCACGAGGTGTAGAGGACTTTGCTCGTGATGTTTACAACTATATACAGAATAGTCCAAAACGTATTGGAGACTACAAAGAGTTTCAATGTTTTGTAAATATTAAACCACATAAACTATTACACCCTGCCCAAACAAGGTGGCTGTCTTTGTTACAAGTTGTGAAAAGGCTTCTTGAACAACTACCAGCATTGAAACTATATTTTCAAAATGCTGTGTTATCTGACAGATTACTTGCAGCTCAATCAATCCTTGATAAATGTCTGGAACCAACCACAGAATTATATTTAGAGTTTTTAAGTTTTATGTTGCCATACTTCAATGATTTGAACAGAGAAATGCAATCTGAAAGTCCAAAACTCTACTTGCTATATGAAAAAATTTTTATAACCTACAAGACTATATTGGAATGTTTTTTAAAGCCAGAATATTTGGAATTAACTGAACAGGAAAAAACAAGCATGCAAGTCCATGACAAAGTTGCAGCATTGGAATTATTGGAATTAAAAATATTGAATATTGATTTTGAAAAAATTGAAAACCATTTACCCCTGGAAGACATTTACTTAGGAGGCAATGTTGCTGCTTTAATTATAAGGAACAGAAACAGTATTCATCCAGATCAAATAAGTCAGTTAAGAAAAAAATGTCTTGAATTTTACATTGAAAGTCTTAATCAAATAAAAAATCGCTTTCCCTTTGAAGATGAGCACCGACAAAGATTGAAAAATTTAAGGTTTTTAAACCCCGACACATTGCTGGACTCAAATTTAAAACGTTCTGTACCGTCTATAGCTCATTTAGGGCAAATGTTTCCAGGTAATATGTTTATCATTAACTTCAAATATTTCATTTATGAATTGAGTCTGCATCTTAGTTAAAATAGATTAATTAATTATTTAAAATACCTTATTTCAATTAATTTATTCGTTTATAAATAAATTAATTAATATATTATTTTCAAGATTATGTCCAACAAATTTAACAGAATTAGACCGGGAATGGAGAGCTCTAAGAAACACTAATCTTCCATTTCAAGAGGATCAGCTAATCAAAGCAGATGAGTTTTGGCGTCACATTTCAAAAATAAGAAAAGGCGATTTCTCTCAGATGTTTCCTTTATTGGCTCAATTTGCACAAAATTTATTAACATTGCCACATAGTAGTGCAAATGTCGAGCGACTGTTTTCTGCGATAAATTTGATGAAAACTAAGATAAGAAACAGGCTTCACACTGACACGCTCACAGGATTACTTTATACGAAAAGTGGCTTGAAAAAAAACCGCGAGCCTTCGCAGGAACACTTAAAGCATTTTAATAAAAATATGTATAAATTTAATTTGCCTGTAAATGATATTATATAATAAAAAAATTATAATATAAATAGTGATGATACTAAAAGTAAACTTGTTTATTAACTACAGGTGGAATAGGTTTACCAGAATCTCATGGCAAATAAGCCAAACTTTATACATAAATATATTAGAATCCATTCATTATTTAACCTTATTTATTTCATACTCTATGTGCAAATATATAAATATCTATTTAAACAGATCATTACATTTGCCATGAGATTCTGGTAGACCTATAATTCATAGATTTTTTGTTTGCTCACAGTAATTTATTTTTAAATTTATTGTTTGGTCTGCTGTGTACTACTTTTAGGGTAATATAATTTGTCGTTTTATTTACTTTTACCTATGGCTACTTGACAGTGTTAACAATAAAATATGAAAAGTGTTAGATATGTTAGCTTATTAGTTAAGTAATCATTTTACATTTTTACTTTTTAATTAAAAGCATAGTTAGTATTTTATATTTGCAAAATAAATTTTAGTTTTTTTATCTGTGGAACAAAAGAACCGAAACGGAAACCACCATTGCAATTCGGAAATGACAGCTGTCGGCGAAAATTATTTATTTTAATGTGGTGAAACAATGATTATTTTACCAATTAAATTGAATTATTGTGTCTCTAATCGTATAAAGAATTTATTGAAACATTTTCCGTTTATCTTAATTAAGTCGTTCCTATGCGTATCGGTTCGTTGTCTAGGACGTTGACGTCATAATTGCAACAATGACGCGACTAGGCGTTTTCGCGCACTTTTTAAATGTGTTACACAAAATCTTATTTTTCTCTGGTTATTTAGATTATTTCCAGATAAATCGAATTGCTTGGGATATAAAATGAACGGGCGCACATTTTACAATACTTTTTCAAAAACTGTCAAGTAGCCAATTTCACTCAGGAACAAAGTACGTAGATCTACGTATTTTCTATATGGCAATTTCACATTTCTACATAATTTTCTTTATCTGACCTACGCCTTTTTTAAAATCCGAGTTGGCAACACTGAGCCAAACGTTCAGTTTTTAAGTAGCCGGCTGATTGAAAATGTCAACGAAATAAATGCCTCCGTAAACTTTAGACAAATAGAGGTCCAAAGCGCCCCGGAATGGGCACATAAAAAGAAGAAATTGGAGTTTTATCCGCCGCTGAAAGAGCCAAGTACAGTGGCTTTTAAATTAATCGACCGGGCCTGAAATTAAGTATTTGGCGGATTTTCGCGAGGCGCACTGTACGGATGTGAGGCGCGGTACAATCAGACAAATTGGTGGTGTCTTCACTGAGTACGGCTGTGAGTTGTTGCTTGGGGAGTGGTAAGGGCGTGGCGCGGGTGAGAGCGAGTAATGGCTCTTGGGGATAGCGATGGAATTGCGGAGGTATTTCTAAGTTATTTTTTATTCATGAGACGTGTGGATGCTTGTAGTGGAGTAACGATAAGTTTCGTGTGTCGTTATTTCATAATATTTCAGTTGTGTTTTACATGTAATAAGCTGTCTTTGAATAAATGAAGAAGCTTTTAGACACGTAAATATGCTATTTTACAATTATTGCCTTGTTACAGTCTTAATAAAGCTTTCAAAACCATTGAGTATTTTAGGCGTCTATATGCTCCGCAAATTAATAACCTGTATGTTCTTTGTATACAGATTATTATATTTAGCAAAAAATAAGACAGTTAAGATTATTCTTCACATATAATTATGTCAAAATATGCAACCAGAATATTAGACTTTAATTTTCTTAAATATAATAAATAATAAATAATATAAATGTGAATTATATTATTTATAACGACAAAGCCACACCAATTGATATGTCATTCTTCGACCTAACATAGCCCGCTTGCAGTAAAACCATGGCCTTACGTAGCAATGTGCCGGTGACAAATGGGCCGAAAGCGAGTCACTACGTAAGCGCGTTGTTGATAGTTGAATCGAATGCAGTAGCGGATAGACCGTTGCTTCTCTATCCAGTATGCAGATACCGTATTATTATCAAACCAGCAATAGTAATGTTTTCTGACATTGTAAAGAAAAACACAAGTAATCTCCATAATGTGAGTTTAATATGTATTTTTATCTAAATAAGGCTTCCGTTTGAGCTCCTACTCGCTTGATAAGACCTAAAATTACCATTTTTCCTTCAAACCTTCAAGACATAAGTGGATTGGTTTACATTGGCTTTAAATATATCCAGATAACGTTTAGTATAAACACTACTTGTCACCTTACCATAATATAAAACGAATACCTTAATTATAATAAGAAATACTGCAGAATATTACCATAATGTATAAGAAATGGGAGTTTCAGTTTACAAACCTTTTATCTAAATAAACTTTTAACCAATACTGACTTTGTGTCGCGAGTTATAAGTAACTTGACAAATTGTCAAATTTGATAGTTAACATCTCGTTGCACCAACTGGTGCGATTAAGCCTTAAAGTAACAAAATAGGAGAATGGATTACGTATATTTGAAAAAACATAATTAATTCTCGCTTTCAACACAACCACAGCCTTTACAATGAATATAACGCTTACGTGTAAAAATCCTAGCAGCTCGCCGTATGCAAATCGCGTCCGCCCGCGCTTTAAGTAACGCCGCAGCCTCACATCGGTGTGTCGTTGACAAATGGAGTGAGAGGGTTGTTGATAGCACAGCATCGATTCTAGAAAGCGGATTGGCCTGTGACAGCTAAGGCTTGCCTGTCGCGGGCGAGGTGAAGCTATCGGTCGTAGGAGTGTGTTGGTTTGAAATGACTAACGATGCGCGTTTCGGAGTTTATCCTTTTGGTGCGAGTTTAATACTCGGTCACGCGTCAATAGATTAAACAGCTCATGAGAATCTGAAGTGTTCACTCATTTTTCGGCTACAGCATGAAAGGGTATTAAATTTTGTATACACAACAAAATATATATTATTGTTAAAGTTACTCCGTAGACGACCTCCGTAGTCGAGTCGGACTTCTGATTTCTGTAACACAAGTGCTTTACTGCAAAGTAAATGATACTTACCATTAAGAGCAATGTATGTGATGTCGTCGTATATCTATTTATTGATAAAGCTTTCGCGAAAAGCAAACAGAAAGTCTCAATTGAAGTTCCCTAACTAACATAAACATTTTTAAATTGTTTGCAAAGTTTTGCGTTTTTTATGTGTTACACAACCTAAACATATTCGGCAGAGGGCACTTACCGAAAGGCTAAGGGTTGATACAGCAGAAAAATTTCATCGCCTACGATAACTTGCGGTTAGCTCAGTTGGTAAGAGCAGCACGCGCGATACGTGAAGGTCGTGGGTTCGATTCCCGCACCGCAAGGGGAGATAAAATTTTTCTGTTTCTAATATGAATTAAGAGCTACCGAGTTAATACATCATTCCGCTTTATAAACTACAGTGACAGGAGCGTATAATTCTGTATTTTTTTTTAAATACCAGTTTAATACACACTCACTAAGCAAATCTACAGTTAACACATCACAGCACTTCTTTTGACACTAATTTCATCCGAAATAACTTCATAATTGCGCGCACAAATTCGTTTTGCAATATCAGTTCTTGCAGAGCGTAAAATCGTTATTGGTACAGAATAAAATGAATGATTGCGGGATACGAATGGAAGTAATAACAGCTCGTGCTGATGTTTTAATTACACATTTCTGTTTAAATATAAAAAAGCGAGTTTCGTGCAAAGGGTTATGCTGTTCTTTGAATGGAGTCTGGAACTGGAACGAGTTATTTTTTATTAATAATCTAAATTTACTTGTGACGTAGACCACAACACATGCAAAGACGTGATCCGAAAGCAAAGAGCTTCAAGATTGGGATTAATGGAACCAAAACCACCAAGCATTGGTTTTGGTTTGGAACTAACATATATATATGTATGTGCTGCATAAAAATGTTCGTTTCAAATGTTTGTCCAGAATGGGAATTGAAACCACAACTCTTGGTGCTAAAGACAAGAGTACTAGACATGGATCCAGTGGATTTTCAGATTAATCATTTTCACTTTTCCTTTGTGAATCTGGCCGCGTTATTTATTTATTTACTAGCGACCGGCACCGTCTTCGCACGGGTGCAATAGGTACTAAAATATGTACGTACTAGCTGTCCCGGCGAACTTCGTTTTAGTTTCTAACCTTTTAAACCTTCCCTGGACCTCCACAATTATTTCAGAACCAAAATTAGCCAAATCGGTCTAGCTGTTCTCGAGTTTAAGCGAGACAAACGAACAGCGATTCATTTTTATATATAAGACTAGCTGTCCCGGCGAACTTCGTAACGCCTATTTTTTTTATTTCTAACCTTTTAAACCTTCACTGGACCTCCACAATTATTTTAAGACCAAGATTAGCCAAATCGGTCTAGCCGTTCTAGAGTTTTAGCGAGACTAACGAACAGCGATTCATTTTTATATATAAGATTATACATATAAACCTTGCTCTTTATTTTATTACATTGACTCCTCCCGTACCCCAATGATGCTTACATGGAGCCTACATCGCATGCTGGCTAACTGAGCTCGGTGAGCGGCAACCACGCGACTTTTTTCCAATGCTTGCATTTTAAACTCATCATATCTTCTGAATGAAATGTCCGAATTAAATAATTCAAAAAGTTATATAAAGGTATTAAAGACTTCTTGAATATAAAGTAATTTATTTTGATAAGGATTAACACCAAGGTACAAATAAAGAGCCTTTTCAAGCGGCGGCATATTAATATATTTTTTTGATTAAAAAACCGCTTACTGTGATATAACTATAATATTAAGACATATGCTGTCGCGACACTTTTTGTAGATAATGATGAGTTCTGCAAAGTCGTAGTACATGATTTTGTTCTATCATCAATAGTTTTCGCAGCGTACGCAATGTAAGGAATTTTTCAGGTCACCTTGGATTACATTATTGGAGTTTTAGTAAGGATCCCTAATTTTATTGAAAATATTATATAAACTATGTTACCCGAGGATAGTGTAGCTTCTTAACGGTGAAAGAGTTTTTAAAATCGGTCCAATAGTTTTGGAGCCTATTCATTACAAACAAACAAACAAATCTTTCCTCTTTATTATAATACTAGCGGTCCCGGCGAACTTCGTTTCGCCTTAGAGAATTTTTCCCGCATTTCTGTTGAAATTTTTCAAATTTTACAAAGGATTCCTAATTTTGTAGCCTATGTCAAATCGGAAGAATGTAGCATTCTATTGGTGAAATAATTTTTTAAATCGGCCCAGTACTTTTTGAGCCTATTCATTACAAACATACAAAAATAGGTACAAATCTTTCCTCTTGATAATATTAGTGTAGATTAGTATTAGTATAGATTATCGTTATTAACCTGGCATTAATAAACGAGTATTTGAAGGGTCCTTCAAATACTCATTCTTCATTTGTAAATGCAGAATAATGGAGAACTATAAATGATTTTAATCATCAGATAAGAAGATTGATTACTTATTGAAACATTAGTAATTGCATATTTTATATTGTTAGTAGAAGAATTTCTAAATGATTTCTGGTAATATTCAAGCGCATTGATTCATATGATACTTTCTGATTTAGCTTAGACTTTTCATTGACCAAATTTTTAGTCTGTTTAGCTCTAACATTATTAAGCTTGATATAATATTTATGCTACCTCTTTTTTTTAGCGTTAGGTAGCTATTCATATTATAAATAAAAATTCAAATTCAAATTCAAATTCAAAATTCTTTATAGCACACATTGCAAATAAGGATTGAAAAATCGACAACGACTTGTTTGCTTAATAATTAATAATAAATAAATATAAAATAAAATAAAATGTATTTATTTCAGATAACTAAGATCCATAAGTTGTTAGTAAAAGCTTAATATGTATGTTAGTATATTATTTTTAAAACGGACCTCGTCCTTTTTAACATATGTCCGATCAGTGGACAATCCCCACTGTCAGCTATCTCTGCCACGTACTCTGTGCAATACAGACGCGCTCTTTTTTCGCATGATAGCTTCAAAGCTATCTACGCCCGCTAACGCGAACATCGTGGAAGCACTACAAAAACGCGGCAGCCGCAACAGCGCCCTGAAGGCATTAATGAGGTACAACATGACTTTATTTGCCAAATAATTAATATTAATTATTTCTCAAGATTGAAAAATGTCCCTTAATTTAAAAATGCACATGTGCGATGGATAAATATATAGAAGCATGTTTGTTATTAATTTGAAAATAGAGTAAACGGTACTACTATTCCACAAAAAAAAGGACAGGCGCTTAAAGAAGATCTGCCAAAAAAAGCCCGTCTATTCTAATAAGTGTTGCCGTCGATTCGATTGTATATCGATTTTAGTCGATTGTGGTGCAAAAGGGGCCCAAATAATAATATAACAATCGATAGTATCGATAATATCAATAATATCGATTGTTAGATTATTTGGGATATCGATAATAAATATCGAAATAATCGATTAATTGATACCTTTCTTTATTAGATATAATCGATTATAATGCGTAGTCAAATATAATATAATATATTATATCGATATTCATTTTAGGTCAAATATAATTATTAGATTAGATTATAATTGTTAATATTAGACAATACTATCGACTGTTAGATTATTGAGGGGGGGGGGGGGGGTTAATCGATAATCAATTATCCGGCAACACTAATTGAAATCACTTCAAGATTTTCAACTCATCATTCAAATGGAAATTTTAATAGATTATTTCCCTCCTGCCAATAGTGTGCCGAAAATCTTTCAACAGCACTTACCGAAGCCCATTCGTCATTCCGCGTTAAACTTTGATAAATGTCCGCACACACTTATCCGGAGGAACGCACCTGGCAGACAATAAAGTAATGGACGCCCTACATTGCTCGCTACACTCCATCACTTGATTAATGAATCGGAGTCGAGCGATCGATACGATAATTCGCATTCTATACGTTAGTGTTGGAGTGCATTTAAGGGTAGGGTTGAGTTTTGGTTTAAATTAAGAAGTGCATAGGGAATGTCGACAGTTTCTTTTATTTTTATCTAGCTGACGTTGGCAGAATGAAAAGTTGAACCCTTATGTTTCCTTATTCTAAGTAGTTAAAACCTATTAAGTAAATTTACTAAGGGTAAGTATTAGCGTAAAAGAGTTACAAACAGGGATATATTTGCACATTCACATAATCAATTCTTTCGTTAGTAGGATTAATGGATTACGAGTACGATATAAGTACAATAAATCCATACTAATATTATAAATGCGAAAGTAACTCTGTCTGTCTGTCTGTCTGTCTGTCTGTCTGTCTGTCCGTCTGTTACTCTTTCACGCCTAAACGGCTGAACGGATTTTAATGAAATTTGGTATAGGTATACGTTGAATCTCAAGAACGGACATAGGCTACTTTTTATTAGAAAATAAGGGGGGGATGGGGGTAATACCGACCATGAAAGGATGTAGTCCACGCGAACGAAGTCGCGGGCACAGCTAGTTATCTATATTTTAATGGCGCTATTATGTGATGAGAAGTGCAGGGTGATTTTAGTGGAGTTCAAGTTGACTTACATGCTCAAATACATTCACTCCCCCTTAGAATTGGAATTGATAATCAATTTTTATATAACTTTATTTTGGTACAGTTATACAGACTTTAAGTCTTCTGTTAGACAGAGTGATTCGATTTGTCGAAAATTTAAACCAGTACCTGTATATTAGAAACAGATTTTTTTTATCTCCCCTTGCGGTGCAAGAATTGAACCCACGACCTTCACGTATCGCGCGTGCTGCTCTTACCAACTGAGCTAACCGCAAGTTATCGTAGGCGATGAAATTTTTCTGCTGTATCAACCGTTAGCCTTCCAGTACCTGTAGGCTTGATATCAATGAAAGAGCCAGGCGAACCCGGCAGTGTATTAAATAATTAGCGAGTTATTTTATCTTTAGCAAATAACAATCACTTCTGTGTTGTTGTATTTCGGCGTGTGAGTAAGGTTTCCCGAGCTTCTGGGGGGTGCTACATTAGTAGTAGGGGCAAAGCCTTCAAGGTAAGGGCGACAAGTTCAGTAACAAATTTATAATGCTGTACTGGTCGCCCTTAAGACCACATATCATCAGTTGGGATAAGGTAAATCAAAAACGTAATATAAAAATATATATTAAAATATATGTAGCCAACATATTATCTAAACGCGTTCTTTAATCGACCATGTCATTTTCAAATGCACAAAAACAGTTTAAAAAGTGATTACAAAGAGACATTTTAAAGGTGCTTTTAAAACTATTAGGATATGCCAGCATTCGTTACTTGGCTCTTTGCCATCTAGCACGGATTGAAAACAACACGTCGACAGAATATCAAATGTCCACTCGACTACTTAAAACATAAAATACTTTGCGTACCACGCTGAAGGGTTGGACCGTAAATATTTCCCGAGCCCATAGATTGTAAAGTTTCTACATTGATTTTTTTATAAACGCAAACATCCCTTGGGTCGCATTTTGGCATGCAGGCTTACACTCTCTCGCTGGCTCTGGGCCAAGTACGACTTGAGTACGTATTTTGGATGAGTCCAAATTGGGACCTCGAGCGGAAACCGTTTTGATGCCAGATTCGTTGGGCGCCCGAGTTATTTAGGCGCTGGTTTGCAGCGTCAGGCGAGAATGGTATGGAGAGCGTGTGGAATTTTAAGTGTCGAAAGTGTTGCTAGCCATAATTATTATTATTATAACATGGATATTAGTATGAAATGGAGGATCTTGCTCTCACTCTCCTAGATTTGCTGATTCGAATAAGAATGAGTTTTTTATGAATGTTAATTACTCTAGTAATATTTATGAATCAAAAATATAAACCAAATGGAGCTACCTCCGGTTGGGGACTACAGAAAAGATACCGGCAAGAAACTTTGCAGTTTTCAATACAAAAAAAGCTGAACTTAAAACTAATTTAACACCAAAGTTCAAAATTATTTTATTCATGTAAATTACATCATGTAGAAAGAAACCGGGTTGTTTTCCAATTGTAAAACTATAATTATCCCAGAAAATTAATAAGCAAATCTAAGATTAATGAACGAACTGCAGGCCCTAATGCCCGATGTTGTTAATATGAGTAGATTAATAATAATGTTTGAGCCTATACAGAAACTTATCGATTTGTTAAAAAATTGATACAGCCTATATTTTTATGGCTTCGGCTCCCTTTTACTTGTGTACGTTCGAACTGATTCAGCAAATTATAGTTTACAAATGATTCTGAAGATCTGGAAAAGGTATATCTAGCAGCAAACTTCGTACGCCTGGATAGCTTGTTATATATGAAACTAGCTGTGCCCGCGACTTCGTTCGCGTGGACTACATCCTTTCATGGTCGGTTTTACCCCTTTTTCCCCTAATATTTGAAACAAAAAGTAGTCTATATTTTAATCCAAGTTTCGAGCTATATTTGTGCCAAATTTCAAATCTCTTACTTCAAAAATAAACATTTTTCCATATAAACTTTCAAAGGTGGTATTACCCCCATCCCCCCCTTATTTTCTAATAAAAAGTAGCCTATGTCCGTTCTTGAGATTCAACGTATACCTATATCAAATTTCATCAAAATCCGTTCAGCCGTTTAGGCGTGAAAGAGTAACAGACAGACAGACAGAGTTACTTTCGCATTTATAATATTAGTATGGATTTAATCAGTAGCTCTTAGCTTGTACCACACACAAGGCCCATTCCTAGTAGACACCGTGTCGCACGTCTGAGCTTTCGTTATTTATGACCGTTTTTTACAACGATAAAATGCTGGCCACTACGTAATTACTCCTGTATAACTTGGTGTTAGCACACGGAAAACCGTGAGGGAAGGGAAAGGTGAGAGTTAGCTAAAACTAAGTTATTTTTGTGCGTAATAACTAACTAAAATTGACATTGCCATTGTTTTCTGAAGTAGCATTTTTTATGTTGTATTAATCCCTACTAATATTATAAATGCGAAAGTAACTCTGTCTGTCTGTTACGCTTTCCCGCTTAAACCTCTCAACCGATTTTGATGAAATTTGGCATAGGTATACGTTGAACTTCAAGAACGGACATAGGCTACTTTTTGTTAGAAAGTAAAGGAGGGGGGGGGGGGGTTATTGCCACCTATGAAAGTTTATATGGGAAAATGTTTATTTTTTAAGTTAGAGATATGAAAATTGGCACAAATATAGCTCTATTAAAATATAGACTACTTTTTGTTTCGAATATAAGGGGAGATAGGGGTAAAACCGACCATGAAAAGATGTAGTCCACGTGAACGAAGTCGCGGGCACAGCTTGTATTCACATAAGTACGCAAAATTATAATGAATGGTTTACCATATAATTTTCATCATTCACTTGGATTAAGTATACTTTTACAATTTACAAAGAAACATTCGTTTTGCGACCGTATATTTTATTTCCCAAGCAATTCGATTCATCTGGAAAAAAAATTAATTACCTATCAGAGAAAAATGATATTAAAAGGCGCGCGATGACGCCAAGTCACGTGACTGGGCGTCTACTCTTGAAAACGAAATATGTCGGATCCGATGACGTTTAGTATTTTTTATTGCTCATTATCGCAACTAACACACTTCGAATGCGAATAAAGCGTTATCAAAAAACAAAATATTATTTATACAAATCAAAAATCACGTTTTAATTCCCTAACTTTTGATCAATCTTCAAAAACGAATACATTCGTTTGTTCGTTTCGTTTTCAAGAGTAGACGCCCTGTTAAATTGTTTCACGTCACCATTCTATAGACCAAACCTAGAAGCTTTATGATACAATTTATTTTATTAAAATATTTTAATAAATGAAAAATGTTAAAATAAATCCTTATTATGGTTAACGATACAATCATTCAATTAAATCGGTAAAATCATCATCGCTTGTATATTAAATTCACCGACAGCTGTCATTTTCTAACTGCAGTCTTTAGTAACGTCACACAAATGATGGTTTCCGTTTCGGTTCTTTTGTTACACAGATAAAAAAAGTAAACTTATATGCTTTTAATAAAAATAAAAATGTAAAATTATCACTTAATGAATAAGCTAAAATATCCAACACCTTTTCATACACTATTGTTGTTGTTTGCCAAGTAACAAAAATAAAAATATTTGTCACCCTCATTCGCATTCTATTGAAATAAGTGTAGAATGAAAAAAAAAATGTTTGGTTTTTTTGGTGTACAAACACCAGTAAAAAACTAGTACCTACCTAGCTAGCTGTTGAATAATGTTTTGCATTTTTATTTTCAAAGACATCGGGATGGCTAATGAAAATTCCCTGGACGTAGACACTGAGTTTTAATGATCTTTTAATGAACCTTTATTCTTTTTCTTTTATCCGTCGCGTCTCGTACCCTGTGTAACACGGCACACCTTTGTCTAATTAAAATGTAATAAATGAAGTCTCGATTTTAAAGTAACATAATTAATTTGGTAATAAAAGGTACGTTTGTATGATGAAATTAAAAGAATTGCATTAAAATGACGTAAAAAAAGTAATTTTAATTTTATTTGATTATGTTGTCATATTTGCAGTCAAGATGTTTAATGCTCTGTATTCAAGTAAAGATTTCTTTCAGTAAGTACATTATATAACGCCACACGGAAAAAAATCGAGCCAACTTAGATACATCGTCTTTAAGATGACATTGAACCAATGTTTGGAATAACATTCCTGTTATTTCCTTTAGTAAGAGTTGATACTCAATTTAACAACTCAGTTTCGTTTGAGAAAACATTTTTTTTTCAGTGAAAACATTATAACGCCGCACTGAAAAAAATTGAGCGAGCGAAAATAAATTGTCTTTTAATTGGCATTGAAATGTTTGGGATAATATTTATATTATTTCCTTTCAACAAGATTTGATCCTTAATTAAAAACTAAAGTTGGTTCTAATTTACAAACTGCATACTAATTTAATCATCTTTATTATCATACATTTTTATTCTTAGCCAATCATTTCATTTTGTATAACCAGAAAATTACATTTGTTTAAAATTACCTATTCATGTCTAAATAAAAATAAATACTTAGTTGATCTAACAAATTTTATTTTACTCTAAACAGGTAAGATCTTCACATGCTTATGAGGTCAAGACGCGTAACACATATAATCTTTTTACAATAAATATATGTCCCACATATATAGCGGATGTATCCAAACGTAAGGCATGTGCGATGGCTTCACGTATGTGTATCCGAATGAAGATAGTGACAGTTAGATTTGAACGACGAACGAAGATAATGTGGAAGGTATTATTTTATTTGGCATCATTTCCCATCCACTACATATAATTCATATTTCTTACTCGGTACTTAGTAAGAAAGAATTCGTCCTTCTTGTTTCAATTCGATTTTTATCCAAAGCATACTTTGAGTATCATTTTTCTTTCCATTCCCAATGGAACCAGCTGAATCCATATCAATTACTCCAGCAGTATGTCCCCGCAGGCCTACGGGAATATCTTTATTTATTTATTAACTCATACATCATTTCCAAGGTGTAATTTGGATGTTTATGGAAATTCTCCCTGAGGAAATCATCGGAAGATTACTCTGTATCTAATTACGTTGGTTGTTCCAGAGGTGAGATCGGCTGATAACACATTTCAGGTTAATTATAAACATACATTCAAGCAGTTTATCTTATATCTAACTAGCTGTGCCCGCGACTTCGTTCGCTTGGACTACATCCTTTCATGGTCGGTTTTACCCCTTTCTCCCCTAATATTTGAAATAAAAAGTAGGCTATATTTTAATCCAAGTTTTGAGCTATATTTGTGCCAAATTTCATATCTCTAACTTCAAAAATAAACATTTTTCCATATAAACTTTCAAAGGTGGTATTACCCCCCCCCCCCTTATTTTCTAATAAAAAGTAGCCTATGTCCGTTCTTCAGATTCAACGTATACCTATACCAAATTTCATCAAAATCCGTTCAGCCGTTTAGGCGTGAAAGAGTGACAGACAGAGTTACTTTCGCATTTATAATATTAGTATGGATATATGCACATTCGCTTTATAAACTAGCGATGCGGCTTTGCGCGTACTATTGCGGTGAATTTCCAATAGTTTTGTTTCTTACTAACCTTATGTTGATAATAACGGAGAAAGCAAAAAAAACAGAATTATTTCGTTACCAAATTAGATTATAAATTTTTTTTGCAATTTATTCTGAAGTTATGCACTTACATACAATTTGTCGATTTGTTTTTATTTTATTTTTTATAAAAGTTGTAAATGGAAGCTGCAATTTTATATTGAAGTTTTTATTAAGGTGTAGTGCAGTAAGTGACTACAGCGAATGAAGAAATTATGATGGTCCGAGTATTTATGTAAAAATAACGTATGTAGTAAACGTTTAACAGCGATATATTTCTTAATTGATTGGGAACTATGTATTATAAGAAAATTTAATAAATCTATTGTGCTTTTCTATATATTCATATCACACAGCTGAACAGCGTTTCCTAATTATCTAACAGTAGTACTTGGCCCATCCTTCTTATATATATGTGAAAGTACGTACGTATGGATAATTGTTCGTTACTCTTACACGTAAAAACTTTTGAATACATTAAGATGAAATTTCAAGTCACAAAAACTAGGCTTATGCCAAAATAACGCAAACATCTCAGGGCACCAGTTAGCGATTCATGAAATAACTATCTATAATAACCCTACTGCTCGCCCGATATATTCCATCGATTACGACCGAGCAATATTGTCGGAGCTACGTCAGAGATGAAATTGGATTACACTAAGTGTTATAATTGAACATACTTCGCAAGCTGACATATTGTGTCGTGTTCAAATTACAGGATTACACGGTTAGCGCTCGCAGCTATGGAACAAATGATGTGGTTCTATTAAGTTTACAACTTCAACATTTTGTTGGGGTATTGTCTGTGGTCTATTCGAAAATCAACTAGTGATTAATTAAAGCTATTTCATAATATTGTAAGGATGAGCGCGAAAATCATCTGATACTACGTTAATGTTTTTTTTTTATATTAGCGCAGTAGGTATATTGGCTCCTCCCAGCCTGATAGTAAGCAAGAGAGGAACCCACATCGCGATGACAACGGATTTGATATCAAAATATCCTATCCGTTAGCATCGCCATACTGGCCCGCAAGATGTTTTTTCACGCTCCTTTTGAAGGAATCCATGTCAAAGGAAGGAGGAAACACATGAGCCGGCAACGAGTTCCACTTCTTTATGGTCCGGCAAAGATAAGAGTTACCGAACTTTTTGGTTCGTGATGGAATATTTTCCACGGTGAAGCGATGACATCGTTGGCCGGCTCTTGTGGTTCTGTGTAGGAAAGGAGAGGGTGGGATAAGGGAAAATAGTTCCTCGGAACACTCCCCATAATAAAGCCCATAAAATACACTTAATGAACCAATGTCTCTACGTAGTTGAAGAGGTTTAAGGTTCCCAGTAATCTCTTCATCGTTAATTATGCGCACAGCCCGTCGCTGCAACCTATCAAGGGCATCCATGAGGTATTTGGCGGAACCGTCCCAGAGATGCGAGCAGTATTCCAGGCAAGACCGGACTTGAGTCTTATATAAAAGACAAAGCTGGTCCGGCGTGAAAAACCTGTTATTATTGTAAAATGAGATAGATATATTTTTGTAACTCTATTTAAATTATAGCTTTGGCATGTGTCTATTTGATGATAGAACTATCTCGTATGGTAGGGATAAAAAATTTAATCCCTACTGGTGGTGACGGCGTGTGTGGGACTCTCCTCCCCTAAAAAGGACAGGCCTACCCACTAAAACTCCCCGGGGGACCTCGTCGCCTTAATGGTAAGGCTGTGGGAAAATTTTTAAGAACCACCACAACATCACCGGCATGTGAGAGTAACTCTGTCTGTCTGTTACGCTTTCCCGCTTAAAGCTCCGATTTTGATGTAATTTGGCACAGACAATCTATAGACCCTAAGAAAGAACATAGCCTTTTATTGCGAAAAAAAACCATGTAATCCACGCGAACAAAGTCGCAGGCACAGCTAATATGAATACAATACCACGGGATGATTTCCCTGTAGAGTGAGATATACATCTTCAAAATAATGGCAGACATCTTGAGTTTGCAATTAGACAAAAAAATTATACTTGGTTAGAGAGTTAGGTTAATTAAGTATATTTCAGTGATGATAACTCTGATATTATTTTTTAGCTAGCGGCCCGCCGTGGCTTTGCACGCGTAATGTTTTACAAACTTGAGGAACATGAGAAAAATAATTTATCAGATTAGGTCCATTATTACTGAAGTTATGCGCATATATCGCATATTTTTTATTAAGTCAATCTTTTCTAATTTTATTTATAAACCACCTCTATTTCACATTAACATAAAAACCGATCCAAAGACACTTGCAAATGTATTATTTATATTATATTATATATTCTTTATCCTTAGTGTAAAAAACACTAAGGATAAAGAAATTAAGTTTTTTTTGTCTCCTGAAAAGTAGAGATTAGCCGATACGTCCCTCTGGTTTGAAGCCCGCGATATGCTTTTCAGCGATTTATTTTAAGATACGAGTAGTTTTATCGATATTTATTTAATCACACTATTATGACGATGTTAAAACATACGATATCGAAGTTGCAATATTTATAAAGCAAATCACACCACTTTTTGAAAAAAACACGTGTTTACCAATTTGGTGCCTACATTTAGAACATAGGTAATTTATAAATAAAGCAGAAAAACTAAGTTTGGCAAAGTTACCAGCTCCCTATTTGTACTCTACACATAAAAAAATCACCTTAATTGTTTGATACCAATAAAATATTCAGTTATATTTCATAAAACATATTTTCACGTATATAATTTCGATCGCGTGGACTACATCTTTTCATGGTCGGTTTTACCCCTGTCTCCCCTAAAATTCGAAACAAAAAGTAGTCTATATTTTAATAGAGCTATATTTGTGCCAACTTTCATATCTCTAACTTAAAAAATAAACATTTTCCCATATAAACTTTCATAGGTGGCAATACCCCCCCCCCCTTACTTTCTAACAAAAAGTAGCCTATGTATGTCCGTTCTTGAGGTTCAACGTATACTTATGCCAAATTTCATCAAAATCGGTTGAGAGGTTTAAGCGGGAAAGCGTAACAGACAGACAGACAGACAGACAGACAGAGTTACTTTCGCATTTATAATATTAGTAGGGATTTCCGACTCGTTCAAAGTTAAACTTGTTTGCTAGGACCTAGATTACCATATAATCGGAAGTTTTACCAGGAATCAGCGTCAAATTAAATGGTTTCGCGAATTGGATGTGTGGGTAGGTACCAAGAAACGATATTGCGTAGTGATTTCTGTGAAATGTATTTCAATTACTCTATTTGGTTTCTCTGTTAAATAA
The DNA here is from genome assembly GCA_037074685.1 of Glyphodes pyloalis. Classification (NCBI taxonomy): domain Eukaryota; kingdom Metazoa; phylum Arthropoda; class Insecta; order Lepidoptera; family Crambidae; genus Glyphodes; species Glyphodes pyloalis. Next base: position 20,487,105 of record JAYKKO010000002.1, on the reverse strand, counting down.
ATATTTTTTGCACAAAGTCAACAAAATATTTCACTCAATTTATTTTTACCCAGCTGGAGCGTGGTGAAAAAATGACACAAATAGTGTGTCCGTGGGTATGGCACACCCAATTACGAAATAGGTTTAGAGCGTCTAATTATAGTTATATTTTTATTAATATACTGGACTGTAACGTATTTGAACTAAAACATTTACGCATTATATTTCTACGTATTTTTACATTATTTACATTTAATTTTATTGGAAACAAGCTTTGTGCTCAAATCAAGCAAATATTTACTAAATAAACTGCAAAAAAAGTAATGAAAACAAATGAAGTGAAAAATAAATTTAAATTGCGATATTCTACCCGAATGAACGTAAGACTTGTAATCATTCGTAAATATATTTGAAATAAGATTGTCATTCTATTGTCTTTAAAACGGTGTGTGGTTTACATCGTTTTGATTAGTATCACATACCCCGCTTTACTCTCGCCGTATTCAGATACACATGCAATGTGGTTTAAATAACGCCACTTATGAACAAATTATTTTGTTCAAACGTATCTATACTTATATTTTTAAGAGAGGTAGGGCATAGCGATTTATCGCTCGAACTGGAGCAGCCCGACTGGTGAAATACCTCCACCTTACAGAAGACCGCAGCCAAATAACAATCACTTCTGTGTTGTTGTGTTCCTGCGTGTGAGTAAGGTTTCCAGAGCTCCTGGGGGGTGCTACATTAGTAGCAGGGGTCAAGCCTTCAAGGTAAGGGTGACATGTCCAGTAACAGATTTATTATGCTGTACTTGTCGCCCTTAAGCTAGGACCTCATTACCATTTAACATCAGGTGGGGTGAGGTCAATCTTGAAGTACAATATAAAAAAAAATATATTATTAAGATGAAAAGTGGTTTGTTTATTTGTTTGAAAGCGCTAATTTCATAAACTACTTATTCGAATTAAAATTAACAGAAGTATTTGTTTTACTTCTACATGTCACTAGTACTATGTATTAGAAACTACTTTGAGTAACTTAAAAATATTTTTTTGGATAATCCAATTTTCGTGAAAGCTTCGGGCTACCTATATAACACCAATAAAAGCTACGACTAAAAGAAGCGAAGAATGTAAAAAAAAGTAAGACAAAACACATATATAACAGTGCAAAGTGTAAATAAAACGGGAAGAGTACGAATGCACCGCTAATCGAGCCGATATTAAAGTATAAATCCGCAAAATTGCATACATTACGTTCATTGTAGTCCTACAGAAAATCGAGCTGGCACTGCAAAATGAAAACAAGTCGTAACTCTTAAAAGGTCCATCCCACACAAAGCGAAGTGAGCGATCGAACAGTGAAGTCAATACGGGCACCGAAGGCACCTAATTCCGCGGCAGGTAACGCCCCATTATCCCGCCTCCAAATTCGGGTGCAATTTGCATAATTTTTCCGCGCAAACGCCACTTATTTCACATTCGGCTCGTAAACGGGTCGCGTCTTCTGTACACAATTATGAGGACGCTTGTGAGTCGCTTTATCGAATTTGTTTTGGGCACCTTTAGGCGGTTTTGGTTTTGTACCTATATGATATAATGTTTTCCATACCACAGTTTGTACAGTTGGGTATGTAGTACTCTTGCCATACTTCAAACTGTTGCTTTTACCCGAGTGGTTAAAGTAAATTTCTTTTTTATTCAAGTGGGTTACTTACACTTTTGAATCGTTATTGTATTATTATAGTATTATTTTTTTCCTACCTTACTATCGATGATGCTTCGCAGCCGTCATCAGAGCCGTTGTCGGGGGTACAGATAATGGCTCTCACCCCTAATCTAAATCTACCCAGAAGATACCGATAAGAAGCTCAACAGATTAGTTATAGTAGCAGGATCTAACGTGTAGACACTTTGGAAAAAGTCGTTTTGTTTTGATGAGTGAAGAAACGTTCAGTTTTTTTTTGAGAGGTAAGCTGGAAAGGACCAAGTGTGTCCGTACCGGTGTAAACGGTACCTGACTTAGACTTCAATAGTCCTTTATCAGTCCATCTATCAACTGAACAGGTTGTATTTCGTAAACTGTGATAGTTACATATTAGAAATTTTTACATAGGCATAATGTAGTCTATATAACTACAAATACTAAGAATATCTGCTTCCCATTCCAAACGTGTTCTTTGCAAATTGGTTTTAAAGTAAAACTCATTTATTCGTTACTAATAAAAATGTGATTCTAACACGAATTTATTTATTATGTTAATAGAGATTGGAGCGCTCCCAATGTGACATTTGTAGGCCTTACAACGGAAAGTAGACCATTTGGCTTACAAAACAAAACCACCGCAAGAAATTATCATTCTTATTAGACGACTCTCATCAATAAGTAAACGAATATCAGACAACATTTTGTAGTATGTGGCTTAAGCAAATGCGTATCAGAAATCAAAAAGAAAGATGATAGTACAACACCCAGACCAGAGACAATATTTCGCTTTCCGATTCACTCAATCGAGAATCGAACCCAAAACTTCAGAGATAGCGCCATGCTACAGTCAGGGTCGCTCGCCTCTCAGCTAAAGAATTCATCAAACATTATCAGGCAGCCAAGTACCGCCGTGTTGGCAAATCTTACAAAGAGAAAGTGTTTCCCGCAGATTTTGAACCTACGACCTCCGAGTTTCGGAGCTCAACAATCCAACTAGAGGCAGTACATAAAACCAATCACTTCCCAACTTTTCAATGTCAACTCATAAGGCGAATCTCATCAACCGCTCTTTCCATGCGAACAAACAAGAAATTCACATCCAAAATTGGATAAAACAAACTAATTGTATTATGTGAAACACATCTCATCAAATTCACCTTAAACGGAAGCGAAGAGGGGGTTCCCCCTACCAGTAATCCTGTAAAGGGAGATCGGGACACTACTGAACATAATTACGGGGTAAATTAAGTAGGCAAGCGGAGATAAATATTGGGTGACAAGGCGTTGGGGTGGTAATTTGGAATTAAATTTTATTTGTTTTGCGCGCAATGTCGTCAGTGCTTGTTAATGGTGTCATTCTTTTGATCTCTGATTTTGGCAAGAATTGATTTTGTGACTGTAGAATTTACTACATCATTATCTATTAGCCGTCATTGCATAAGTAGTTTACTAATACACGTAGATCGTACTTATGAACTTTGCGAATAAAGAAATTCGATATTTAGAGTTTTGAAATTCTCTCTTGTTTAATGTATTTTTTCTTGTTTATTTAGTATTGCATCTGTACTCCTTGCTAGGAGTTATGGTTTTGATGCTCAACCACGAAAATTAACTATTAATAAATAGTGTTTGTCATGTTTGTTCTGTTTTATTGTGTGTATTTACGTTCATTCAAGTTTTACCTCAGACTCTTCAATGATACCTTTTTAATATTCTGCATTGTTAAGCGCCTGATAAATCGTAATTTGAAAAGAGTAAATATTCAATAATTTAATATTTCATTTGAATCAATTTAAAAAATAAATAGATAGATATACCTTATTGCACAAACATTTTTACAGAAATAAAAGAGGAAAAAGTTGAAGCTATCGTTTAAATCAAGCGCCATTGCTACAACCATGAGTATTTTGTTTAAAGACGGCCAAATGCGGGCTGCTAATTACAACCTCGAGTTTTGTTTGAAAAACCCAAAATAAACCTTATTTTAAAGCCGTGAATCGAACCTAGGAATCCAATCACAACTCAGTGTTACTATATCTCTTCTATTTAAAACATGTAGCATGTAAAGAAGTTTCCCATAAATCCATTTGAATGAAATTCGGTAGCCGAAGAGCCAGAATATTCTGCAATTTCCAGAAGAAAATGTTTTTTTAAATATTTTTCTTTGTCATTATTTGTATAATTTAGTAGTTAAATTAGAATATCGTGGCTAAAATCTGCCCCAATGTTGATTTGCTGAAAAATTTGCTGTATATCTAAAGTGCAAATCGCCAATATGATTGTCAAACTGCGGGAGCAGATAGCACCTTAAGAAGAAGTAGTTAAAACATATTATCCTCTTGTCGGAAAATATATATCAAGCAAAAATTAACCAACGCTTGGTTGAAAATGAAAGTCGCACTATTAATATTATATAGCTGTGTTACAATACAATATATTGTGCCAAGTTTCAAACTCAAACTCAAATATTTCTTTATTAAAGTAGGTTACATCGTCATTGAATACAATGCAAAGTGATTCTACTATTTAGATGCACCATCCAGATTGCTGGTCGAGTAATGGGTCTCAAAGTCTGCCAAGGTTCATTCACGTTGAGACTTCGATTGTTTTCGAAATAAATTTAACGGCCAAGTCTTTTTGGTTTGACTTGGCAAGTTGATTTCAATGGGTTTTGTTAACTTAATAATGAGAAAAAGCAGAGGATTATTTGTTTTAACCATTTTCAGTGGGATGCGAAATTTATCTATATGCACATCTACATCTATATTATCTACAGGCATCTGTATGCTGTTTATAGAAAGTATTTATTAAAAACATTAAGTAGAATTAAATCCCTTTATTCTGGTGAATACGACCTGTCAATATAAGAAAAATAGATAGATATACTTTATTGCACAAAAACATTACAGAAATAGGTTTTACACATTGATTACAGTAAAATTTAGGCGGTCTTATCACTAGAAAGCGATCTTCCAGACAATCTTTAGGCAGAGGAAATAGTAGATGGCGAGAACGTGTCAAAATGAAAAAAAAAACACGATGTCAATGGTCAATCCATAAAAGAGGAAACATATTAAATAAACTCTATTGCGTATTAATTTACTAGATATTACTAGGTTTCATACCTCAAAGGTCAAAACTTGGCTTGATCACTTTGCTGTCCCTCTGACTGTTTGTCGCTCAAAACCCTTTTTCAGAAATGCGGAGGATAAAACTTCAATATAACAGTCACTTCCAAGAGACAAGATGTAAAATAATAAAATTATGTCAAAGCCTCTTGTGTAGAAAATAACTCGTAGCCAATGTCATCTTCATCAAAGGTACAACCATTGTAACGTTTCGCCTCAAAATTTTGAAATTAAATAAACGTTTCTAAAAATACAACAATCAAGGGAATAATTCGTTCCCTGTCCAACAAGATGATATTCCACCTTCAATTGTCAAAAAAATTACGCCGACAAACTTCTAAAGAAAACCTTGTTTCCAATTTCGCGAATTCAGACATTTTTACCGTAGCCAGCTAATTGAAACGAGACTCAAAATGTTTACAGCATAAGGTCCAATTTGTTTACTTAAAATAACGCCAGTGAGTTGTTTACGGACCCATAATAAGACGCAATGACAACAGTAGACGCTTTTGCAATCGAAAGTAAATCTTATTTCGCGGGAATAAGTAAACAGATACACACAGCGGCAAAGGAATAGCCTATAGCGACATTTTTAATAAGAACTCTTGATAATCTTGGGACGGTGAAGCCATGAATATTTCAAAAGCATCTTGAGAAATTGATTAATATTAAACCGTGTTCGATGGTAAGGGTATGTGCGATGGGAACTCGTAATCTTTCGAAGATTTGTGTTTTTATGGAATTCAAATTTAACGTTAGCGCAATGTACGCGTGCGGTATTGAATAATATTTGGGTTGTTAATATTTTGTTACATAATGCAGAACACAACATTTGAAACAGGAAAAATTTGATTGCTTGTTTTCATTTAAATTATCTAGATATTTAAACTCGTCATGTAATAAATGTTCGTAAATTCGTCATGGTGGTGGTAAAATCTTAGTTATATAATTTACAATTTACAAAAAAAAATATGATAATAATATCATAATCGATTTTATTAGTTTTATAGTACTATACGCCGTACTAGCGAATTTTAAATATTAGAAACAGAAAATTTTTATCTCCCCTTGCGGTGCGGGAATTGAACCCACGACCTTCACGTATCGCGCGTGCTCTTCAAAAGCTAAAATAATAAATATAATAGGAGATAAAAATTTTCTGTTTCTAATAAATAATATCATAGTGTAGGTGAATTCTTAGTTTTGCCATAATTAAATTTGTTTTGATATGTGACCTTCAATTAATGGATTGCACTCTTCCAAAAAGTATATAAATGTTTCTATTTTTTTTTTAGTTAATTAACAAAAAATCACGATAATAATATTAAAGTGAAAATTCTTAGTTTTTTCGTTTCCGTAATTTATTATTTTTTCAAACAGCTATATTTAGTTTAAGTCTTTTTAAAAACTTTTATTTAAATTTGAGTCTACTTTTAGGCACATTATTAAAAAAACGAACAATTTTCATCCCTAAACTCATTTGTACTTTCTAAAAGAATCCCTTTCTAAAACAAACACGTGCAACGTACCCAGCCATCAAATTAATTAATTAAATTAATAAATTAGCATTGGAGCGGGCCGGGCACTTTAATGTTTTATTCAGCGGACTCCCGCAAAGGAAGAATCGGTATCTGCATAGTTCTTGTTTCTTTTGTGATAATGGCCACTGTGTTAACATTTGATGGTGAAAGGGTATTTATTTGCGGGAAGCTGTTCTTTTATTTGTTTTTAGTTCGAAGTACGAATTACGGTTGCTTTAGTTTTTTTTGACAACGTTTTGGCGTTTTTTTTGACGGCCTCCGTAGTCGAGAGGTGAGCGGGCCGAACTTTGGCTCTATCTCTGAGGTCTTAGGTTCGATTGCCGGTCGGGGTCAATATGGCAAATGAACTTTTGTGTAATGTGTCTACCATCATTTGTTTTATCTTTGTAACTTGTGTTACAGAAATAAAAAAAATACGGTAGACACATTATGTAGCTAAATGCTACATAATCGTTGCATCCCTGCAATGTGTTTGATGTTATCCTATATGTAAATGTTTAATGATACTAAAGTAAAGGCAACCTACCTCTGCGCGTTCAGAACCAATCCAAAACAGATTTTTTGGAAGGGCGATTACACACATGCTTAAAAAAACACGTCAGTGTTTATTGTAGACTGAGAACACAAATAATTCAGGTATTATTTTCAGCCTTATTTTGATTAAGGTACCTATATAAATTATACAGTCCATTGCGGACTAGGTAAAAGGTGTGTGTATGTAAGTCCACAGGTCACAGCGTGCCATTTTCAGAAAAAATCTAGGTAAGAATGTGTTTTAACAGTTATTTTAAAGTATTTTAGTTGACTAGCAAGTTAAAAGCTTTATTGGTTTGTCCTGAATTAATTTAAAATACATACTTTCACATTATCATCGTTTTACGCATTTGGTACCAATTAAAACTAACTCGTTATTTTGTATGAACAAAGTAAATTCCGACTTGCACTTGTGCAATCATTTATTCTGTTAGCCGTACTCCTGACTCCTTCTAAATAATGATTATAAACCCCAAATCTAACCATCTGTTGAATTTTTCCTCAGCAACTTCCCTCATTCTATCGCACGACAACTTTCCCAAATAATAATTATCATTATCAATTTCCTAAGCCGTGTTCGGTTCGGTTGCACCTGGCACGACAGCCGCCTGTATCTAATTAACAGATAATTATTCAGCTCATTTGAATGGACCTGTTATGGCGGCAATGGTTTCATTGTGCCGTGAAACCAAGTTTTGAAACGTTTGCAGAGTTTTCCACTCGGGACTTTTGAGCAATTTAGGTTATGAGGGTTGGGTTATGGTATTTGGAGGCTTTAGCCGTGGCTGTTATGGTTCAGACCGTTTTCCCAATGCGCCATCTAAAGGCGGTGAGAGTGGGGTGAGTTTTTAGTTAGGGTAGTCCTGTTGCCGTCCATAATAATAATTCAAATTCAAATTCAATATTTGTTTATTCAAGTAGGTTACATATAATAACACTTTCGAATCGTCATTGTATATAATGCAAAGTGATTCTACTTCCGGTTCGGAACCTATATCTACCGAGAAGACACCGGTAAGAAACTCAGCAGATCAGTTACAGTGCCAGTATCTAACTTATAGCTATGTGTAGAACACTTTGGACCAAGTCATATAGTTTTATTTTGATGAGTGAACAAAAGCATTAAGTTATTTTAATAGGTAAACTGGAGCAGACCAGTCCCCAAAGGTGGCACCTGTTCACAAGCATGACGTATGTGCCAGCCATCGCTTCACTCAACCATATTGAAGGGAATACATCTCCCAAACCAATGAAAATTTTTAACATGCTCTACCGTATAAGGGTTAAAAATTTGGGGCTTTCGTACAAAGTATCATGCTACAAAATAAACACTAAAATACTGGTGAAAGGGTAACTAGGAACGTTAGCATAAAAACTTCGTAGAAAAATGCATTTGAATAACACATTTTTAGACTTGCCCAAAAATGCTCCGTACAAACGAGCCGACCAGAGTAAGGATAGAAAGATATAATACATTGTATAATTGCTGTATATTTTGTAAGAATACTAGAATTTTAAAGAATTGGTATGCTTTTTAGTTTTATTTAACTAGCGGCCCATAGCGGTGTCGTACGTGTACTATTCTCGTTATCTTCCACGTTTTCCATCTTTTTCGTTCTTTTTAATATTAGCATAATGTTACATAGCTTAAAGCCTTGTTTATAAGCGATAAATTGACTATCTGACACAAAAATATTTTTTCGATTTGAACTAGGATTCATGGGATTAGCGTGTTCAAATGAACAACATTTTCAGCTTGATAGTATTTATTACACTGGTCAAAAAAAAAAAAATCGTTTGTTTCCTTTAATTTTTTTTTGTTTCTATCTCAAAATAACGTGTATTTTTTAAATATGGTAACAATTTTTCTCTCACAGCTTTTGTTTTTGAGTTACAGCTAACTACCCTCCATTACTATTTTTACTTAAAGTTGCGTTTTTTATTGGACATTGATATATATTTAGTTGTTGTTTTCGATATGGCTTCGTCAAGAAGGTGTTGTGTACTTAATCCTGGTTTTTTTTGCTACATTTGTGGTGAATATGTATTTGCAAAATATCGAAAACCTATATCGGACTTTGTAAAAACTGCGTATCATCAATACTTTAAAATAAAATTGTGTAATCGTCGTGTAAGATCCTAATTTTGTCAAATCAATGACTGAAGTCGAATCCAAAGCTTGGAAGTCATTCGTTTTGGTTATGAGTAATTTCCTAGGCAAAAAGAAATCTGACAACCACGTCGAGCTTGTTGAGTCCATGCTATCGAACTTGCAAGAGTTAGGGTGCAACATGAGCATAAAAATCCACATCCTGCACTCACATTTAGATCGATTTCCACAAAATCTAGGTGATTTTAGTGAGGAGCAGGGCGAAAGATTCCATCAGGATCTTCGAACAATGGAAGAGCGGTATCAGGGGCGGTGGGACTCACATATGATGGCAGACTACTGCTGGAGTTTGCAACGTGATCTACCTAAAGTCGTCCATTCAAGAAAATCGTATAAAAGATCATTTGATAGTGTTCAATAGAAATTTTGTTAACATCATTTATTAATTTTCTGTACTTTTTATCAAAATAATAAAACTCTAAATTTCAAAAACTGAAGCTGTTAGCAATCTTCCAGTATTTTTTTCATACTCAGGGCCATAGAAATACCCAATAACAGATAAAAAAAAAAAACAAGACTTGTGTTGACCAGTGTTATTATTAGGTCAAGGTACTTGGGGCTGTGAAGTTGTGCAGTTGTTAGTGAACTGTGGTCACTGCGACCTGTCAGATCTATTGTGACTCGACACCAGTTTAAAGTAACTCCTTCAGCCGGGTCGATTCTAGAAATTCTAGTATTTTCCTAACTTTCAGAGTTTTTAATTCATCCGGTTGGGCTATATGTCGTCCCAAGTGGATGCTTCGTTTGTGGATCAGAGATTCACAGTTACGCAGGAGGTGAAGAGGTGTTTCCTTTTCCTCCTTGCAAAATCTGCATTCATCAAAGTCACTCAGCTTCATATGAAACTGGTGTCTTTTTAGTTTGTGGTGTCCAGTCAAGGCTCTAACTAGCGCACTGGCCCAACGTCTGCTAAGTTGTAGCAGTTCTTCGGTCCGTTTATGCGAGTAGCCGACAATGAGTGATTTTGAGTGTTCTAAGCCCGGTTGATTTTTCCAGTATTTTTCCGACTCAACTTTTAGTTTTTCTTTTAGCTTGATAGTAATAGTATTCAGTTTTAAATAATTAACGTATAAACTAGAAAAAGTAAGTCTCTTTTTGAACTACCAAACCTTGGCCGCTTATTTTTGGAAAAAGATCATGTAAATGTTAATATTGGTTTCAGAAATAGTTACTTTATAACTTCAGTATGGGTTTGATTTGTACTTAAACCAATATATACGAAATAAAATGTAGCAGCCCTATTTTGTCTTAAAATTTCTAGAAAGACTTTGTTAGATCAAGTGGTTTAGGAATACAAATTCCCTTCTGAAATTTGGTTGATGTGTTTATATTTTGGTTTAACGACTGAAGATACAAATAATGTATAAATAAGTCCTATCTTTCACAGTATATGAAATCTACTATGCACATTCCAACTATTTAACTATCAGTTTATGAGTTTTAGCCTGGACAGACAGACGAACAGCGGAGTCTTAATGATAGGGTCCCACCAAACCCTAAAAACGCCCTTTTCGTTAAAGTTCCACAGTGAAGTCATAGTGCAATCTGCGGTATTCATAGCAAACTTCGGGACATCGCTGTATATTTTATGAGTTTCGGAGACAGGGGCGGGACGTACTCCTCTGCGGTGCCCAGGGGAGAGATAATGGCGAGACTTTACGGGGCAATGAGTTAGTATTGTTATGATAGAACGGAATTATTAAATGATGCACTTGGGTGCTTTGGGAAAATATTGATTGACGACCTCCGTAGCCGAGAGCACTTGCGTGACGCCATTTGAGTGGTCTTGGGTTCTTTTCTCGGTTAGGCCAATGTGGAAAACGAACTTTTCTAAATGGTCTTTGAATCTAGGTGTTGTGGTACAGTTGTTGTTCTTACTCTCTGTAACACAAGCTTATCACAGAATTAGAGCAATTAAGGAATGTGATGTGATCTAGTATTTATGATATTGACAGATATTTCAATTAAGGCGAGACATTTTCATTGGTAAATGGTCTTTATAGTTCCCGAGAATAATAACATAAGCATAATAAAAAAATAATAATAACAGGTTATTAACGTTGGAAAAATCATTGAAGCACTTTATTGCTCTAAGAGAATTACGGCGTGTGGTCTAACTCTTGGGGTCCCCTAATGGTAGAATGAATCCTGGCTTTGTCCTGAATAGTACGGGGACTACCCGTTAAAATTTACAATGGATCTTGTTTTCGAGCTGGTGTTGTCATGGAGACGTTAGATTACTATCATCAGAACTAGCCCCAACGTTCACACCTGATCAATATTGAAAGCAGACATGATTGAAATAAGTGTAAAAAGAGTTGGTAAAACATTATTTAAATTATAAAAAAAATTATTGGACTTCATAGATAAACTACCGTTGAAGAAATTAGTTCGTGTTTGATTATCGTTTTGGCAATAGTTCAGACTGAACTAAAAATAAAATAAAATTCACAAGATAACATGTTGTGTATAAATTCTGGTCCCGCTAAGTTTTCAATAGAAGTGCCTGGTATCAATTCGACAGCGCAGACATGATAACTGTAACTCAGTGAAATATAAGTGTGAACATTTATTACATAATAATATGTTACATAACCTTTTTCAAATAAAGCTTTTAAATATACAAACTATATGCATGACCAAAGGGTTGACTGGTAAAAAATGCCCCTGGTATTAAATGGACCTGTTCTACTTTTTTGTGCAATTAACTTTTAAAATGAAATCTTCTCTTCGCCTTTTGAAATAGAAGAATGGACATCAAAATACAACTAAGTTCCAATAAAACTAAGCTACCTCGTACACGGCGTCTGAGCGTAAGCGTATCATAATACGTGCTTTCAACGAGTACAATACGAGTGCGTTCATGTTCAAAAAAGTCCGCATACGAAGCTATGTTGCAGCAAATTGTATGAGATTTGTTGGTAAAACGCTGCATGTCTCTTATGCATTGCGCTCTAACAATAAGACTATGCTTATGGCCCGTGTAAGAAGGGCATTTAGTACTCAAAAAACAACTCGCTAGTTTGCTGACTGACTGAAAGTAGCAGTGCAGTGGGATAGCAATAAACAAAAATTCTATAATAGGTTTTTACATTTTTCTAGTGCATTAAATATAAAAATAGAAAAACAGCTGGAAGAGCAGCACGCGCAATACGTGTAGGTCATGGGTTCGAGTCCCATATCTCAAGGGGAGACGATTTTTTTCAGTTTCTTTAAAACATTTAATGATTTAATAATTTACGTTATACTACGCAATAATTATCTTAGTGTAGGACTACCTTTTGAAAATTAAAAGTTCAATTTGCTTAACGTCCAGGTTTCATACTAAACCTTTTGTCTACCACAGCGACAGCTCCTTAGGTGCGAGCTTATTAAATCGCTTGAAAAGCTTGCGTTTGTTATGAAATGGGCACGTGTGAGTAAGTTGCACCTAATTTTTGTATTTTATGGATAAGTATATAATAATTTACATAAGATAATTACAAATGAAAATGTAAATTTGTCTGTGATTTACTTATTCTAATAATAAATAACCAGTTCCACGAATCAATATTTCTGTTATTATGCGCTACACTATCAGATATCATTGTTATTATGTTAAAAATAAGTTAAATCATGACAATAACAGTATCTCACAGTGAAAGTTCACTACTGTTATTATATAGGTACTTACCGTTATAGGTACCTTACTGTTATAGGTACTTTACCTATCATGTTAATTATTAATTGTTTTTATTAAAGAATATAATAACATACACTTGACACTTTTTATCCCAAAATAACGTGAACAAAGTCGCAGGCAACACATTGTTGCTTATAAAATCAAATACATTATCGTGTAGACAAAAATCTCTATAAACTTGAATATTAGCATACATGTTTAACCTCTTGGGGCAAAATAAAGCAAGTTTTAGTGAGTTTCATAAGTAGAGCTACTAAAAAATTATGAACGCCGTTATATTTTATAAAGGATGCGGAAGGAGAACACAGTTTAGTGCATCGTAAATGCTCAGCGTTGCCGAAAAGCGGCAAGAATAAAGAGGAGTTTTACTGTTGTAGCCATGATTTATGAGTAGGAGAGGAAATGTTTTTATAGAATTATAAAGATTTCGCATTTTACTTAAAATGAGAACAAGTATGCTAGGTTAAGTGCAACGAAGTGGAACCGTTAGTGGTATTTTTAATAGTAATTACAGATTAACCACATTTTAGTGGTTATGGTCTTAATTAAAATATACAACCATGTGTGTGTAACATCTTTAACCTTTTATTATATACCAGAATGTGGATTCACATTATACAATTTATTTCCTATTGTACTTAAAACGGGTCATATGACCAGTTGATTATGCATCTACCTAAGACTAATATTCTGCAAGGAACAAGTGATCTTAAATTTAAAATCTTTAAATTTTGTAAATAGTTAGAATGTAAATACTATTAAAAAATAATCAAATGGTATTAATGACGTAAAATAGCACTTCATGTTACATTGTCATTTTTAATTTTTGTCATTCGTCTTGCGGTAAATGCAGTTCTAAAATGCTCCCAAACAATTAAAGAGTCGGTATGTTGAAAAGTTAAGTTGCGACCTGACTTTATGTTAAAAAATCTATGAAGGGATCGTGTTCTCACAGTCTTTTAAAAGGCCATCCAGACAGAGTCCTTATTTTATAGCCACAAAAAAACTAAAAACCTTCTCCATTATTTAAGTATGTGACAATATGTCACCTGTCTAGAGGCGCTCGATAATGTCCTACGTTTTCAAGACGTGTGGGCATCCCAGTAATGCGTGCTCGTTAGACGCCGTGTGTCATCATTTGCGGACGGTCTACAGTAATGTTGCCGCGCAAATGGCAAGGAACTAGTGGGAACTATCTAGGTAATTTTTACCGGTGCGGGTTCTTGCGAGGGTTTTATTGAACCCTTTCAGATAAAATACAACCCGATAAAGCTGCTATCTGTTTTATTGCCTGAATTTCAATTGCTTATTTAGTTTACTTTATTAATTCACTTGTTTTTAGTATCAATGTATGTAGCAATATTAGTTTGTATTTAAAAAGTATATACAAATAAATATTGTTATTAATACTCTTACTTTTATTTCATAATATATACATACAAATGTTCTTACTATACTACACACAAAAACTGCATGACTCAGAAATAGACTGATAGAGAATGCTTCTAGCGTTAAATCTATCTTTTGATTGTCGCTTTTGAAAAAAAAGATTAGCGGACAATTATTGCAAAAAAAGTGTCTCTTCAATCACATTATATTGGTGAAATCTTCGCGGTGTTAAAAATCGTGAGAGTCCTTTAAAAATATAAGTAACAACTTTTGTATATTATACAAAAAGTTGTTACTGTTGTATATTATACACATACATTATTATGCAACAGCATATGAGACTTAGAAGATTAAATACAGGACTTAGCATAATGTCCATGACTGGCAATTTTCGTTTTTCCGTACTGAAGATATTTAAATACAGAAGTATTTCCCGTTTCTTCCCGTCCGCCCTCTCGAACGAAGTAATTAACGAATCCTCTTAACCCTAAGAAACGCATTGTAACGCTTTCGAATTGACTCCGTAAACATTGACAGTTGAAAATAGGTTCGAGATTATTTCTTCGGTTCTCGATTGCAGAATGTTTTTACGTCGAGACAGCGAAACGGGCGATACTATTGAAACAGGAGTATCCTATCAGACGGACAATGGGAGAAATATGTTTCAGGGAAACTGTCCGAGCGGAATTTTAGACCCTTCCGGTAGAGTTGGTTCGCGAACTTTAGGGCTGGCGGTCTTCGATCGAAGATTTTGTTAACAGTTGCAACCTAAAAATGGATAGCTGCAGTGGTATTCTAAGTACACTAAAGGCACTAGGAGACCCTTCGAACTACTATACCTACAGTTTAAATTCAGGTGCCTAGGGATCAGGTTTCCATTTTTACCACCACGGTATCAGGACCTAATCCTATCCATTTAATTAATTATTCAAGGAAGGTAGCAGTATGGTGGGACTTTCACGTTCTTACATAAGCGGGGACTATCTTCTAGTAGAACAAGTTGCTGTCTCTGACTTCTTTTACGTTATTTAAGGGTAAAAAGTATGCTTCAAATTTGGTACCTATGACAAATATTTTTGAACCAAATTTAATCAAAACCAAGAAAGGCTATAGTTGCCACGGTTCAACCTAATCCTAACTAGAAGAATCCGCTAAGGAAGTCAGTAGTTAACTACCCACTTTTTACAATGACAAGCCATCAGAGAACTTATATACAAATAGAAATGTCAAGGTTTCAGCGTCGTGTCAACCCTGGCGCGAGGTCAAGCCGCCCAGACAATGGTACAAACATTAATAACTCTCTTTGTCCCCGCCAACGTTGATGGGGTTTCTTAATATTTCTTAACGGATTCTTTGAATTCCTCGAATTTCATCTCATTAAGTTTGACCTGAAAAGGGAGTGTCGGATTTCGTCTTTGCTTGTTATTGGAAAAAAAAACTCGACAAAAATAAATATTTTAATCGCGTAATGGCTTCTTTGCGTTATTCTGGAATCTTTTCGAGGTAGATGATATTTTTTTTAATTTACAACATAAACATTTCTAAATGTGGTTAGGGATTAGAACCCACGAATTTCATACGCATGCTTCACTTTTATCTGAGGTAAGCGCAAGTTAGTGTAAGATTTTTAATCTTGTTGAATAGTATCTGTACAATCCTTTTTGGTATAACATGATAGTTTATACATACGTTTGTTATGTCATTGTATTTTATTAAAATTTCACTAGATGGGGTTGTGTCATAGGGCATCTTGTAAGTTCTGAATCGCGGTGACGAGATTTTTCCATGGCTATATATAAGAACCTAAGAATATGGTTTATTAAAAACAATTTACCAGAAGATCAAAGTTAAGTGGCATTAGAGCAAATTAATTCCTTACAAACATACGATAAGATATAGATATTGCGCAATTAGTGGGTTTATTTATATTTATATATTTATATTAAGTGTTAACTTTTTGTCATACAATTAAGTTGTTGAAACGCGAGCGTCCTCTCTCACATTGCAGTGCCCTAACAGGGTTTATAATGATCTAACTATAAGAATACCAACTGTACTGTAACTACATTAATGCAACAATAAATGATTGAGAATACTCAATCATTTATTGTTAAAATAATACTCAATAGAGTATTGAGTGAGAGTTAAAGTGAGTCAAGTGCAGAGGAAGTCCTCTGCACTTGCCCTCTGGGGCTTCCCAGAGGACAAATAGAACGGCCAGTAGGTATTTAGTACCTATCCTATATTATCCGGGGATGGAGTAGATACCCAACGGCGAATGATATTTTCCAAATCAGTTCAGAAGATTCAGAACATTTTAAATTCAAACAAATCATAATCTTTGAAAAGCTCTTCTTTTTTTTAAACAACACAGTATTTTGGCTCTTCCCAGCCTGATTATAAGCGAGAGAGGAATCCACATCGCGATGACAACATATTCGATACCATTCATTGCAATTGAGATTTCTTTGCATAACTATGGGGCGTGGTTATCCGGATATAAGCGGTCGCTTTATTGATCGACACTGCAATGCAATTAAAAAATAAATGGATACTGGTATTCTACGTCGGTACACTGTATTCTGTACTACATTACCGAAAAAACACGTCTAAAATGCTCTAAATCCACTCCCACACCGCAATATTAGCAGAAGCTAAGCGCTCCCCCCACGGGACAGTCGGTAAACGTTTACGAGAAAAAACACTGCAAATTCGCCTCAAATATACATGAGAAGTATGAGAGCGGGCCATTTGCAAAACGTTCGGTGCCGTCTGTCTGTAACCCGACATTGGGTATGAATAAGTAAAAGATCAGCCGCCTTGTTGCCTCGAGTAACAGCGGTTGTAAATTTGAGTTGCGTTACTGCAAGGGCAGGAGATAAGTGAAGGGTGTACATTGTTAATTCGGTTAGAAATATGAAGTATAACCATAAAGACATAAATGAATTTGACCATAAAGAAGTGGATCTCGTTGCCGGCTCATGTGTTTCCTTCTTCCTTTTACATGGATTCCTTCAAAAGGGGCGTGAAAAAACATCTTGCGGGCCAGTATGGCGAGGCTAACGGATAGGATATTTCGGTATCAAAGCCGTTGTCATCGCGGTGTCGGTTCCTTTCTTGCTAACTATCAGCCTGGGAGGAGCCAATATACTGCGCTACTTTATAACAAAAAAACATACAAAAAAAATTGGACAACAACACATACTTATGATTCTGTGGTAACTAAGGATCTGGTAGCTTAAGTACTTGTGTAACAGAAATCCCAAACAACGAGAATTCCACAACACCTAGACTCGAGACGTTATAGAAAAGTTCGTTTCCCATACTGACCCGGCTGGGGATGGAACCCAAGACTTCAGAGATGGCGCGACGCCAAAGTCCGGCCCGCTCGCCTCTCGGCTACGAAGGTCGTCAAAAAAGTGCTTTAAAGAAACAAAAAAAGTTAATATCCCCTTGAGATAAGTCCATATGTAGTTCTAAAATCGTACGGCAGAGGGCACGTAATCAAACCTAATAGGTTAATACAACAGAAAAATTCATCGCGAACGATAACTTGCAGTTAGCTCAGCTGTAAGAGCAGAACGCACGATACGTGAAGGGTTCGAATCCCATCAAGGGGAGATAAAATTTTCAAAGTTCCCTAGTACGTCAACATGTGTGTGTATACAATTTGTAGAAATATAATATGGAGTTAATTTCGCAGTGGAAGAAGTAAAGAGAGAAAGAAAATACATTTATTGACCACTACACAGAAGATACATGTTTACACAAATAAAATAAAATAAAAACAAAAAGAAGTACAAGAAAAAGTAAAAACAAAAACAAACATGAAATAGTAAAAAAAAAACAAAAAACTAGATGGGTAAGTGGTCAACTAGGCCACACCTCAGCTATATGCTGCATCAACGCAAGGCTGCTGCAGCGCTGGTATTATGGTGCAGCCTATTTGAGTGACCCTTAACTCAAGATATATATACAAAGAAGAAACTAAAAATAAAAATAAAAAAAAATAGATTAAATAACAAAGAAAAAGAAGACAAACCAACATAACAAAAAACAAAGAAGTAATAGCGGTGGAAAGTTATGTTACGTTAATTGAAGGTGAGTAACCGACTGAAAAATGGGAGTCGGTTAGTCACCCAAAGTGCGAAAGGTCCCAAGAAAGATTTAGTTCGTTAAATTATGCATGAGTAATAATTAGGGAAAAAAAACACATCAGCGAAATTTGGTTCCGTTAACTAAGCTTTGCTGAACACGATAACAGCAAATTCTACAACAAATTCATGCTCGTTTAAATGAAAACCTGTCCTTATTGGTAAAAGTACAAATATTTGCTACCAATTGTAAGGTAGCAAATATTTGTACTTTTACCAATTCTTTACCATAAAACCTTGCATTCGTCATACTAGCCAAAGAATATACGGATACACGTGAACTAGATGCAGATATTATGAGCACAGACTAATCAAAGTTGGGATGCAACACACGTGACGAGTAATTATACGCTCTCGACACAGACCAGTCAGCGGCGGACACAATGCTCCAGTCCATTATTATTATACCTACATCAGCCTACGTTGTGCTGGGAGGAATTATGTTTGAAATTATACGCTCTCGACACAGACCAGTCAGCGGCGGACACAATGCCCCAGTCCATTATTATTATACCTACATCAGCCTACGTTGTGCTGGGAGGAATTATGTTTGAAATTATACGCTCTCGACACAGACCAGTCAGCGGCGGACACAATGCTCCAGTCCATTATTATTATACCTACATCAGCATACGTTGTACTGGGAGGAATTACGTTTGAAATTCTGTTCCTGTACACGTGTAGGAAATCTATCTGATCTAAGTTCTCTCTAGTCCTAAATATTGTTCTCGTAAGATTAGGATAAATACTGATGTCTCTCGCCGTATTCTTCTAGGTAGGTTGCGAATCTGTTGTAGATTAAATTTTGGTTTAAATTAATTTTGACGATGCATAAGTGGTATATGAACTGATTATGATTATATGTTTGGAGGCACAATACATTGGCTAGAAATATTACGGTTCTAGTTGATGTCTGATACTTCGGTAGCGATATTTCAGGATTTCCCTCAAGATTTAGTGTCTAACCTTTCTATTTAGCAAATTTAATCAAAACCTAATTAGGAGCTTCTGCTAAAATGAGTAACAAACCACTCGTCTATTTATCTATCCAATCTAATTTATGTCATGAAAAAGATTTTTATGCAAACTAGTATCTACTCCATGATTTATTGACGATTTTTCAGTAATTTTGAATTTTAAGTAGAAAAAACAACCAACAAGCACAGCTCTTACTGCAAAATACAACTACAATTGTGAAAATTTGAAGAAAAAATACGAACAAGTAAATGCAATGTTTTGATATGATTGAGTTGGCGGTGTGATTGAAATTAAGGTAATCAAATTCAGTTTGTTAGAATTAAACTTCAAAATAAAATTAACTTGCTTTTTTTCTCATCTTCTTGCAAGCAAAAATTAAACCGAGAGTTTGACTGACTGTATCTACATACGGAGAGGATAGAATTTATATAGAATGGATCTTTGAAATACGTAAATCATTATATATTAATTATTAAAACTGTAACCAACGGTGCCAAATGAAGAATGTAAAAACAGCTTCAAATTGTTTTTACCTATCATAAAACGCCTACCCTGCGAACAGTGTACTCTATGCCCAACGAGCATGGCAGCTCATTTCGTAGTAAGCCTGGTATTACCGCGACTCGCTGATTCGGCTGGAGGTAACTCTTTATTTGCGTGTTCGCTGCTTTATTTTAAAGAGGCAGATTGTGACCCGAGCGACAGAAAGATGTAAGCCTTCTATAAGCGTCTCCTCATTTTAAGAGTACTTAAGCGTAAAACTGTCTATCCTGACTCATATCACTTGTTTGTACCGTCAAATAAGCCGATAATAATGGTCAATCTCGGATTGAGAGATAATATATTTGACGACCTCGGTGGCGCAGTGGCTAAGGTCGGCGGCCAAAGCGCGAAAGGTCCCGGGTTCGATTCCCGGTCGGGTCAATTTGGAAAACGAACTTTTCTAAATTGACTTGAGTCTGGGTGTGCTGGGATGACGCCCCCAGTTAGTATCCGTCGTCTGGTACTCATAGTACAAGGGAAAAACCTTAGTTTGAGACCAGGTGATAGGTGTGATTGTCTGGCGCATTCATTCATTCATTCATTCAATAATTTGATTGCTTGGCACTCAATCTTAAAAACAGTTAAATTTACATAAAAATATTTTCTAAAAGCATGCTTTACATTTAAATAACATATAGGAAGCGAGATATTTGCAAAAAAACAGTTTTAACTATGTAATGTTTATATTGGTAATAGTAGCTTAAGCATGTGTGTTACAGAAATCAGAAACAAGGAAGTTACCACAACAAACAGACCCGAGATAATATAGAAAAGTTAGTTTCCCATATTGACCCGACCGGCGATCGCACCCGGGACCTCAGAGATGGTGCGACGCCATAGTCAGCCAAATCTCAGCCTCTTGGCTACGGAGGTTGTCAAATATAAAGAGGGTTTTGTAACATTTGACCTTCAACTCGGTAAACCCGGGCCCAAGTTAATTTACAATAGTTAGTTTTTTAAATTAATTTCACCAAGAATATAATCACATTGAGTGCCCCCAAACAAAAATAATACCTAACTGCATGAGTTGAGTGTTTCAGAAATTAATTGCTTCCACAATCAACTAGGTACTTAAACATGATCACAACAACCGTGCATCGTAATACCTTAAGCTCTAAAACGTTAAAACGTATATTATATATTTATTAATAAGCGG
The DNA here is from genome assembly GCA_037074685.1 of Glyphodes pyloalis. Classification (NCBI taxonomy): domain Eukaryota; kingdom Metazoa; phylum Arthropoda; class Insecta; order Lepidoptera; family Crambidae; genus Glyphodes; species Glyphodes pyloalis. Next base: position 20,466,144 of record JAYKKO010000002.1, on the reverse strand, counting down.
AATATACCCGTCCGTTGAAAACGGACAAACAAGTGTATCCCGAAATATCCGGGAGCATCCCTAGTAATTCCGTTTTCTAATAATCCCGCGAAGCCCTTTCTTACTGGGACCTTTAATTAAAACAAAAACCATTTTCCGATGAGGAAGAGCTTTCGAAGGGTATTTCGGACGTGAGTTGTTACTTTTTAGGGCTCCCGACAGGGAATGGAAAAATAAACCCTTGCATAAACACTTTTTTTTAATAAAAGATACGGAACATTTTGTGGTAGAATGTTAACTGACAAATGTTAAAAACCGATTTCAAATAAAGTAAAATAGGTACAAATCATTAAAAAGGACTACTACTTACTATACAGAAAAATGGATGTCTTAGGCAATAAGTATATAGGTATTATTATGTATTACGAAATGTTCCAAATGTACAATTATAATAAATTAACGGGTCAAAACGAGACACCATTTTTATTTAGCGTAAAAGGTACTAAACATAAATGGTGTTTTTAATGGAACGCGAAAGTCTTAAAGTTTACAACAAATAACAATTCGAATACAACATAATCATCACGAAAGTGTTATTTCACAAAAACGTTTCACTTTTTCACTCTGAAAATCGTAGACGAATATCCAATTCAGAGACAGACGGAATTTTTGACGTCACTTTGGAGTGACAGCGAAAACGCCATTTCAAAATGGCCGCTTTTGAAACAGACACTCCATCTGTACCGGTCAGAGAGAGATGTTTCAGTTCACTTTATAAACCTTAGCTGGAATGAAAATTTGATGAAGATTGGGAATATATTTTATACTAGCGTTCACCTGCGTTTTTGTCTGCGTTGGGTTAGTTGTTTGCACATAGCAAGCGAGTTGTATAATGATTAAAAAAATAAAAATATACCATTTTACTAGCTTTTGCAGCACGCGCTTCGCACGTGTCTGCTAAAAGCTAGTATTCCATTTTATATGTGCATTTTATCCTATTTTTGAAAAGCGTGTAACACCTTTTTTTAGTGTTCTTGCTGCCAAAATGTAACACGTGTTTATGCAAAAATCTGGGATATAACGTGTGGACTAATGCAATGTTTTATTTCTTATCGCTATAAGACACTATCGCGTCAAGGTTTTCCTAGTGCTAAATATAATTTTAGTATAAAAAATAAAATATTTAGCACTAACATAAGCAGTAGTTAAACATTTGGTTCACTGTGCGTTTATTCAAGAGTTAGTACATAAGTAAGGCTCCGTTTACAGTTTGGTTAGTGATTAATCAAGTGCATATACTTTCTGCGAGATTTCCAGAGGATCCCCCCTGGGCGAACCCAGGAATAAAACGAGTCTCCACAATTTTACTGCGTCCAAATTCTTTTACCGTACAAATAAAATGTCCCGATGTAAAAGGTGGGACAGCATAAGTCAGCAGGTGCTCTCAATAACTGTCCTGATAAGTGCACTGGTACGGGACGCCCGTAGAGATAGACCAAGAGCTAGATGCTGGCAAAGTTAAAACATTGAAAATTGTTTGTTTTATCAGTGATTTGAGACGAATTTATTGTTATAACTTGATTTATATACATATGAAAATCTATAAAATGCAAATTTCATGGCTAACTTTTTTGTTTTTTGTGTTATTAAAGATCTTAATACCTAAATCTAATGCCTAATGACATTTTCTGACAGTTAAATTTAAGTACAATATAATGGTGGCTACTACAATTTAAAGTACAATAAACTAAATTCATAAAAAAAAAGATTTGTTACATCATCTTCTTAAATTGTTAAATTAAATATGACAGCGTACATTGTCTTTATCACAAAATTAAAACCAATTACTTGTATTATAAAAACAGATAAGTGTATACTTACTTATATACATAGTCTAACACCCAGCCATAAAACAAAATTGATAATTATATGTATTTCCTTCAAACATATAAATCGAAATAGTTGATATTATTTTAAAAAATTAAAAAGCATAGGTACCTAAACTTCTAAATTAGTAGAACGGGTTTTTTAAAAAATCCACAGGGTTATAACTCTTAAAATCCGCATCCGTAATGCGGTTCAACGAATTTGTACATGGTCTGACCAAATAGATGAAGAGGATTATAAAAGTGAATAAATAAATAAATAAATAAATGCGCCAGACAATCACACCAATCACCTGGTCTCAAACTAAGGCTTTCCCTTGTACTATGAGTACCAGACGACGGATACTAACTGGGGGCGTCATCTCAGCACACCCAGACCCAAGTCATTTGAGAAAAGTTTGTTTTCCAAATTGACCTGACCGGGAATCGAACCCGGGACCTTACGCGCTTTGGGCGCCTACCTTAGCTACTGCGCCACCGAGGTCGTCAAAATATATAATAGTATATTACATCTTCCCTTGCACTTTAAGTTAACTAGTTTTAGCGAACTTTTTAGTTCCTATACTTGTATTAAAAATAACGTAATCCAGTAGACGTTTATCTCCTGGACTAAGACACCTAGCACTGCGGGTCTCTGATTGTATCATGTTAGCTACTAACCCACAACTTGTTCCAGTTTGAAGCTGATTGAAATTGGCTTTGTCTTGTTAAACGCGTTTCTTCATTATCTATATGTAATAATATCTCCAATTTATTTAATATAATGCAAAAAAGGATACATTATTTTCGATTGAAATAGCCGCCTTAAAAGTATCATAACCATATATTTCCCTTCATGATTGACCTCATTCCACCTGATGCTAAGTGGTAATGAAGTCCTAGCTTAAGGGTGACAACTACAGCATAATATATATATATAATACTTATTCTTGCTTGTTTATATATATTTGATAGTTTCCGTAATATCTCTAGCTTAGGCATAACGCTTAGTAGTTACTATTCTTGTTTATTATGTTATTTTTTTTAGATAACTTATGCACTTTTTCACTATTACCGCCACCCGTAAACAAACTTTCTGCATGACCCAAAGGTTGGCTGGTAGAAAATAAAGAGTATAAATAAACCACAGATAATAAATTTCCAAATTATACAATATGAGAAAATAAATTAAGCTCCCATATAATTTGTTTAATCTATGTAGGTACAAGTTATTCATCTGTGTTGGTACAAATAATTATCACGCCCTGATATAAAAATAGCTACTGAAAGCAACTCGTCTCCCACCACCGGCACTCAACAAAAAAAGAACAACGTATCTAATAGCCCGTAAAATATATCCGGCCGATATGAAGAGGCAAAAGTATTACTCTAGAGCGCTCATATCACCTGTAGTGTCCTTATTGAAGGGGTTATTGAGTAGGCGGACACGGAGGGTCCTTGATTTTACAGGTAGGTAAATGCCGTCGTGGGTCCTGCACAAAAGATTATAGGAGGTTGTTATAAGAAGATGAACAATAGAGTCGGCTGAGGGGGATGTGAAAGGAGTGAGCTTGATTTGTGTGGCGGGTATTCTTTAGGTTTTGGGATCTGAAAAGGTTGTGTGGGTTTTCGGAAGATGCCTTGTCTTTTCTCTTGTTAGATTTTCGTTATTTCAACGTTGGTTAAAGTATAATATCTAAGTAATAACTATACAATATCTTACTAGCAACTATACAATATTAAACTAATTAAACTAAGCCATACTAACCGTCTGTCCGTCTGTTACTCTTTCACGCCTAAACGGCTGAACAGATTTTGATGAAATTTGGTATAGGTATACGTTGAATCTCAAGAACAGACATAGTTTACTTTTTATTAGAAAATAAGGGGTGGATGGGGGTAATACCACCTTTAAAAGTTTATATGGAAAAATGTTTATTTTTGAAGTTAGGGGAGAAAGGGGTAAAACCGACCATGAAAGGATGTAGTCCACGCGAACGAAGTCGCGGGCACAGCTAGTAACTATATATGACCACATAATTATATTTAGTAAATGCACATTTTATAAAGGAACCAAAATATTTAATCACTTAGCTTCTTATATTAAAGCATTAAATTTTCCTAACTTTAAATCAAGACTAAAAGCATGGTTGACAGAAAATGACTTTTTTTTTAATTTAAATGAATATTTTGGTATCAAATATAGTTAAGTTCATATAATCTACCACTCATTTTGTAAAATTGCATACCCGATATGGGTAACTGTTGAAACTTTTGACTGCTAATGTATCACCAACAATGTAATCACGGTTTTTGCAATGATTTTGATTTTTTTTAATTATATAATACAGTATAGAAAAAATATTATTTATGTAAACTTAAGATCTACGCATTCGGAACAAGATAGTACAATTGACATCTGATCATCATTGTTCCAAAATAATTAATACTGAACCTCTTTATTTATGACAGTAAACGGAATGATAAAAAGTTATAGTTCTTTTTAAATATTAGAATATTAGAAATTTTTTATCTCCCCTTGCGGTGCGGAAATCGAACCCACGACCTTCACATATCGCGTGTGCTGCTCTTACCAACTTTTAAATAAAATAATATATATATTTTTTGGTTTCTAATATTTAAAGTTCGCTTGTAAGGCGTATAGTACTATAAAAAAATAAAATCAATTATAGTTCTGTTATCACATAAATTCTGTGCAAAACAGTTCAAGGATGAACTGACCTCGGTGTTACGACAAATAACATCCACAATATACAAAACCTCGTAACAACAGTTCGAGAATAATATCGGTGTAATGGTAAAGTTCTGATTAGTTTTAATGAATAAGGACATTTTTTTATTCTATTTTATTATATTTTTTTATTCTATTTTATTATATTTTTTTATTATATTTTATTATATTTTTTTATTCTATTTTATTATAAGAGAGGTAGGGCAAAGCGATGTATCGCTCGAACTGGAGCAGCCCGACTGGTGAAATACCTCCACCTTACAAAGACCGCAAATAACAATCACTTTTGTGTTGTTGTGTTCCTGCGTGTGAGTAAGGTTTCCAGAGTTCCTGGGGGGTGCTACATTAGTAGCAGAGGTCAACCCTTTAAGGTACGGACGACACGTCCAGTAACAGATTTATTATGCTGTACTTGTCACCCTTAAGCTAAGACCTCATTACCACTTAACATCAGGTGGGTTGAGGTCAATCTTGTAGGCCAATATAAAAAAAAAATCAATAATTAACAGTAATGAAGCAACTAACCCATTACACCATACAATAAGAAACTTGGTCTTACAAAACAAAACATACACCAATAGAAAACATTCACCTGATTGTAACAAAAGTAGAGGACACCTGTTCAAGCTGAACAAAAACTATTACCGCTTAATTTTCAAATCTAACTGCAAAATTTTAAGGTTGAATTCACAAACGATTCATCTCGTAAAATCTCGAACTAATCCTTCCTCATTCCGACATAATTCCTGCTTTCCCGCAAAACGGATTAAGCGAAGCATTTTAGTCAGACGCTAGTGAAATCTAGACTTCAGTTCGATAATCTCGGGTCCTATTCTGCAGACGAGTCGACGACTTCTCGAGACGTGCAGAATACATCCCCAGGGATGCGCTGAATTGGTAAATGAGATTCGGAATGCGGCATTGGAGTGCTCGATTAGCTAAGATTTAAAAAATAATTCGAACTTTTAAAGTCAGAAAGAAATTTTGATGATAATTGACTGGGAGGTTCATTTGCATGAAAATTGTTTTCGTTGCTGTACAACAAATGTAATTAACGACCTTCGTAGCTGATTGGTGACCTGTCTAGACTTTGTCGTCACGCCATCTCTGAGGTCCCGTGTTCGATCCCCGATCGGGTTAATATGGGAAACGAAATTTTCTACATTGTCTTGGGTTCAGACTTGTGGTTCCGTCGTTGTTTCAGATTTCTGTAACACAACTGCGTTATACCTACTGATATTATAAATGCGAAAGTAACTCTGTCTGTCTGTTACGCTTTCCCGCTTAAACCTCTCAACCGATTTTGATGAAATTTGGCATAGGTATACGTTGAACCTCAACGGACATAGGCTACTTTTTGTTAGAAAGTAAGGGGGGGGGGTAATTCCAACATTGAAAGTTTATATGGAAAAATGTTTATTTTTTAAGTTAGAGATATGAAAGTTGGCACAAATATATCTCAAGAAAATTTCTATTCAAATCTAATCTGTTTTTTCGTGAAAGAGTAACAAGTATATGTAAATACAATTATATCAGATTTTTTTTTAGCAGCGCAGTATATTGGTTCCTTCCAACCTGATGGTAAGCAAGAGAGGAACCCACATGACAACCTATCCTAATAAACCTATCCGTTAGCATAGATATTCATACATACATTCAGTCATCCAAAAATTCAAACTTTCTGACTACCTGACGCCTTTATAATATTAGTGGCAAATTCAATTAACTTACAATAAGTAAAAACATCCTTACCTATAGATTAAACTAATATTGCTTTAAACAGTCTTGCAATCGGTCGTCCATAGATTGAGAACACTATTCGCCTCAAAATATGTACAGCGCGAGCAATAGCATCTAAACACTCGAGCTCTTAAGCTGTAACCTTAAGGCTCACTTTAGAACGAAGCTCCGTATTATTTGTGCACGTGACTGCACATATTGCCGCGACGCTGCTGTAAAGGGGAACGATTCGCATTTCGATTTGAACGCGAGAGCTTATCTGGTGCACACAACGGTATGTGCAGGAAATCAGAGAAAAATGCTCCACTTGATAATATTATATTACAAAGGCTTTGAAAATATTTGCAAATTTCTAGTGCAAATATTATTATTTTACAGTCAGCATTTAGTTGTTTTAGCGAATACTGTGATCCAACCTCCAGAGAACTTTTGGCTACAATTTTATTTTATTTCCGACAATCCCCCTTTTTTTTTAAATTTTTCACTGATTTTTCGGTACTATTTGTAGCTACCATGTTTCAACTACATGACATATATTTTTTTTATAAATAAAAAGTAGTTAAAATAGACTCTTTGAGCTAGATTATAGTTTCTTTTCCTTTTTTTATGATAGTGTGATTCTGCCTCTGTGGATTGAATTTACTATTATTATAAACGCGAAAGTTTGTAAGATATGGTTTTATAAACTGCTATTGCATTGCATTCCTATAAATCAGTTATATAGCTTGTAAATGTCTTAAAACAACATTAATACAAGCTCTATTAATCATAAATGGTATCGTACAAGCGTAGATTATTTTTATACTACTTCCAATATACGTCATAATTGGAAAACGATACTATTCAAGGTCAAAGTCAATATTTTTTATTTAAATAGATTACATTAGTATGACTTATGCTGAGTGAGGCCCTTTTATTTGGGACATTACGCCTTGTCATGGTCTGCACCGCCCAGCTGACGAGGAGATCGATTTCTTGTTTTATTGTATATATATTTTTATGTCGTTATCTCTTTGTCTCCTCTCTGTATATGTGTATTTATATGACAATGTTGTGATGTCTTTTAGTAATAAATGTTTCTTTCTTTCTTTCTTTCTTTCTTTCTAGTAATACTTATGAATAGTCTGTATATAAACCAAAAAAAGCTACCTTACCTAGCTATTGACAGTCGATAGTGTAATACTATTGTATTGATAGTATTTTTTTTTATTTAATACGACAATACTATAGCTACCTGAAGTGGCAGTGAGCAGGGCAAATAGTTTGACATACCGATGGCCGATGGGCAAACAGGTTCTCGAATGGCGACCATGCACAGGAAAGCGCAGCGTGAGACGGCCCCCCACCAGATGGACCGACGACATAGTTAAGGTCGCGGGGAGCCGTTGCGCGTTGGTTACAGGCGGCACAGAACCGCACGCTGTGGAGAAATTTAGGTGAGGTATTTGCCCAGCAATTGACATCGATAGGCTGATATGATGATCAGGATGATAGCTTTAATACGTAAAAAGAAAAAAAATACTATAAATGATTGCTTCCAATCCATAGTATTTGTTACTTTTTAAAGTCGATACCAGTCAGTTGGGTACCACTTTTACACGTTTCATGCGGCAGGTAAGCCGCGCCATGTCGCGCTGCATTGAGCGCTTTAGGTCGCGTTTTCAATGGCGGCAATGGTATTTTGTGGCAATAATGCTACCGTTATGATCAAGAGTTTGACTTGCAATAGAAAACTGAAGAGTGGTAGGCATAGCGATGGAGCAGCCCGACTGCTGAAATGCCCCCACCTTACAGAAGACCGTACCCAAATAACAATCACTTTGGTGTTGCTGTGTTCCTGCGTGTGGCTAAGTTTTTCAGAGCTTCCAGGGGGGGGGGGGACTACTAGTTTAGTAGCGGGGTCAAGCCTTCAAGGTAAGGGCGACAAGTCCAGTAACAGCTTTATTATGCTACACTAGTCACTCTTAAACTTAGACCTCATTACCACTTAACATCAGATTCTGATGGGATGAGGTCAATCTTGAAAATAAACGAAAAATCTTATGATAAAAATAGAGATATTAAACACTCATTCTTCAGACTTTAATAAAACGTTTGAGATTATCCACTGCAGTGGAGATAGGATATTGCAAGGTAATATTGGGCTCTTGACAAGCTCCACTGTGACATGCTTACAATAAAAATTATGCGATATGAAGGAAATTGCATACAAGGTGAGGCTTGAATAATGGCAATATTTTTCCTGGGCTTCTGTGAAGGTAATATTAAAGGATGATTCCAGGTAGATTTTAAAAATATCCTTGGAAAATCGCTATAAGCATCCTGTAAACTAATTACTATGTAAACAATATTATGCAATTCTTTCATCTCACTCCCCATTTGCGTCAAGATGGTAAACGAGTGTTACTTTATTATGTAGGGTCTGGGTGTTGTAGTACCATTGTGGTTTCTGTACCTTAATCCCATTTCACTTCCTTAATTTTAGGATATGTTATATTAATTTATAAAACATATGTTTGTATGTAATTTTTACTTAACATAACTTTGTAATTTTTATGTCATTTCGTGCGTTCATTAGTAAGTAACGGACCCCTTTCATTAACTACAGAAAAACATTTAGCGTTCTTTTACTTAAATTTTTAGTTACTTATTCTAGATTTAGATTTCATGGTTACCTTTTAGTTTTCTGTATATAAATAGCTAACCCAGCGAACTCTGTTCCGCCTTAGAGGCAATAAATAATCAGATTTTGGATTCCGGTAGAACCGGATAAAAATAATCCTATGTCTGTCTCCAGGTTCTAAGTGACCAATTTTCAGCCTACAGTACAACCGTTTGTCAGTTTTAAATAGTGAAACTAACACGTCTTTCTTTTGTATATATGCAGATTTTCGCCAGCTTGTGTTAATTTCAAACTAAACGTAAAAAAATATCCGCAAAATCTCGCGAAACTAAAATAAACCCGGGTTTACAGTTGACATTAGCCGAATTGGCGATAATCGTTGCCATTTCAATTATAATGGCCGCTGATCAGAGCGCACTTTGCGGACGCTTTCGAAGCAGACATTAGCAGTGCCAGCGCTAAGCGGAGCGGACGTTTTGCGCGCGAACATTAAGCGGATTGGGGCCCGTGCAGCGGTAATGTGTGCGTGCAGTTAACTTTATATCTTACTAATGGGCGAAGGGTTTAAGCGTGCGTTAATAAGTTCGTTTAGAAAGTAATTATTTTTTATGGTAGATTTTTGACGACCTCCGACGAGTAGACGAGAGGCAAGCGTGCCGGACTTTGGCGTCGCGCCATCTCTGAGGTTCCGGGTTCGGTCCTCGGTCGGGTCAATATGGGAAACGAACTTTTCTATATTGTCTCGGATCTGGGTGTTGTGGTACCGTCGTTGTTTCTGATTTCTGTAACACAAGTGCTTTAGCTACTTACCACAGAAGCAGAGCAATGTATTTGATGTTGTCCAATATTAATTTATTAGTTTTTAATAGTTAGGTACTACAAATTAATAGAATCATAATGTCATTAAAAAAATTTAGCCACTGATCTCTCAAAATTTAAATGAACATAAAAAAGAGATTATACTAATTTCCAGTTCCAATATTTGAAAAACGGTCCGTTCTATTACGGGTAGTATAATTTATACGAGGCGTAAGCTAAAAACGTCTGGCGGACAACTGATGACAGCTATACGGAACAGTATTATTTAGCGGTTCGTAGTCGGTTGGAGAAAAATGGATTGCCATTTTTGACACATTACGAATTGTAAAATAGTAATTGATAAATTTTCAGATAGCTCCGTAGTAAGGAGGTTAGAAGGTTGGGTTCTAAACCTGAATCCCGTGGGATACATTTCTACTGTGACAGGTTTTCCCACTTGAACTATACTATTACAGGCTGAAAATCCCTGATTGTCCGACAAAAATGATAATTTTGTGCTTCGGAACTCACGCAAAGCCGCTGGTTACAACTTAGAGACAAATATATCCAGGATTATGGGTAATTGTAGCAGCTCTTGAGCTCCATAATAGATGTCAGAATGTGGACGAGCGCTCGCGTAGCGTAAAGTCGCAAAATAAACTAAAGATACTGGAAATAAAAGCTCAAAAATAGATACAACGTTTCTACATTATCCTAACATAATCTTTAAGCCTGTCTAAGTTTTATTTTTGTACGACAAAAATACCTCGTCCTCTGTCCGTTCGACGGCAAATTGAAAAGGGCACAAGATATTTATCGTAAATATCTCGTTACAATAGAATTATGAGGCAATAGGAGGTACAATCTGCGAGGGTGGATTACGGTGCTCCGACCAAATAAGAATTCGTTCAATCTTGAATTGTGTCTACCTCGTGTGCATATGCGTTGTTTTGCAAAAGGACAGTCCTGTTTTTTGAACCCCGACGCAAAAACGACGGGGTGTTATAAGTCTGACGTGTCTCTGTGTATGTGTGTATATGTCTATGGCATCGCAGCTCCCGAACAAATGAACCAATTTTGAGTTTGATTTTTTGTTTAATAGATTATGTAAATGTTTTGGCCAAAATGTTGGAAACAATTGGAACAATGGCTTATTCTACTCTATAGCCGAACCCAGAACCCTCTACTCATGACCATAATTAAGCCAGTAGGTCATCAAGGTGTGACAAATGTTATTGCTTTATCCTTTATTTAAACAAACAAAGCTTGGACACGCCAGTCTAGCACTTATTTCTGTGATCTTCGGATTTCGTATTTTAATGGTAACGTTTTTTTTTCAGGTAAGAGGGCCCTTTCATGTGTTTCGAGAAGTTTTGGTGAGTCGTTGTTTTCTGATTTGTGTTTTATTCGGCCGCTTTGATGTCGGCCTACAAAAGGGATGGAAAAACAAGTCATAATAATAAAACTAAAATTATGTTTTGAACCGTTTTACAATGAATTTTGTTTTTGATAAAATTTTATAGGAATTTAATTAATAAAAAATTAAAACAACATATCTCACATAATACTAGTGACATATTGAATTACTTTAATACGAAGCAAATCCAGCTAATTTAATTTAAAGTGTTTTATTAATAATGGCCCAAGTGCAAGGTAAAAAATGAACTCAAGAGTAGTTTTAAAAAATATATGTTTAGAAAATAATAAAAATACAAACTGAAGGAGAGCTAAATTTTGACAGAATAGAAAGAACAATATAAATGACAGATATAATATACGTAACTATAAATATTCTTCTACGAAGTAATCCGTAACAGTTTATTAAGTATATAAAAACCAATTTAAATGTACTCCAATGCAATGACAATATTATTATATATTCTATATATTATGCTGTTACTAATATACACTTAGTAATTAAAATTCAAATGTAGTCAAGATACTAGCTGACCTGTCAAAGTTCGAAAATTATCAATTTTGTTTATTGCAATTTTTCAAATATATAAATTAAACAAATCACAGCTCTGAAACATTCGCGTTTTCCAAGTAGCACAACTACAATATTTATTTTGTCCAAGTAAAAACGTCTATCATTCCAAAATGGCTTTGCAACATTTTGTCGGCATCCCAACTAAGTAACTCACAGCAGAAATCCATTTCACTCCACTCCAGCTGAACGGGAAGGAATGAAAGAATTTATATCATTGAAAACTCAGTGCGATGTAACGTACGTAGAGCGCATCTCACATAAATATTAGAAGGCGGTATACATTTCTATTTTCTCGAGACGATGCAAGATAAATCGTCCATCTTAGATGAAAGCCCCTATATCTTGGAGCGGTAGCAGTTTGCCAATAAATTCAAAATCAATCTAAATGGTAGACGCGGACTTTGAGACGGGGTTTCGCTGTCGGCGGACGGGGGAAAAGATTTCTTTTAAAAGTACTAATTTAGTCCATGCTATAAAAACTACCGTACAATATGAAGTATCATTTATTTTAGACAAATGAATTATTGTTTAAACAATGCCTCTTATTTTTCATTACAATGTCAGATCCATACTGTACATTATAGAAGCAACAAATGTTTGAGTATTAAAGATGACATTTTACTTGTACGTTGAAACAATGGTATTTTGTCTTGTATGTATTAGTAATGGATCTTTTCTAATGATACATTGCAATATAAGTAGCAATTTTGAAAACAATATATTCTTAAATGTTGATAACGCATATTCAAATACATTTTTATGAAAACCTATGCGTTGGCTTGAAAAAAAATATGGGGTCCAAGAGATGTTACGCATTTTTATTCAGATACCGTTTATGAAATCATGGTATACGTTTTCTAAATGCTTTAAAATTATTAACTATATAAAAGTTAAATAGTACTTTTTTAATTGAAATCATTTTTCAATCTTCAATATAAAGCAATAATAAATGCAGTAATAAGAACACACGTACCTGTTTTATTTTAATTAAAAAACATGTTTTCGTTTTTGTCTTTTTTAAACAGTGAAATTTAAATTGCAAATAATTAACGAAACGAAATTGCAATAACGTAATATATACATTCTTAGAAAAATAGTGCTTCATACTAAAAGACCTGGCCAGCAGTAAATTGCATTTTGAAATGAATGTCAAAATGCATCCGTTGTCTCAACATAAGCTCAGCTGGTCTAGCCGAGCACATTTGTTGAGCACCAGCAACATACGAAGAAATGCAGCAGGCGTCGGTGCAACGGGGATTTATCGCAGTCCTTCATTTGAACTGAGCGAAACCTATTACTTGCTTTATGTTGAAGTTTTATTTGTACACAACTATTATACCAGTTATTTTTAACACCCTTTTAAAGCTGGGGTTATAACTAACTATGTATGTAACGGAATCTTTGATCACGATTTTCACCGGTTTCTAAACGTCTTTTTTATATTTACACTTTAAGATTGACCTCATCTCGCCTGATGTTAAGTGGTAATGATTAACTTAAAATATTGCATAAGCCTCAAAGGCTGATGACAGCACAATTATTTGATAAAAAAAAAACAAAATATTAAATTAATTGTATTCATAATATATGGAATAAATAATTGTTTAAAAAAACTTAACGTCATCTAATACAAAAAAATAATTAGATAAGGTAGACTTAACATTTATGCTATCTCTAAGAGTTAGATTACCACTAAATTTCAGATGCATTTTCATTAAATATCATATATACAACTATTTACAGTTATAGTTAAAAGTTGGCATGATGTCACTTCTTTGTAAGGTTTTTTAATAAATTGTGATGACAACACACACCTCGGCTGAGCTTTGGTGCGCTATATCATCATCAATTTGGATTTAATTGGTGAAGAAAAAACATGTTTTTGTATTTTAAAAAATCTAACAAACTTAACTTAATTTTTTTACCATGTCTTCTTACCTATGGTTTTTTTAAGATTATCGAGTGTTAATCATGTAACATCAACATACGCATTGAAATATCAGCTTTAATTCAAACCCCGGCTTTATAAAAAGGTTGCTGTCAAATCATTTTTGATTTCTTATTGAAATATGATACCACTTCCCAATCCAAATTGTTATTGGTTTTAAAAATGATATCTCAAACATTCATTTTGTTACTGTTTGGTAGAATAAAAATATTAAATTTGTGGAGGGAATATATTGTAACACATTTTGTACACTATGGGAGTTTAAATTAATTACGTAACGTTTAAGATAGAACTATTAAAATACTATTTGGCGCAGCGAACGTTGTACCGCCAATTATTTCACAATTTTTTACTTTTTAAACTTTCTTTGGACTTGTGGTTTATAGCAAAACCACAATCTTTCTCTAGTTTTAGCAAGACTAACGAACCACGATTCATTTTACATTAATAAAGGTTTTATCGATTTGTTAAAAATGTATGAGAAAAAAAGTAGCCTCTCCTCTATTAGTGACAAAAAAATGTTTAAAAACTACTTTAATATGAATTCGCAATATGTGAACTATACAACGTACTAATTTTAATAGGAAATGCACATAACCTACAAAAAATAAAGCGAAAAAAATCGTTTCAATTTAAGGACAGACGTGATCGGGGTACGCTTATTAAATATGTACATAGATAGATTTTAAGTACAATGATAGGTAGACACATTTATTGCACAGAAATTGGTTTTACAGTCACATTACAGTACAATGAGGGTTTCTGCGTTTGAAAAATCCACCAGATGGCGATACGTAAGCGTGAGGTCCTACTGTTTTGTGATTGGTCATGGTTTACATGACATTGACAGACATGTCACCATGACATTTAAATCACCAATCAATCAACAGTTGGACCTCACGCCTACGTATCGCCATCTGGTGGATTTTTCGAACGCAAAAACCTTCATTAAAGCGGTATTATTGCTAGAAAGCAATATGTCTTCCAAGCAACCTTCAGGTTGGGAAAAAAGTAAATATCGAGAAACGGTTATAAATAATAGCAAATAATATATTTCATAAAATTTTAACAGAAATGAAAGAAAAACTACAAGATGAATATCATAACGTGATGAACAAACAAAATACAAAAGTTTAAATTATCTAAACGAGCAGTGTGCGGAAGCAATTATGTATGATACTATGTAAACAAGTCTAATCTGCCTCACGATGTGATTTATATGTTTTCACACATGTACCTTATGTGGAACAGAGAGGGGACTACACTAACCGTGCTCTTAAAGACCTCAATGGACCATTACTGCCTCAGTTACAGCAAATGTGCTGTTACATATTAAGGCAAAGTAACTTATAACGTAATGCGTAGTCGACACACACTTAATGGTATTAGTTATTTTGGCTGGGACGGCGGCTCTGTCCCATATAAGGACCGGCGAAGTGATGTGTTTAATTATCTTAAGGTCGCTTTTGGTTGCTGCTTCTGAAGAGTACTTTACTTTTCAGGCAATTAAAACAGAAGAGGACAGGATCAAAATCTTTCATTAATTTATAAAAATGTTATCGTATTATTATTTTTTTATAAAAAAGGTTTTTCGATTTTATTTATTTAATTAAAAACTTTATTGCACAAATAGGTACAACAGGTGGACTTAATGCTAGGGGCATTCTTTACCAGTCAACCCTTGGGTCATGCAGATAGTTTGTATATGGGTGCGGTAACATGGTAACGATTCAATATTATATGTATCCTGTTTGTAAATAACATCATTATGACATGATATTTTGACAAAAGTAGCTAGTACAAAAAAGGTACATATTGGTATCGGGAGAAAATTTGTCCGATTAATGTACAGACAAAAAGAGCAGACGTGAGCTTGGATACTTACTAAAAATTTTTTTATTTTTTTATATTGCACTTCAAGATTGACCTCATCCCACCTGATGTTAAGTGGTAATGAGGTCCTAGCTTAAGGGCGACATGTACAGCATAATACATCTGTTACTGGACTTGTCGCCCTTACCTTGAAGGCTTGACCCCTGCTACTAATGTAGCACTCCCCAGGATCTCTGGAAACCTTACTCACACGCAGAAACACAACAATACAGAAGTGATTGTTATTTGGCTGCGGTCTTCTGTAAGGTGGAGGTATTTTACCAGTCGGGTTGCTCCAGTTCGAGCGATAAATCGCTATGCCCTACCTATCTTAATTATGATAATTATGGTTTAAGTATGTTTAAGTGATTTAAACGAGCCGAGGATAGAGTACTTTATTTAAAGGAAATTTAAATACAAGATGACGGTTTCAAAATCATTAATTAACTTTAAACAAAAATCGTTTTATTTTTGACCGATTTCAAAAAATACTGTCGAATTGAGATACCTCATTTTTTAACTCGGTTAAAAATAGAATATTAACTGGTCAGTCAACCGAGTTACTTTTCATTACCTGTCAAAATACGGTTCCTTTAAAAGATTTTTTATGTTTTTCACTCATATAGTACAATGTGACGTCACATTTTTACTTTTCAACACACTGAATTAAATAGTTTAGAAGCACTTTAAAGGAAATTTGCATAAAAAATATGGCCGATGAAACATAGAGTCCTCTTTGGCAGCATTGATACCTTAAAATTTTTTGTGAAAACGTGTCGACATCCCACTTACTCAATGGCGTCCATAATTCAAACAACTTATAATAAAACAAGCTGCTATTTTTTCCAACGTTTGAAAAATCACACCCAAGACATCGAGTACCCCAATTCCACTAGTAAGTAACTTCAAAGAATATCCATTATTACGTCATTTTCTGGGGAAAATAAATCAATCATAAGGAAAACAATGCTCCAGGCTTTTTCAGCCGTCGACGGAAGCATTAGTGCTTCCCGTCAAAGTGACAGCTACAGCCGCGTCACTCTGTCAGACCTCCTAATGTATTTCTCGTTTCCTTTACACGTGAAGTTACGTCATAATTTTTTTTTTCGTAAGCGAGGCTATTCTAGCAATAGTTTTCCTTTGAGCGCTACAATATTATATGACATGGTTCTAAGTGAGCTACACGTAGCGATAAGTTAGATACTGCTACTGTAACTAATCTACTGAGTTTCTTACCGGTGTCGTCTCAATAGAAATAGGTTTTGAACCTTCATTAGAATCATTTTACATTGTATTCAATGACGATTTTTATTTTTTTTATATTGCACTTCAGGATTGACCTCATCCCACCTGATGTTAAGTGGTAATGAGGTCCTAGCTTAAGGGTGATAAGTACAGCATAATTATTCTATTACTGGACTTATCGCCCTTACCTTGAAGGCTTGACCTCTGCTACTAACGCAGCATCCCCCAGGAGCTCTGGAAACTTTACTCACACGCAGAAACACAACAACACAGAAGTGATTGTTATTTGGCTGCGGTCTTCTGTAAGGTGGAGGTATTTCACCAGTCGGGCTGCTCCAGTTCGAGCGATAAATCGCTATGCCCTACCTCTTTTAAATTCAAAATTCAAAAGTGTTATGTGTAACCTACATGAATCAAGAAATATTTGAGTTTGAGTTTAGATTATATTATTAATGTTTGACTTATTTACTCTTACTTAGTCTTAACTTACTTTTTTGGTATTGACTTCCTTAGTCAATATAAATACTATGTTTTAAAATTATTTGCAATAGGAATGTTACTGACTCCTTTCCTTCGTAACAAGGGATGTCTCGATCATCTAGGCTGTGCATTTCAAAACAGTAAGAGACTAGTGTTGGCGCACAATAGATAATGTATCGATTAGAATTAGATCAGACCATCTTAAAATACCAAAATATACTTTGTCGTTTTCTGTATAAAAATAAGGAAAGCCATAATTTTTCTGTTAATGTTTCAAAAGGCGTCGTAAGTCAATATAAGAAAGACTGTTAAATCTATAAATAATTGTAAATGAATTGATTAATTCAAAATAATTTATTGATTCCATCACATTGTTTTAATTCTAGTATAAATTTGAATCAATTATTGACACTCTTTGATTTTAAAATTTCCGAAGTGATTTTGAAAGCAATTAAAGCCAACTCAAAAAAATCCTACTTGATTTACTAACTGTAAATGAAGTGAAAAAGTTTTCAACATTCACGGCTACTTATGCCCAATCCAATATTTGAAAAACGATTAGCTCTCGTTACGTATAGTAACAAATGACACAATTACGAGGCGTACGCCAAAAACGTCTGACGGACGACGGTTATTAACGACTCGTAGTCGGTTGGAGAAAAACGACACTACGACATTTTTGACACATAACGAATCGTAAAACATTAAAACCGGTCATTAATAAACGTTTTGTTATAAACGCCTAATATTCACAAGGAACAAGTATATTTTTCCCGCAGACGCGGAGTGACGTGACAAGATCGTTAAAGCGCGTCACGTAGGCACGGAGTGTGTAGTGATGCTTTTATACAAAAGTCTAGGAGCTACTCGGACTTATTTCATTTCAACAGATTATTGTTAAGTACAAAATGTTCAATTTAATCATGAAATTGGAAAAAACTAATTCGGCTATAATATAAACATGCAAGGTAGTTTTGAACTAAATAATATATAATTGTTTTGTTGAAAACTACCTTGCATATTTATTCATGACAATTTTTTACTGTAAAGTATATAAACGTAAAGGCAGGGAGTCCAAAAAAGAGGGATATATAATTTGGTACAAAAATGTCACTCGCTCCGTGTCCATGTGACACTTTATTTTTTTTGATACAGATCTTCTGATGACTACCGACCGCAACTACGTGAATATTTAACTTGGTTCTTGTGATATTAGGCATTTATTACGAAACGCTGATTATGTAGCCGCATTCAACAACCATTGTGATTCAAAGGCTTCATTCATTTTTTTGTTTAATTTTGAATATTTTTTTAAAATAAACATTTCTACATTTAGATCCATACAGTAGTTTAGGACTACAGTTCTGTTTATAAGTTAAGCTGGAATGTCTGTTTATGCAATGATGATTGTAGTCTGTTGTGTTTTCCAATAAATAAATAAATAAATAAAGGTGAAAAAAAAAACAATTAATAATTATATGTCAAAGATCAACAAAAATAGATACCCATAAATTCTACCAAAATGTACGCTTTTATGATATTGGTAGGATTATAACTATTTCTTTTTTTCAAGATAATTAGCCAGAGTATACGTATGTATTTCATTGTATAGTACTTCACGTACACTACAAGCAGAAATTGTACTTTTTCTTTAAAAAATAAAAAAAAAACAACATAATTTCGCTAGTTTTTTCTAAAAAAAAACATTTCTTTTTTTTCATATTCATGGTTTCCATATTGTTTATTGCGGTTCCAACAACTCAAAAAATAGAAATAAATTCATTACAAAACGCAGGCTGCGTCCACCACGCTGAGGGAAAAAAGCTATATTCCGAGCAAAATTAAAAACAAATGCTTTTCAGAATTAGACAGCGAATCCCTTTCAGTCAATTCAATTAAAAAGGGCTTTATTGTTTCCATTGTGCCCCGCCTCTTTACACATTTGCATAAATATTGCTAGAAAAAATCTCTTTCAAACCATATAAAATTCTCCTCACGGATTCCGTGAATTTGCAAATATAATTCGCATAATAATAACATTTCTGAGCCGAGCATTTTATCCCGATTGGTCCCGGTTTTACCATATTGTTGCAGTAGAAAGGATATCGTTGGGTTATGTTACTTAAAAGAAAAACGTGACAGTTGTATTGTATTGGTGTGTTCGATTTTGATCGGTAATTGCTTGTAAATTCAATAGTATTTTGTAGATGCAAATTTGCAAACTAAAAAATTGGCACCGGTGACTCTAGGCATCAAATAGTAATCAGTTTTTTTTCACTGTCAAGGCTGTGTGTGTAAAATTGCATCAAAAATAATTAATTAACATATTAATCTCCGTCACTTAAGATTTACATTAAATTAGACTGTAAATCACTGTAAATCACTTTAGGCCTTTGCATTGCAATGCTTACATTAATAAAAAGTTTATCAAAATCGTATGAATAAACTTTCCTTCGCGTTTTCACTTCATTCTCGATTTTGTAAATTGGTAATTTCCTTGTAAAAAAATGATATCAGCTTTCTCGTAAAGTTTATTTTGTTAAAAATTACTTGGAACGGAAGCTTCTATTTAACTTCTATCTAACTTTAATTCTACCATTATATGAGCCGAGAGGCGATTGGCCGGATTTTAACGTTGCGCTATCTCTGAGGTCCCAGGCTCAATTCCGGGTCGAGTTAATATGGAAAATAAACTTTTCTACTATTACAACGGATTTTGATTCAGTTTTTTTTATAGATTGAGTGATTTAAGAGGAAGGTTTGAATATATAAAACGTACATAATAAAGTAGAAAAAAGACGAAAAGTTCTTAAATTTCTGAATTGTATCCGTTCAAACCTGTAAGGGGCGCTATTTCTTAATACATTTTACGAGTAACTGAATGTATCTTTTCGCTTCCTTCGGCATACTTCCTCGATAGCAAAACCCTATTTCGTATCACATAAAATCGCTTCCTAACTACAAGATGACGCGAAAAATACAACGCCGTAATGATTTGATGTTCTCGTAAAAAACTATTATCGCTTTACAGGAGCACGAACGAAACGGTCCGTCTCTGTTTACGATTCGGGAAAGTTTCAAATTTCCGCTCCCCCCTCCTTAGATCGTCATCCATCACGACTGCCATGTTTTTTGGCCTTGAACTCTTTTGTTTTTTATCGTTGAAGCGCCTATTAAGTCTTGTTGTACACGGCTATAAATATAAAATAAATAATAAATATAAAAGAAAATACTTTTTGATTACGCAGAGAATAATTCACTTCTGTTTGAAAAATAATAATGTTTTCAAATTTTTAGTTAAATTTGCTATAAAAACGTGTTTATAAGTTTTTTTAGCTTTTATATATTTTTCATTTTTTAAGTCCATTTTTCTATCATTACAGTAACTTGAAAATTAATCGTACTGAGACGAGTGCCTTAAGCAGAGTCCAAAACTGTAAGAATTATTGTATTATCATCGGTCCTTGAGACGTATGCAAAGTTTCAAATTGATAAGACGTTTAGAAACTAGTTAAGTAGAAATCATGCTAAAATATTACCATAAAAGCCGTTACATACATACAAAAGATGAAACTTTGATCATTAAAACAGTGTGGGCTTCAAATATTTTGTAGATTCACAGTTCTATGCAGAATACAAACAAACTATTGTCACACACGGCATAATGCACTGACAAGACCTCGTCAGAATGCACACTTTGGACTTGTCGTTTCGTGCGAATAAGAACTAAAATTGAACTGCAAGTGCTTACGTAGGAATAATTGCTTGTGACGTAATATCACGCGCGGACAGAGTTAGCCTTGTTTAGCTGGAGTCATTTTTAGGTGCGAATAGTGTTGCCGGATAATCGATTATCGATTAATCGATTATCCCCCCCTCAAATAATCTAATAATCGATATGACAATCGATACTATCAATATAATCGATACCTATTTTTATTAGATATAATCGATTAATTGATTATAATCGTAGTCAAATACAATATAATCGATATAATCGATTATATCGATATCAAGTTGAAAGCGATACTATCGATATTATATCGATATAATCGATTAATTTGCAATTATTTTTAGATTTAATCGTCTTTCATATAATGTCTTCTTAGACATAACACATTCAAAATGAAACCGTGAAAAAGTTATTTATACCCTACTTTTTATTCATAAAACGTGATAGCTAAGTTTCTTGGTACCTATCTGAACTGTACCATCATGGCGATACTATCTAATCTAATTTATATCGATATTATCGATACTATCGATTCTCATATCGATTATTAGATTATTTAGGCCTCTTTTGGAATAATCGATTATAATCGATATACAATCGAATCGACGGCAACACTAGTGCGAAGGTGAAACCGGCCGCTATTTTTTAAACTGGTAAAGCCATGGACATTATTAACCCAGTTTTGGATAAAAAAGCTTAAAGACCAAATTTTCCCACAAAAACCTTTACAAATCTATAACGCTAAAGTTTGTTTGGAAGTGCTTATATTTGGAAATACTGGTTCGAATTGTTTTTTTTTTGTATTTGATAGTCCGTTTATCGACAAAGGCTTTAGGCTATATAACATTACGCTACGTCCAATAAGGGTAAAGAATCAACACATGGAAAAAACGGGAGCAGGATGCGTGCGAAGCCAAGACCGGGCGCTAGTCTATACCAATCCTTACTAATATTATAAATCGGAAAGTGAGTTTGCTTGTTTGTTTGTTTGTTCCGCTTTCACGCCGTAACTACTAAACCGATTGCTTTGAAATTTTGCAAACGTAATGTTAGAAGTCTGAATAAAATAATAGGGTACTTTTTATCCCGGAAAAAATTTATATTCCCAAGGAAAAACAAAAACATAGTTTGCTTGATGGTTGGATTAGAGATGAGATATGCGATAGATGGCGCTAGATGATAGTAACGATGTGCTTTTTAAAATACGTAAGAAGTGGAATTATAGCTTACACTACTTAGTTCTTGAAGTACGCGATAGATGGCGCTGGGTGTTTTTTAAAATACGTAAGAAGGGGAATGATAGCTTACGCTTTTTTGGTTCCTACCAATTTACATTGAATTGTGTATGTTGTGCTTTATTCCACAATACAAACGAATTCCACGCGGGCGAAGCCGCGGGCAGAAAGCTAGTATGTAATATAAAGCGTAAATATTTATATTTTCGTGTGTACCTATGTTTGTAGCGGATAAACTCAAAAACTCTTTAGGCTACATTTACTGCTGGAAAAGACTAACTCCACACGAAAGAAGTCAAGGCGTCCGCTAGTATTTAATAAGCTAGTATGGCCAAAAACATAGTTAAGACCGTTTTTGATCCAAAAAGTAAAGCTGCACCTGTAAGGGTAATAATCTAAAGTGGGAGCTAAGTTCAAAGACGCCACAAACGGACCAACTTGAGAATGGGCTGGCTTGGAAGGGGCGTGCCAGATTTGAGAGGCCAAGTTTAAAGAGTGCTTTATTTTACGGAGTTTAAATAATAATGAGGTACGTTCTGCTTTTTTCGGGTTCCGTTTGTTAAAGTTTTTCCATGTGCGAACGGTTGTGGATTTGGAAAAAAGATGGATTTCTGATTGTATATAAACTGCTTGCACAAGGTAGTACTAATCTAATCAAAGACAATTTCAATATGGGGGCTTGGCAGTGCCCCCGCCAAGCCGAGGTATGTGCCACTTAAGCAACCAACCACACATTTACTGGTGATCTTAAATTAGCAATAAATACGCCAGACAATAAACAATATCAATCGCCTGTTTACAATTTTTTCTTTGTAGTTTATCGGTTGACGCATATTAACTGGAGACGTCAACTCGGTAAACCATTTTGTAAAATTCAGAAAAATGACATCTTTCTATTTTTTATTATTTTCTGTTTCTTTAAAATATTTAAAGTTTGCTAATGTGGCGTGAAACACTATACAAATTGTAAGAACGAATAATTTGACTTACTTTTACATCCAACGCTGTTCTATACGAACGACCAGCGCAATCGCGAGAAAAAATCCGCCATTCCCCTAATAAAGTAACAGAGGAAGCAGTTAAAAATTTATCTCCGCTTAAAATCTCCGCTTCCTCCTCCACAGTGCCGCTGAAAGTTTGCCCGTTAGCGGTCGGACCGAAGTTGCTTTTCACTTAGCTTATTAGTTCAGGTGCCTCCGACGCTTTTGGGTTAGGCTGAAGAATGTTCATATACTGAGAATTCAATATTTAGTTTTTATATATTTAGTATTTTTTTAAATATTGCACTTCAAGATTGACCTCATCCCACCTGATGTTAAGTGGTAATGAGGTCCTTTTTTTTTTTTTTTTTTTTTTTTTTTAAGGGGGAGAGAATGCCTTCTTTTCGCACCATATCGCTGCCGTGGGGACGGCAGCGACGTGTGTGGGACTCCCCCGCCCAGAAGGGGCGAGGACTACCCGAACTAAAAACTCCCCCCACCTTCTCATCGCCTATTGACGGCGCCATGGGATATCGGGTGACCCATGACTGCCACGGCGCCGTCGGCGGAATTGCTGCCCTTACAGGGCGGCGTCACCAAGTCCCCCCTGGGTGGTCGGGGGACTGACGGGAACGGCCGAAGGTGTTAAACCGTTCCCGCGCATCTGCGGGAGACCGTGCAAGGCCGGCCGGGGTGTCCCCACACCCGTGGCCGGCTGGTCCCCGCTAACAAGCGCAAGGGCGTCAAACCGACGTCTTGCGCGCAGTCTTCTGCGTCTCCGGTGTGGTGGGGCGAGGGGGTCGTTCTCTCGCTCCCTCTCCGACGCCTCCTTATGCGAGACTGTTTGTTCGCTGAAAGCGGCAACTGCCGTCCAGGCCTCCTCGCTCCCAAGCATGGCTGTAACAATGCTTGGGAGCGAGAAATCGCTTCCAACAATAGCAGCCAACTCGGCCCGCTCGGTAGCCCAGGCCGGACACACAGCCAGTGTGTGGTCCGCCGTGTCCGCCGCCGCGCCGCAAGAATGGCACAGCGGCGACTCTTTTCGCCCAATTTGGTGCAGGTACTGACCGAAGCATCCATGCCCAGTCAGCACCTGCACCAATCTGAAGGACAGGTAACCGTGGCCCCGGCTCAGCCACTCCTGCAACACCGGGCCAACGGCGTCAAGCACTCGCCCCCTGGGTCGTATTTCGTCGACACCCGTCTTCCACCGCTGGACCATCTGTTCATGTACCTCGCGCCGGATTGCCGCCACCTCAGTCGGGGAGGGACGCTCTCCCCGCGCCCTCCTCTCCGTCAATTTCCAATATACTTGGGCCTGCACCCTTGCGTCGAGGGCCCAAGGCGGCGTGCCGGCCAAGACACAGGCCGCATCGAAGCCCACCGTGCGGTAAGATTGGGCCACTCGCTGGGCAATAGCCCTTTGTGGCCTCCGTAGGTGGGCTGTATTTCCCCGCCGGAAAAGGGCGTCTGCCCAGATGGGTGCGCCGTAGAGGGCCATGCTCCTAAGAATGCCGGCGTAGAGCCGCCGGCATTTGGCCCTGGGTCCGCCCAAGTTTGGCAGCAGACGCCCAAACGCACCAGCCGCCCCGATGAGGCGCTGGGACTGTCCCTTCAGATGGGGCTCGAAAGTCCAGCGCGCATCAAGTACTAGGCCCAGATATTTCATCTGGGCCCCCACCCTGACGGTCACTCCCCCGACGACGATGTTAGCGTCTGGGGGAGGACGACGCTGCCGAGGCCCGTAAAAGTATATGGCCTCGGTCTTTTCTAGCGCAACCCGTAAACCCAGGCGGCCAATACGCCCCGCCACCAAAGTTCCGCCAGCGGCTGCTCGGCGCGCAGCCTCGTCATAGGTCCTCCCTCGAGCTGTGACAAGAGTGTCATCTGCATAGCAGACGACGCTCATGCCCGAGAGGAGGATGGTAATGAGGTCCTAGCTTAAGGGTGACAAGTACAGCATTATAAATCCGTTACTGGACTTGTCGCCCTTACCTTGAAGGCTTGACCCCTGCTACTAATGTAACACCCCCCAGGAGCTCTGGAAACCTCACTCACATGCAGGAACACAACAACACAGAAGTGATTGTTATTTGGCTGCGGTCTTCTGTAAGGTGGAGTTATTTCACCAGTCGGGCTGCTCCAGTTCGAGCGATAAATTGATATGCCCTACCTCTCTTAGATTTCGTCCAGTCGTTTTAACTAGTGTTGTAATGAAGCGCCATATCCGTAACCGAACTGTTAGCGACTGCTGTGATCCGATCTCCACAGCCCTATTGGCGATGCTTTTATATGTCAATATGTTTTACTTTTATTTTTGATACTACCTTGTTTTGTTATTGTGGGTTAGATTGCGTAAGTGAGTGTGTCGCTATAGTTGTCCAATATATTCATATGAGCATAGAACGTGTTTATTTGTAAATACAGTTCATTAATCCAATCTACGAACCGATCGAATATTCGAAACAAAATAAGATCAATTAACGTCAAATCATTTATATTCTTCATTCAATCATTTGTATTTCACTTCTGTACTTCCATAAAAATCTAATATCCTCAACCGAGATTATCGGATAATCCGAAATAATTTCATATCCGTAACCGTTACCGAAACTGATATAATATTTTACTTATATCTGTATCCGTAATTATATGTGTACTAGCTGTGCCCGCGACTTCGTTCGCGTGGACTACATCCTTTTATGGTCGGTTTTACCCCTTTATCCCCTAATATTCGAAACAAAAAGTAGTCTATATTTTAATCCAAGTTTCGAGCTATATTTGTGCCAAATTTCATATCTCTAACTTCAAAAATAAACATTTTTCCATATAAACTTCCAAAGGTGGTATTATCCCCCTTATTTTCTAATAAAAAGTAGCCTATGTCCGTTCTTGAGATTCAACGTATACCTATACCAAATTTCATCAAAATCGGTTGAGAGGTTTAAGCAGGAAAGCGTAACAGACACACAGACAGACAGACAGACAGAGTTACTTTCGCATTTATAATATAAGTAGGGATAACATCCTTGGTTTTAACCAAAATATCGACAAAATCTCGAGCCGATGGCTTGTTCAGGATAACAAGCCATCGGCTTGTATGAACCTTCATTATGACATCACATATTATTCAATCTAATAACAGAGATACTATTAACGAAAAACGTACAAAAATTGATTTTTTACGTTGGACCCCTAGGAATCCATAGACGCAACCACCATAGTCGATAGGTTTTGAGACTAGTTTAAGGATGTCAAAATGAAGGTTTGCACGAACTTACAGCTTGTTATCTTGATTTCCGAGGTGAAATCCCTAAAATTACTGAAGTAATTACGTCGGTTTGTAATTTGTAAGTACTACTTTAAAAAATACAAGTCAAAAGGAGCGCGAAGAAACATCTTGCGGGCCAGTATGGCGATGCTAACGGATAGGATATTACAGTATCAAATCCGTTGTCATCGCGATGTGAGTTTCTCTCTTGCTTACCTACCATCAAGCTGGAAAGAGCCAATATACTGTGCCGGCTAATTACAAATTACACTCAACGATTTACTTGTTACATTATTACCTTAATTAAATCACAAACTACTTTTATTTTTGATTATTGAATCCTGTAGTCCATGTGAACGAAGTCGCAGGCAGAACTAGTCGTAATAAAAAAATGGTTAGACGGACGTAAACCAGTTTCAAAACACTAAAAGCAATATTATTTAACGACCAGATGGTAATTACATTTCCAAAAATAAAACCTTTAAAGGAATCCCATTAAATATCGGGAACATCGTTTTACTCTCTAATTTCGCCGCAATATTCCCGTCTTGTCTAATTTTCATTTCGCCCATTAAAAATAGTCAGCTTCGTCCTGCGCCCAATATAGCAATTTTTATCAATAGACAACCTTCTGAAAATTCAATTACTGATCCAATAAAGTTGTCAAATATCAAGATGGGGCGGGATGACGGACGGGCGTGAGGGCATTTTTTAAAAGGAAACATTTTAGGGTGCCGAGTGGAATTAGAGGGCCGTTGTTTCGTACAGTTTATAATAATTTATTTGTGAACTTTATTATACAAAACAAGCACAAAAGGTAGCCTTACCGCTTGGAGCATTTCCTACCAGTCAACCATCGCAAGCACATAGTTTGTTCATGTATTCGGTTATAGGAAGATTGCGTGTATTGATGACAACAAAATTAAAACTAATATTTAGTAATAGACAATACAATTAAGAAAAAAAAATTAAAATATTTATCAACATGCTTACATGAAAAATTAGGATTTATATTAAAAATCATGTAAAACAGTGGGTTAAAAAAGTAAATTCATTATCTAGATTTAAAAGTCTAACATTATCTAGCTTTATTACAGTGTTCTACCTTTATTATGCTGTACTTGTCGCTATAAGCTAGGCCATTATTACCACTTGACATCCGGTGGTATGAGGTCAATCTTGACACCAAACTCAATCCGATCACATCTATCATGATGAAGCTCCCTGGTTACTTAAATGCCCTTCTCGTAGCAGTTTTCTTTATAAAATAGTAACATTCCTGGATTATTGTTCTCTCAGGAGTACCCTGTAAAAAGGATACAATTCTCGGACATGATTATCTCAAATTTTATCACGAGACCGCTGCCGCTCGTCCCAATAGGGAATTACACAAATTACTACCCACCCACTCGCAGCCCTTACTTGTGAACGGGTTCTAATCCCCCCTCCCCCCTCCGCGGTGGTAATTAACCGGCCACTTAACATAATATCAGAATGGCCATTGCGAACGTTAAAGCTAAAAGTACCAGTGTGTTACAGTTTATCGTCAAAAACTTCAATTAAGCTCTATGGAGGAATGTTGCATATTCCATTAGGAAAATTTAATATAATCATAATAAACAACAAGGGATCAGCGATTTCAGCATTTTCAACGTATGTTGATTAATAAAATTAAAGAAAATCTCGCAAAATCTCATACATTGACTTACAAAGTCGTTGGGTCGGATTCATTTTTATTTAATTATTCTAAAATGGTGGTGAATATTATTTGTAATAATAAAAAAATTTGAAGTTACATTTAAATGTGACAATCTACTTTAGACCTGATTGTGCCTTGAAACGAGTTTGTACTCGGATTCTGGCCTTCAAGAATAAGTACTTAAGAAGCTTTAAAACATTGAATGTCTGTGATTTATCGAAAAATATTACAATACAATATTGGTAGACACTTTGCCAAAAAAGGTTGCCTTTCACCGTAAAAAAAAAACTCTCTTAAAAGAGAAACAATAACTCGGCCAATGTTTTATACCTAACGTCCTAACTCAACGACGCGCGACGAACGGCAGTAACAATTATTTTTCTCACAACAAATCCCATAAACGACTCGACAATCACACTTCACACCCACATTTACGACCTGCCTCTCATTACGACTGTAAAAAATGTGGTTAAGCGCGAGCCGGATCGCGCACCGAAGGTTACGCATCTTTTTTGGTAAGAATCTGCTTAGTTGATTTGTTTTTATTTTTATATTGCACTAAATAAATGAACTTTCAGTGCATTGTATGATTCGGCGTTTAACGATTGCTCGGTGAAGCGCAGCATCGGCCAAAAAAGATTCGACAGTGTGATAGGTACCTAACCTCAAATATAATTTCTTATCACCAGTGTAGAATTTGATCCTTCGGTCTTGAGACAGAAGCAAGGATGGTTGCGGTTGCAATGTTGCAATGTGTGTCTTAGTGCAAAATTAGTAATAAGTGTAGCTTACATTTGTAACAAAAAAACTACTGAGTTTCTTGCCGGTATCTTCTCTTTAGTTACAGGTTCCGAACCGGAGGTAGCTTCATTTGCTTTATATAGAGACTATTCATAAGTATTACTAATGTAATCTATGTGAATAAAAAAGATTGACTTTGACTTTGAAAATATTGAGTGTTTTTTAATTTGTAGTCCGCAGACCTCTGGGGGTCTGTGGTGTTAAGGGGTCTGGGGAAACAATCTCTTCTATCCTCCCTTATAATTTACGGATAACTGTAAAGTTACCTATATACTTAAGTATTTAAATTATACTTGATATATTATAAATTATGAAAAATAATACTACTTATTTTCTTTTAAAAAATGTAGGAGAGATTAGATGAAATAGTCTAATTTTTAAATCAAATAACATTTTAAAGAACAATTTTTAAAATATTTGACCTTAAAACAAGTTATTTCTTGTCTTGTCAATTGTTAAGTTTTTACGATACCGTTTTTTACAGTTTGTCAAGAAACCTTTACGTTTTGAGTCTAGGTGAACCAATTAAAAAATCTTAATTAATTATATAGTGATATTAATTTCACCTAACATCTTTTTCCTTTCCTGAAAACAAATACAAATCAACAGATAGTAAATTCTACAATTAATTGGTTGGTTCTTAAAAGGTTCAGTCATTTTCCTCCGAGCCGCGGACCCTTAAAACACGAAAAAAGTTTACGACCAATCAAAAATTCAGCGCAAAATCCTTTCAACATCAAAAGCCACTTATTTTTCGGCGAAACTCCTTGTCTTCTGTTTAATTGGGCAACAGACTGCCCGACAAAAGTCTCCGGACGTCCGGCTCCTCCGGACTCTGGGTCGAGCATTCCCAATTTTATTATGGGGATAAAAGACCGTCAAAATGTCAGGAATCTTGTTAGGTAAAGGTGAAGTCTTATTGAATCAGCCCTTCGGGAAGTAAGGTTTGTGATTGGTGGATTTATTTAAAAATGTAGGTTAAAAAATCAAAATGTAGGTTACTACTTCGTGCACCAGGCCCTATAGTTGTTTGATGAATTTAATTTAGATAATAAATACTTACAAATTATGGGGAGATGGAGTAGTCATGCTCACTAAAATGTCACTGGGGTGGTGGCGCTATGTGGCGGGTCGTTACGTTCCCTACAATATGGTTGAGTGAAGCAATGGCTGGCACATACGTCATGCTTGTGAACAGGCGCCACCTTTGGGGACTGGTCTGCTCCAGCTTACCTCTCGAAAGTAAAAACTTACTTGAGTACTTATTTGTTTCATCACTCATCAAAACCAAAACTATATGACTTGATCCAAAGTGAGCTACACATAGCAATAAGTTAGATCCTGATACTGTAAATGATCTGCTGAGTTTCTTACCGGTGTCTTCTCGGTAGATATAGGTTCCGAACCGGAAGTAGAATCACTTTGCATTGTATTCAATGACGATTCAAAAGTGTTATATGTAACCTACTTGAATAAAGAAATATTTGAGTTGAGTTTGAGTTGAGTTAAAAGAAGTACACTGTGCTTGAAGGCTGCAATGGTGTATGGTGAAGAAGACGTCAGACTTCACACTTTGAACTCTGTACCGTACTTATGTCGCGGTTATAAGGACTAAAATCAAACTGTAAGTGTGCGCCGTTTCGAAGTTCTGACCAAAATCGTGAGAGTATTTGCATAGTGAAAAACCGGCCAAATAAATTGACTTGGGTGAAATTCAACGATAAATAAGATACTTAATTAACAATTGTATAAAAAAAAATTAACACGAAAGTAGTCGGGAGTATCGGGTAGTTAAAAATAAAACTAACAGTCAGGTCGATGGCTGTCACTAAAATATAAGCTCACCATAAACTTATGAAAGCAAATAATGATACATGTGTTAATATCTTCTTAAACCAAAATAAGGCAATATTTTTGTAAAAAAAAAACTTACTTAGAGTATGTAAACGTATTCCGTTGTGATCGTCTCAAACTCGGTCAGTGACGTCACATCGCTTTTCCAGCTCGCTTCGCTTCCGCTTAGCCAAGTCCATTGTACTGTGCGACAGATCCACTTAAACTACCGACGAAGCTAATTTGATATAGATTGGTGCTGGCGGTGACAGGTGGGTCTAGTCTGTGCTTATTAAATTGTAAGTTAGCGGCAGATTATCAACTTACTAGGATGTGCCACATAACGTGCTGTGGCTACTGTAGTTTAACTGTATTCCCATAGTGCCATTAGTAGGCGATGAGAAGTGCGAGAGGGTTTTAGTGGGTAGTCACCGCTCTTGTCAGAGTCCCACATACTCCATTATTTTTAATCAGACAGGCGTAGGTTCGTCAATGCATTTCCCCCTTGTCCCACATAATAGAAATACTTGTAAACTCCTAGACATAGACATTGAAAAATCTTCATTCATGTAAAATTCTGAAATGCATTTAAGAATCATATAATTGAGGTAAAACTATTGTATTTTTTTTTTATTACACTTCAAGATTGACCTCATCCCACCTGATGTTAAGTGGAAATGAGGTCCTAGTTTAAGCGACAAGTAGAGCATAATAAAGCAAAATATAATGTATTTCGAATAGCTGTTTCTATCGAGAAAAACCCGATAGTTACAGTTCACACATTACAATACAATAATTTATAAACATAGTGTATGTGTACTATTCCCGTGTTTTCCACATTTTCCATCAATTTTTTGCACCTATTGGTCATAGCCTTCCTTGATAAATGGACTGTCCAACACAAAGAGAGGTAAGCGATTTATCGCTCGAACTGGAGCAGCCCGACTGGTGAAATACCTCCACCTTACAGAAGACCGCAGCCAAATAACAATCACTTCTGTGTTGTTGTGTTCCTGCGTGTGAGTAAGGTTTCCAGAGCTCCTGGGGGGTGCTACATTAGTAGCAGGGGTCAAGCCTTCAAGGTAAGGGCGACAAGTCCAGTAACATATTTATTATGCTGTACTTGTCACCCTTAAGTTAGGACCTCATTACTACTTAACATCAGGTGGGATGAGGTCAATCTTGAAGAACAATATAAAAAAAAATATGTTTCTGATTAAAATAGTATCGCGTTCAAACAAGCAAACAAAACTTAGTATAAATATTTCATGTTGATGAAAAAAAGCTTGAATTTTGTGCATAAAGTACGTAATGAAGTCTCAACATTATAACATCTTTTTTTCTTAAGATGCTTTTCGAATATATTTTATGTTATTGTGAAAACTTGGAAAATGGGGTTTCCATCGCCACTAATATTAGCAATTGCTTACTGCGGTTGGGAGCGATTGAACAATACCACCCGTGGTGTAATCAGCGGTGGCTCAGCACTTCACCCGAAACACCTCCAAAATATGTCGCATGAATAACTAATCCTCATTAGAATACAACCAAACTTCCTCATTCGCGATTACAATATAGTAATCACTTATAATCCGGACCAATTATAACTCAAAGCAGTAGGATTTCATAGACAATCAAAGAGAATAATTTTGGGCGGCGATTATCTCGAGAGCCTTGCAAGAGCTTGAGAGGTCCCTGGGAGGACGGAGGGCGTTCGAGCACCGGTTTAATTAATGGAACCCTCTATAGGTCCTCTGGTGGATTTAATTGGAGAAAATCTGTTGGTGTCTTAAACGTGGTCGGTTGCGCGTATCCGGCTCGAAGGACCAGCAAAGAAAGTCGTCAAAGAATCGTGAGACGCAATTAGGGAGCAATTTCGTTGAGTTATGTTGAGCAGCTGTTGATATAGGATGTAAGAGTATTTCAAGTTGAGGTTACTTGTTTGTAAGGTTTTATTTATTTGCTTGGTTTCCATGAAACCATTCCTGTTCATCGTTCCAAGACATATCATTAACAATATCAGGGTTTTAAAAAACTTCAACATAGCTTCTTTCACTATTGATGTTAAAAATTTCGAAAAAAAAATCTTTCAAGTTTTAAAGAAAAGGGAAAACCAATATTAAAATAATTAAAAATATTAAAATTTACACAATGAGAATACAAAAACTATTAACAAAAACTAATTAAAATTATGTTACTCGAACCCGTTAGCCCCCGGCGCAAAGGTGAAAAAAATTTTATTAATTGATGTTAAAAAATATGTATATAATAACATTTAAAAACATACATAAATATATATCAATAAATATGTACACTTAAAAAAAAAATTGGAGTTACGAATAGATTGCATATTATTTTAAAACGTACAGAGCACGCAGTCAAAATAAAAATTGACAAAACGAATATTAAAAAAACTTCTCTCATAAATTGCTTCCATAAACAAATGACGAGCTGTTTGTTTTTTTCAAAATTTCAACATCGAATATCCATATTTAAGCGCTTAGTCCTTTCGTATGGCATTAAGCCCCAAAATATGAATTTATGGCGTTGCGTTGCCGATACGAAATTTGGCCAGCAAAAATATATTTAGCTCCGTATTTCATTTAGCGGGTCCATTTCCTTTACAAGGAATTATGGATGCGATGCGTAAGAAAATTTTCGTTTTCGCGCTTACCCCTCCTACAGGGTCCCGTATATTACGGTAATAAAAAAAATTTCGAGCAGCCGTTTGATGATAAATTCGCGAAATGTTTGAAAAAAGAAGTTTTTATACCGTTTACGTGGTTCTATGTAAAACAATTTGAGTTGTAGCTTAGCGCGTGGAAGATTGATTTGGCGGGGAAGGAAAAGTTCTGATTTTTATGTCTTGAGCATTCCCTGCGGTATTGCATTGCTTGACCCAGTTGTAATACCTCGTCTGATATTGAGGGTAAGTCTACATGACGTGAATATGGGAAGTCTTGCAGGCCTAGCATACGCAATACGTCAAATTTATCGCATGATACGACAAAAGTTTCGCTACTGTTGATTGGCTAATAGCACACCGCACTCGTAGTTTCAGCCAATCAACAACTGACGCACTGACTTCAATCGATTTTGACGTTTGTTAAGAGCGCGATAAAGTTTAGTCGCGTTGCGTATGCTAGGCCTGTTAATTTTCTATTTGGTCATCGGTTAGATTATAATGTCAAACAAATAAATCAATATGCTCTACGTCACAAACATTACTTTGACTTTGTGGTAAGTAGCTTAAGTACTTGTATTACAGCAATCAACAACGGTACCACAACACCCAGACCCGAGACAAAAGTTTGTTTCCCATATTGGTCCGATCGGGGATCGAACCCGGGACCGAGATGGTGCGATGCTAAAGTCCAGCCCGCTTGCCTCTCAGTTTTGGAGGTAGTCAGTATTATTGTGTTTTCTGCTTTAACAGCCCACCAATACTCAAGCGAAGCGAACTTTCGCACGAAACTGCCACTCGTCTCCCAGCCCTAACACTTGTAAGTTCCACCGAGATTTTAAGAAGTTCCGAAAATAAAAACAGGTGTACCCAACATCCGCATCAGTCACGCATTCAACGCAACATCAATTAGGCCGGCGAGTCGCGTCGAGTCAACACGGCAACAAAAACGTGACGTCGACCCGCGTCAAAATGAAGCAGGTTTGCCGCAGATGGCGCTTCTGACGCAAAAACGGTTGACGCAAAAAGTGACTCGCTTCGGGAAGAGCGTTTGTTTTCGCAAATGAGAGTGACGATTGTGACGGACCAGGGCGAGATTTAGCGGTGTCCGTTTTGTTAGACGGCTTCAGTCGAGTACTATCTCTATTTCTTCCACATTTTCCAATGTTTATTTGCTTCAACTGGTTGCAGGTTGATGTTATCTAGCCTAAGCCCTTCCTCGGTAAATGAACCATCTATCACAAAAAGAAAAAAATATATCGAAACACCAGACCCTGGGATCAGCGCGTTTAAACAAACAAATTAAAACATTCTTCAGTTTTATTTTATTAGAATAAAACTAGGCTACTGCTTGCGTCTTAGCGTTGTTGCGGAATAAAAAGTATCATATTATGTTTATCTAGTATATACTTCTTTCTACCAGATTTTATTCAAATCCATAAAATTGAGTCTAAGAGTAAGTGGACTTTGTTTTTATCTAATTTTGATTCGTTTTGATGTGTAGTAAGCTTCATCAAGTATTTTTGTCTTTTTATCCACAGTTTTAAAACATTCAGATATCAAATGTCTACCCTTTTCCCGTATCTTTCACCCCTTTACCTTAAAGTATTCCTTCACCCCCTATCATGTATTTGCCCTCATCGCGGGGCGAAAATATTTTTAATATTTTTGATGCATTTGGACATCTCTTGTGATTTTACTCATGATTAGTATCGCTTTAGTACAAAAACATACACTTTAAAATTTAACGTATGGATTATTGTTACAAAAAAAAAATATTTTTAAAAAGAAACATCAATTATAGTACTTGGTATTAAAAAAAAATAACTACTAGTTAAAATTTGCTTCATTTCATAAGAACTTTAATTTTCATTTTTTATTTAATTTATTAGGGGCGAACTGAATATTTTTATTTCAAGGGGCAAAGTAGTTCATTTACGTTGTGAAGAGTGAAACTTGCGGGGCGAACGCGTGCAAGATCAACCAAAAGTGGGCGTAGTCTTTTCGTCAAACCGTATTTCCGTATCCTTCCCATCGCGTTACTTAGAGCGCCGATCCTACTCTCAGACGCGTGGTTTGTTTTTCAGCAGTAACAGCAGCGGAGATTCCGAAAGAGATTTATATGTCGCCGGGATTCCGCCCCGGATACTGGGTAGTTATTCACGCTGACGACGAAACTGCTTGTTTTAGGTCGCAAACAAGCTTCGCGTGCTGAGGATTTGTCTTACGACCTACTTTTTTCTTTATATTATACTTCAAGTTTGACCTCATCCCACCGGATTTTAAGCGGTAATTATGGTCCTTTTTTTTAAGGGGGGAAAATGTGTTTTCCGCCATACTGCTGCCTTGGGGACGGCAACAACGTGTGTGGGACTCCCCCGCCCTGAAGGGGCGGTTACTACCCGAACTAAAAACTACCCCCACGCTCTGATCGCCTTTGGTTGGCGCCATGGGAAATCGGTTAAAACCACGGCCCCATGACGCAAGCGGTAATGTAGTCCAAGCTTAAGGGCAACAAGTACATCATTATTTATCTGTGACTGAACTTGTCGCCCTTACCTTGAAGACTTGGCCCCTGCTACTAATGTAGCACCCCCCATGAGCTCTGCAAACCTCACTCACACGCAGGAACACAACAACACAGAAGTGATTGTTATTTGGCCGCGGTCGTCTGTAAGGTGGACGTATTTCACCAGTCGGGCTGTTGCAGTTTGAGCAATAAATTGCTATGCCTTATATATTTTTTTTCGAAATCAGCGGGCTAATTTAGATCTTACACATCAGCCAAAAATTGAGCAAAGTGTTGCTTGGTTTTGAGTTTGATATGAGCTAGTAATCCACCTATAACTTCGTCACGCAATGGCCTGAATATGCTCCCACATTGCGAAAGGGTTCTCGGTCAGGTAAGTTTAAGAAATTTGAAAAGTCTTTATAAATAAATAAGTAATCCTTTTTTTAGATAGTATCTGCATATATAAATGCTATAGTCGTATGCTGAGAATACCATGGACGGCCCACCGCACCAACATATCTATCCTCAAACAGCTGAAGATAGAAAAGTCTCAGCGGCTATCCACGACCTGCCTACAAAGAATACTACGTTATTTTGGCCATGTTGCACGCAGGGATACCGACAATCTGGAACGCCTCATAGTAACCGGTAAAGTTGAGGGGAAAAGACCTCGAGGGCGAAGTCCCAAGAGATGGTCGGACCAAATAGCAGAGGAGTTAAAAATACCTGTCAGCAATGCACTTCACCAAGCTACAGAACGGGACAAATGGAGACAGCTGATTGACGGAATCAAAAGGAGTCACGATCCTCAGCAGTGAGGGACCGACTGAAGAGAGAGAGAGAGCATATATAAATATACTTGTATGTTATAAACATATGTTTCTGTATAAACATAGCGACCGTAATTATTTTTTAGAGGTTTATTCTTGTTTTTAATAAGATTTTTCTTCGATTTCATATATACTTTTGCATTATTATCTATAAACACATTCTTTGCATGACCCAAGGGTTGACTGGTAGAGAGAATGCTCCTAGCATGAAGTATACTTGTATTTTTTGTGCTTTTTAAATAAATACATAAACTTGAATTTAACTTTGAAATGTCTAATGGCCGGTCCCAATATATTACGATTCGTAACGTGTCAAAAATTACTATCCGTTTTTCTACGAGTCGTTAATTCTAATTTCAAATTTACTTTTCATAATTGTTCAGCCATAATACCGTTAACTGTCATAGGCGTGCGTCGGTTGTTTTTAGTTTACACCTTGTATGATTTATTACTATGAGTAACTAAAACAGGTTGTTTTTCATGAATAAATCCTTATTTATTTACAAAATTTGAAGAAATTTACAAGTTCAGTGGCAGACATAAAAACAAGCTAGCGCGCCCAAAGACGCGGTCTGCGTTATGTAGCCGTCACTGCTATGTAATGGCTACTAAAGTATGCAATAAATTACCGAACGAGATAAGGGACCTAAATGGAGACTTATTTAATAGGAAGTTATTTAATTTATTAGTTGACAAATGTTTTTATACGATTGAGGACTATTTGACGTACAAATTTTAACTTCGATAGTAATTATTATTACAACATGTTTGAATGAATTTGAATGTTACTAATATTTTGGGAATTATTATTGTTTTAATTAATATTTTAATAGGTTTTGTTTGCGCGGACATTTTAAATATTCATATACCAGCTGCGCTGGTGAGATAAGCTTGTACCTACTACATCTAGCTGTTAACATCGATATTGTTTAACCTTATTTCCATGAATAAATCCTTTGACTTTGACTTCAAATAATGGAACCGTGCATTAATAAATATTTGACTTTGACTTTGTTGTAGCGAGTAGTGGCGTAATCTAGTTTGCCAATATCTTGATAGAAGCCACGTGGTCAGCATGTGACAAGGGTACAGCTCACCGCAGGCTCCGTTAATACGGTGTTAGATTTCATTATTGTAATTGCTAGTGGAGGTGATTGGATTGGGAGGGGAGGGTCCGCGTGGGGGGGAAGCAAAGAGTTGGGTCGCTTTATTTAGCGTTTGCAGATATTTTTGGTTAGTACAGTCGTCACATTAAGGTTAGTACTTGCAGTTCAATGTTGATTCTTCTGCACACGTTATAAGGTCGGTTTAAAATGTAAAGTGTCTGTTCTGATTTGGTTTGTACCTATTGAGCTTTTTTTTTGGTTTGAACCGTAAATACTTTATGGATTTGTATATATTTATTGATATTTATTAATGTATATATTTTTTATTTATTTGTGTTTTATTTTTTAAGTATTTATCATATTATGTTATTTATATTTCCGGTTATTTATTTATTTTTGTTTTCCTCAATAAATATTTTGCACGGGCGCACCCGTTTCTGGATATCTACTTTTTCCTCTACGTAAAGGTTGTCTGGAAGAGATTGCTTTCTAGCAATAAGACCGCCTAAATTGTACTTAATTATGTCTGTAAAGCCAATTTCTGTACATTTTTCTGTGCAATAAAGTGTATCTATCTATCTATCTAACTATCTATTGAGATTATGCGATAAGTGTTTTCGGAGTACTAATGTTGGCTTTTGCAATTTTAATCACGCTTTCAACCATGTATTGTTTTGGAAATTGTGTTTAAAA
Source organism: Glyphodes pyloalis (assembly GCA_037074685.1). Taxonomy (NCBI): domain Eukaryota; kingdom Metazoa; phylum Arthropoda; class Insecta; order Lepidoptera; family Crambidae; genus Glyphodes; species Glyphodes pyloalis. Next base: position 20,427,476 of record JAYKKO010000002.1, on the reverse strand, counting down.
TATTTAAAATATACTGCCTGCTACAGCTTCCAGTATATTTTAAAGAAATAAAAAAAACTCATCTCCCCTTGCAGTGCGAGAATCGAACCCGCGACCTTCACGTATCGCGCGTGCTTCTCTTCTAACTAACCGCAAGTTATCGTAGGCGAAGAAATTTTTCTGCTGTATCAACCCGTTAGCCTACGGTAAGTGCCTCTGCCGAATATATATAGAACTATATACTTATCGGGACGTCGTACATTCGCTGTAGAAATGTTTGAAAACCACGGAATCGTTACATCAGCTACTTGCCATTAAAAGTCCAGTCAAAATCAGTCCAACCATTTCAAAGAAACAAACAGACAGACAAAATAATTAAAATATGTTATTCCAGTGTATGTACCGTATGTTCATATGCATGTAGTTATATATTACGGTTATTTCAATATTACAAACATACATTCCAATCCAATCTACACTAATATTATAAAGAGGAAAGATTTGTACCTATTTTTGTATGTTTGTAATGAATAGGCCAAAAAAGTACTGGGCCGATTTAAAAAAATTCTTTCACCAATAGAATGCTACATTCTTCCAATTTGATATAGGCTACAAAATTAGAGATCCTTGGTAAAATTTGAAAAATTCAACACAAAAGCGGGAAAAATTCTCTAAGGCGAAACGAAGCTCGCCGGGACCGCTAGTTTATTAATATAGACACTTAGGCCTTTTTCACCTATTCACGCCATTCGAAAGATAATAATTTGTCTGCATTTTCCATGGAACCGTGGATTACAAAATTCTTTGATCGAAGGGACTACAGACTCTACAGACAGACTGCCTAATTTATAGGATTACTTAGTTATAGTGTTCTTTCCATAAAATAGCGGAGTACTATTTGAGAAAGTACCATCAAAAGGGCTCAATTACACAAGGAAACAAAACAAAATAGGCCCCAGTATGGGCCGTAAAAGTTACGCTGATTATCTCATTTTGCCTATTGTCTTATTTTTGGGTTCTGCCATTAAACGAGAATGCGCATTTGTTTTATATTGTTATTCGTTTTGTTTGAACATATTTTTTTCAATATTAAAGTAAAACAACGCCCTCCAACAAAATTATAAGCAAACTATGGACTAATATGAGCGCTTTGCGTTCTAGAAGGAGACATTCTCACTCCCTGTATGGATTATGGATGTTTTAATAAGCAGTTGCTTTATTATAAGTCACAATGTACAAAGCATTGAACTTATTGATAAACGTCGATTTTTTGTATGTTTAAAAAAAACAGATTTACAATGCTTCCGGCCAGTTAAAAATAAAAAAAATGTGGATTTAATGCCTATTAGCATTATTTAAGAGTCAACTTTTCAGATTTGAGCAAAAAATATAGTGAATATAGTAAAGATAAATGGACATATTGTGTTCAAAATTACCAAAAATAAATAAAGTAAACCAATTTTATACTTGTTCTGCAAACAAAAGGTGCAAAACCAGTTGTGCCTTGGCTTTATAGTGCACAGAAATAATATTGGATAATCATTTAATTGAAATCAAATACATAAATCTATCTACCGTGACCAACGTCTCAGTATCTTTTGAAAAACAAAGATGCTCAATGTGGACATGACTAAATCTTTGCATATAAGAACCATGGTTCTTCAGGGTTTAACTCTCATTTTACCAAACACATTTTAATGTTATCTTCCATCTTACGTCTTTCGCTTTCCTCGTTAAACCGTCTCTCTCTCTAGGTTGCTCTTCCTACTCAAGCCTATACTGAACTAATTTTAGACAACACATACATAAAAAGGAACTTCATTAAGCATTGAACGGGTAATAACAGGGGTAATTAAGCTCCTCCAGCAAACGCGGGTAATGAAGACGAACGGCCGCCGGGTAATGCGTTTGGTCCGGTCCGAATGTTAGCGGCAGTTTGAGAGGTTATGTCTCGGACGTTACGGGAACGTCTTAAAATTCCATTTAGGTTAAGGTTATCCGGCTCGAAGGACCAATGTTTGAATGGCCAAAGAGTGGTCGATGAAACATTATAAACACTGTTAAGAGTCTTATGTTCGCAATGATGATAAGTTGTCTTGTTACGGCTATGAAAATAATAAAAAACAAAATATTTAAGAACATAAATTGGCGAAAACTTCTTGGTCGCATGTTGAACGATGACGCTTTGCAGTAACTTAGCGATGTCTATCAAGACTAAATAACCAATAAATACTGAACAACATTGTTTTCTTACTTGTTTTAAAGAAATCAGAAACAACGATGGTACCCCAACACTCAGACCCAGAATAGTTTTTATTCCGTACTGTTCCAACCGGTAATCAAACCTAGAACCTCAGAGATAACGCGGCGCTTAAATCCAGACCACTTGCCTAAGTTACGGAGGTCGTCAAAGAATGGATTCATGCCAAACCTTAATAAAAAGCAAGAGCAATTTCAAAGACTATATTAACTCAAGCTATGCGGTCGCAATCAGGTCATTATCAGGTAAAGGCTCCGCTTCCACAGGCTTCGGCAAATGCTCTCCCTCAGCCTGATAAGCTCCAAGTATATCCGTCTTGTACTTAGTCACGTAGATCTTGCCATCATCTCCAACGAACTGGAACTCGCCTTCATAAACCAGGACCTGGTCTGTTCCGTCAGCTGTGGGCACGAAGTGTCCCCTTTCGGAGACGATTGTACCTTCTGCGGTTACGTACTTGAGGGTGTACTGGCCTTGGTCGTCTCTCTCGTCTGTATGCTCGAGAGCAGGTGACAGACGCTTCAGTCTGGATGTGTCTTCTGAAGGTGCTGCTAAGATGGTGGCTGCGCAGGTGCATAGGATGATGATCTAGAATGATGATTATGCAACATGATGCGGTTTTAACTTAATTGGACAAATAAAAAAATACATGATTTTTGAAGTCCTTTGCAGCGCAGTGGCACCCAAAATGTTGGGTTCGATTTATTGATCAATACAGATTTATATCAATCAAATCAAAACATATATAACATTTCTTAATACAAGTTTTTATTTGTTACTGAATTAAATTCAAAGTGATTCTACTGCCGGTTCGGAATCTATATCTACGGAGACGACATCGGTAAGAAATTTAACCGGTAATTTATTAAGGCTTATAAACTTTATTTGGGTATTATAAATTAGATCTAAGTGTTGTAATATTGTCGTAGTTTCCAATACCTAAAACATAAGCATGCTTACTTTTGAACTAATCTTTTTGGTTATATTCGTAATGGTCAGAATAGGGTTTATAAAATAAAATTTGTAAATTAATGGGGTCGTCAACATGCGGTGGGAAAAAAATGTGTAAATATAAAAATCAATGCCCTTTTTCATTTATAACTCAATATAATTTTATAACTCAAGAACGGGCTCACCTATCCAACATAGCGCATTTTTTGTAACAAATGATTGTGCGTGTAGTAACAGGAAAGTAAAACTTACAGTGTTCATTGTAGCTAATATTAGTTTTCTCAGGTGTTAATAAGACTGTGTTGAAACGTAGAACCCAGACGTATTTATACATTTCGTAATGAAATTTATAATTAGGGATAATTATGTGAACCTGTTTTTAAAATGATTACTCATCTATTTATAAATCAGCCGTACAGAAAGATAAGTAAATATTAACATCAAATTAATTAGGACGTGCTAATTAAAATCCATTAGCAAGATTGCTCATTAATAGAGCTACCGTTACACAAAATAACAACATCTTGTTTTCTTTTAATAAAAACATTTATTATGATCAAATTAGTCAGACTTATAACGTTATATTGTAATTAAGATTTACTTGAAGTTAAATGAATTAAAAAAAAATGTTGAATTTTATTTTTCATTCAATTTTCATATTTTTTCAAAAATACTTATCGATATCACTAAATCAGTATAATTACCTGTATTGTGTTATCGCTTTGATAAATATATTTCAAAACAATGGTAAAGATTTGGGCGAAGTTGGTGTAATTTTTTAATTTCTCAGCTCATCAACCATAGGTTGTCCTAAAAATGTAGCCAAATGGTCGTGGGTTCAATATCCTTCCCAGGACAAACATTCATGTTAAACATTTCAGATTGTCCTGTCTCTGGATGTTTATTAATGTATTAGGTGCTATCGCGGTAATTTATATATTAACAAACATTTTTGCAGTTAAAGGAACAAAAAGTAAACTTAACGCAAGTAGAATTATCTAACTGTCACCCCTTGGACATTAAAAGTTAGTTTATGGGTGCGGTATCATAAAGATTATATATATGAATTACAAATAATAAAAAAAACCAGCTATAAACTAAACACTTTAGATTTCAAGGAAAAAAATATATGTAGAAATGCATACTTACGTTTGATAATAATAAATTAAATCCTATTGTACTTCCTGACATTATCCTGTTCAAATAAATAAACAAAGCTTTAAAATATTAGTATATAACAGACATTTTAGGTAATTAATCTGATAATCTCATTAATCTGATCTTATTCGAATTGAACATACAAAGACATTGCTCCCTCACGGGAAATGAACTCAAAATAAGCCTAATATTATATATTGGACAAGATTAATTAAGATGTGGTTAACGCTTTTGGCCCAATTGACACTTATGTTATAATATGGTGTAAAAATTGTAATTAAGTTGGCTGTTGTTAATCCTAAATAAAAAAAATAAAAATAAATAACATTTATTGGAAAAAAAAAAAAAGATCACACACATTGCTCTGATTCTATGATAAGTAGCAAGCACTTGTGTTACAGAAATCGGAAACACGGTACCACAACACCCAGACCCGAGACAATATATAAAAGTTCGTTTCCATATTGACCCAACCGGGGGTCGAACGCGGGACTTCAGAGATAACGCGACACCAAAGTCCGACCCACTTGCCTTTCAGCTACGGAGGTCGTCAGTCTGCCAACAAAGCGCAAAGACAGATAATATATTCAGAGTTAAACCGTACACTATTATCAACATTTCACAGGTACTATAAGAATGATTTACGTAGCGTTCTCAAGTTATTATACTCGCTGTGACATAATTAAGGAAGACGTATGGTCTGAGCTGAGACCTGGATTTACACATTCATCTTACCAAATGTCTTATTTTACGTTACCCTTGCCATACCTAGTACCTCCAAATAAAGCCTGAGTCGTTACATTAAAGCAGTTATATCCAACCTTTTTTTACTGCAACGCCATTTTATAAGCGACATATGGGCCGAAAAAAATCTTTTAACAGGAACAATTGTTGAGAGAAAAGCCTATTCATATCTATCTTCTTGATCATAATGGTGTGTATGTAAGAAATATATTTTTCCTTAATTTTAAATACTGTACTTATATTCGGCTTGCTGATAGTGGGGCTCAATTACTCGTTTACAGTGATAAAATTCAGTATTTTTCAGCTCTTTCCTATAGTTTTTCTGTCTAAAACGTATAACTGCTACTAAATTTGATTAAGTCTAAATGTTTTGCTTAAAAAAAATGATAATAACCTTAAAAAAATTTCTGCGGGTTCTAGATTATCATCTACTTATAACAATATCAGTCAGGATGTAGACATTTTAGTGACAGTTTACCCAGCTTTAAAAGAGCTGCATTGATGTTGTTTGAGAGTTGAAATGTTGAGTCTCTTGTTTTTTTTTTCTCTTTCTTTAAAATATTTATTTTTGTAAAAAACTGTTTTATATTATTAAGAATACATTAAATGTTATTTTATTGTGAATGATGTGACACCTTAAAAGGTTGTGCATTTATACTATGTAATAGACCATATTTTTATAAGGAACAATGTAACAACCACTGGATGTCCAAATAAATAAATAAATAAATAATAAGTTAAGTGCCAAGTATAATGTAATATACGAATATTACATTATACTTGGCACGTAACTTATATGTATAGTGTGTGCGTATACGAATACGCACACACTATACACACAAACACACACACGCACATATATATAAATTTATATTTGGTACGTAAATTACAAATAACAGTACAGTTCGTACGGTTACAATTTTACAGCTTTACAATAAAAACCGACCAATTACATTTTTTTTTGCATTTTAATTAGAAAGTACACGGGTGGTTTGAAAATTGATATAAACACAGTACAGGAAAACGCTTGTCAGGTTTGCAAGTTAAAAATAATTTTAAACCTAGATTCCTGGAAAATATTTCATATTTCAAGAAGGAGCAAACCAGAGCGCTCAAAGGGAACAAAATCCGAATCGTTATTAAAAAATGCGATTACAACGGACACGGTACAGTTCTTAATGGAATAATTTAAATATAAATCCTTCAAGCTGGAGGCTTTAAGAAAACGCAATAAAACACAGTCGGGTGGAAATTTATCCATCTTGAGGCAGAACGCCTAATCCTTGGTAGTCGTGGTGAATGTATTATGAAACGATGGCTTAGCGCGGCGTCTGGTTAAATATCGCCCTTGAAAGAGCTGAGGTGAGATTAGGATGGGGTTCTTGAAGAGAAGATGGATATTGGAGACTATCTTAAGACGGCGTCATGGACTGTGCTAATGAAGAAACGTCTATATTAAAGAATTAAAGACTTTCGCGTTCCATTTTTAACATCCATACTAATATTATAAATGCGAAAGTAACTCTGTCTGTCTGTCTGTCTGTCTGTCTGTATGTCTGTCTGTTACTCTTTCACGCCTAAACGGCTGAACGGATTTTGATGAAATTTGGTATAGGTTGGTTTTTATTAGAAAATAAGGGGGGGGATGGGGGTAATACCACCTTTGAAAGTTTATATGGAAAAATGTTTATTTTTGAAGTTAAAGTTAAAGTTAATTAGAGATATGAAATTTAGCACAAATATAGCTCGAAACTTGGATTAAAATAAAGACTACTTTTTGTTTCAAATATTAGGGGAGAAAGGGGTAAAACCGACCATGAAAGGATGTAGTCCACGCGAACGAAGTCGCGGGCACAGCTAGTTTAAAATAATTAACGGGTCAAAACGCGACACCATTTTTATTTAGTAGTTAATACGAAATACTCACTGCCCGACGTTTTGGTTAAGTTGCACCAACCGTGGTTACGAGCTGACTGGTCTTGCTCATCTTCGTTTGTTCGGAGAGCTTGCAAATCTTCTAAATGTGAGGGTAGATGACGATGTTGTTGTGTTTTGACTCGTTTAACTATTTTAAATGTTTAAGAAAAGTATTTGTTTGACACGCCTACATATCAATTATTTTGGGATGATAATCATATGTTTAAAAGTAGAGTGTCATCTCTCTCTCTATCCAAATTCAGCCAAATCTGATCAGTAGCTTTAGAGTTAAAGAGATAGATAAATACATACACTTTTTGATTGCACAGAAAACACCTACAGAAATTGGTTTTACAGACATATTCAAGCATAATTTAGGCGGTCTTATTGCGAGAAAATAATATGGAAAAACATGGCGGCTTAGGATGCGAATAGATTTCATCGCGCTCTTAGCAAATGTCGAAGAAAGCGATTAAGAGAGGTAGGGCATAGCGATTAAGAGAGGTAGGGCATAGCGATTTATCGCTCGAACTGGAGCAGCCCGACTGGTGAAATACCTCCACCTTACAGAAGACCGCAGCCAAATAACAATCACTTCTGTGTTGTTGTGTTCCCGTGTGTGAGTAAGGTTTCCAGAGCTCCTGGGGGTGCTACATTAGTAGCAGGGGTCAAGCCTTCAAAGTAAGGGCGACAAGTCCAGTAACATATTTATTATGCTGTACTTGTCACCCTTAAGCTAGGACCTCATTACCACTTGGAGGCACGCCTATACGCCGTTTACCAGGACGCCAAGAAGGTCTTAAAGGCGGAAATAGGTGCCGCCAAAGATAGGGCGAGGGCGGAAATGCTAGATGGACTTAATGCCGATCCGTGGGGGAGACCGTATCGGGCTGCGCGAAATCAGCTGCGCCCCATTGGTCCCCCACTAGCTGAGTCGATGGAGCCTGCCTTGCTGGACAGGGTGGTCCGGGCTCTTTTCCCGGCAGAGCCCCACTTCACCCCTCCAGCTATGAATCCGCCTTACGCGGTGAATCCTGATGCAGAAGAAATTCCACGATTAACACAAGAAGAATTTGGCACGGCTACGCTGTATCTCCGTGCAAAAAAGACGGCGCCAGGCCCCGACGGAGTTCCCGCCAAAATAGTCGCCATGGCTTTAGCTGAAATGGAGACCAGGTTCCGGGACCTCTTTGACACATGTTTTGAGGTTGGGAGGTTCCCGGACATATGGAAGGAAGGGCAGCTGGTACTCCTGAAAAAAGAGGGACGCCCAGAAAACAGTCCTCTCGCTTACCGGCCCATCGTCTTGTTGGACGAAGTCGGTAAGCTATTCGAGAAAATCATGGCGGCGAGGATAAATCGCCACTTGAAGGAGCAGGGGCCGAACTTGTCGGATTATCAGTTCGGCTTTCGAGCAGGGCGCTCCACAGTCGACGCGTTGGCGCGCTTACAAGAAATAGTTGGTGAGGCCTGGGATGCGGGGGAGGGAGTTTTGGCTGTGTCGTTGGATATAGCCAACGCTTTTAACTCGATCCCTCACTCCACAATTCTGGCGGCCCTAAGATATCATCGGGTGCCCCAATACCTTCAACGACTTCTAGGTAGCTACTTGTCCGGCAGAAGGGTCGCGTACGTAGGGAGGGACGGGCTGCTTCGGCGTGCGGGTGTCGAGTCCGGTGTTCCACAGGGGTCTGTCTTGGGGCCCCTCTTGTGGAACATCGGCTTTGATTGGGTTCTGCGGGGTGTTCTCCTCTCGGGCATGAGCATCATTTGCTATGCAGATGACACTCTAGTCACAGCCCGAGGGAGGACCTACGGCGAAGCCGCGTGCCGTGCAGCTGCCGGCGGTACACGAGTAGCAGAACGCATTGGTCGTCTGGGGCTACGTGTGGCGCTTGAAAAGACAGAGGCCATTTACTTCTTCGGGCCTCGGCAGCGCCGTCCCCCTCCAGACGCTAACATCGACGTCGGAGGAGTGACCGTCAGGGTGGGTACCCACATGAAATATCTGGGCCTAGTATTAGACTCGCGCTGGTATTTCGAGCCCTACCTCAAGGGGTTATCCCAGCGCCTCATTGGAGCGGCAGGGGCGTTTGGGCGTCTGCTTCCCAACTTAGGTGGACCAAGGGCCAAATGTCGGCGACTCTATGCCGGCATTCTTAAGAGCATGGCCCTCTATGGCGCCCCCATTTGGGCAGACGCGCTGTTTCGACGGGGAAACACAGCCCACCTGCGGAGGCCACAAAGGGCTATTGCCCAGCGAGTGGCCCAATCGTACCGCACGGTGGGCTTTGATGCGGCTTGTGTACTGGCCGGCACACCGCCTTGGGCCCTCGAGGCAAGGGTGCAGGCACAAGTTTACTGGCGTCTAACGGAGAAGAGGGCGCAGGGAGAGCGTCCCTCCCCAACGGAAATTGCGGCGATTAGAAGAGAGGCCCAGGAAGAAATGGTTGTGCAGTGGCGGGTGAAATTGGACGAGGCGAGACCTAGGGGGCGGGTGTTAGATGCCGTTGGCCCGGTTTTAGAAGAGTGGTTGCACCGGAGCCACGGCTATCTGTCTTTCAGACTGGTGCAGATACTGACCGGGCATGGATGCTTTGGTCAGTACCTGCACCAAATCGGGCGAGAAGAGTCGCCGTCGTGCCATGCTTGCGGCGCGGCGGCAGACACAGCGGACCACACGCTAGGCGTGTGTCCAGCCTGGGCGACCGAGCGGGCCGAGTTGGCCGCTATTGTTGGAGGTGATTTCTCGCTCTCAAGCATAGTTATAGCCATGCTTGGGAGCGAGGAGGCCTGGACGGCAGTTGCCACCTTTAGCGAGCAAATAGTCTCGAGAAAAGAGACCCTAGAAAGAGAGCGAGAGGACGACCCCCTCGCTCCACCTCTTCGTAGGCGAAGAAGAATGCGTGCGAGGCGTCGCTTTGATGCCCTCGCGCTTGTTAGCGGGGACCAGCCGGCCGCGGGTGTGGGGACACCCTGGCCGGCCTTGCACGGTACTCCGCAGATACGCGGGAACGGTTTAGCACCTTCGACCGTTCCCGCCAGTCCCCCGACCATCCAGGGGAGACTTGGCGACGCCGCCCTGTAGGGGCAGCAATTCCGCCGACGGTGCTGTGGCAGTCATGGGTCGACCGATATCCCATGGCGCCGTCAATAGGCGATGAGAAGGTGGGGAGGTCTTTTAGTTCGGGTAGTCCCCGCCCCCTCTGGGCGGGGGAGTCCCACACACGTCGCTGTCGTCCCCACGGCAGCGATATGGTGCGCAAAGGCATTTTCCCTCCCTTAAAAAAAAAAAAAAAAAAAAAAAAAGGACCTCATTACCACTTAACATCAGGTGGGATGAGGTCAATTTTGATGTACAATATAAAAAAAAAAGTCAAAATTAGGAACGTCAGATACTGATTGGCTGAAAATATGAGTGCAGAGTGCTTTCAACCAATGATCTATATCGTACCTATGCGGAAGTCCTTTTTTGTTCATTGCATACTAAACATACAGTTAGATGATCGGTTGTAAAAAAATATAATAAATAAATATTAGACAAAATCACATACATTGGTCTGATTCTGTGGTAAGTAGCTAAAGGACTTGTGTTACAGAAATCAGAAACAACGACGGTACCACAACACCCAGACCCGAGACAATACAGAAAAGTTCGTTTCCCATATTGACCCGACCAGGGATCGAACCCTGAACCTCAGAGATGGCGCGACGCCAAAGTCCGGCACGCTCGCCTTTCGGCTACGGAGGTCGTCAAAATATTAATCAATTAAGTAAATAAAATTGTTTATTCGACGTTTTTACCGTGAATTTTTTTCATAAATCAATATGTCATTTACACTTTTATTGTTTTACTAATTCAGTTCCATTGGCGGCCAGCCAGACTTTTTACTTTGGAAGGGTTATAATAACTATAGAACTTAAAGTGCGATATTCAAATACATCATTATATACCTTTTGGCATTCGTCCGACAATATGTCATAGGTCACTCTCTGATTGACAAAATGTAGGACATTTGGTACAGTCTTAGCTTTAAAGTGGAGTGTTAAATGCTCATACTCGCTAAACCAATATGGCGGCTCGACGCGGTTATTATTTCACTGATTGAGCTCCACTGGCACTGAGCCAGGATTTTCACTTCGTCGGGATTATACGCATTCACGTCGTATCGTGTACCATTAGTTGAACGTTGTTTCATGCTCGGTAATGTCGTATATAAGACTTACTATCGTGCCTTTGGTGACGAATCTTCTTCCTTCGGAAACAGAGCTCTTGGGGGTGCTACATTAGTAGCAGGGGTCAAGCCTTCAAGGTAAGGGCGACAAGTTCAGTAACAGATTTATTATCCATTACTTGTCACCATTAAGCTAGGACCTCATTACCACTTAACATCAGGTAGGATGAGGTCAATCTTGAAGTGTAATAAAAAAAAAACTCTCGTAACTTCGGTCGCGTTGTTTAATAAGTTAACGGCTCAAATCGCGACTTCATTTTTAGTTAATACGAACTACTTACTGCCCGTCGTTTTGGTTAGGTTGCACCAACGGTGGTCACGAGCTGACTGGTCTGGTCAGTTCGTATTAAATACTAGAATGTAGTCGCGTTTTAACCTGTTTGGAATGGAACGCGAAAGTCTTAAATACTAATATCTTTATGTAAAGCTAAAAAATTGTATGCAAATTCATTTAGTCTTTTTGAAGTAAAAAAGCATGTATACATTCATACATAAAAAATATAGCCTATAATGTTAATATAATTTTTAAGGGTTTTACTGTCAGATCTTCATATATTTTTAATTTTAAGCCGATGCACACTATCGAGTATGGCGTTATCTTATATATAAAAATGAATCGCTGTTCGTTAGTCTCGCTAAAACTCGAGAACAGCTAGACCGATTTGGCTAATCTTGGTTCTGAAATAATTGTGGAGGTCCAGGAAAGGTTTAAAAGGTTATAAACTAAAAAAATAGGCGTTACGAAATTCGCCGGGACAGCTAGTATGTTATAAAAGTAATAAAGCTTAAACAAAATAATTTAATTTTAAAAAGGCAAATTTATTCTTTCTTATAAACCACATTTTCCATTCTAAAATGTGAAGTAATCTGGTAGATAATGCCATTACTTATTAATTTCGCCTTTTGACGACCTCCGTGGCCGAGAGGCTAGCGGCCCGGACTTTTGCGTCGCGGCATCTTTGAGGTCCCGGGTTAAATCCCCGGTCGGGTCAATATGTGAAACGAACTTTTCCATATTGTCTCGGGCAGTGGCGTGCACACAGTTTTAAGACAGGGTAGGCAGAAAATTTCACTCACCAAAAACACTTTGGTTTTGGTTCATCGCCTTGTCGACTGATAATGTAGGTAATTGCCAAATGCTAGCTCAATATCCATAGATCAGAATCAGTCATTTTATAGACATATCAATTTACGGATATCCGAAGTGGCCTTTCGGCGCGTTTGTATGATGTTTTGTAATGTTTGTGTGATTTGCAAATTTAAATGAAAGCAGTGAAAAGATGGTGGTGTATCATTTTTTATTTTTTCAATACACACACCATCTAAACATCTTTCACAGACAATATTATAAATTTTTCACTCTATTAACAACGATAAATCCTAAATATCTGAAAGCGTAGTCACAAACACAACACAAATCAAACAATATGGCAACTTTTGACTATTGAAATTAGTAGTAAAAAAGAGAAATATAATACGACAAAAAAATATTGCCACCAAAATGTATAAAACTCAATGAAACAATGTTACTTCCTAAAATATTTGCATTGCTTATCAAACTTTCATTCGGAAATGTTCGGTAAGAGTCGTAATTTTTCGTGTTACCTATAAGGAATCTACAAAAAAAGACACTGGCTTTTTATGCAGTTGTGTGCGTGATTTTTGTCATTGTGTGTCAGCAAAGCCCACGTAGCTGCAGGAACGCACATACATTAAATCCGCATGACCGCGACTTACCACGAGAGCACACATACAAAATTTGAGAGATTCATAGTTTGTGTCTTTGCCGTGGCACTTGCACGCAAGGGCGAGGCGGCGCTAGTGCAGCGCGAATCGGTGATGTTAAATAATCAAATTACATGTCGATCTTATTTTAATGATACCACCGGCAATCGATCGGTGGAGATAATTTATGAAGATTTTATGTTATTTTGTTTATTGATAAAATAATATTGGATCTATTATCAGACCTAGGGTAGGCAGTGTCTTTCTGTCTTTATGAAACGCACGCCACTGGTCTCGGGACTGGGTGTTGTGTTTTTTCTGATTTCTGTAACACAAATGATTAAGCTCCTAACACAAAATCAGAGCAATGAATGTGATGTTGTCTAATATTTATCCTTTTATTATTTTTTTAACTTTCTATTTGTGCTGTAAAATTAAAATAATAAATATAAATTTGAGATGTATGTGACTTGCGAAGTGAACGTAAAACATTTAAAAATCTCCATGTTTATTCTACGTTTTTGCCGTGAATTTTGTACATTAATCAATATGTCATTTACACTCTTATTGTTTTACTGATTCAGTTCCATTGGCGGCCAGCCAGACTTTTTACTTTGGAAGGATTATATGATGTAGAGCTTGTTTGAAGACACTTTATTTTCTACATTCACTATGACTAACTTAGTATATGCACTAACTAACATTACTTAGGAGTAATGTGTAGAATTAAAAAAAAAAATGAGTTTTAAATTACTTCTTAAAAAACAATTTAATAAGTAGGGCATGTATCAAAATATGTTAAGACAAATGTTCATAAATTTAAATGATGTCATTTCTTAGTCTTGTAAATCAGAACTGTAACGAAACTTGTTTGGACATATTTTTAACACGCTCTTTTAAGTTTCATTTAAATAACTATTAATTTACCGGTATGTTTGCGTATTCGTAACCAAAAAGTGATTTACCTTAAACGGATAGATTTAATTGTACACTATCATATATCCTGGTGAAAAACTGTACAATTTAAAATACATACTTTATTATCCCAATTAGTGTCAATTATAAAAGTCGATCATTTCAAGATGTTTAAGAGTAAATAAGCTAAAATATTGTTTCAAAAACACGCATTAAAAATAAACTAAACTAGATAATCTGAAGTAATCTATATTATATAAAGCTAAATTACCACTCACTGACTGACTCACTCATCGGGGGTTTTTTTGGGGGTGTTCGGGTTGTTTTACCTCTTTGGCATGTTCTAACGGGGTGGATTATTTTTTAATCAAAGCAGGTTTTTTTATTTTTTTTTTCCAAAATCCAAGATGGCGGCCGTTTTTGCTGGATTGAAATAAAAAAAATGTATAGAGTGCCCAGGCGGTTTGTACTGTTTTAGAGAATTGTAGTAAAGAAAAGTACACTGAAAAAGTAAAATGTCAAAAAAACAAGATGTCCGCGCCGCCATCTTGGATCGAAAATCCGATTTAGAGGTGTTTTTGCGGGGCCGTGGTGGAAAGGTTTCCACAGATAATTGAAAAATTTTTTTAGAACTCTGCCGGCAGTATAGCCTTCTTTTGAATGTTGGCCATAGATTATAGAGTTTGGCCATAGAGACGGCGCTGGCGGCAGTTTTGTAGGGAGCAAAAATTTCGTCATTTTCAAAGTCGATTTTGAGGGGGATGGCAACACCATGTCGAATCGGTTTGTATGGGGCGATGGTAGGTTAGTTATTTGTCTATTGTTCTGAGAAATAAATTCTACCAAATTCATGGTAGTTTTTACCCCATAGCCCCAAATGGTAGGAAAAAAAAATAACCTTGTAGAAAAAAAATAAATACGCTGTGGGGTGGCCATGGAGGTCCGAAGTGACAAAAAGGTAGTTTTTTGGAAAAATACTGGCAACCCTGGAAATGGCGGGGAAAAACATTTTTTCGACATGGTCATTTTCCAAAAGCTCTAGGGGCGACTGGGTGGGAGCGAGAAAAAAAATAAAAATTAGGTCTGATGCAATATATAACCTAGAATACAGGAAAAATACGGCCGTTCGAAAATCCAAGATGGCGGACCCCCTTTCGGCCATTTTGAATTTTTCACGATTTTCAAACCCGTTTTTCTAGCACTTGGCAACATTTAAGCGAGTCGCAATGTATAGAGCGGTTGCATGTTTGGTTCATATGTGTTGCCAGGTCAAATAAAATTTCTACCATTTTTGGTAGTTTTTGACTCGTGCCCAAAAAACGAAAAAATTTTTTTTTTAAATTTGGTTGAAACGTCTACCACTTAATTGTGTATAGCCCATAGCCGAATGATATTTTGTGGCTTTTGGTCAGATCACCTGGCAACACTGGGAGCTACGGTGAAAAATATTTTTTCGACATGGTCATTTTCCAAAAGTTCTGAGGACGACTGGGTGGGAGCGAGAAAAAAAATAAAAATGAGGTTCGCTGTCAAATATAGTCTAGATTATGGGAAAACTATTGACTTTTTGATTGATAAGATGGCCGACGCGCTGGCAGCCATTTTGTGATTTTTTCGTGTTTTTGAAAAATTAAAATTAAAATTTCGGGTATTTTTAAAAATCTGAGCGAGTCGCCATGTACTAGGCGGTTATGTGTTTTGTCATCGTGTGTTGCCAGGTGAAAAAATATTTCTACCATTTTTGGTAGTTTTTGGCTCAGGCCCCGAAAAGGTCGAGAATAGAAATAATGATATTTTGCGCAAATCATTCCCGTGTGCCTATGAGGCATCTTAGTAGTAATGACATTTGACTATTTTTATTTTCTTAATTGGGCAACACCGAGAGCTGGTGAGGAAAAAGTGCAAAAAACATGGTCACCTACCGGAGGCTCTGTGGGCCACAGGATATAAAATATGAAAAAAGTAAAAATGAGGTTTGATGCAGTATATAACCTAGATTACAGGAAAACTATAGGCTTTTCGATAAACAAAATGGCGGATGCGCTGGCGGCCATTATGTAAAAATCTGCAGGATTCAAAATGTATTCATTAACTTTCGGGGTAGAAGGAGGGGTCGTAGAGAAAAAATGCTCGGAGCTTTATTGGAGGTCTACATGATGCCCCTGTGATGGTTCAAAAATTTACCCGATTTTCGGGGTATTTTCGGAGATTTTGGGCCCGACAGAAAATGCTCGAATTTAAAAAAAATAAGTATGAGGTCCTGTCAAAAATGTCTATCCGTGGTCGATCGACCAAAAAAAAAGCGAGTAAGTACGAAATTTTAGGAAAAATTGGAAAATCAATTTTCTATGGAGTACTTGGTTCCCCATACATTTTGTACTGAAATTGACCTTAGTAAGAAAATGTATGGAGAAATTGTTGTATATGAATGTAGTACCGTATTGAGTGCTATTAAAACTTGGAAATGGTAACATTGCGAGGCCGGAGGCCGAGCTGCGTTGCGAGACCGTCGGTCGAGCGCCGCGTAGGGCGAAGCCCGAAGCGGCTATATTCTGTGTAACTTTCGCGAGGCCGAAGGCCGAGCTTCGAATGCGAGGCCAAAGGCCGAGCGCCCGCGTAGAGCGAAGCTCGAAGCGGCTGCCATCGAACACTTTCGACCGATATAGACGAGACAAATGATCAAGTAACCCACGCGAGGCCGTAGGCCGAGCTGCAATGCGAGACCATAGGTCGAGCGCCGCGTAGGGCGAAGCCCGAAGCGGCCATGTTCTGTGTAACTTTCGCGAGGCCGAAGGCCGAGCTTCGAATGCGAGGCCGTAGGCCGAGCGCCCGCGTAGAGCGAAGCTCGAAGCGGCTTCCGTCAAACACTTAGGCCATTTGATTCAAGTGTAATTCAAGTCACCCTAGGCGCGAGGCCGCAGGCCGAGCTGCGCCGCGCAGGGCGAAGCCCGGAGCGGAAAGACTCCTTAGGCCACTGTTGCAAAACTCTAGCGCCGTACAAAAAATGCACTAGGCCCCCATTGCGGACGGTCAAACACCAAAAGTCACACCCGCGAGGCCGCAGGCCGAGCTGCGTATGCGAGGCCGAAGGCCGAGCGCCGCGGGAGGGCGAAGCCCGGGAGCGGCCAGCGCCGCAGGCCTAGCTTTTAGCAGACTCGCGCGAAGCGCGTGCTGCAAAAGCTAGTCTATCTATCTATATTATATAAAGCTAAATTACCACTGACTCACTGACTCACTCATCGGGGGTGTTTTTGGGGGTGTTCGAGTTGTTTTACCTCTTTGGTGTGTTCTAACGGGGTGGGTTATTTTTTAATCAAAGCAGGTTTTTATATTTTTTTTTTCCAAAATCCAAGATGGCGGCCGATTTTGCTGGATTGAAATAAAAAAAATGTATAGAGTGCCCAAGCTGCGCAGACTTTTTTAGGAACGTTTTTTACTGTTTACTATATTGAAAAAGTAAAATGTCAAAAAAACAAGATGTCCGCGCCGCCATCTTGGATCGAAAATTCGGTTTAGAGGTGTTTTTGCGGAGTCGTGGTGGAGAGGTTTCCACAGATAATTGAAAATTTTTTTTTGAACTCTACCGGCAGTATAGTCAACTTGCAAACCTCATCCATAGATAATAGAGTTTAGCCATAGAGACGCAGCTGGCGGCAGTTTTGTAGGGACCAAAAATTTTGTCATTTTCAAAGTCGATTTTGAGGGGGATGGCAACACCGGGTCGAATCGGTTTGTATAGGGCAGTGGTAGGTTAGTTATCCGTCTATTGTTTTGAGAAATAAATTCTACCAAATTCATGGTAGTTTTTGCCCCATGACCCCGAATGGTAGAAAAAAAATTTACCCTTGTAGAAAAAAAATAAATATGCAGTGGGGTGGCCATAAAGGTCCGAAGTGACAAAAAGGTAGTTTTTAAGAAAAATCCTGGCAACCCTGGAAATGACGGGGAAAATCATTTTTTCGACATGGTTTTTTCCAAAAGTTCTTTTGAAGACTGGGTGGGAGCGAGAAAAAAAATAAAAATTGGGTTTGGTGCGGTATATAACCAAGAATATGGGAAAACTATAGACTTTTCGATTAACAAGATGGCGGACCCCGTTTCGGCCATTTTGAATTTTTCACGATTTTCAAAACCGTTTTTCAGGCACATGGCAACATTTGAGCGAGTCGCAATGTATAGAGCGGATGCATGTTTGGTTGATGTGTGTTGCCATGTGAAATAAAATTTCTACCATTTTTGGTAGTTTTTGATTTATGTCCAAAAAACGAAAAAAATTTTTTTTGACATTTGGTCTAAATGTCTACCACGTTATTATGGCAACCTTATGGCCGAATGGTATTTTACCAATTTGAGCCATATCACCTGGCCACACTGGGGGCCAGAGCGAAATATATATTTTGTGACTTGGTCATTTTCCAAAAAATAATATGGCGATTGGGTGAGAGCGAGAAAAAAAATGAAAATGAGGTTCGATGTCAAATATAGTCCAGAATACAGGAAAAATACGAACGTTCAAAAATACAAGATGGCCGACCCACTGGCGGCCATTTTGTAAAACTTTTGTGTTTTTGAAAACGTTAAATCTTAATTTTCATGTATATGGCGACATCTGAGCGAGTCGCAATGTACCAAGGGATTATCAGTTTTGGTTGTGTGTGTTGCCAGGTGAAATAAAAATTCTACTATTTTTGGTAGTTTTTGACTCAGGTCCCGGCGAAAGTCGAAAATAGAAATAATGACATTTCGCGCAAACCATTTCCATGTGCCTATGAAACATCCCCATTGAAATGACATTTGACTATTTTTATCTCTGTGACCTGGCAACACCGGGAGCTGTTGGGACAAATGTGCAAAAAACATGGTCACCTTCCAGAAGTCCTGTAGGCCGCAGGATATAAAATTTGAAAAATGTAAAAATGAGGTTTGATGCAGTATATAACCTAGATGAGATGTTATATAATAGACTTTTCGATAAACAAAATGGCGGATGCGCTGGCGGCCATTATAAAAAATCTGCAGAATTCAAAATGTATTCATCAACTTTCGGGGTAGAAGGAGGGGCTGTAAGGAAAAAATGCTCGGAGCTTTATTGGTGGTTTACATGATGCCCCAGTGATGGTTGAAAAATTTACCCGATTTTCGGGGTAATTTCGGAGATTTTGGGCCCGACAGAAAATGCTCGAATTAAAAAAAAATAAGTATGAGGTCCTGTCAAAAATGTCTATCCGTGGCCTATTGACCCAAAAAAAAGCGAGTAAGTACGAAATTTTAGGAAAAATTGGAAAATCAAATTTCTATGGAGTACTTGGTTCCCCATACATTTTGTACTGAAACTGAGCTTAGTAAGAAAATGTATGGGAAAATCATTGTATACTAATGGTGCAGTGTAATCTGTTTTTTTTTTTCATTATGTCAGATATGTTTTTGTATTATATTTAGTATTGAAAAAGTACAAAAACGTACGCCTAAAAAGCAAATTTATTAAATACAAAAGTATTCGTACTGTGTTCGGAAAGATGTTTCTATAGAGATAAACCGGTAAGAAACTTGCTGAATTTTTGTCTGAAGTTTCTGAATTTTAAAGTGGTTAGTTTGTTGCTCTTAATTTGTTTGATAAACTGGAGTCTATGTATATTGGTAGTTTACTATTAGTTAGTAGAAATAATGAGACTAGGTTTGTACCTAATGTCCGACTCGTTAGAGCAATGACTATCGCTTCCGGCTGAGGATCCACGGGGCGTGTGTTTAATCCCCACGTCACGCTCCTCAGCAACCCCTATGGCTTTGATAACATATTTTTTAGTCAACGCAAATGTCCATAATGTGTGCTCAATTAGTAAAATTTAAAAAAAACTGTAATTTTGTAGGTTACAGCGTACAATTATTTCAATTTGGGGCTGCTGGACAGCATCTCCCCAGCAACTTCATATTGAATTTAAGATATATCTGGGCAAATACTAAGAATTCAGTAAGCGATTGGTTATTAATAAAATGTACATTTGCTCTATTATGGGTAAAACCACTCTAATTACTTAGTTTCATTTAAAAAATCTGTATTTATCTTAATTAATTCCATTTAGCGCCATCTAGCCCCAAACGTGGCAAACCAAAGCCCGTATTATGTATACGTACACACTATACGTAATCGTTAATCTTTACTATAACAACGTATTTCAATGTGGGGTTGCTGGGGAGATGCTGTCCAGCAGCCCCAAATTGAAATAATTGTACGCTGTAACCTACAAGGGTACAGTTTTATTAAAATGTGTACTAATTGAGTACCTACACATTATGGACAGAGTACACATTAATTGTGTTGGCTAAAAAATATGTTATCAAAACCATAGGGGTTGCTGAGGAGCATGACGTTAATCACCACCCAGATCAGGACATTGCTTTGAAGAATCTGCATAATTAATGCAATTATTAATTACTTATCCAAGTTGCCGCTACGCTGGAGTGAGGGGCTGAGTTGAAGGACATCTTATGCGACGTGTGACTCTCTTTAGGAATAGGTACTTAGGTATCTTAGTCAAATGCGAATTGTACTTCGTAATAATTCTGTACCTGTTCGTACCAGAGAAATTACCTTTTTGATTTTCAACTCAACTTGATGACTGGGAAAGGACCACATTTCAAAATAATGACTACCTACCCATTAATCATTTAGGTCAACTTAGTTACCTAGGACCTACCTAACTTACGTAGAATCACTTAATTGATGATGTAAATCGTTATAGAATTTATCTAAGAATAAATTTAGAATATGTAAATATATATAATATATACATATAAAAGTACACGGGCGAATAGAGAACCTCTTCCTTTTATGAAGTTGGTTAAATAAGTGCAAGTTGGTCTCACCCATAAAGGGTAGCAGGAAATAACATTAAATAAAAGTTCTTGCGTTTCGTTGTAATTTTGAATGTGTTCCTCGCGCAAACTAAGTATTCAGTTTGGAGAAATAATTAAACAACAATTTAATTTTTTAAAGATGTATCCATAGCTGCCCCACACGTACCTATGGGATTGATGAAAAAACATTTTCGAGTTTCAGTTTAAAGTATAGGAATACCCAAAATGTATTGTTATTCTTTTTTGTGAAAATCTTATTGCGATTTACTGAGTAAGTACAGTCTCGATCAATAAAATGTAAACACTTGAGCTCTTATGCCATGACTCACGTTAATTTTAGAATGAGTTCGTATACATGTTAGTACACGTGACTGCACATCTACTTACACAGTTATAGCTTTTGTACAATAGTATAGTTCTTAAACATATGGGCGAACTAACAGACAGACAAGACACAATGAGACCTTAGGTATCTCTTTTTTCATTTTACCACGGAACCCTAAAAATTTCAACCTTAAGTGTTTGGATGTAGGTGAAATTTAAACCTATTTGAAGGCCCTATTAGTATAAGTTCCGTTAAAATATGTATGAACAGTATGACCGACATTTTGGCCAAATAGTTTCTCGATTACCTATGTGCCCCATACACCCGTCGCCTTCCTACCATATCGCGATCGCGTATGGTCGTCTTTACTACGTTGTGGGTCCTCTTACGTTGCTTTTGAAGCATATGATCGTCATTCTAAACCCTTCCTACGTCATGGTCCGTTGTTTCTACGAGTCATGTGGGCATTAGATTGTTCTAATTTTTTGTTTGTCCTATGTAAATGATTTTAGTCTTGCAATGGATATCATTTATTTAAAGGACTAGCATGCAAGTGGCGTTTTAAAAAACTGTCTCCATTACAGCACGTTCAAAAATATAAATCCGACTATCTACCTAGAATGAAGTACATAGTAATTAAATATTATGAAAATAATTACTTGAACTATTGTCATAGCTGTACAATATTGTAATTGTTAATAAACATGTTGAGCCCATTAAAATTTGTAATCAACTTGACTAAAGAGTGAGCTTAATTCTGAAACTTTTGATTGTCTTAGTAGTTTGTACATTTAAAAAGTGTAAAATATTAGGACCTCTTGAAATAATGTAATGCACACACTGAAGAACTACATTTGACTAGGATTTGTGGTAAAGTTACAATTAACCAAATAGCAATCTATTAAAATTTTGTTTTAGACTAGATAATGCACCAGTTTTTCTAAAACCCCACAGTAAGCACCATAAATACATGACAAAACAAATGGTAGTTCCACAAAAAACATTTTAATGCACTTTAACACAACATAACAACTATAATCATCTAAATACAGAACAAATATACATTTTTATCACAATAATGGTTGGGAATCGAACCCACCCTTTGGTTTATTAGATCAAACCATTGTTACAGTAGGTACTCAAATAATATAATGTAAATTTAGTTAAAGAGTAAACACTGTAAAATACAATAAAAAAAACACAAGAACCCTAATATTTGAACCCCCTAATTATTCTAATTGAACTCTAATAAATTAAATTGTTATTTTTCAATAAAACTAATTTTTCACATAATAAATTATATTTATTTCTCTAAGATGATTTAAAACACATTTCACTTCACTTTAGTTAAGCATTTTAATGGTCTATTGTTTCTGAATATGAATAGTAGTACTCTTCATTAGTAGTAGATTCCTAGATTTTAAACTTTAGAAAATCAAACTTTTTTGATGATTACCGTCCCCATCATCATTTTATTATCATGCACCTAGGTTACGGCAAAAGTATTAAGTATGCCTTGTGATTATTGGCACAAAATTATTTATTCTTGATTTTATATTGATATAGGTAAATAGGTTGTAGCTGAAAGAAAAACAAATAATTTTGTAGTTAACAATCAATGAGAATAACATCTTTAGGTCAGTAAGACGTTGGTGGGAGATTTGATATTTTAAAGTTTAATTTGAAGTCTGAACCACATAAGCCTGTAAAACTGGACTCCAGAACAGTTTTAAATAATTAATTAAATATGTAAATAAAAACATTTGTTTTCAAGAATATCAATAAATGCAATTTAAATTCAATATCTACAGCTTTCACATTGATTCTAAGTTAGGTGCAGATTTTAACTAATAGGAATTAAAATTTTATAGAAATGTGATTGTTAGTTTGACATACAACATTAACATTATAAGATGGGTTTATTTTTACAAAAACGGCATGTACTTACTAACCTGGGAATGGAAGCTTTTGGCTTATATTTCTGATTAGTGCCTCTTACTTTATTATGTGCACTGAGTAGGTATTTATGTTTGGTTTGGTTTTTCTGAAACTGAAATAATCGTTGGTACATACGAATAACTTATTGTATGTTGTACCTGTTGGTCAAGACTACTTTCGATGTAAGTTTAACAAACTCTTCTTTAAGACGATTTGGTATGTACAACTGGCTCTGTGCAACTAAGTCATTTCTCATTTGCTACGCTCCAACCTAGCATTGGTTTACTGTTAAATTTGATCAGCTGAAATATCAAAAACTCTTCAGATACGAATATTTACACAAATTGGCACTACTTTATCTAATATTGGATTTTATAATGTTATGAACAAAATTTAAATGAGGACGATACATATGATACTTATTTACGTATTAATAAACTGTTAAGTTGTAATATCTTAACACTATCAAATATCTAACAAAACTTTATAACTTTTTTGGTTTGTTTACATTATCGCTTGCACATCTTTGACAGTTGTCACTTATCTTAGCCTTACGGAACGAATGAATGAAATTAACGACGACGATTTATAACAAAAATCACTTATCAATCATATAATTATTTTTTTACATACTTTTCGTCAATTAAAATTCAAAATATAATTAATTCTATTTAAATTGGGTAATCTTAAGTATTGAAAATTTGATTTAGAATGTTAAATACGCTAAACGATTAATTTTCAAATGGACGTATATTAATTGATTGACCAATGAGCAGAAAGGATGCTTCAACAAACCGGAAACGAATCAAGTCGCCCAACGTTTTACCCTGGATTTGGGGACTTTAACGTAGTATTAAAGACGGGTAAGTGGGAGAAGATATGCTCAAATTGTGTTTCAAAATATCATGTTTAAATGGATATAGGAGAAATTGTCTAAGTATTACACACAGTTTTCTTTTGATCACGAATAATAATTTAAGAACCCGGCTGATAAATATTCTATTAATAAAGAGGATAATTTTTTACGTCAAATTCGTAACATTTAAAATGATGAAATTGATTAGAAAACAAAATATCAGTGATCCTTACACTCGTATTATAAGTTGCAAAATTTTTAAACCGTATGTATGTATTTAGTAATAATTTTAATTTAGTTGGTAATCAGCCGTCGTTGGGTACAAATTATCACAAAATTAATGTTGTTCATCAATGAGTAAATTTGACACAACTACTTTTTATTAGATATGACATAGCCATGAATAAAGCTAAAATTGTAATCAGAGTTAATTGGTTAAGTAAGGTTAGTTTAATGACCAAAAAAGCGCAAGCCGAGCGACAAATAAATAAGACGTGACGTCTTATTTATTTGTTAAAAAAAATAGTATTGTAATTTTTGGTTTAATAAGAAGCCTTAATATTGTTCGTTTTCATGATATCTGACGTCAAATCGGAGATTGTGTTTATGATAACGTTTAAAGCTAAAAAAACTTTTTTATTGAAATAGTTAAGTATTTGTGTAAGTGACGTAAAAGATTATAAATTTTTCAAATACATTTTAGACAATAACATTAAGACCTTTATTCTCTTGTTTATTTTTAAAGTTATACAAATATGATCTTGAGAACATGTTTTCTATATACAACCTGTAACGGAAAGGGGGTAACAATGTAAAGTAGGTGGATACTATACCTTGTATAGATTCTATATACGAAATCCCGAGTTAAAATAAACACTTTATGGTTTTTATGAAATAAAAAATGATTAACTATAATGACTGACTAAAACGTAAACAAACGCATCACAACACTATTGAGGTCAGCGACCCCAAATCACGTTATCACTTCACTACAATCACTGCGATCCTGAATTTCTCCACCTCCTTCCTCGACATGCGCGCCTAGTACTTTTCGGCGTGAGCGCGTGCGACCTCGGCTTGCTTTGGCGGCTTTAGCACAAAGGAATCGGCGTTGTCACTAGGTACATTGTAGCGAACGTTTATGGAAACACCTGGAACAAACGAAATGAGGACTTATTAACGTGTCATAAAGACCAATTTGTTATTATTAATTACGTAAGTACAATTTTTTACATAGTTTATTTTATCTCTTAAAAACCAAATTCTAATTGATAAATTGAGGATTTAGAACAAAGTTATCTACTTACTTTTCAGAAGAATGGTTCAAAATAGGTATTGTCCTTGAAGCTGGATGCATAAACCAGCTCGCCGATATGAAGATGCGCGAACATTATGCAACATTTGTGGTGTCACTGTACAGAACGCGGCCTTGATGCTTTCTATCATCTCTTCCCTTGACGAGCATGCTACAGCGTACACCTTCCTTTTAACGTAGTCCCACATGAAGAAGTCCAACGGATTGAGGTCTGGTGACCGAGCTGGCCATGTGATACGACTTCCTCGCCCAATCCACAGTTGGAAACGAGCGTTTAGATGGTTTCATAAATCTCTTTCTCTAGCTCTCGGTCGGCCATCAGGCTGCCGTCGGTTGCTCCGACACAGAGAATCATCTCGAATGTTCTTTATTGCTCAAAGACATCACGAAATATCACTAGGCTATCCGTAGGAAGTAGGTAATCCAGAAGCAAAAACACGAGATGTTGTCACGGCGACGACAACACAACGACGTAACTGAAGTGTCAAAATGAGAAACGCTAAACCAACAAATTTCAGATGTGATTCAGTAAACATTAAAAGATGAACCACCATTGTCATATTTAAATTAATAGCATAATAGGTACATCCAACTCTTTCGACGATTCCAACCTTAGAGTAAGGAAAATATTATAGGTTTCAGAATTGGTATGAACTTGCGTCTAAATATTGACTATTGAATTTTGTAGCATTAAAATAGATTCGCTGACGTTTTAAAAGTGTGTACGGCCGCGAAGGAGTGTAGGTACTGAACGTCATCTGTCTCTTTTTCTCTTATGACTATTCCATGCTTGAGAAAACAGTACAAGTAGTCATTTCTGAATCACATTTTTAGCACTCTCTCTATTCTAATTTCTGTCTCTCTCTTACTCTGAGATTCCAAGTACAAAGTTGTGACAATCAATTAGGGTTCAATATTATTTTACTAAAACTAGCAACAAAAAAAATCTTTCATACTCATGGATTCCTGGTAGCTCCGTTACTTTGCATGGTCAAGTTTGAGGATTTAAAATGTAATTCAATTAATACTTTTTCTTTATTATGTTTTCGGCGTTCTTACGTAAAATTATCGTCTGTAAACCGATTTTACAGACAGCCAATTTTTTGGACATAACGTATACGATAAGATTTATCGTATTTTTGCTTGAAAAACCTTTAATGCAATTACGAACTGTTCTAAATAAAAAAAGAATACGCCTGATAGTTTTACAGTATGGGGCACACAGTTGTAACATAATCTTACCAAGTACCTATTTAATACAATTTGCGAAAAATTTTAACACTGAAGGGCCATGAACATAATTTCAATGTAGGTATTAGAATCGCAACATTAATAACATAATTTTATTATTGCTAAAATTGTAGGAACGAAATAAATTAAAATGCAGAACCCATTTTTTAAATTAGCACTATTTTTGTACCAGGACCATAGTAAAATATCATAGCCACGAGACCCGCCCATTTTTAGGGTTCATTTTAAAAATAAGTTAACTCATTTAGTGGAATAGTTTTGTTTATTAAATATTTCACCGCTTATTTTTTTGATTTAAATATTTTTGATAAATATTAAAAAAATACTCTTTAGCCGGAATCACTGGGATAAGATAGTTCTTGATATGACAGATTTGTTGATATCATTTTGTAACTGTTAGAACTGAAGAAGTTACATTTTACAATCCTTAATGTCAACTAGCTCGCTCATAACCTCCTTATTCCTAATTTTTCGGACATAACGTATACGATAAGATTTATCGTATTTTTGCTTGAAAAACCTTTAATGCAATTACGAACTGTTCTAAATAAAAAAAGAATACGCCTGATAGTTTTACAGTATGGGGCACACAGTTGTAACATAATCTTACCAAGTACCTATTTAATACAATTTGCGAAAAATTTTAACACTGAAGGGCCATGAACATAATTTCAATGTAGGTATTAGAATCGCACCATTAATAACATAATTGTATTATTTCTAAAATTGTAAGAACGAAATAAATTAAAATGCAGAACCCATTTTTTAAATTAGCTCTATTTTTGTACCAGGGCCATAGTAAAGTATCATAGCCACGAGACCCGCCCATTTTTAGGGTTCATTTAAAAAATAAGTTAACTCATTTAGTGGAATAGTTTTGTTTATTAAATATTTCACCGCTTATTTTTTTGATTTAAATATTTTTGATAAATATTAAAAATATACTATTTAGCCGGAATCACTGGGATAAGATAGTTCTTGATACGACAGATTTGTTGATATCATTTTGTAACTGTTAGAACTGAAGAAGTTCCATTTCACAATCCTTAATGTCAACTAGCTCGCTCATAACCTCTTTATTCCTAATTTATTGGACATAACGTATACGATAAGATTTATCATATTTTTGCTTGAAAAGCCTTTAATGAAATTACGAATTGTTCTAAATAAAAAAAGAAAACGCCTGATAGTTTTACAGTATGGGGCAAACAGTTGTAACATAATCTTACCAAGTACCTATTTAATACAATTTGCGAAAAATCTTAACACTGAAGGGTTATGAACATAATTTCAATGTAGGTATTAGAATCGCAACATTAATAACATAATTTTATTATTGCTAAAATTGTAGGAACGAAATAAATTAAAATGCAGAACCCATTTTTTAAATTAGCACTATTTTTGTACCAGGACCATAGTAAAATATCATAGCCACGAGACCCGCCCATTTTTAGGGTTCATTTTAAAAATAAGTTAACTCATTTAGTGGAATAGTTTTGTTTATTAAATATTTCACCGCTTATTTTTTTGATTTAAATATTTTTGATAAATATTAAAAAAATACTCTTTAGCCGGAATCACTGGGATAAGATAGTTCTTGATATGACAGATTTGTTGATATCATTTTGTAACTGTTAGAACTGAAGAAGTTACATTTTACAATCCTTAATGTCAACTAGCTCGCTCATAACCTCCTTATTCCTAATTTTTCGGACATAACGTATACGATAAGATTTATCATATTTTTGCCTGAAAAGCCTTTAATGCAATTACGAACTGTTCTAAATAAAAAAAGAAAACGCCTGATAGTTTTACAGTATGGGGCACACAGTTGTAACATAATCTTACCAAGTACCTATTTAATACAATTTGCGAAAAATCTTAACACTGAAGGGTTATGAACATAATTTCAATGTAGGTATTAGAATCGCAACATTAATAACATAATTTTATTATTGCTTAAATTGTAGGAACGAAATAAATTAAAACGCAGAACCCATTTTTTAAATTAGCACTATTTTTGTACCAGGACCATAGTAAAATATCATAGCCACGAGACCCGCCCATTTTTAGGGTTCATTTAAAAAATAAGTTAACTCATTTAGTGGAATAGTTTTGTTTATTAAATATTTCACCGCTTATTTTTTTTATTTAAATATTTTTGATAAATATTAAAAAAATACTATTTAGCCGGAATCACTGGGATAAGATAGTTCTTGATACGATCGATTTGTTGATATCATTTTGTAACTGTTAGAACTGAAGAAGTTACATTTCACAATCTTAATGTCAACTAGCTCGCTCATAACCTCTTTATTCCTTACGAGAAAGGTGTTGTTATAACAAGTTGGAAATGTGAAACCGAAAATGCCTAGTTTTCGATTCAGAATTAAAATCAATATCTACTTTTCCTTTACTCACTTTTACGATCTGTACGGCATTCGATATTCAAATAACTTTTCTTTTTGTACGCCCTCATGACAAAATATGTTGAAACTACATTGATCACTGTTTGTCATCTTACATTTGCACATGTTTACAAAAATTTATAAAAGTTAGGAGATACTAGTTTAGCTTAGCTACTGTTCGTTTTTTTTGTTTGTTAAAATGTAGGGAAATAATAATACAGATAATAAACCCCAATCATAAGAAATTGAACAACGTATGAAAATAAATATCTGGAACCCATTTAAGATTATTTAATTGAATACCAGGAGTGCAGTGTGAGCTGATTGTTGTTGTTGACCCCACAGCTGATACACCCTGAATACTGTGATAGTGTTGTGCAAGCTGACTTAGTCAAAATTTTGACTTGTGTTTGACTGATATTTCAAAAAAAAATATTGAAGCAATAAATGCGTGTACACAGCTACAAATGGTCCCATACAGTTTGTAACCGTTAACTGCTTTGGTATTTTTGATATTGTTATACCCTTTCCGTTACACGTTGTATATATTAGATTAATATTTATTTTCATACTGTCATATACTTATGAAAGTAAATTATAATGTTTGTGCGCTCGCCGGTTCATGTTTTTATTATCTGAAAACAAAATGTTATTAAATCAAATATTTTAAAATAAAAATATTTTTTTATTGTTATAAAATGCAAAATAAAAATTATTCTTCTGAAAACATTATCAATAAAATAGTTGTTTTGCTGTTCGTGACTTTTGAAATTAATATTTTTTTAGTGGTAAATCATAATTGAACTGTTGGTAACATTTAAATTTGGAGCCTAAAAGTTTAGTTCCGCGCGTTGCAACAGCCATCTTTTTTCACTTCGTACACCGACGCGAGGAAGGTGAGTGTTCATTTGTCTTGTGTTTTTGTTATTTCACATTATAAAAAGTTTGGGTGAAAAATGTTTTCCATAATTATTACTATTTTATGATTTTGTTTCATTTTGGGTGGAAAACATTGCGATTCGTGATTTTTTTTAATGTAGGTACTTGATGGTAAACGGGTTTTTGGGATTAGCATTTAGGTTTACTTGTGAATTGGGTTCTAGGTAGGTCCAACATTAAATTATAATACCTACAGTTTGCATGTTGACTGTAAACGATGTTACTATTTTGATATTTAATGGCTTGGCTGACGTCGTGTCGGAAATCTTAATGATGTAGATAGGTCTTAACTTTTGAGCCAAAGTTAGTAACATGGCGGCGACCCACGCCACTTCAGCCACACCTTTTTAAACATCACCTTATGTACCCATACAATATATGTTTACATGTTTCTTTCATGTCAAAAAATAATAATTAGGTAGCCTACCTACCCAAGAAATTTGTTTGAAACAGCAAATTAAGTGATACCTACTTACATAATCACCAGAGGTCTTGACAATTTGTTCAGCTACTAGCATGCTTGATGCATTTCTACTGTTTTCCTGTGTTAGGTGCTGAGCAATTTCAATTACATTATTTCTTTAAAATCTTAATAAATTTTTTTTATTTTTTAGAAATTCACTGACGACAATGATGGCAGAACGCCGCAACTTCGACACCGCTTCAGCGTGCATCGCCACTGGTAAGTACCTACTTACTTACCTTCTGCATTACGTACTATTTTCTGTTTTAAAAAATAACCATAGGAATAAATGTGAACTAACTCATTCATAAATTATTGCATGGCGTTGTAGGTACTTTTCCCCGTTAACAAAATAATAACCTTATTAATCACACGTGATCGCTCATCTTTGAATGCTAGCTTTACATATAATTTCTACTAACTATATTTGTATTTTCTGGGGTTTAAAATCTCATATCTGCTTACCTAATTATTCTTCTGAATGAAATAATATATTTTTTTAATTTTACGGGTCTTGATGGATATTAGTTTGGTTAATTAACAGTTCGTTTTTTAATTTTATTTGCACGAAACTGGAGATCATTTACAAACATGAATTTTACAGAAATATTCGGTGAAATTAGAGAATTGTTACAATGTCTTTAGTTTAATAAAAAGTAAGTACCTACATACTTTAAGTAACTAAGTAGGTACCTAGGTTCTTGTGTCACTAAGATTTAAAACAGCGTTAACTCTGGAATAGGTCAGTTTTATATGGAAAATATATAACTTGCGATAGGTACTGTTGTTTTTCTTTTTAAAGAGTTATCCTTAATATAAATAATACCTACTTATTTTCTACATTGTTCGGTCAGAAAATTAATTTAACCTTTGAATGTTCTTATCTGATAGTACCTACCATCTAGGTACCTACCTATATTTATTTCAGTTTCTGTATTTGTGATTGAAGCAGAAGTTAAACTTGTAACCAAGCATTATTTACTGTTATTAAGTTAGTTATTATTTTATAATGATTCAGGTAGATAATTTTAGCTATTTCGAAAAGATTTTCTAATCGACTTAGATAGTAACTTTATAAGGAAGGAATATAGGACAGTTTTTTTTAGGATTAATGAACATTATGAAAAGAATTTTCATCTTACAGTTTTTTTCGTCAAACCTTAAATTTAAAAATATTAAAATAAAATGAGTTATTGAATTCATTCATTCAGATGTACGGATGATAACACATCATAGTTAACACTTATAGTTCGATATTAATTGTGCAATCTGTGCTCTATTCCTGCATTAAATGCTTACATTGAAGGATTTGTATACATAATTGATAATTAGTTTTGTTATTAAATTACTAATGATGTTAGGTCACAGGTGCTGTTCTCATTGCAGTAGGTACTAATTGTTAAAATAAACACGGCGATAATGTTATTGAATTATGTTATGAATGATTAACCTTAAACATTTTTAATGTTTTACATAATTGCTAAAAAGGCGATTTAGATGTTTTATAAGTCTAAAGATCTTATACACATATGTGTTTCATTTTATTTATGTGTTTTTTTAGCTTTGATTTCACTAGCGTATTATGCGGACAGTTAAATTCTGATTCAAATTAGTCTTATAGTTATTACCTACATCTAAATTCTTACTTAAATTTCACATTGTGCGTAACACAATTTCATCACAACTTGGATACATTCTAATAAGAAAAACTGATGGGTGTTTGGTTTCGATTTTGTTCTGTTTAATAATATTACTGCATGTGAGTGGTGCCTTCGTAGGCGTTTGGTTTGAATTTTAATTAACATAGAACAATTTATTGCCGAGTACTCAAGCACCCAGAGTAGGTATTATTACTTTTTGAAATAATTTCGTCGATTGCTATTGCGCGAGTTTGACATTCGTATTTTATCTTGAGATAACGCTTTAAGCATTTGGTCAGTAATTCGGTGACAGCTCACTTCACTGTTTTGGATGTGTGGACATGTGGTAGGAGTGCTACAGCACCCCAGTGTAAGTAACGCAAGTTTTAATAATATTTTAAATGTTTTCATTAAGCTTGATTTATTGTTGTAATAGAATGTAATGTAATGTAAAATGTAAAATAATTTATAAATTTTAATTTCTTGTGATTTATATTTAAAAATAAAGTAAATTCAACTTACTTGATACCATATATTAATATAATAATTAATACATCTTATTTTGCAGATAGACTTCATCCAGTTTATTAGAGAATCTGATGCTCATTATCAGAATTTGCTTCTATTCTATGTTATCATTTTTGAACATGTAAGAGTTTGTCTAGAAACGTCAACTTTGAGAAGGGGCATAATGAAGACCAATGGTGACCTCATCAAATCCATGCAAGTTGATCCTGCTAGATGTGAACAGAAGCGTTGCGGTTTCTACCCTAGAAACAGGCTGTGGAAAATCGAAGCAAGATGAACAAAGTGCAAAATTCTTATTAGTACGGAACACTTCAGACCAAAGTTGCCAAATGTGCTTTTATTTATTCCATATTTAAACTAAAAGGGTGATTGTAATTTCGTTATGTTAATTAATATAAATAAAAATATAATACTTTTAATGTTTTTTTGTTTTACGGCCAATTTTTTTTTTGCGGTTTTCGGTCATCATCGTATACGCCATGCGGTTTTGTAGGGTTTAGTTGAGTCTGTATTGTGTTTAACTTTTTTTTAATATGTATTGGGTTTAACTTTTTTTTAATACTATTTACAGGCAGTACCCATCAGGGGTCCAACCTCTTCAGAGGTAATAACGCACAATGTGTAGCAATGTCGGCATGCGCGTCGTCTTTATCAGTAATTTTAGGCAGAAGTACCTTCAGTACTACTGAGATTGACACTATATTAAATAGTGGTGATTCATTGTATTTACGCGCTAAACCGGCCCATGAAATTTATTTGCTTCCAGAAGAATTGCCTTCTGAATTTCGTGTAGGGAACTTTTTGGCCAAGATAGTTTCGATGGAAGACAGCTGGAAATTGAACGGCTTATTTCCTAACGGCTTGCAGACTTTGGACATTAAGATCCTTGAGTTAGAAAATCAGTTGCGATCGACTGTTTTTGATGCGTCACACGATGATAATTGCGACAATTATCTATTTACTGGACATAATAGCACGGTTTCCTTTTGGAGTTTTAACGGATTATTTTATTTATTTAATAGCCACGCCGTTGATAGTCAAAACCGGTATAGTCATGATAGTAGTTTAAATAAGGCACGATTGTTTTGCTGTAATTCTTTAAAGAGTCTTGCATCGTTGCTTTTGACGAATCATTCCTACGACGGGCAGGAATATTCGATACATAAATTACGTGTAATAAGTAATTCTGTAACGGAGCAAACAAATAATACTTATTCTAATGCCGTCCAAAGGCAACCCTTTGTTGTACTTGAGCGATTAGATTTGCCAGTTTCATCTAAATCCATTGACTTTCGTGGGCGACCTAAAAAACGTAAGAATTCAGTAGAGACTAGAGGACGACCTCAGAAAAGTAAAAATCTAGGTAATATAGTAACGGAGTCTACTATTCTTTCGTTACCAGTTAAGCAACCGGTTGTAGTTCTCGAGCGAATCGATATTTCAAATTTTTCTAAATCCATTAATCAGGGAGGCCGGCCTCAAAAGCGTAAAACTAGGGCTACGTCAAGTCGTAAATGCGTCGAATTATCAGAAGGCCAAATGTCTGCAGTAGGTAGGGACCCTTTTTTTTTTTTTTTTTTTTTTTTTTCTGACGAGGGGAAATGCTTTGACGCACCGTACCGTCACCTGAGGGAGGTGACGGCGTGTGTGGGACTCCCTGCCCTTACAACGGCAGGACTACCCACTAAAACCCCCCGGTTGGACCTCATCGCCTAAGTGGTGGTGCTGTGGGAAATCGGATCAACCTAACCAACCACAACACCACCGGCGGAATAGCCGCTTATGCAGCTCCGTCTCCTCCCCCTACGGTGGTTGGGGGGAGAGTGGGGATTGGCGATCCAACTCGACCATCCCCACCTCGCAGTGGAAACCGGTGCGATGCCGGCTGAAGTGCCCTCACACCATCAGCCGGCCGACCTCCATGCGGTAACTGGGCGCGGTCATAACGACGCCGCGCCCTAAGTCGCCTTCTTCTGCGGCAAGCGGGAGCGGAAGGATCATTTTCCCGCTCCCTCTCGGCGGCCTCCTTCTGCGACATGACGTCTTCGCAGAAGGAGGCTACCCCATTCCATGCCCTCTCACTTCCAAGCATAGCTTCCACTATGCTTGGGAGTGAGAGATTTGGCCCCACTACAGCAGCAAGAGCTGCGCGCTGAGCCGACCAAGCAGGGCACACCAGGAGTGTGTGCTCCGCCGTATCCTCCGCCGCACCACAGCTGACGCACGACGAAGACACTTCGCGGCCTATTCGGTGCAGGTACTTCCTGAAGCAGCCATGGTTGGACAGTACCTGCACCAGACGAAACGACACAAAGCCAAGTTTGCGCTCGAGCCAGCGAAGAATAACTGGCCCGAGCGCATCAAGAGTCCAACGACCTTCCGGACACTCCCGGAGACTTTGAGACCACGCCTGGACCATCGCGTCCCTGGCCTCCCGCCGGACACGCGTCAGGTCCTCCAGGTAAAAATGCTCCCCGG
Organism: Glyphodes pyloalis; assembly: GCA_037074685.1. Lineage (NCBI taxonomy): Eukaryota > Metazoa > Arthropoda > Insecta > Lepidoptera > Crambidae > Glyphodes > Glyphodes pyloalis. Next base: position 20,392,596 of record JAYKKO010000002.1, on the reverse strand, counting down.
AGGCCTTCCTGGTGGCCTGCCAGTTGTAAGCCGCTGCCATCACCTTTGCTTCAAGCTCCCAGGGCGGCGTCCCGGCTATCGCACACGCGGCGGAAAAACTTACAGTGCGATATGCCCTTGAAACCCTCTGCGCAATCGCCCTCTGGGGGCGACGTAGGAAACGAACATTCTCTGCCCTGCGAAGAGAATCGGCCCAGATGGGTGAGCCATACAGGGCCATGCTGCGGAGAATGCCGGCATAAAGTCGCCGGCATTTGGCTCGTGGCCCCCCCAAATTCGGCATTAGCCAAGACAAGGCGTCTGCAGCTTTGAGTAGGCGAGGTGACAAGGCACGAAAATGTGGGCCAAACTGCCACTTCGCATCCAAAATTAGGCCCAGGTACTTGATCTGGGCCCCAACTAAAACCCGTACACCCCCCATAACAATATGGGCGTTGTGAGGGCAACGCTGCCGAGGCCCCGGGAAGTAAATTGCCTCAGTCTTCTCCAGCGCCACCCGAAGACCTAGACGTTGAATCCGCTCCACAATCAACGTACCACCCGCTGCCGCTAGACGAGCTGCCGTATCAAAGTCCTTCCCCCGGGCAGTCAGCAGAGTATCATCCGCGTAACATATGACACTCGTGTCCGGGAGGAGGATGCCTCGGAGGACCCAGTCAAACCCTATATTCCACAGAAGTGGACCCAACACCGACCCCTGTGGAACACCAGACCAAACCACAAATTTTTTGAGATATCCCTCTCTGTCGACACAGGTCACACTTCGGCCGGCAAGGTAGTCCCTTATCAGGGCGACCAGATACGAGGGAACGCGGTGGTAGCAAAGCGCCTCCAAAATAGTCGAGTGGGGGATGGTGTTAAATGCGTTAGCGATGTCAAAAGACACCGCCAACAGGCCCTCCCCCCTCTCCCGTGAATCCGAGACGACTGACTTTAGCTTGGATAGGGCGTCAATGGTCGACCGCCCCGTTCGGAAACCAAACTGGGCATCTGAGAGGTCAGGCCCTACCTCCCGGAGATGCTCGTTTAGTCGCGTTGCAATTAACTTCTCAAAAAGCTTCCCGGCTTCATCAAGGAGTACGATGGGCCGATAAGCTGAAGGGGAGTCCTGCGGTCGCCCTTCCTTACGAAGAAGACAAAGAAAACCCTCTTTCCAAATTTTAGGGAACTTCCCGACTCTAAAGCATGAGTCCAGAAGATCCCTGATTTTTGCCTCCATGGTACTGGCGGCCAAGGCTACGATTTTTGCTGGAACCCCGTCTGGTCCCGGCGCTGTGTTTTTAGCACGGAGGCATTGTGCCACCGTGCTGAACTCTTCCTCCGTGATTGGAGGGCATACTTCTATTATGGGGTCAAAACTTCCTGATAGGCTCATGGCCGGTGGGACAAAGCCAGGGTCATTACCCGGGAATAAAGTCCGGACAATTCTACCAAGTAGCTCTGGCTCGAGGGTCTCAGTTAATGGGGGACCAATTGGGCGCAATTGATTCCGTGCCGCCCGGTATGGTCTCCCCCACGGATCTCGATCAAGACCCTCTAGCATCTCAGCCCGGGCGCGATCCTTCGCGGCGCCTATCTCCGCCTTGAATCGCTTTTTGACCTCAAGGTAAGCCTCGTACAGTCGTGCCTCATTTCTGAGATCACGAAAGGCTCGCCGCCGGCTGCGCGTATAGGCCCTTCGGGCCGCAATAGTGTCGGTCCGAAGGTTGGCCAGTTCTCCCGACCACCAAAAACAGGCGCGTCGTGGGGGTGGGCGACGGGACCGAGGCATGCAAGTATTGCACACCTCGGTCAAAGAGTCGCGAAGATAGGCCGCTGAAATGTCCACTTCGGGACCGGCCAAGGATGGCGAAAACCAATCCTGAAGCAAAACTGCCTCCCTGGCCACCGCCCGGTCCAGGCGAGACAAAGCCCACCTAGGAAAGGGCGAAGATGCCGGACGATTTGGGCGCCCAGGAAAGGTGGCCGAGATCTCAAACCGAATGTACTTATGGTCGGAAAGAGTCTCGGTTGGATCAACTCGCCAGTCACAAACACGTGCGGCGAGAGCAGGGGTGGCGAAAGAAATGTCCACCACGGACCCTCCCTGCTGCCGCACGCAAGTTTGAACGGAGCCCCGATTTAAGAGGGACAGCCCGGACGACGCTGCCCAAAGCTCAACCAACTGCCCCCGCCTGTTGCAGGCATTAGCCCGATTTCCCCATGTCGTGGCCTTGGCATTAAAATCACCCAAGACCATGACCTGCCGACCAGAAGAAGTGGAACGGGCAACCGCCTCTTGCAGGGCCCCAAGGAATTCTTCAAATTCTGCAATTACCCGATTTGGAGAAAAGTATACCCCGAAGATTACAATGTCTCCCCACAGAGCTCCGACAAATCCCTCACCCCTCTCAAGTTGTGAGAGAGGGGGCGAAGCGGACGTTGAGCGCTTAAGAATGGCGACTGTGCTGTTTCGATCCCCCAACCAACATCTTGGAACCGAGTACGGCTCGGCCACTACAGCGACATCAACTAACCACTCTGCCATAGCCTGGAACAACAGGTCTTGGGCTGAGCGGCAGTGGTTGGCATTAGTCTGGAGGAAATTGAGTTGGGCCATTATACTACCGACATTTCAACCTCCTCCACAACTGTTGTTGCTGCGGCGACTGGCTGGGTCCGCACCATAAGCTTCCCTTTGTTGGGGGGAGGTCTACAACTCCTTCCCCCCATTACATGACCAGCCGGTCGCCCATTATCGGCACATACCTTGCAGTGTACCTTCTTCTCACTGCACTCAGCGGCCTTATGGCCAGCCTGCCCACATCGAAAACAGACTTGACTGCGCTCCGCAGAGGAGGGGCACAAGGGTCGGGTATGCCCAGTGCCCAGACACTTGAAACACCGAAGAGGCTGCTCCTCTAGTACGCGGACTGACGCCGAACTAAACCCAATTAGAAAACGCCCCCCCTCAACTACTGCCTTGGCTGCAGCCACTGGACATTGCAGCCGAATGGTGCGCATCCCCATGCGGCCAGGGCGGATTTCCCCGGCCTTTATTTGGTCAGCCGGGCATTCGCCAATCCCGGCGACCTTTTCGACGATTTCGGACTTGGAGACTGAGTCATCCAAGTCCGATATTACCAATCCAATGTATTTAACGGGTCTCACAATTTTGGCAAGGCCCTCCTCTACCACGTCTCGCATTTTTTCCGCAAAAATATCGGCCTTCTTCGCCGAATCCGCACCCGGAAACTCGAAGAGTCGCGCCCCTGCTTGAGTGGGGCGCATGCGGATGGAGGATGCGGTTGTAATGCCTATTTCGGCCAAATCCATGCCGCTTCGTGCTTTGGACAGCACGGTTTCATAAGTCTCCCCCTTCTCCGCAGCCTCCGCAGTGAGAGTGACCACCACTGCGGCGGTTTTAGGGGGTGACAATTTTGGTTTTGGCATTACCACAGTTTTCTTCTTCATTGAAGCGGGAGGCGCACCAGATCTAGAAGGGCTCGCGGAATTAGTCACTTTCCTCCTGGACGACGATAACTTCTTCTGAGGTGGAGGAAGAGCCGTAGGCTTTTTTCCTTTCCCCTTTCTGACCACCTCCACCCAGGTATTGTTACTTGGCGTCATGGACGGCAGCATAAGGTCCTCGCTTGAAGTCTGATGAGATTCAGACGGGGGTAACGCCGAATCTTTCACTCTTGAAGGGCCAGGGATCGGAGCGGTAGACGCTGCCCCAAATGCTCTAGACCTTTTCGCCCTCTGTGACTTTGGAGGCTCTGGAACTTTAAAAGTCGCGGGTAAACACTCCAAGACGACCACTGGCTCCCGTTTCTTGTCCGTCGCCAACGGTGGACGGAGTTGTTTTGCAGGGAGGAGCCGATCCTCAATACTCTCAAAGCGAGCATCCATACGAGCGCAAAAAATCGCCCGTTCTTCACGTAGGACCCTCGTAACCAACTCCTCCATTGTTTCACCCGGTGTAGAGGACGGAGTCGACCTTTCCACAAACATGTCCATACCAGTCGGGACCTCGACTCTGGTTGAGACAGGAGTTTTCCGACCAGACCTAGTGAGTTCGGCCACGGTCGCCTCTAACTCGGCTACCCTCTTCTTTTGCCCTTCTAATTCCGCTAGCAGGCGATCTACAGTCGCCTGCAGCCTTATTGTTTCGTCAGAGCAAGTACGTCTTAGGGACTCCTTGCAAATGGCCCTCACATTTCCCAAACTCTCTTTGAGAGCCTTCTGGGACGTCCCCTTCAAATTTGAAGACCTCATAATCATGGAAGAAGACCCATTTGCCTCCTCTTCCAACATGCGCTGTAGCTCTGCGGCCGATTTTTCCTCTAGGGTGGTAGTGAAGGGAACTCCGCATCTGGCAGCATTCCTAGTCTTGCGGAGCTGCTGCTCTTCAGCCCTGTCGACGTAGTCGCCCATGGTAGGGGGACGACCTCGTCCCTTCTTCATTCTCGTCTTAACTTTGGAACCCTTCCCCTCAAGAGCATCTGATGAGGACCCCTTCTCAACATCGTCGATGGGACGCTTACGCCCTTTCAAATACTTGGATCGCCCAGAGGCGATTGAAGAGTCCGACATATTCGTTAGCGTGTCCAACTCTGAGTCATCACCGGACATCTGACTAGGTCTATAAAACTGACCATGACTACTACTGGCGATCGAAGTCATTGACGACGCTCGGCTCACTCGCCCCGTTATACCGGCCCGCGACCCCGAAACGGTATCGCTAATTTGAACGTCCAAAGACGCTCCCACAATCTTCGACGCAGAAGCACAAACGGCGTCACTTGCATCCAAAGATGCCACAGCATTCTCCTCACAATCATCATTTTGTTTGTTTTTTAGTTTTAAAGGATTCATTTTTGTACCCACGAATACACGGTAATATGTAGACCACCAAGAGCAGTGCCGGTTTACTCCTGGCTACCCTCATACTGCAACGGGGGCGGGCGTTCCCGTGCAGGGAGGCCGATGCCACCGACCACGACCGGGTTTATCCCACCCGGTCACCATCCCTCCGAAGAGAGATGGCCCCGACGCCTCGAGCACTCACAGCGTCGGGATTAGGGGATTTTTATTGAGGTTGTCTCCTCTTGGGCCAGCCAATGAAGGCAAGCCCCCTGGTCTGGTCGAGCCGATAGACATGATCACCAGACACTCGACCAGGAAACAGGCTGCCTGACGGTGACCGAGTCTGCTGCGACCGACTGCTATTACGCAGCCGGCCGAGCCCGCCGCGCCGCGGGGATGCCCCGCCATACGACGCTCAAAGAGCCCGAACGTCAAAAAAGGCCAACTTGGCCAGGCCGAAAAACAAAGGCCCCGACAAACGGAGACGACGACGCAAGTGCGACGGCCTCGCACATTATACTCCCCCCCCCCCCCAATATACCCCGCCCCCCATTCCCCACCCTCCCCTGTGTTTGGTCCGCGGGAGCTACGCTCCGACCCTCAGCTGCCGCCCGCAAGGCATCCCTTTAAGCGGGAATACCTTCCGCGCGGCAGCCACGGGCTTCCCCTATCCGCCACCTGGGGACGCGCCACGTCGGGGTTTCATCTCCCCGCCCACTACGTCACCGCAGCGGGTGCGTGGAGTAGGTAGGGACCCTAAATTATCAATGAATCCAGTCGTAGTTCTTGACAAAATTGAAATCGAATCGTTGCGACATCAATCCCCTCTGCGTCCAGGTAGGGTTTTGACTGAACAGACTGACGCGGAAGACAGTAGTAGTAGTGGTGACGATACCAGTAGGAAATTGCGTAACAAACAGGCTAACAAACGGTATAGTCATCGGAATCCCATTGTCAATCGTAAAGCTGTTCAACGTTATTCTCAGAAAAATCCGGAAGTGCATAGGCAGGCCGTTAGTAAATATTCGCAGAAAAATCCGGAAGTAAATAGGCAGGCTGTCTGTAGGTATACTCGGAACAATCCGGACGTTCATAGGGACGCGGTTAGGCGATACACGGAAACACATACCGATATTAACCAACTTGCTACGGAACGGTATAATGAAGTTAGAAATGTTGAGCCTTCTATGCGTAGATCTGCCAATTTAATTGGTCAGAAACATGACGAGGAATTGAGGTCAATTCAAATTTACTCCCTCAAAAAATCCTCATTGAACGATAGTTACGAGTGTCCTCATTGCCATGCTCGTATATTTTTCGAGGAAAAAACTCGTGTTAAATGGTGTTGTGGCACGGGTGCCTATAATGTACAACAATTTGAGCCGCTGATGGAAGATTTTTATTCGCAGCGCTCATTTATTGATAGGGCTCGTGCGTATAATAACTTGTTTGCGTTCAGTGCTTTAGGAGTGTCTCACGGTTTTCAACACCCAGACACTGGCATTTCATTTTTAAAAATTCAGGGTAGAGTTTATCATAGAGTATTTGATTTAGCTTATTCGGATACTACAAATCCTATTGGATTGTATATCCATGATGATCAGGAGCGAGAACGACTCGCTGCCGGTCAACATTTAGACATTAATATTATTCAGAGCATTACACACTTCTTGCACGAAATTAATCCATTCATAGAATGTTTTAAACGTTTATATCGAGAAGCTTCCGAAGAAGCTCATCTCATTTTCGAGCCTACGTCGCGTCGTTCTCATGGTAATATACTTGGTGACTTGCCGATCGGTGCAGAGGTCGCAGCGATTCTCTCCACCGAACGAGAGCGTTTCATTCCGAAAGCTATAGTTATTTGGAAAACTGGTGCTAAAAAACCTCACACTGTGGACCTTTTACATCCACTTTATGAAAGTTTCCAGTTTCCACTTTTATATCCTCAAGGTAATCCAGGTTGGCTACCTAATAAATCAGATAATAAGGGCACTAAATTAACTCAAAATAAGTATGTTAGATGTTTGTTGCTTTCGGAACCTAGATTTTCAGAATTGGGCAGACTTTCCGAGGAATGGATTGTCGATATGTTTTGTAGAATATCTGAGGAACGTCTCAGATATATCGACAACATGCAACGTTCCTCGAATACTGCCATTAGATCTGCTCCCCTTCAGGAATTAGAGCGTAATGTCGAGTCTATTAATGCTGATGAAACTATTCAAGGCGAGGGCGGCGTTGTACCGGGGCGTGTTTATTTGCCAAATTCATTTACCGGAGGTCCACGTTATATGAAAACTAAATATATGGATGCAATTGCGTTAGTCAATAGATTAGGTCCCCCGTCGTTCTTTTTAACAATGACATGCAATCCCAAGTGGCCTGAAATCCAACAATCCATTCCACAAGGACAAAGGCCTAATCCTTTAGTTTGTGCCCGGGTTTTTAATTTAAAATTAAATCAGCTTATAAAAGATCTCAGAACTGGTGCGTGGTTCGGTAAATGTCTTTACATTATGCATGTCATCGAGTTTCAAAAACGAGGGCTGCCACATGCACACATTTGTTTTAGGGTAGAGGGTGGTGGCCCTGTCCAAAATACGGACATTGATAAATTTGTTAGAGCAGATCTGCCCGATCCATCCGAAGCGGATGGTAGACTACGCAAGGCTGTGATTGATCACATGATACACGGCCCATGTGGACCTCCAAATAGAACAGATTTACCTTGCTGGGATCACGGAAAAAATAAATGCTCTAAATTTTTTCCTAAACCCGAAACCACCACCACTTATTGCGACGATAGGGGGTTCGTACATTTACGTCGCAATAGTGATAACAAAGGCACAATTAAATACCGGGGTAGAGAAGTCACCATCAGTGATTTATGGGTCGTTCCGTACAATGCCGCATTGCTTCTAAAGTACGATTGTCACATTAATTTATTAGTATATTCTGCCCGTGCTATAGTCAAATACCTTTTTAAATATATGACTAAGGGTCCGGATGAATCACGCATAGCGGTGATCCCGGACAGCAATAAAAATAATGAAATTGAGCAGTACGTCACCAAGCGTTACCTGGGTTCTTGCGAAGCGACATGGCGTATTTTAGAATTTGACATAACTGCGCGCGAGCCCAACGTTAAACAACTTGCAGTTCATTTAGAAGGCCAACAATCAATTTTTTTTAAACCAGGTACGGAATCCGAAGCCGTTACGCGCCGCGCTGATTCGGATTTAATAACTTATTTTAATCGCCCTTCTGGCGAAGAGTTCGATAACTTGACTTATTTAGATTTTTACGAACAGTATATTGTACATAGCCGACGTCCTACCACCAAAAATGTAAATATTTATCAATTAGGCAACGGCAAATTCGTAACGAGACGACAGAGGGGCGAGTTAGTTTCGCGTTTATTCTGGGTCGCGCCCAACAGAGGTGAACAATTTTATTTACGTCTTTTATTAGCTTCACAACCTTGTCGTAGTTTTCAAGATTTATATAGTCTCGGTGGTCCAAACTGTACAACGTTCCAAGTGTCTGCTCAGAACTTAGGCCTAGCTGGAGATGAAAGCGAATATTTAAAAGCGATGGAAGAATGTGAAACTTTTATGACTGCGCCGCGCCTTCGTAGCTTTTTTGTACTGTTGGCCGTCAACGGGATTCGGGTGGTATCCCTATGGGAACAGTTCAAACAGGTACTCAGCCAGGACTTTTTACATCGGTTTTCGGGTAACGAGGATAGGGCCTTTAACTGTAGCTTAGTTTGTATCGACAGGTTGATGCGAAAGCATGGGACTTCGCTTGTCGAACAAGGGTTACCCGAAGTCATAGACGATACAACGGAAGTTGGCCGTGAACGTATTGAATATGACCAAAATAAATTGGTAGGTTTTGTGGCCGAATGGCTACCGAAACTATCAAATGACCAACGTCTTGTTTACGATTACGTCGACGAACTTTTACGCGACGCTAATTTCCGCGCCACTAACAATTCAGCTATATTCTTAGACGGACCTGCCGGAACAGGCAAAACTTTGTTATTAAACGTGATAACGGCACACGTACGTGGTAATTTAAACGGAATAGTGTTGTGCACGGCCAGTTCTGGCATTGCGGCTCAGAACTACGAAGGCGGCACAACAGCACATAGTATGTTCAAATTTCCTTTAAATCCAGTGGACGATCTTGGTTTCTGGAACATCACCAATGGGTCTCAAAGAGCTGAATTAATTTTACAGTCTAACGTAATAATTTATGATGAAGCCCCTATGGCTCACAAATATTTAATTAATCTGCTCGACAGATCACTCCGGGATCTGTTGAAGTCGGATAAACTTTTCGGTGGCAAAATTATTATTTTTGCTGGCGACTTCCGTCAAATCCCTCCGGTTGTAGTCAACGCAAAAACGAATTCTGACATAATTAATTGCTCTGTAAAGTCTTCTCCGATTTGGCCATTAATTAAATCTTTTGCACTTACTACATCTCAAAGATGTAGTAGTGATCCAGAATTTTCAAATTTATTACTAAAGTTGGGTTCTAATCAATTACCAGTCCATCCAGTTAAAGTAGATAGAGTAACTTTAAATTTAGTAGATTTATCATCCATTTCTTTTGTGACAGAAGTCAATGACCTAATAGATTTTGTTTTTCCACATGTTGTCATAGACGAACCTGACGTTTGTGCGCATCGCGCCATTTTAACAACCCATAATGCAAATGTTAGAGAAATTAATAATTTAATTATAGATAAATTACCAGAGGAGGCATTACATTTTTATTCAATAGACCAAGTAGTTTCCGATAATGCTGACGAGATATTTTTAGGTGCGGATGCGTTGAATAAACTACAACCGAAAGGTGTTCCAGACCATGATTTAGTTTTGAAAGTAGGATGCGTTTGTATGATTATCCGTAATCTTAGTTTCTCCGATAGGTTAGTAAACGGTAGTAAAGTTATCGTTGTTAGAGCCACGCGACGTTTAATTACCGTAAGAAAGCCGGGCGAAACCGTAGATTACCTAATACCTCGCATTCTATTTAAAGCGCCTATAGAACCCAACAGTCCCATCGAAATGACGCGTCGTCAATTTCCATTACAAGTTTGTTATGCGATGACGATTCACAAGAGCCAGGGTCAGACCATCAGTCGAGTAGGCGTAGATTTGCGTTCGGATGTTTTTAGTCACGGGCAGCTGTATGTAGCCTTAGGTCGCGTTCAAAATAAGAGCAGTTTGAAAGTGTTAGTGTCCCGAGACAAAGTAATCGACAGCAATAGGCTCATGTTAAATAATATTGTCTTCCAACAATTATTGTAGATTGGGGATAGATTAGGAGTTCGAGCAGATTATTGGTATAAAATTGTTCACCTCTTTCAGAAGGCAATCACTTCTTAGGAATTTAGTTTTATTAGAATCAAAAATCATGTCGACACAACCTATACATTGTGCGTTATTTTTTTATTATTTTCTTTTTTCATTTTATTATGTACTATAGTTACACTGCACATGCATTTTACTAAGAATGCATAGAAAAAAGGGGTCCGATCAAGGTAACGTATATTGAATGTCTTGCATTGTGTTCATTTAGCTTGTGTGTGTATACATGTTAGTATTATGCGGTAATCCGAATGGATGCATTAACAACGATCCAAAGAGGGGATCAGTGTGGCGTCAACACTCGGAGAGTAAGACCATTATAGTTGATCGTGGTGAGCGGGGAGTCTTCTCAGTTGTCCGACCGGAGAGAGGGGGGCGTGAACGCCGAGCGGACAGACCGAGCGGTAGGTAGACGTGGGCAGGGCGGGCGGTTCGTTGGGCGAGGAGCCCGCGTGCGATGGGGTACGATTGACGCTTGGCGGGGCGTGCAGGCGGATAACTTAGGGAATGTAATGTCATCTAAGTGAGGGGTGCATTGTCGACACGGTGGGAATCATTACCGACGTCATCGTACGCCGGGGATAGGTGCCTGAGATCGTAGACGAGACCAGGCGCCGATCTTCGGTGCGCACGTGTAGCATGTAAGTTCGAGTCATATGGAAGCATTGTCGGCGTCGTTTGTTTGAATGAAGCCGACTTGCGCCCGTATGACTCGACAGACAAAAACGGGACGCCAATACACGCATGTATGTAAGTGTACGACAAAATGGTGAGTAGTAATTTATAGGTATTTATTTTATTTTATATATTCCTTTCTATCTATATATCTATCTATCTATTGTTTCTTTTGTTTTCTTTTCTTTTTACGTATATACTTTTTGGTTCTTTTCTTTTTTCTTTTCTTTTTATTCAATTACCAGTCCATCCAGTTAAAGTAGATAGAGTAACTTTAAATTTAGTAGATTTATCATCCATTTCTTTTGTGACAGAAGTCAATGACCTAATAGATTTTGTTTTTCCACATATTGTAATAGACGAACCTGACGTTTGTGCGCATCGCGCCATTTTAACAACCCATAATGCAAATGTTAGAGAAATTAATAATTTAATTTTAGATAAATTACCAGAGGAGGCATTACCTTTTTATTCAATAGACCAAGTAGTTTCTGATAATGCTGACGAGATATTTTTACTAACTACAACCGAAAGGAGTTCCAGACCGTGATTTGGTTTTGAAAGTAGGATGCGTTTGTATGATTATCCGTAATCTTAGTATTTCCGATAAGTTAGTAAACGGTAGTAAAGTTATCGTTGTTAGAGCCACGCGACGTTTAATTACCGTAAGAAAACCGGGCGAAACCGTAGATTACCTAATAGGTCGCATTCTATTTAAAGCGCCTATAGAACCCAACAGTCCCATCGAAATGACGTGTCGTCAATTTCCATTACAAGTTTGTTACCCGATGACGATTCACAAGAGCCAGGGTCAGACCATCAGTCGACTAGGTGTAGATTTGTGTTCGGATGTTTTTAGTCACGGGCAGCTGTATGTAGCTTTAGGTCTTATTCAAAATAAGATCTATGTTTTCTTTTTCTTTTTCTGTTATAAATATATATTTTCTTTTTCTTTTATAAATATATATTTTCTTTTCTTTTTCTTTTATAAATATATATTTTAGTTTTCATTTTCTTTTATAAATATATATTTTATTTTTATTTTTTTCTCCTTTTCAACACCGGTCCAGCAAACAACACAAAGGTCCAATACACTTTCCACATATTTTGCCAATAATTTTCCACATCTGCCAACGCGAGTTTTTCAATTCTTAGGTGGTTAATAAGCTTCAGTTTTCTTAATGTAGTAAATAGATTGATTATAAATATTTCCAACCATTTGGAACCAATTTTACTTTTCTAAAAAAATTATACTTTCATTCAAATAAAGTTAAGTACTCGTAATATAAGGAAACGTTCATAATTTTGTTTTGTAAATCTTATAATAGGTTGCCATAGTTCATAATGCAAACACTAAACTTGTTCTTCTTTGGGCATTAACTAATGTGAATACTTTCTGATGTAGAGTCAAAATAAATCAATAATGAACCTATTTTTTCTATTTAAACTTGTTTTATCATGTAGTCGATCGATTAAATTCATTCAAAAAAGTTTCTTTGAAATCATAACTCTTTCTTTCAACATAATATTGCGAATCTAATAAGCATTTTAATGCAGTTTTTACTACTGTTATCATTATTGAATTATTTTAATAACCTTTTCAATGTTTGTAATACAAAATAGCCGGTTGTATGCACTTAAAAAAAAAGTAAAAAAAAAAGAATAATTAAGAAAAAAAAGTAAAAAAAATAATAAACATAAAAAAGTAAAAAAAAATAAAAAAAGTAAAAAAAAAGAAAAAAAAACAGTAAAAAAAAATTATAAAAATTTACTTGACATCAACCACCAGCTAAACCAGCATTTCGTCGGCTTCGATTTCCCTGTCTCCGCGACTGCCTATTTTCCGAAGAAACTGTTGATCAATCAATTCGCCTTGTTCGCCGCACGTCGTACAATTTATTACTATTTCAAATTTAGTAATTGAACTTAACCTTAATTATTGCCCTAATAACTTGCAAATATTGTTCTTTGATGACTGAAATAAATACACTATGATTTAAATTTTGGGGATTATAAACATAACGTCATAATTGGTATTTTTACATTCTTTATGAATATGCTACATGATATTTATAATTTTGCATGGGGAAACTTTTTTGTTCTTGAAATAGTGTTATGAACCAATCCATTTTCCATTCCATCCATCCATCAATACCCGTCTACAAACATGTTAAGTACTTTAAGATCGTTGTACATTCTTCAGTCCACTATTTTTTTAATAAAATAGCGTGTACTAGAGGAAGTTGTACGCCTTTATATCATAAAGTACTAAACAAGTCTGTTTTCGGAACCCTGGTATATTCGTGACGTATGTACATTCTTCCCACTATTTTTTAGAAAAAAAAATAGTGTGCTGATAGATATCACTGTACGCTTTCTGATCGAATAACTAAAGGATTTCGAGGGTTTACTTTTGTTTATTCCACTTAATACTGAATACATATTTTTATAATTGTAAGTAACGCACATTTATATCAAACCACCAGAGGCATTCTTAGATTGTTTTCAAATGTACTCTAGATAATTAAGTTGCTATTTCGGTTTTATGTTTTCTTGATGTTGTACTAATTTTATTATAAACAAATATTTAAAAAAATCAGGCTGTTGCATGTACACTTCTCATTACAAATTTGGTTAAAATGCGAGTTTTCAATCTTAAATCGATATGCATACTTAAGATACCCAGATGCAACTGTGAGTTTTTTAAACTTAATCAGATATTCATACTTAATTAAAGGCGCCGCCACATTACAGCCAATGTCGTAAAACAAGTACGAAATACAAAGTGAAAAGATACATCATGGTGGTTGGGTGGGCGCATTGTTCTACGGCGTACATGTGCCGTTGTGAACGCAGGCATCCAAAATGCGTACGAGTTGTACGGATTATTCTCCCGTTATTGCGGTTGAGAAAACGATGGTACTTGAGAAAATGTCATGTGCTGATTTTCTTGTAATCAAAGCAAGTGTGCATTATTTATTATTGCCTTAGCGCCCCACCACGTAAAAGCGCAAGTTGCGCGCGATGCGTACTTCATAATGAGTGCAACAATGATTGTAGCGTGGCCAAGCCCTAAGCTTTTCCATTCATAAGTTATGATCACATTTTATTTTAATGTTGATATAAAAATTCACAATTGAAATTCGATTAATTTTAATCTGTTTTTTTTATTCATTTTTGCCTGATTCATAAAAGTGGATTGTTCATATCCATCATTTTAAAAACTCAATTTTGTAATAACAACCAGTTTCAGTGACAGAACATTGTTTGTTCATCTATGGTTGAGATATCGAGGTTTAGAATGTACCTAAGTCAATATTCAAAATCACTCCCTACCATTGCGTTTCTTCGATTCTCGACCATGTTTGATACTTACAGTAATGTAGGAATTACTTCCCAAGCTTACATCTCAGCTTAATAAACGAAATGTATTGGTAATTGCTTTAATAATATATTCTATAGCAGTCATTCATTTTGTGAACCATTATAAGTTAATAGTTTTGATGAAAACATTTCTTCATTAACAATAACAAACTTTTTTCAGTCATGGTTGAGCATGCTGGTTGAGAATATAAGTCAATCTTAAAAATCACTCTCTACCATTGCGTTTCTCCGTTGATCCTCGACCATGATTAACTAAAATATTTGCTAAATTTATTAACTCTTTACATTTTGCACCATCTTCCCCATTGAATTTCTTGTCTGGCCATAACTCGGTAAAGGGCCCCATAGGCATCACCGGCTTTTTTTTTTGTCTTTTTTTTCCTTTTTTTTTTGATTCGCTACGGAGGTTGTTGCCAAGTCTTTGTACTTTGCTTTTTACCGAGTGCCTAATTTTCATTCTTTGGGGAAGATAGGTATTTATCTCGAGTAAATAAGGATGTATTTAATTTGACTCTTTTCTTTATTACATTTTTTTTAAATCTAGATCTTAACATAACTTACATGGTTCGTTAAATTTCTTAAATAGTAAAAACAAGATATTTTTTTTCAATCCTTGTTGAGCATGCGAGGTTTAGAATGTAAGTCAATTTTTAAAAACACTCTGCGTTTCTACTATCCTCGACCATGGTTGATTGAAATGTTTGCAACCTAATTTACTCTTTACTTTATACAACACTGTAAAAGACCTCATAGGCTTCACCGGCCTTTTTATACGCTATTTACCATACAAATTTCCATTCAGAGGGCGAAATTCTATAATTATAAAATTTTTAAAAACACTCTGCGTTTCTACTATCCTCGACCATGGTTGATTGAAATGTTTGCAACCTAATTTACTCTTTACTTTATACAACACTGTAAAAGACCTCATAGGCTTCACCGGCCTTTTTATACGCTATTTACCATACAAATTTCCATTCAGAGGGCGAAATTCTATAATTATAAAATTTTCTATCAAATTATTGCTAATTAATGATGATTAATTTGGTTTGATATAAATGTGCGGCGTAACAATAAAACCATAAATGTACAAAATATCATGTAGGCTAAAAATGTATCTTATTTTGTAACTTAATTACTTATTAGTAACGACATAATGTTAATGTTCCAACACATTGTTACAGTGTAAAATTGTCTTAACTTTGCTTATTAACCACAATTTTACCGTATTTCAATTATTACCGACATTTAGTAATTCTGGATTTATTGTCTTTTTTTTTCTTCATTTTTCTTCCTTTTTCTTCCTTTTTCTTCCATATTTACCTATTTGTACGTATTTTATTTACTACTCACCTAACTGTCGTACCGTTACAAGTGTGTATTGGCGTGCCGTTGTCATTGCATGCTACATGTGCATTGATGTCGGTAATGAATCTCACAAAGTCGACACTGTACCCGTCACTCAGATGGCATCACTTTCCTCAAGTTATCCGCCACTACGTCTCGCTGAGCGTCGATAGCACCCCCTTGCACGTCGGCTTCTCGCTCGAACGAAAACGTCCACCTTTCGCTCAGTCTGTTCGTTCAGCGGGATCGCCTGTACTCCTTTCGGTGGGATAGCTGGGATGGACACCTGCTCCAAACCACGTATCAGCATATAATGGCGATTCCGAAGTGTTTACGTCGGACTGATGGTTTCTTTGGTGATGTGTTAATAGCAGTCCACGGTGATTAACCTCATTTTATTCATCATGTATTCACATTCATACTACTTAATCACGGTGTATTATTATTCAATACACTTACAAGTATCCGACCTTTTCGTTTAATGTGTTCGTACACACACTCAGTGACATTAAACAATGCTTAGTTAAATGCTTTCATGTATTTTGGCATTGTTTTAATGCTTCAATGTATTTTGGCTTTTTTTCAATGCTTTCATGTATTTTGGCTTTGTAACATTTGTTTAGTTACTAAAATAGCATTAATGTAGTGTTAAGTAAACGCTTGCTTTAGCCGCTTGTAATGTACCTATTTGTAAAAGTAGTAGGTAGCTGTAGTTAGATGGGGAGTAAAAGGGGTTACTGTGTCGCAGGGAATTTGAAACTAATCATTTCAATGTAAGTATTCGATCGAGATTATGAAATCGCACTTGTATAAGTAATATCTAAATGATGGTAAAAAATCTCTGCGACACAATGTATAATGATGTTTTATTAATTTTATGGCCTGCTTTATAACCATGTTTTCATCATCAAATGTAATTTTGTATGGTTTGACATGTTTATAATTTCACTGATAAAATACTAAAACATCATCATAATCAGGATCGCTAAAAGATGTTAAATTCAAAGCACAAACACATGCTTTAATTTTATTGCACGATTAAACTTATAAAGCTTTTCTAATATTTTAATTTATGTTTCAAATACTTTACATAATCAGTGTTGAGCATTTATTACCAATTTTTTACCTATCCTGAGTATTCAAGGTATTCCGTCGTTATGGGATTAAAGAGTGTTATTTACTTTAAATAATAAAAGCTACAATCCCTATTTCTAAATACACTGCGTTAAATATTTAAAGTAATTCCCCTCCTTGTGCCATGTGACCATGGAACACCTTGTGATACACCACACCCCATGTGCCAACCTCTCCTGCTCGTGGTGCTCCCTGCTGTACAACCGACGAGGCTCTGGCTTTAATAACCTTTTTTGTTTTATATAGTAAAAGTCTACACTTTGTGTTTTTCAACTTATACATTTTTGCACTTTATTTCAGGGCTCATAAATGATGTACCTACCTAAATGAAACTTTTAAAATATGTACTTAATGAATGAAAAATTTAGCAACATGCAGAAAAGCAAATTATTCTGTAAGTATCATTTGAGTAACACTGTTATTTTACAAATTCCTACAGATATATTTATGTTTGACAAGACATTGCACTCTGTTCTACCATGGTGGTAGAATAGAATAGGAATAGGTGGTAGGTCTATGAGGATATGTTTTATTTGGTTTGGGTTCGTAAATACAAGTTATCGTCTTTGCGACCACATCCACTAAAAATTTAACCCAAAATTCCCATCTTTATAAACTTTCCATATCAATAAAAAATAACAAGGATCAAATGCCTAATTCTTTTTTTTATTTCAGTTAAACAAAACTCTAAATGAATTAAAGGAAAAGTAATATGTACTACCAAATTATAAAAAGGGCGAGCAAGAAAAAAATTATGTAAGTAAAACTATCTCAAATTATTTTGTTCCATTGCCACCACTTTTAAGTTGGCAAAATTATTATAGTGTTGGTAGTTTTGTTGAAACTTTTGACAGATAAACTGGACGAATCTTAAGTTTTTATTGTTTGGCCCATACTTGTCATCAACTTTTGTTGTAAACTGGATTAATTCTGCAATTCATTTTACTTGTGACTGTGTAGTAGACTAATGTGTATAAAGTATGTGAATTCTGATCAAATTTTAATGATATAAAACTCCTACACACAAAGTAATAAATATTTTTCTTACAAACATCTACCAAACTATAAAACGATAACAATTTTGCATCATGAACATTGGTTTTATTTGGTTCCAAGTGGTGACATTAACTTAGTCTTTTAAACGAGTACAGCACTTAGTAAATCAAAGTTTTTAATAATATCTGTTCTGATTCAAAACAAGTTTTACTATTTAACATTGTCCATTAAACCATTTTACATTGTCCAATACTGCAGTTGTTACTTGAAATAATTAATTGTAGTTTTATATATTTCAGATTTTAAGTAAAAGCCGACCAACAGTTGCAACAATGATTTAAATTGGAAATCAAACATATATATGGCTAAGAAATACAATGGATATATCAAAATCGTTGATTGAAGACTAAAAAATTACTAACATGTAAGTATAAGTGAAGTCTTAAAAGCAACATCCAAACAATAAACATCATAAAGTCCTATGTTTGAATTATGAATTCAACATAAGTAATGTCAAATCTAACTTTACAATCAGAATAGAAATTGTATTAAGAAAAAGAAATACATTTTTCTCTTCAAGAGACTTCTACTTTGCCAACAAATCAAGTTATATGTGAAGGTGCATGTAGTAATCCCAAGTTGATGGTACAATTTTAATTTAGAAACAAATTAAAATTATACCCTAGGTCCATTATAAAGTTTGTAATAGTAAATTTTACTTTCAGATTTAACAAAACAAGAAGAATAAGCTAAACTCATCAAAAGTACAACGGAGCAAACTGTTGCAGTAGCTGGCAAAATCTAAATGAGATGGGATTCTGCGCAAAATGGACCAACCAGAGGTTAACGGTTGATATAGCAGAAAAATTTCATCGTCTGCAATAACTTGCAGTTAGCTCAGTTGGAAGAGCAGCTCGCGCGATACGTGAAGGTCGTGGGTTCGATTCCCGCATCGCAAGGGGAGATAAAAATTTATGTTTCTAATATTTAAAATGGACCCATTTGTCCAATTTAATTTACACACTTAGTTTATTTTTGTGAAAGAGATCATAATAGATGTTATCATTGTACATTGCACGATATTATGCAAAATACCTGCTTGATATAGGTAATAATTGATTAGTATGATTTCTATTATGATCTGTTTTGTGCTACATTTATTATAGCAAATTATAAATAAATACTAAAAACTTTGCAATCCAAATAATCATGGAATAAAATCAAGAATTACTATTAGGAGTATTTTGTTACAGATTCAGATAGGCCCACAATGTTAACACTCTAACTCTTGTTACTTGAAAATGATATTTTACAAGATTTGATAAATGTGAAAGTATGATAGATAATTGATATTTAAATTACAAATGCAAAGGACACCGTGAAATGTTTATGAACACTGTTGTATGTTACATTTTTGTGAAAATAATTGGTTATTTTAAATGTAATTGTACTCTGTAGATATTATAGAAACTTTTAAATCTTGGTTAATAGTTAAATGCATGGTTTCCTTACTAAATTATACTTTAAATTCTTTAAAACCAGCTTAAATATTTTATTACATACTACATGAACTCTTTTCTTCTTCATCATTATTTTATTACATGTTTAAGATTCAAATTTATTAAATAACATCTGTCGATGCTTCTCAGGCTGTAACCATAAGCTTCATTACAAGTATTTTGATAAGGACGGATTTGAAATTTTGCTGGCAGAGGACAGTGGTGGCATAGGATTGCCAGGAGTTTTGTTACTAAAATCAAATGCGTGTCACAGTTTTCAAGCAACGCCGGCATATTCCATTTAACGTATACAATCCTGTCTCCACCGCTGCCGCTGCCCTGCTGTCTGCGAAATTCGAGGCAGAGGCCAAAATCATAATATTTATGTAATGTCATCAATAGTAGGTTTTTATTTTGAAATGGTACAATGATCGCTCCTTTTATATTATTACAATATAACAGATCTAGGTTAAATCCATATTTGCTTGCCTACAGGCTGTGGTTTAAATGCTTTGTTTATACACATCTTAATTCCTAATTAGTATAATAATTGCCAAGAATAAATAGGTATTTGGTTTTTGTAATCTTACATTATTGCATTTTTTTATTAATAACGACAGTCATTGTTAAAACAATCAAAACACAATAAGTAATGAGTACTTATCAGGATTTATTGTATTTGTCCAGTATTCAGTATGGTCCGACATGAGGGAGGGATTTTGCTCATTGAATGAAATCTTACTTTTCAAATAAAAGTGATTTAACTATTAAATGATGAAATCACCAAAATTATTATTCTCAATGATAAATGTTAATAAATGTTTATTCATTCTAATTAATATTTTTTGTTATATTATAACAAAGTACTAAACTTGTCATCAATGTGTTTTGTGATGACTTTCTATTATGTTGTGGAAATTTACAAATCATTTCCTTAATTCAGCGTTTTTAAACTTTTATAGTGAGCAATCAGTCTTAATTTATTGTAACAATTGTTAAACACATATTAGAAATAAATATGATCCACACATTAATTTTAGAATGCTAAATTAAACAAAGAAGATGCCTATGCTATAATGGAAAGTACAGTCACTTACTCAGTTACATTGACGTTTAGTGTGACAAGGTACTGAGGTGTATACAAACTAATGATGCTGACTGTACATATGGATAAATCGAGCATATTGTATTCATAGTATATGCCACTGATGTCCATTTTAGTTTTTAAGAATGTATGTATATTTATATATATATATATATAACATTACTAAATAATAATATAAATGTTATCTTTGTTACATAGTTACTTGTATTTCAAAGCATGTTGACTGAAATAAATAGTTTTTTTTTACAAAATCCAATTTTCATTTTGCAATGTTTTATTATTACAATCGGATAGGTAGGTATTAACTGACTCCCAGATTAAAATTAAAGTTATTTATGTTGACATTTGCATATGGACTATAGAATTAATCTCAGATTTAATTCTCTATTGTATATAACTTCCCACTTAACTTTATAGACCAAGTTGCCTAAACACTAGATAATTAAGAAATGTCTATAACTCACTCTATAATTTTCTTGCATGCCACTGTTATCACAAAATGTCTATGCTGTATTCTTACACAAATTAAACTTTATTTTTTTATTCTAAATATTCCTGACAGGAATATGTGCTATACAATTCTGAAATCGCAATTACACCTGCTCAAAACAGATAAGTAGGTAATGCAATTTAGAGGCAGGTTGACTTTAGAGCCTTGGCCCTGAAGCCCAAGATAGATTCTTTGGTGGTAGGTAGTGCGCTGACATGTGTGGTTCGTTTTTTTTTTAATACCTACCTTGTCAGTACACTACAACGATCACTATCTCAACTTATTGAGTAGTCAAAAGTTTATCAGTTTCAAGTTATCAACCAGCTGGTAAGGTCTTCAGAGGCCTTGTTTAACCTTACATGTGAAGTTTTATTGAAGCTATATGGAACGTGCACATCGATGGTGCTGCCAACTGGTGTCATCAATTTAAATGTTTTACCCATTTACCTACGTTTAATATTTGATCTTTACAATACGAATAAATAAACATAATTTTATAAGTCAAAATACATATTATATACCTAAAATTAATGCATTGTTGCATTCCTGGATGTACCAACACATTATATTAATAAAGTAAATTAAATGGCGTAAAATTTTATGACTTTCCAAGAAATAGTATTCAATATGCGATGGTTATGTTTAAATCTGTTTACAGCAAGCATTCGAATGATCCATCCATCTAAAAATACAACAATATGCAGTGCATACTATATTGGCAACAAAAAATATGAAAATGCTATACATCCATCATATGTCCCTACAATTTTCCCTGGTGAAGATATCAATCCACAAAATCCGGTTAGGAAATTGCAAATATTTGAAAGGTATTTCACAAAAAAATTACAGCAATTTGCACGTCGTTAAGATTGAAAATGTTTGTGCGATAAATATACCGGTTATCACAGTATAATTTTTCTCACGAGTGTTCTCTTCAATATCTATCAGTGGCCGGCCTCGAAGAGCTTTTTACCTTTAAATATAATTTGACCACATTTATGATTTTAATCATCATGAAAAATAATTTAATTATTAATTAATTAATTTAGATTTTTATTTACATTGTAGACGGCACAACAGGTCTGATAGTTTCTTTTATTTTCCACATAGTGTCTCTTATGCCGCAGTAGTGCTGCCACCTATCGTTTGTGCACGGTCCCTATCGTATGTTCGAACTTTCTATGCCTTTTACGTTTCGTTGGTTGGTATTAGGGTGACGCAACACTTTTTGGGAAAATTAGACTATTTCTCTGATCACGGTTCTCTTTTAACACTTTGCAAAAAATACAAATTATGTACTAAATTCAAGTATCGGGCAATTCCATTGGTTAGGTTATGTTAGGTTAGTGACCAAAACAAAGCGCGAGCCGAGCGAGCGTAGCGAGCGTGCCGCGGCAGCGGCCGGCGAAGCGCCACGTCTACCTTTTTTGTAATAAGATATTCAGTTTTAAAAACTAAAACAGTTGGAGTCATCCAATAAGTATTTCATAGATATTTGAAACATTCAATATTATAAAAAACCTGCAGTCCAGTTCTGATCAATTACTAACCAGATTCAATTTTATTTATTTACTTTATTTAAAAACTTTATTGCACAAAAAAAGTACAACAGGTGGACTTAAATTAATGCTATGGGCATTCTCTACCAGTCAACCTTTGGGTCATGCGGAGAGTTAGTCAATTCAATTGTTTTTCCATGAATTTACCGCGACATTAAATAGATGGCGTATAAATCGCCGATTTATAAACCAGTTTTCGTTTCTAAAGTAATAATGACGTATGAAAACGGCGCAATCGCACGATTTTATATTCAACTAATGTAATTCCTTGGACAACGGTATCCTTAATATTAGGTGGGAAGGGAAGTTTTCAAACTTAAAGGTATAAAAAAAATCTTACGCCGCGCAGGGCGAAGCCCGGAGCGGCATGGCTTCTAGGCCACTCTTGGTAAACTCTACCCTCCCCTTAACACAAAAAAACCTCGTTACAACAAAAAAGCACTAGGCCCCCATTGCGGACGGTCAAACACCAAAAGTCACACCCGCGAGGCCGCAGGCCGAGCTGCGTATGCGAGGCCGAAGGCCGAGCGCCGCGGGAGGGCGAAGCCCGGGAGCGGCCAGCGCCGCAGGCCTAGCTTTTAGCAGACTCGCGCGAAGCGCGTGCTGCAAAAGCTAGTCTATATTATATAAAGCTAAATTACCACTGACTCACTGACTCACTCATCGGGGGTTTTTTTGGGGGTGTTCGAGTTGTTTTACATCTTTGGTGTGTTCTGACGGGGTGGGTTATTTTTCAATCAAAGCAGGTTTTACTATTTTTTTTCCCGAAAATCCAAGATGGCGGCCGATTTTGGGGAATCAACTTTTTTCTTGTCTATGGAATGGCCGGGCGGTTTTAACTTTTTTTGAAACTCCCATTGCTATGTATTATTGTGAAAAAGTAAAATGTCAAAAAAACAAGATGTCCGCGCCGCCATCTTGGATTGAAAATTCGATTTAGAGGTGTTTTTGCGGGGTCGTGGTGGAGAGGTTTCCGTAGATAATTAAAAATTTTTTTTTGAACTCTGCCGGCAGTATAGTCTTCTTTTGAATGTTGGTCATAGATTATAGAGTTTGGCCATAGAGACGGCGCTGGCGGCAGTTTTGTAGGGACCAAAAATTTTGTCATTTTCAAAGTAGATTTTGACAGGGATGGCAACACTGGGTCGAATCGGTTTGTATGGAGCGGTGGTAGGTTAGTTATCTGTTTGTTGATTTAAGAAATAAATTCTACCAAATTCATGGTAGTTTTTGCCCCATGACCCCGAATGGTAGAAAAAAAATTTACCCTTGTAGAAAAAAAATAAATATGCAGTGGGGTAGCCATGGAGGTCCGAAGTGACAAAAAAGTAGTTTTTCGGAAAAATCCTGGCAACCCTGGAAATGACGGGGAAAATCATTTTTTCGACATGGTTTTTTCCAAAAGTTCTTTTGAAGAATGGGTGGGAGCGAGAAAAAAAATAAAAATTAGGTTCGGTGCGGTATATAACCTAGAATATGGGAAAACTATAGACTTTTCGATTTACAAGATGGCGGACCCCGTTTCGGCCATTTTGAATTTTTCACGATTTTCAAAACCGTTTTTCAGGCACATGGCAACATTTGAGCCAGTCGCAATGTATCGAGCGGTTGCATGTTTGGTTGATGTGTGTTGCCATGTGAAATAAAATTTCTACCATTTTTGGTAGTTTTTGATTTATGTCCAAAAAACGAAAAATTTTTTTTTTGACATTTGGCCTAAATGTCTACCACGTTATTATGGCAACCTTATGGCCGAATCATATTTTACTAAATTTAGCCCAATCACCTGGCCACACTGGGCGCCAGAGCGAAATATATATTTTGTGACTTGGTCATTTTCCAAAAAATAATATGGCGATTGGGTGAGAGCGAGAAAAAAACTGAAAATGAGGTTCGATGTCAAATATAGT
Organism: Glyphodes pyloalis; assembly: GCA_037074685.1. Taxonomy (NCBI): domain Eukaryota; kingdom Metazoa; phylum Arthropoda; class Insecta; order Lepidoptera; family Crambidae; genus Glyphodes; species Glyphodes pyloalis. The sequence goes on along the minus strand of JAYKKO010000002.1, from coordinate 20,368,262 downwards.
CCAAATTATAGGAAAAATACGAACGCTCAAAAATACAAGATGGCTGACCCGCTGGCGGCCATTTTGTAAAATTGTTGTGTTTTTGAAAACGTTAAATCCTAATTTTCATGTATATGGCGACATCTGAGCGAGTCGCAATGTACCAAGCAATTATGAGTTTTGGTTGTGTGTGTTGCCAGGTGAAATAAAAATTCTACTATTTTTGGTAGTTTTTGACTCAGGTCCCGGCGAAAGTCGAAAATAGAAATAATGACATTTCGCGCAAACCATTCCCATGTGCCTATGAAACATACCTATCGAAATGACATTTGACTATTTTTATCTCTGTGACCTGGCAACACCGGGAGCTGTTCGGACAAATGTGCAAAAAACATGGTCACCTTCCAGAAGTCCTGTAGGCCGCAGGATATAAAATTTGAAAAATGTAAAAATGAGGTTTGATGCAGTATATAACCTAGATGAGATGTTATATTATAGACTTTTCGATAAACAAAACGGCGGATGCGCTGGCGGCCATTTTAAAAAATCTGCAGAATTCAAAATGTATTCCCTAAATTTCGGGGTAGAAGGAGGGGTCGTAGGGAAAATATGCTCGGAGCTTTATTGGAGGTTTTCATGATGCCCCAGTGATGGTTCAAAAATTTACCCGATTTTCGGGGTAATTTCGGAAATTTTGGGCCCGACAGAAAATGCTCGAATTTAAAAAAAAAAAGTATGAGGTCCTGTCATAAATGTCCATCCGTGGTCAATTGACCCAAAAAAAAGCGAGTAAGTACGAAATTTTAGGAAAAATTGGAAAATCAATTTTCTATGGAGAACTTGGTTCCCCATACATTTTGTACTGAAATTTACCGTAGTAAGAAAATGTATGGAGAAATTGTTGCATATTAATGTAGTACCGTATTGAGTGCTATTAAAACTTGGAAATGGTATCATTGCGAGGCCGGAGGCCGAGCTGCGTTGCGAGACCATAGGTCGAGCGCCGCGTAGGGCGAAGCCCGAAGCGGCTAAATCCTGTGTAACTTTCGCGAGGCCGAAGGCCGAGCTTCGAACGCGAGGCTAAAGGCCGAGCGCCCGCGTAGAGCGAAGCTCGAAGCGGCTGCCATCGAACACTTTGGACCAATATAGACGAGACAATTGATCAGATCAAGTAACCAACGCGAGGCCGTAGGCCGAGCTGCGATGCGAGACCACAGGTCGAGCGCCGCGTAGGGCGAAGCCCGCAGCGGCTATATTCTGTGTAACTTTCGCGAGGCCGAAGGCCGAGCTTCGAATGCGAGGCCGTAGGCCGAGCGCCCGCGTAGAGCGAAGCTCGAAGCGGCTTCCGTCGAACACTTTGGCCATTTTATTTAAGTGCAACACAAGTCACCCTAGGCGCGAGGCCGCAGGCCGAGCTGCGCCGCGCAGGGCGGAGCCCGGAGCGGAAAGGCTCCTTAGGCCACAGTTGAATAACTCTTGCGCCGTACAAAAAAAGCACTAGGCCCCCATTGCGGACGGTCTAACACCAAAAGTCACACCCGCGAGGCCGCAGGCCGAGCTGCGTATGCGAGGCCGAAGGCCGAGCGCCGCGGGAGGGCGAAGCCCGGGAGCGGCCAGCGCCGCAGGCCTAGCTTTTAGCAGACTCGCGCGAAGCGCGTGCTGCAAAAGCTAGTTGTTATTATAGAAAATAATTAATCAATCAAAAATACGCATTATTGAGATACGTGCTAAGAGTTCAACTAAATTGCAGTTACATAGAATACGCCTGTAAAGTAAAATCCAGCTAAATCAATACGACAGCTCCCGCGCCGGTTATTATTTCACTAATTGAGTCTACTGGCGCTCGGCCAGGCCTTTTCACTTTGGTGGGATTATACGGTACTGTGTTGTCTATTGATTTCGGATTATTGCTTCGTCCAGGTTTAAAGTGGGAGTTATGAAGTGATTCGAAAATTGCATTGTGGTTTAGTATATTGATGGAAAGTGCATTTTGATTAAGTACTGTTCAATGAGGGTTTTCGCGTTCGAAAAATCCACCAGATGGCGATACGTAGGCGTGAGGTCCAACTGTTTCAAAAAAATTAGGGATCCTTACTTAAACTTCAATAATGTAATTAAAGGTGACCTGAAAAATTCCTTACATCGCGTGCGCTGCGAAAACTATTGATGATAGAACAAAGTCATGCACTACGACTTTGCAGAACTCATCATTATCTACAAAAGTGTCGGGATAGCATATGACTAAATATTATAGTTATGTCACAATAAGCGGTTTTTTAATCTAAAAAATTTATTAATATGCCGCCTCTTTTAAAGGCTCTTTATTTGTACCTTGGTATTAATCCTTATCAAAATAAATTACTTTATATTCAAGATAGCTTCAATACCTTTATATAACTTTTTGAATTATTCAATTCGGACATTTAATTCGAAAGATATCATGAGTTTAATAATGCAAGTATTAGAAAAAAGTCGCTTGGTTGCCGCTCACCGCGCTCAGCTAGCCAGCATGCGATGTAGGCTCCAAGCGTCACTGGGGTAAGGGAGGAGTCAATGTAATAAAATAAATTGCAATATTTATATGTATAATACGTACATATTTTAGTACCTATTGCATCCGTGCGAAGTCGGGGCGGGTCGCTATATTAGATATAGCTAGAAATGGTCATGTATAAAAATAAAAATATATATCTATACTAATATTATAAAGAGGAAAGATTTGTATTTTTGTATGTTTGTAATGGATAGGCTCAAAAAGTACTGGGCCGATTTAAAAAAATCTTTCACCAATAGAATTCTACATTCTTCCAATTTGACATAGGCTACAAAATTAGGAATCCTTGGTAAAATTTGAAAAAAATCAACAGAAAAGCGGGAAAAATTCTCTAAGGCGAAACGAAGTTCGCCGGGACCGCTAGTTGGTTAATAAATTAGGTTCAAAACTGTGGAGGAAGTAAGTACTGTCAACTACAATTTTAGATTTTTATTAACTTCACCGATTATTTTAAAGTTACAAGATATATTATTCGACAATAATAAAGGCTGATGGTAAATAGTCTCGAGCAATGTTATTTAGGAAAGTAAAAAAACTTTTTGTTATTACTAGTCACAAATAATTGATATCAATGCTGTTTAAGAGTCAACATAGTTAGAAAAGTAAAACTCTTGATATTTTAAAATAAGGAAGTTAAGAATTAAATTAAAGTTTTTTTTCGGTAGCGATCAATTTGCACAAACATTATTCAAGAAGTCTCTGAATTAAATAAATGGATGCTCTTATTCATACCTGTTTAAATATTTATGATTATTTTAACTAACGTGACTCGTAAGCATAACATACAGAATATACGAATTTACATAATATTTTGTCTTTAGTTATTTCAGAAATTTATAATCCAAGTACAAGTAGCTAAGTCACTTTTGGCAAGCATACCAAAATGCATAGTTGATACAAAATGGCTACACGTCGAGTACCATATATCTACAAATTGTTTTAAAGTTAGTTTCAGCTATAATGAAAATGTTTACTTTGGGTTAAAAATAAAAACACGTTTAGAATTACAACAAACATTATCGTGAAATAAACGTGTAGCTATAAATAGCTTGACGACCTCAGTAGCCGAGAGGCTCTGTCCCGGGTTTGATTCCCGGGACAGAGACCGGGAAGAATATGAAATATTTTTTTCTTTAACGCCCCGGGCCTGGAGTAGTAGCACCGTAATTATTTCTGATATCTGTAACACAAGTGCTTAATCTACTTCAATATATTAACTGGAACACAATTGAAAAAAGTAATTAATTAGTATCTTTAGCAAGCAAATGAAAATTTATATTTCATTTTAAACCTTTATTTTTGCTTTTGAAAAACTACTGCACGTTATTACAAAAAACATTTATTTTCTATTTGCCTAAAGTCGTTTTAAAAATAAATAATTCAACTGACATTAAAATCATTTAGAGCTCATCTTAAAATAAATATGTTGCCTACTGGCAAAGCATGAGAAAAAGGGTTTATTTTGTATCTAATCTTTTTTGTTTTTTCCTATTACTAAAATTATAACTCTTCCGGCAAGTGCCGTTGTTTCTCCTACATAAAATGTCTCGTAACTTTAACAGCCCCCATCAAGTGCGGGTCGTAACTCCAGCGCAGGTTAAGGCGGCGTAACTCGGTGTGCGTTACGACGGACATAGCCGGTGCATCTTGTTGTAAAAGAAATTATGTTATTACAAGCCTTTATTTATAAGATTCAAAAAGCGTAATTTGTTGTTTTATGAAATTACCTAATCAGTATTTTTAAAGACTGGGTTTCGTACAATTTGTTCGGGCCCGTTTTTTCTCATTATTTTAGGAGAACTTACTTATATAAATTACTTTGAGACCACTAGAATCTTCATAATCGACTTTGTTACAAGACCGTTTGTTATTTAAAAAAAAGTAAATTTATTTACTGCCTGCAAAAATACTCCCAAAGGTTTGAGTAAAATTACACAGCCCGCCAGTTCTGTTAACTGGAACTTGACTGATACGCTATCGTTTGTCTAGATCCGTGAGTTTTTTAGGGAATAATATGCGATATAAGGGTTTTTTTTTATGTAGCTATGATTATTTTGTCATAAAAATAAGTGTCTGAATCAGAAACTCTTAAGTTGAAATTTCCTTGAGTGATAAACATATTTTTTTGCTAAAAATATTTCATCTTCTACGTTCATTCATTACAATTACTACTCTACCGGCAAGTAGCGTTGTGTGAGCCACATAAAATGCCCCGTAACGTTTACAGCTGCCATCAAAGTGGCACGAGTCATAACTCCAGAGCAGGTTAAAGCGACGTAACTCGATGTACGTTACGATGGCAGTACCAATGCATCTTGTTGTATAAGAATTGTAAAATACACAACCTTTTGGTCTTCGTGCTAACACGCATAGTTTGTTTTTATCCTATGATTAGATAAAACAAATTATGCATGTACGCAATAAGATACATGTACAAAGTTTTACATGTTTTCGTTTATGGGTAACTGGTTAATCGACGTTTACTTTTTTGGCTACGTTACAACTATCAATTAGAAAAGCTTGGATAAACAATTAATCAAAATTAAAATATAAATACTTACATCGAAATATTCAGAACATCAGTTCTATCATTAAATAGTTTCTACAAACAATTACAGAGTCTCTGAAAAATAAACTTATTTAGTTAAAAAATATTATAAAATTACTGTGGATTAAAAATCTGTAGTTCTACGGTTTGGTCTTCAATATGTTTATAACTAAATACGAAAACAAACAAGAATATCTTGTTGTTTTTGGAGTTCTAACTTACTAAAGTTAGAACTTAATAAAAGAGGTTGAAAAGTTGTTAGCCCGTCAACGACTTTGTTTGTTTCAAATCTAGAACTATGTTTTGTTCAATACAATGTCATGATAAGGAACATGACCGACTTTTAAATTTAATATCGCCATTTTCAAGTATATTAAAAACACGCCAGAGTAATAACTTCCTAATGTTGTACGTATTAATAAACTTTTCGTGATCACTGCCGGTTGAATTTACTTTAAGCCCTTTATCTTGCAAATTTTTTGATGATTTTAATGTCAATAAAGTTTTTACTATTTATAATCTATTTTTGTGTTTTTCACTTTAAATAATAAAAAGATGGAAATATTTCCAATGCTTATTCGCTGGTAAGTTAACAAATTTTCATTTAAACCTTTTAATAAGAACAATCGCAAGACATTATGTGTCAGCCTTCTTTCAAATTAAGTTTGGTACGCCAAATTGAGCCTTGTAAGAACGCTAAATTTTGAATTAACATTACTATTGCTCTAACTTTAAGATAGTTTTATTACTAGTCCATTCGAAAGTTTAATTGGATTCACTGAAAAGACAAGAGATACTCAAAATCTGCGACAAAGTTGTACCCACATAAGGTCCATCTCCGCTCCTTAGCGAGCGTATTATGAAGATATTTGCATAATGCTAAGTGCGGACAATTAGCATTTAAGTTCTCATTTTGTATTATTATTAGATTGTAACAGTGTCGCGAAGATTGCTAATTAAAAAATGTTATTAGCACGCTTACAAGGGAGAAGATGAAATGAGAGGTGTGGAATTTTTACGATACATGTGCAAGTTCTAGTAGCCATTAAGAACTTAGATTTCTGCTTGGTATGATTTGTATTAATATTTCCAATGGATTATGCATTGTTTTATGTAATTTTTAAAATCTTTTTTGCAAATTTTAATTTTGTTTAGATGTTTTTATTACGTCTTAGACTATAGGTGAAAACTCAGACGTCTCGAACTCTCCTTACCTTTTTTTTTAAGTGAAAGAAGATGCATTCTCGCACAGTACCGCTGTCGTGGGGACGGCAGCGCCGTGTATGGGACTCTTCCGCCCAAAATGGGCGAAGCTACTCGAACTAAAAACTCCCTCCACGCCCTCATCGCCTTTGGTTGGCGCCATGAGAAAACGGTATCAATCATAATAGCCACGGAAACTTTTCTTACCTACATCAAGTCTTTGCCAATCCTTGGAAGGGAACGGAAACAAACGTCCTTTTTTTGGCTTGGGGAATGAATGACTTACCTTAACTTTCCTGCCCTAAGAATAAATAAATAAATGCACCAGACAATCACACTAATCACCTGGTCTCAACCTAAGGTTTTCACTTGTACTATGAGTACCAGACGACGGATACTAACTGGGGGCGTCATCCCAGCACACCCAGACCCAAGTCAATTTAGAAAAGTTCGTTTTCCAAATTGACCCGACCGGGAATCGAACCCGGGACCTTACGCGCTTTGGCCGCCTACCTTAGCCACTGCGCCACCTAGATCGTAAGAATGGCAGGCCTATCCACTAAAACCCCCGACCCCGTCGCCTAATGACAATGCTGTGGGAAATCTCTAGAATTAACAAAACACCACACATACTTCATCTTAAAGAATGTATCTCATAGTACCTTTGTATTTTTATTAGTTAGACAATGCAGGTGAATAGTTGGCAATACGCCAGTGATGTCACAATCGACGGCGATACTGTAACGATGTCGAACAGCACTCGGATCGCTTGTTAGCGCCGAATAAACATGGCGCCGAGAGTCGAAACAAGCGAATTAATTGTAGACTGCTATTGGAGAGCTGAAGGGTCTGTTCACTTATCGATTGGTGTATCATGGCTTTATTTACTGTAAATACGAAACTAAAACTGGCTTTTAAGTGTAACGCTTCTAAAACTGGTATAATAATAAAAAATATATATATTCATGTTGCTTACAAGTAACGCAAAGCAAAGCTACAGCTGGTTCGGAAGCTAATCAGTAGTTATCCTTATTTTTACAAAGTCAAAGTCAAATCTCTTTATTCATAAAGATTACATTAGTAATACTTATGAATAGTCTATATATGAATCAAATGAAGCTACCCTTGGTTCGGAACTTATAATTACCAAGAAGATGCCGGCAAGAGACTTTACAAGATCTATTGTGACTCGCTAGCAATCTCACACATTGATATTTATTCTTGAACACATGGGAAACGCGTTGATGTACTGTGATATTATTTCTGGGGAGGGACAAAACAGCCAGACACAAACACAAAATATGCACCACATTAATAAATGTTTGTCCTGACTGGCAATTGAATCTGCAACCCATGGTTCTATCGCCAGGATCACAAACCACCATTCTATTGAGATAGTCAAAGATAAAGACGAAGACAAAGAAAGATACAAAATAATAGGCGTCTCGTAAAAATTAGTGCGCAATGTACCTGCACCACTCAGGGGTTACGATCCCGCTGTAAACATTACGGCGTCTCTTCATCCGCCAGTTTGTCTTAACGGCCCCTGTAAGTGGGCTTATCATTAAAGGATGCTGTAGATCTGCTATTCTTAAAGAGTGTAAGCGAGTAGTTAACTGGATATTAACTAAAAAGTGAGATCAGTAAGACAGAGAACGGTTAGATGAGTTTACAAATAAGGCTTTTTAAATTAACCGATATAATTTATGTTTAATTTTTTTTAAGTGCACCTTATCTCACTAGCGAACTTTAATTTTTAAAAAAATTAAAACGATTTTTCTCATTTTCAGTGTGGGATTTGAACCCACAACCTTTAGGTATCGCACGTGCTCTTCTTCCAATTTAAAGAAAGCACTTATCTATTGGTTTGAAGCGATTTTCCTCGTGAGTTCAAATTTTACACCGCAAAGGAGGAAGATTTTTTTCTCTTTCATTAAATTATTACGACTATTTATCGAACATCTTGTTAAATGTACCGATTAGTAAAATAACAAAACCGTAAAAAAATATACTGAAAATTGTTTAGTTAGCATTGTAGGTTGTGTTAAAAATCTATTTGATACTGATTTGTTCACTATGTAAAAACTTTAACAGTTTTTATTTTATTTTTAAATTAATACTGTACGTTAAACAGCACTTCAAAGCGCACGGTGCACTTACAACCCGATAATAGTTTTTATGCCCTTGACATAAGAACGGTTCAAAATACAAATTGTATAGATTTTTTTTTTTTTATAGTGCGTTACGCCGTACTAGCAAACTTGAAATATTTTAAACAAACAGAATTCATGTAGGAACATGGAAAGGGAAGATAAATTCTGGATTTTATGTTTTTTTCTGATTCTATACAAATTTTCTATACAAAATGTGACGAGCTTTTGATCGTAAGCAAGAAGTAACCAAGAATATAAGAGAGGTAGGGCATAGCGATTTATCGTTCGAACTAGAGCAGCCCGACTGGTGAAATACCTCCACCTTACAAAAGACCGCAGCCAAATAACAATCACTTTTGTGTTGTTGTGTTCTTGCGTGTAAGTAAGGTCTCCAGAGCTCCTGGGGGGTGCTACATTAGTAGCAGGGGTCAAGCCTTCAAGGTAAGGGCGACAAGTCCAGTAACAGCTTTATTACGCTGTTTTTGTCACCCTTAAGCTAGGACCTCATTACCACTTAACATCAGATGGGATGAGGTCAATCTTGGAGTGTAATATAAATAAAAAAGCTCGAGTGATGACAGCAATACTAGAGCTTTATTTTATCCTGATAATCAAATGTAATTTCGCTTTTCCAACTCGCTCTTGACCGCTTTTTAAGTTGCGTAGTTCCATAGTAATAGTCGCTCACCGCGCTCTCAGACATTTATGAGGCGGGGCATTCTCTTTTTATTCGGCCGTTTGTCTTAATGCCCTCTGTAAGTGGGATAATCATTCCGCGTAATGGCGCAGTCGGTTGTGTTAATATTTAATGGACGAACCGTTGTTGGTAGGCTTTGTTTTGAAATGTCTAGTTTTATGATTGTTTCTCTAAGGTTTAACTTATCTATACAACTAGTTATATTATGAAACTTGTTTCTTTGTTTTGTAAGGAACGTATGTTCTTTACTTAAAGTGGAAGTAAAAAGTACTTTTTTCAGGAGAGGCGAAAAACGAATTGCCGTGTCCCTGAGTACTGTAGGAATTTCTTGAATAGATTTATGGTGTACTAATGAAGCTAAAAGAGAAATGTTATTGAAATTTTTTTGGTCGATAGCTACTGATTTATGAAATTCGATAGTGTGCATAACTCAAAAACTGCAATTTTTGAGTTAGTTCCCTTTAGATCTGCGTGCGTAGGTGTGCGATATTATAAAAAAAATGCTAAAGAAAATTCAGATTCATATCGGTTTTTCTGCCAAGTTGTGTGAGTTCATGTTCCATTACTTATTTACTTTTATTTGTTTCAGGTATGTAATTACGCAGAAATGAAGAGAAAACCAATAAAATAGCATACTGGGCAAGTACTTAGCAGTAAAAAACTCAATCTTTCTTGCGTTAAATTAACTAAAACGCATATAAAAGATGCACACCTCACGTTCGGTACCAGCCCGAAAAGCCTCTTATATCTAGAAAATGAAAAAGTCTAATGCTGCAAAACTTGCTTGGAAAGCAGATCGTATAGGCCGTGGAGGAGCTGGCCTATAGCCAACTAGGGACGTGACGAGCCAACAGGCGACTACTGAAAGATAATGTCTTCATTTATTCGTGATAAGATGCTTTGATACATTTTATTTTTATTGATTCATATATCTTTAAAGATAGTCATATTAGGCGTATAATTTTGTAATCTAGCATTACAGACCTTTACGAATAACGATGATAATATTTCACCAAGTGGGAAATGGACCACGTCTCCTGCTATGAAAGTACTCATTCAATATACTATACAAAAAGTAATGCAACTCAGAATACGGATCTTGGTTCCTTAAAAAAGTGTTTTTTTGATCAATGGATTTTACTATCGGGCTCGAAGGACCATTCTAACTAACATAATTAATTTGAAATAACGGTTTACACTTAATTAATAAAGTTTTTTTCAGTTACGAATTGTATAGACCTGTCATTTGTATAAGCTTAAACGTAAAGTAGCTTACATTTTGTATCGAGGCTGAAATTAATGCATTTTCAAGCAAATAACGTAGAGCTATTCTAACCCTACTAGAAAGTTGTACTCTTTCATTTATAGCTATTGCAACTTAAGTAAATGCGCTTAGGAGGCACAAACCGCACTTCCAATACGGAATCTAAATAGCCTCTAAAATCCCGCAAATGGAATCAGTCGAACTCGCTCAGGAAGCAGATCGCATAGGCCTGGAGTGGCTGGCCTGTCGCCAACTAGGGACGTGACGAGCGAACAGCCGTCAGCCTACTGAATGTATCGATTAGGTATACTTTACCAGTTTGCACTTATCCATTCGTTCAGTGATATTAGTAAATTCTTTGGAAGAACCTATTTAAACGTATGTGTACGAACCCAATTGTATCAGTAGTTGTTATTTTTATATATTATTAGGTGAACACTTTTATTAGATATTAGCTTCAATAAGTAACTGTTTCATTTTAAGTTCTTTGAATTTACCTATCCGGCTCGAAGGACCATTTACGAATTTCTTCCACATAATACGGACTTTATTTAGAATTCACCGTTTCCGAATTATGACACAGTTTGTCAGTAGGGACAGGTCTCGTGAACAAAATTAACAATACTGTCTTTATACCTACTAAAAATATACCCACACAGTTAACCATTTTTATGAAAAGTATATATCGCTCTAACACTTCTATAAATATATATAAAACATATACAACCTGTAACGGAAAGGGGGTAACAATATAAAGTAGGTGGATACTATACCTTGTATAGATTCTATATACGAAATCCCGAGTTAAAATAAACACTTTATTGTTTTTATGAAATAAAAAATTATTAACTATAATGACTGACTAAAACGTAAACAAACGCATCACAACACTATTGAGGTCAGCGACCCCAAATCACGTTATCACTTCACGACAATCACTGCGATCCTGAATTTCTCCACCTCCTTCCTCGACATGCGCGCCTAGTACTTTCTTAGAAGATGCGCGAACATTATGCAACATTTGTGGTGTCACTGTACAGAACGCGGCCTTGATGCTTTCTATCATCTCTTCCCTTGACGAGCATGCTACAGCGTACACCTTCCTTTTAAATTAGTCCCACAAGAAGAAGTCCAACGGAGTGAGGTCTGGTGACCGAGCTGGCCATGTGATACGACCTCCTCGCCCAATCCACAGATGGAAACGAGCGTTTTGATGGTTTCGTAAATCTCTTTCTCTAGCTCTCGGTCGGCCATCACGCTGCCGTCGGTTGCTCCGACACAGAGAATCATCTCGAATATTTTTGATTGCTCAAAGACATCACGAAATATCACTAGGCTATCCGTAGTAAGTAGGTAATCCAGAAAGGCAAAAACACAAGATGTTGTCACGGCGACGACAACTCAATGACTTAACTGAATTGTCAAAATGAGAAACGCTAAACCAACAAATTTCAGATGTGATTCAGTAAACACTAAAAGATGAACCACCATTGTGATATTTAAATTAATAGCATAATAGGTAGGTACATCCAAGTCTTTCAACGATTCCAACAATACTGTGATAGTGTTGTGCAAGCGTGACTTAGTCAAAATTTTTACTTGTATTTGACTGATATTTCAAAAAAAAATATTGAATCAATAAATGCGTGTACACAGCTACAAATGGTCCCATACAGTTTGTAACCGTTAACTGCTTTGGTATTTTTGATATTGTTATACCCTTTCCGTTACACGTTGTATATAAAAAAACAGTTTTTTGATTTCAGGCTTAGTATTATTTACCAATTGTAGACCTCATATTAAACTTATTAATTGCATCACTTTCTACCATGCGTAAATTTGATTTTTACTTTTTTTTATTTAGAAGTCAGCACCTTGATGATACACAAAGTGACAATGGTATGCGATACATACAAAGCCAGTCATTTTTGAAAACGATTTTTAGTGTTCTGAAATAAGGTGCAATGTCTTATAGCAACATCCTTGTAAAGAGACAGTAGTACAGGCTATTACGGATATGGAGCGGCTATACCGTCTGGAGTAAGGCCTGCGGCGAACAATCTCCGTGTTAGCTTACCCTGGCCCATAAAGGGCGCTTACTTTGAGCCGGTGGTGATACGAAATATTCAAGACACTCCTAGCTCAACTGGAATATGGCTCACGTATGGCGTTGCGGACCAATTGCATCTCTGTGCACTTTTGCCATTCATTCGAGATCTAGCAAATACGTTTTCAACCGTTACGAATTTAGTTCACTAAAATCATCATATTTTTTTAATGGGTCATATATCTGCAATTTATTCTGTTTTCTAAATATTTTTAGTAAATTTATGTTAAGATTTAAAAAATGTTAATGACTGTTACTATGTGTATTAATGAATAAATAATGATTAGTGAATATTAGACAACATCACGTAAATGGCTCTAATTCAAAGGTAAGTAGCTAAAGTACTTGTGGTATATAAATCAGAAACAATGATAGTACCGAAACACCATCACAAATGCAATTTTCTTACTAAACCTTGGTGGATTTTTGAAAGACATCATACATTAATTCAAATTATTATTTCCAGCTCCGATGTTTTTTTTTAAGAGTGACTGATAATTTAATAATGGCGTAAGACTAATATATGACCACCATAGCCGAGAGCGACAGACTTTGACGTCGCGCCATCTCTAAAGTCCTGGAATCGATTCCAGGTCAGGAAAATATGAAGAACTATATTTTGTTTATCTCGGTTCTGGGTATTGTGGTACCGTCGTTGTTTCCGATTTCTGTAACACAAGTGCTTCTTAGCTACTTACCACTGAATCTAAGTAAGTTATGAGATACTAGCTGTGCCCGCGACTTCGTTCGCGTGGACTACGTCCTTTCAGGGTCTGTTTTACCCCTATCTCCCCTAATATTCCAAACAAAAAGTAGTCTATATTGTAATCTAAGTTTCGTGCTATATTTGTGCCAAAATTTCTCTAACTTAAAAAATAAACATTTTCCCATATAAACTTTCAACGGTGGTATTACCCCCCCCCCCTTATTTTCTAACAAAAAGTAACCTTTGTCCGTTCTTGAGATTCAACGTATACCTATACCAAATTTCATCAAAACCGGTTGAGAGATCGGGAAAGCGTAACAGGCAGACAGCCAGTTACTTTCGCATTCATAACATTAGTAGGGATTATCTGATATTTTCGTCCAATCTTATTTCCAGTTAATTGTTTGTAAGATATTAGCGTAAAACAACCAACCATTCATTCGTTACATATCTTTTCAATTAAACACTAGTTAGGACTAATTAATTTGGCCGAACAAACATAATCTAAATTTGATCAAAATCTAGGCAACCTAAATGCATTAAAAATTGTAACCTCGCTTCATTTTAAATGAAAAATAATGTGTGCGTACGTGACTCTGACGAGGGAAGCCATTAACAAAAAGCAGCTTTTTGCATTAGCGGAGCGAACTCATTACGAACACACGGACGGACGCGAACACTTTCTAATTACGTATTAACACAATTTGTGACTGTTGCCATTAATTAATCCGCGAGAGTTAATTGGTGGGTGCACTCTGTGAATGCAAAATGTTGACACGATACTTTCAATGTATCTGAATTAGTTAGATTTTTACGTGATATTTCAATTTGTAACTCTTTATTTAAATATTATAGACTTGCTGAATCGGTTAGAAGTAAGCAGAACTAAGTGACGCTTTTATTTCCATGCCACAAAGAATTAATAGTTTGTTGTCGTAACATGAAAAATATTTCGTAATGGTATGGTACTTACAAGTAAATGTAATACTTCTGAAGATGATCTTAAGCATTTTTTTAACTGCATGAATCGCTAATTTGAGGTAATATACGAGTAATTTTATGGAGTGCCATTGAAATACATTTTACTGTTAAAATCATATCTGCGGAAAATGTGTTTGATATCACATCTTGTAAGTGTATTTATTAGTATTAGTAGTATAATATATTCATGGCAATATCTTATCAATAGTAAGTACGTTTGAGGTCTTATATTAAAGCCATAATGTTTGCAATACAACGCAGTTGTCGACTTTTTTAAAAATTTTCATTTATTTGTTGGTTTAGGTATAACATAATTCATCTACGTTACCTACAAACTACAAAGATGGACATCATGTTCTATTTCTTTTAGTTTGTTCTTTAAAATTTCTTTACAAAATAACTTGGATACATATATTCTTCAAACGTTCGTCCACATCATAAGTCACTATTCCAATATAAATTATTGACATCGCAACCTAAACCCCACCTCGCCTAATCCAACTCCAAAATCCAATTCCAAAGTTCTATAAACTCTGCAGGTAAATCTGGGTCTCAAATTCGGCAGAGGGCTCGACTAAATCCATCATTTTGTTAAGAAGTAACCCTTCAAGACAAAAGAACACAATTTAAGTCGAGTCGAGTGCCAGAAATTAATTCGTAAGTCATTTGTTTAGTTTAATTATTTACCCGGAATTGCTGTTTCGCTGGCCTAGAGTTTTGAGATGTCAACATTCGAGTTGAAGCGAGTTTTTGTTTCCTAGAAGGGCTGCAAAGTTCTTGGGCTGGTTTTTGCATTTCCTTCTCTAAAAATATAATAGTAAGAGCGTTGTTATGATATTTGATATGTTAGAGTTATTTTTAAGAAACACATTGACTGGCCTAGTAAGTTAGCTTCAAGCAACTTTTTTCTTTTTTTTTGACGGGGGGAAATGCGTTGATGCACCGTACTGTCACCCCGAGGGAGGGTGACGTCGTGTGTGGGACTCCCTGCCCTAAAAAGGACAGGACTACCCACTAAAACACCCCGGTTGGACCTCCATCGCCTTAGTGGCGGTGTTGTGGGAGATTGGCTGAGCCTTGACTTCCACAACAAGCTTCAAGCAACTGAACCAACTCTCGTAGATTCGATCCTAACCATTCGTCTTATAAGCATTTGTGTTTGTTTTGTCTGGATCTGAATAAATTTATTGTGGTGTCACTACTAGCTCAAATTTCCGTAGCAAAAGTGCTTGAACTACTTACTTTGGAATCAGGTCAATTTATGTGATGTTGTTTGTTGTATATTTTACACCATATAGCTGCCCGCGAATTCAATTCGGAATAAAAGGAACGTATATGTTCTTCTATCTATATGTTCACCAAATTCCATTTAAATGCAATTAACAGTTCAAGTGTGAAAAAACAAAAATATATCTCAAAATTTTTGACGAAACTGAAAAATTTCATCTCCCTTGTAGTGGTATTTGAATCTACGATACGCGGTTGCTCTACCCACTGAGCCAATAGGAAATTATACAAACGATATTTTTTTCTGCTGTAATAATCTCTAAGCTTTCGGTTAGTGCAGAATGAGTTTTGAACTATATCGAAACATTGAGATATGCTTACTAATTTTGTGCATTTAGGAGGATTTTAAATTCTACATGACTTCTTTTACCAAGTACCAAATCAATATTTAGTCCGATCCTGCCCTCGTACCAAATCAGAGCCATTCAATCGCGGCCTCTAAGCGCAAAATCATTTCATGGGCGAACTTTTTCAAACAAACAGAGGTAAATACAAAAGTTGATTCGCGCACGGGCCGGGCTTCAACGGTAAATATCGAAAGTTGAGGAGTTCATTTCCTCTTTCAAGCTACCCGGGGGGTGGGGGGGCTTTTCATAACTCATTACGATGTCCGGCCTAGTCCGGGGCGGAACCGGGGCGGTTAGTTTTTTTTTCTCGTATTTTGTTTGCGTTGCTAAGCATACGCGAGGTTTTTCCGGGTCGTGTGTGCGAGAGCTGTTATTGGTTGTTTTTCGATATTTGTGCCGCGGAAAGAGCTGGAGGCGATTTGGAGAATGTTTAATAGAAATTAAAAGGGTTCCGCTTGTATAGGATTTCGAAACATCTCTCTTAAATCAACTTTGAGGAAATCACTCGACCAATGTATGAAAAGTGTTTTAGTTTTTCCTGATAAAATATAATTCAAAGTTATGTGACGAAGATTAAAAAAAAGGCGATTACTATATTAATAACTAATCAACCTTTCACTTCATGGATAGACATAAATGGCCACATCCATTGAATTAGATATTGTGATGATATGCTTTACATTTCATTTCATTGACGACCTTCGTAGCCGAGAGGCGAGCGGGCCTGACTTTAGCGAGCGCCATCTCTGAGGTTCCGGGTTCGATCCCCGGTCGGGTCAATATGGGAAACGAACTTTTCCATATTGTCTCGGGTCTGGGTGTTGTGGTACCGTCGTTGTTTCTGATTTCTGTAACACAAGTGCTTAAGCTACTTACCACAGAATCAGAGCAATGTACGTGATGTTGTCCAATATTTATTATTATTATTATTATTTGGCATTGAAAAATGAGAAATTTTGTTTTCTTCACTTTAAACACAAGGTTGTTTATTGCAAACCAATTTATTAAACTTGACTTGAATGTCATCAATATTTTATGTCTGAATTTTGAAAACTAGAGAAGTATCATCGGTATATAATACTCTCAATTGCTAAAGGTTGATCAAGTCCACCTTTTCTACATTTTCACGTGCAATTTTACATAAATAAACAGCGCGAACAAAGTCAGGGTCAACAGCTAGCTCTGTATAAAATGGAAAGCTGTCCGAAAATAGCTTTAAAAGATTCCCTCTATTCCTTATTCTAATAAAACCGCAAATCTAAGTATTACAGTCAGTCTACAATTTCAGACTCGTACAGTCCGATTCGGTCGGACGATTGGTTCCGCTCGAGCGTACCCAATATTGCCCCGGTCCGATTAGATCTTGTAACCTAAATCGGATCGGCTCGCGCGTCACTTGTCTAGGTTATGAGGGATCTCTCGAGACTGATACAGGCTATTCAGTATTAAGAACGGCTTAATGCTTTTGGGATAACGTGGGATAAACAACTCTATGTCATTGTTATTGTTTAAGTTTTGCAATGAAATCGCTACTTAATATATTTTTGTTTCAATATTAAAAGTAACTAATTAACCCTTTATTTCATAGATGTATGGATAAATTACCTTACCCATTGTTGGACTCTTGAACTCTCCTCCTTAGTGTTGCCGTCGATTCGATTGTATATCGATTATAATCAATTATTCCAAAAGAGGCTTAAATAATCTAATAATCGATATGACAATCGATAGTATCGATACTATCGATATAATCGATTATGTCGATACCTATTTTTATTAGATATAATCGATTATAATCGTAGTCAAATATAATATAATCGATATAATCGATTATATCGATAGTATCGATACTATCAATTGTCATATCGATTATTAGATTATTTGAGGGGGGATAATCGATTAATCGATAATCGATTATCCGGCAACACTACTCCTCTCCCTCACTTCTCACTATTTGACTGTTTGCACTAATTACTTTATAAATAAAACCACTGTTTGTTCTTGAACTAGGAATTTATTAACTAAATAATTATTGTTGTATTAACAGAAAAATTTGGCTATCTATTAAACAGACGGAAAATCTTGTCACCGCGATGTGACAGGGGATAACTCCATCTGTTAGCCGATCGTTGGAACTAATCATTTGAATTTAAAATGTAAAATTGACACATTTGATTTAACACTCATTGACTAATTGTTTTGGCCTGCTTCATATCGTTGATGGAGATAGTATGACTACACCAGACACGTTTTTGATATATTGCCATCCAAAGGAAGCGCGTTTGAAAAAAAAAGAGCTCAATTGAATACCAGAAACAAATTGAAAACGTTTATTTACATGTGCTTAAGCTACTTACCACAGAATCAGAGCAATGTATGTGATGTTGTCCAATATTTATTTATTATTATGAACTTGGCGTACGACCACCCTAGCCAAGAGGCGAGCGTGTCGTACTCAAAGGTCTCGGGTTCTATTTCTGATCGGGTTTATGTGGAATACGAATATTTATATATTGACCCGATCGAAAATTGAACCCGGTACCTTAGAGATGGCGCCAAAATCCAGTTGCCGCTCGGCTACAGATTTTTAAAGCTATATTATACATGTAGGTTATATTATACAGGTGCATAAGCTACTTACTTTGGAACAAGTCAATAAATAATGTTTTCTGAAATAAATTTACATCATAATTCTGTCCCTAAAGTTTCGGTATTGTTTTCTAGTCTTACAAATGAAGTTGAAAGAGTTTCATTAAGTTTTCATTAATCCTTGTATTCTAATACGACGAATAGGATACTAGTGAACAACTAAGGGATGGGCGCTTTTGTTTGATGGACCGCTCACCGGAAGCGGGGCGGAGGGGGTGACGGGGCGACGGGGCGATAAACCGATCATTACCACCCCGACACCTCCGCTGAATGATCATAATCCCTTAGCTACATTTAGCATAATTTAGTAGGCGGGAATTAGTGGCATAATTAAATTTATCTTTATCTTTTAGATGCGGTTATGTCATTAAAAAATATGATTCCGATGCATTGTCCAATTTAATAAAAATAGATTATCTTGTATATAAAAATGAATCGCTGTTCGTTAGTCTCGCTAAAACTCGAGAACAGCTAGACCGATTTGGTAATCTTGGTTCTGAAATAATTGTGGAGGTCTAGGGAAGGTTTAAAAGGTTAGAAACTAAAAAAATAGGCGTAACGAAGTTCGCCGGGACAGCTAGTATTGAATAAAAAATAAGGATTTAAATCATTTTGTCAAAAAATGAAATCAGTTCAGTCTCTTTTCTCTCATGTCATATTTCACAGACTCTACTATATCGGTCTCCTTTCTGGTCTTCCTCGTGTAGGTCTACCTACAAACCTTTGGTCTACCAAAGTGTAGACTAATATTAGATATTTTTCGTGAGTAACAAACACTCACATTCATCGTTATTTTGATCACATGGAGTAACATTCCTTCTCATCTTTTCGGCACTTAAAACATCAAAAATCGTTCTGCTAACTTAGCATGCGGCACGCGTACTATCAGCTAGTCTCAAGCACGGTTGCAATTCAACAAAGAGACGTTACATCTCGTAAATGGATATAAAAATTGGATGGCATCCACTCTGCGCGATCGCCGAGAGCTCGGGGGAAATCACTAAGTATAGGCTGGATGTCTAGGGCTGCCAGATGGTGGTAGAACCTTCTAGAAATAGGTTTCTATTGATCCAAATCCACTGGATCGATGGTTAACGCTCCTTGCTGCTGAACTAAGGTTTATGGGTTAAATTTTATAGGAAAACTAGCGGTCCCGGCGAACTTCGTTTCGCCTTAGAGAATTTTTCCCGCTTTTCTGTTGATTTTTTTCAAATTTTACCAAGGATTCCTAATTTTGTAGCCTATGTCAAATTGGAAGAATGTAGCATTCTATTGGTGAAAGATTTTTTTTAAATCGGCCCAGTACTTTTTGAGCCTATCCATTACAAACATACAAAAATACAAATCTTTCCTCTTTATAATATTAGTATAGATATATATTTTTATTTTTATACATGACCACTTCTAGCTATATCTAATATAGCGACCCGCCCCGGCTTCGTACGGGTGCAATAGGTACTAAAATATGTACATATTATACATATAAATATTGCAATTTATTTTATTACATTGACCCCTGCCGTACCTCAGTGACGCTTACATGGGGCCTACATCGCATGCTGGCTAGCTGATATAAGCTTTTAAGAGAGGTAGGGCATAGCGATTTATCGCTCGAACTGGAGCAGCCTGACTGGTGAAATACCTCCACCTTACAGAAGACCGCAGCCAAATAACAATCACTTCTGTGTAGTTGTGTTCCTGCGTGTGAGTAAGGTTTCCAGAGCTCCTGGGTGCTGCGTTAGTAGCAAGGTCAAGCCTTCAAGGTAAGGGCGATAAGTCCAGTAATAGAATAATTATGCTGTACTTATCACCCTTAAGCTAGGACCTCATTACCACTTAACATCAGGTGGGATGAGGTCAATCTTGAAGTGCGATATATAAAAAATAAAAGCTGATATTTGAATAACGATCCGTTCTTTTTACGGGTAGTAATAAATATACGAGTGTAAGCTAAAAACGACTGACTGACAACTGATATCAGTTGATATGGAAAGTAAATTAGAATAAACGACTCGTAGAAAAACGAATAGTCATTATTGACACTTTACGAATCGTAACAATTTGGAAGCGGCCATTATTAGGGTTGGTTGCAATTAACACTTACCTTGTTCTAAATGTCACAATTGTTATGTCATTAGTTTATGTACAGGAAAATATATACCTTATTCATTGCGATCGTATTGCATAAAACCTTAAAAATAGAGACAGCTCTGATTTGAGCATGAAGTTTACATAAATTGCCAACCCTAAAAACTCATGTATAGGTATAAGGATACCCGAACCTAGTTTTTTCTGTTGTACCTATTTGAATATTTGCTTATCGTTTCCTTGGGGTAGCACTTATTTTAAAAGACGAGAATATCCCCAGTACTTTTAGTACTGTTTTCCAAACATATTAACATGATTATCACGAAAATTTCTGTAATGGTATGAAATCTTTCTTTCTAAGGGCTGAACATTTTGCCAATGCTGTTTTTTTTTATACAATTATGCCCTTTTTTACTGAATTTTAAAATGGCTGTTGGACAAAACGAGTTCAATTTGTCGTTCTATTGTTTTAAACTAGCTTGAGCTCCACCATGATGCGAAATTCCATGATTCCATGTCCTGTTTGTTCCACATTTTCCACTGATTGTTTGTTCGTATTACCCGTAACGTGATGTTTATTTTTTTATTTAATTTAAAGACACAAAAAAAGTACTAAAGGTGGACTTAATGCTAGGAACAATCTCTACCAGTCAACCGGTGTGGTAACAGTAAAAATGTGAGTATGGATAACAACAAAATTAATAATAATCATAAATAGCAGAAAAATTAAACACGAGAATAGAATATTCATACATAGGGTTCATGATAAATAAATACTATAATTAAACAATATATTATACATATAAATAAAACAAAATAATATATATAAATATAAGCAAACAAGTAAATAAAGGAGGAAATCAATTGAGTAACGAAATTTTATGTAGAGGGGGAGGAATAAAAGAATTCACGAACTTTTAATTTTAAAATTCCCTTAGTGAGGGATTGTCGAGTTTCGGTGGGCAGTTACACAGTCTAAAACTTTTCTCAATAAATGGACTATCTTATACGAAAAGGGTTTTTTTAATTCGAAGTAGTGTTTCTCAGGTTAGTGCGTTCCAACCAACTTTTAACCTTTATTATATTAGCGTAAGTATCAAAGTCTAGTCAGCATTAGCATGAAGCTTCACTACATCGCTTATTGCTACCATGATTCAAACTATCAAGGATACATCGGTCCAATTGCAACGCGCCTTTTCTTAGCAATTCACTTTCAAAACTAGCTCTTATTACCAAGCAATACGCGCTGGTGCTCCACCCTGTTTTACCATTGCGGTCACGTAGCAAAACACCTTATGGTTCCGCATATGAAGGCCCAATTCCAGCTTATTATCTTACTTCATACTTGCCCTTCTTTTCTTTGAAACGTGCGCTCTTGTTAATATACTTGTAGGATAGGACCTTAGGATAAGTATGATTTGGGGTTTTCCCGTTTTGTGAGATCTAGTTTGTACCGCTTATTCCCTCGTAAAACATTCAGTATTTTATCTAGCTACATTCAGTACGTTATCATACAATTTGATATTCTATTTTTTTTTAAACGAACTTTTCTGTATTGTCTAGAGTCTCGGTGTTGTGGTACCGTCGTTGTTTCTGATTTCTGTAACACAAGTGCTTTAGCTACTTACCGCAGAATCAGAGCAATTTATGTGATGTTGTCCAATATTTGTTTGTTTGTTTATATCTCGGAAGTAATGAGAAGTTTTTTTTATTAAGTATCAGATTCCAATGTAAAATATACATTAGTACAGTTTTTCGGTAAAAAAGGCAATACCGTTACGTTTCAAAACGGGACAACATTTTTATTTAGTAGTTAATACGATGTCGCGTTATGACCCGTTAACTTCTTTTAAATATATAAAATGGAACGCGAAAGTCTTAGAGTTGACACTACTAATCTTAATAAATTACATTTATGGAGTTATTCATAGTTCATAAGCTCAGCTGATTTGCCCATCTTCCAATAGTTGGGTTAACTAACCATTACCATTAACCATTACACCGCTTTCAAATGAAGTCTTATTACAATCTATTGTATTAGTAAGCCGTGGGTGGTTACGTGGCCACATCTAATGTAGTAACAGTAGGCAATCTTTATTTGAACTGGCCCGGTGGAATGTGACAATACAAAAGTCCAGAGTTCGATTCGCGATTTATATGAATGAAAATATTTCTTATTTCCAATCACATGGAATGCAAACAACTTAATATTACATATACTTAGTACGAATACGAATACAAATAGTTTATTTACCAAAACACATAATTACAAATTATTGCATTAAAGTGGGTCCCTCAATAGGAAAAGTCCTGTATTGTGGGTTTCCTGTTTACGGTTAGCAAGTTAACATAAACCAGGTTAGCGATAGGTTACATTACAATCTAAAATATATGTTATCTAAGACTATTTGAAAAATTAATACCTACAAATCTAAATACGAGTATAACAAATTAAGATAATAAAGGAAAAAAAATATTTTTATTATTTGTTGTCAGTTAAATTTGTGTGTGTGCTGTGTGAAAAACTCTATGTGTGTGTGTGTGTGTGTATTTGTGAGTATATATGTGTGTATGGATTGATTTTATTTTATCTGCTACAGCACGTCTTCATTCTGTTTGTAGGTCAGACAGTAGAAGATGATGTATGTGTATGTAGAACAATAGCAATATTACATAGCCGGCAATGTACCTAAGTGTTAATTATTTCATTCAATCAGTTTGTACCCATAATTGTATTGATAGCTTTATTTGAATAATAGAGTTCTTAACCCTGCAGTGAACTAAATATTAATACTTTACTGCTATCTTCCCCGTACTGTGATGGAGTATCATTCCCTTAAATACGTCATTAGTGAGCTATTGTGATTACTCATGAATGCGGCTACCCGATACAAACGTCCTTTGATAAACAAATCATTGTTTGACAAATGATATTCAATATGTTGCGACCGCTTTTGACAGTGATATCTACCCTCGTATTGTGGGTGGCTTTTATTTTGTAAAGCCAAATAGTCTATGGCTTTTCGAAGGGTTATTGTGATAATTATCTATATTTGTCTGTCTTACTAATGATATAAACGTGAAAGTTTGTTAGAGTGTATGGATGTCTGGATGTATTTGGCACAAATATTTAACTCTTTTATGAAATAAGTACTAAATGGGATTGAACGAAATTTGTTAGAAAGATAGACGAGAGCAAACAAAGTCGTGGAAACAGCTAGTAAAAAAGAAAAATGTTACTAAACGCGAAATTTGGAAACGGCACTACATATTCTAAACAAATGTCGAAACCGATTGAAGTCACTGCGTCAGCTGCTGATTGGTAGAAAATACGAGTGCGTTATGGTATTAGCCAATCAACAGTATCGAAACTTGTGTCGTCTCATGCGATAAATTTGATGTATTGCGCATGCTAGGCCTACCTGTGGTTTTAAAATCCCACGCGTACAAAGACGCGGGAAAAAGCTAGCCAAAAAATTAAAATCTGGCACTGGACAGACTCAAAGAGTGCAATAAACCAAGCCTGAGTATGTGAAACCATTTTTTTTGTCAGTTCGGGCCCATTTGGCGGTTAAAAAATCATGGACTATATCTCCATAACGTCCAAGATCCCAAGTAACTACTCATTCCAAAATTATACTCGTAGTTAATTTATCCATATCTCTACAAAAATACTGAATTTCAACCTCGAACTTTTATCTTAGCACACCTGCCCACGGTTCGCCATCCCTGAACTAAACGGAACGTTCTCGCTATATCAACACCACACTTAAAAACAAACAAACCCAATAGATTGATGGTTCACGCGAAGCGTAAAACGGCTCTCGTCCGAACGCAGCACCAATCCGTGGCTATTCCACGCCGACCGGCCATTCCTACCTTTGTGCCACAGTCTATATTAAAAAAACAGTCCGGAACATAAATAAAATAGCCAGACAGATATAACTGTGGGTGGATTTACAGAACCTGGCAGAGTAAATGTCGCAAATAAATAAATAAATATTGGACAACATCACATATTTTGCTCTGCTGCTATTGTAAGTGGCTAAACCACTTATGTTAGAGAAATCAAAAACAACGATGGTGCTACAACAGCTACCCTAAACAATGAGGAAAACTTCGTTTTTTTAAAGAAATAATATCTTTTAAAGAAATTCTGAGCATAGTTCTCTCTAAAGCGCTGAATGATTCATCAACTGAAGAAGTAGGCCTACTGTAAGTTCCAAAACTCAGTATGTCATGATTTGTAAAACTATTTAATACGAGTTCTAGATTTCATGCAAAAATAAAATAAGGTTATCCAAAAAGCAAGAATCTTCATTAAAAACTGACAAGAGGCACTACGGACTTGACGACCCTCACGATTATGTAAAATGTTGTTATACTACTTTAGAATAATTTAATAGCGGGAGACTGCCAAACATTTTTGCATTTTCTCTGTGTAAATTAGCATATTTGCGAGTCTCACGCAAGTTAATCGTGCAATGTCATCACAATTTATAAAAAAAAGCTATTGCATAGCAATTATGTATCAACTTATGCAATTATAATTTTATTTATTTATTTTATTCATGCAGTATTTCTTTTTCTTTGATATTAATTCAAGTTACACTTTTTGAGCGTTGTGACCGATAAGAAAACAATTTTTTCTATTATTAAATAAAAAAATAAATTATTTTTCTTAATCCAACTATTTTCTTTATCACTTAATCCTAACCATTTGACAAACAAACGTACAATACGTCTAATGGCACGCACACACGTCTCAAACTCAAACACCGAACACGGTGTGTGTCTCAAACACCTGGTGCACGAAGTACGTGTGCGATGCACGGCCTTCAAGCCGCACTCCTTGCCTGTCGGAGTGGGAAGCATGAGGACTTATATCCCGGGCTGTATTGACGTTTACTGTGTGGTCCCACCTTTGTACCGGCAATTTGCGTGGCCGTCCAACCGACCGCGGCCAAACTGACCTCAAAGGACGGACGTTTCTGCACGGCTGGTTCGCAATGCCAGATATCCGTGATTAACAGGCCTTAATTGATAGTTATCCAGGAACAGGTGAGAGGAAAGTCAATGAGAACAGAGGAATCGTTTGCGGAGAAGCGGAGGGTTTGACTCGATGGGGGTGCGGCTGGAAGTAGGTTGTTTTGGATTATGTAAGGCTTTTGACGGTTGGTTGTGGATGAAACCGAGTCTTCGTTTACACGTGTTATTGAAAATATATGAAAAGTCAGGCGACCTAAATATCAGATAATGCTTTTTAATACTGCATGGTACATAGGAATTGAATGAATATTTTTTTGTACATAAATAGTCCACATAGAATGATAACCTTAGGTACCTACCTAAGGTTTTCTGTTAGTATTAGTGTTCAACATGTGTAATTTTAATTTTTGACTAGTGCTGCATGTGGCTTCCTTCACAATATAATATTATAATGATAATCTATAAACTAAAACCGGAATAGTTACATCATCATAATCAATTTACATTAACCTCGAGAACGACCAGTCGTTCTCGAGGTTGACCAGTCAAATACTGATGAATCGTCTTTGCGCCGATCAAAACAATTATTTAAGAAAAAACCCAAACAAATGAAAAGACAACGAAAATATATCCTCAACATGTTCCCCGAGGCAGAACGAAATTTTACCGTGTCCGCTAGTATTAGTAAGATAAATAAAATACACGTAAATATTTAATACAGATTCATAATAAGGGTTCAAGAGGCGTCATATTAAGACGTATTGTTCAGGCGACCCAGATCAACGTCTCACTTATGTAAAGGTAGGTACACCTTGAATAATATATGCCGGGCCTTTATATCGCTATATCTAGATGTACTTTATAAGGAATTTAAGTACATTCCTGTACTCGATTCAATTAGGATCGATCCCTTCTTATTTGGCGATGTACCCTTTTTGTTCTGTTTACTGTAAATCCGCTTATGTGTGAGTTGCGTTCGTTCATTAGGCAGTTAAGGTACAGTTTTAGATTGCCCGTGGCGTGATAGCGGCAATGGCTCCGAAACTATACGAAAAGTTAAGCTATGTATACCATTGTCCAGAGTTGGATGGGTGAGTATTTCGATTGAATTATGTGTGTTGCGAGGACTGCATACTTTGAAAGACAATCATTTTTTTTATAATAATAAAACAAAACAGTAAACTAAAGGCAAATATACATTATATTAAAGGAAACGTAACACTTTTTTATTCTGATCACCTTAAAAACTTGATTTTTAAAATGTTTCAAAGTATTTTAATCTCGTTGTTGCAAAAACGTTTGATTTACATTTTGTTTCTTATTTTATTGGTTTTAATTTTTTTTATTGACCAACTAACTTTATGACGTGGTACTAAATTCTAATACTAAGTACTAATCTGCATGACCTAAGGGTTGACTGGTAGAGAATGCCCCTAGCATTAAGTCCACCTGTTGTACCTATTTGTGCAATAAAGTTTTTAAATAAAATAAATAAATTAATAATAAGATAATCATTGAAATACTTCCATTTTAATTTACATCAATTTATTAAAATAAAAGAAATACCATGAAAAAATCTAAAGTCTGCTCATTTATTGCCTCTAAGGTCGAACAAAGTTCGCCGAGTCAGCTAAAAAAAATATACCGAGTTTCTTGCCAGTACCTTCTACGTGGTTGTAGGTTACAAACAGGAGGTGGCATTATTAAGTTGATACATATACTGACGTCATACGTGTTACTGATCAAACTGATATGAATAAAAAGATTTGGACTTTAAACTCAATCGCACCATTGGTGATTTCAGCACGAAATTGTTTCGGCTCTGGAGCATTCGCGACACTCGTACTCAGTAACTGCTATTCCCGAAAGCGTCGTGTATTTGTATTTTGTTTTAGACGCACGCTTACCATCACTTGTACAAATATTTGTGGAGCTGAAAGCCTTCAAGACGTGTTTGCTTGTATCTCGTCAAATGTCTATTAAATTATTGTGCTTCGAGTTATTTTTTGTGATTTGCTTGTTGGCAAATATTGAATGTTTTAGGCTTTGATATGAATTACTTGTTACTTAACGTGTGTTTAATCAAAGTGCTATAAGGGTCGCAATACGTTGGAATATTTTTACTTATAAAACGTTTATTTTTTAAAATTAAAAAGCTCCTTTTGTTTAAATTAGTAAAGTTTAAGTACAGATACTTTGTACAGTTCGACATTAGGTCTTATGCGCGTGCGCATAAGACCTAATGTCGAACTGCAAATGTGCACCTTGATGTACTGTCGACCGTTCATCAAAAGAATGAACAGGCTTAGCATGCGCCACGCGACTAAATTTCATCGCGCTCTTAACAAACGTCGAAATCGATTGAAGTCAGTGCGTCAGCTGCTGATTGGCTGAAAATACGAGTGCGGTGTGCTATTAGCCAATCAACAGTAGCGAAACTTTTGTCGTTCCATGCGAGAAATTTTACGAATTGCGCATCCTAGGCCTGCAAGTCAAAGCCAATCTTTTTTATTCATATAGATTACATTAGTAATATTTATGAGTAGTATCTATACCTGCAGTTTGGAACCTATAACTACAGAAAAGATACCGGCAAGAAACTTAGTAGTTTTTTTACAAATGACAGCTAAACTTATAACTAATTTTGCTCTAAGACACACGGTTAGTTTTGTCAATTGTAAAATAAAATAAAAAATCAATTATTAAAATAAAGTAACTGTATAGTTATAGTGTTTGAAAAGAGTTGATACTTAAATTGCTGGATCGATTTTACCAAAACCACTGCAAACTGACCATTAAAATTAATAGATCATTTCGAAATTGGTATATTTGTTTGATAGTTGCGATTCCAGAGACATAGAGACAGACAGACATGGACGTCAAATTTAAAACATCCCTCTTTATTTCGTCGGTGTTTTAAAAAAATACATCCTAAATATGGCATGTAAAAGACATTCAAACGAACTGATAATATTATTACTTTTTTCAGTAAAATAATTGCAAACATCAAAGGTTTTGGGTTTGATTATCAGTCAAGTCAATTTGGAAAACCATCTTCAACAGACTGACTTGAATCTGGGTGTACCAGGTTGTGTTGAATAAAATAATGAACAGGTATATGTGGAAGTACAATCCAATTTGTTTACACTCAAAAGGTTTCGCTCCAACAAATTTCAAATACAAAATTCATACAGAATATTTAACAAAACCGACTTATCATTTTAAAGCAATCACGTTTATCTACGATCTTCCTCACAAAGTATAGAAACATGTCAGAATTTTAGCGTCTAATGCGACTGAACACGGTAGATATTTGCGTACACCTGGAATTGATAAAGGACACACAAACCATGAACGTTTAACAGGGAGTGGGGGTTCCCCCGAGATAACATCAGCGTTTAATATAAATAGATGACTCGAGTTGTACACAATTTGGCAGGTAAGTAATGAAATAAAACTGAATTGATGTCTGTGTGTTTCGGTGGTGCAGTGATTAAAAGTGCGAAAGGTTCTGGGTTCAATTTCTTTAAATTCAATTTGGGAAACTAACTTGTCCTAATTGGCTTATTTGTATAAGTCTTGATTGTCTCCCCAAGTGAATTAGTATTAGATTAGGCTTATAGAATTATACAAATTCGGTATTATTTACTGACTGAGATGGCTTAGCGATAAAATTTTACAGGATTTTATATTTTTGTTCTCAGTGCATAAATTATGCATATAACTCTTGTTGCTACTTACATTTTAAACACAAACGTATTCATTGATACGTGTTTTTTGCTTGTTAAAGCGAAAGCTCCTGATTGGATTTGTTTAAATTTTCAAGATAGTACGAGTAGTATGTAATATACTAGACTAATAATAAGAATAGTTTTTATACTGAAATATCTTTAGTTACGAACAATAGCAAATTAAAAAGCATACTACAACAAACATATAGCAACTTCAAAAGTAAGATAATTATATTTTTTATGTAAACATTTTCCATTTTTTGATCTTTGGTGCCAAACGTATATTTTTTTGCTCAGCAACTCAAAATTTTATTCTAATTTGTTAAGGACGTTTGCAAACAAAACATTGTGTTTTTATTAGATAATTACACAACCAGAGCCGCGTAAAATGCTTAACTCAAACGTAACGTGCCGTATAAAATTATAATTTAATTTAAATACATTCCTTGGTCTTTCGAATAACAGAATAAGAGCGAATGAAGATGATGCACACTAGTTGGATTCTGGCAAGAAAAAATTGTAAATCATACATAATTTTTCAAGCTTATAACCTCCGTAGCCGAGAGGCGAGCGTGCTGGACTTTGGCGTCGCGCTATCTCTGAGGTTCCGGGTTCGATCCCCGGTCGGGTCAATGTGGGAAACGAACTTTTCTATATTGTCTCGGGTCTGGGTGTTGTGGTACCTTCGTTGTTTCTGATTTCTGTAACACAAGTGCTTAAGCTACTTACCACAGGATCAGAGCAATGTATGTGATGTTGTCCAATATTTATTTTTATTATTATTATTTTTATAATGCTATACTTGTCGCCCTTAAGCTTGGATCTCATTAGGTCCCCCGAACACTGTGGGGGGAGTAGACGGAGCCGCGTAAGCGGCTATTCCGCCGGCGGTGTTGTGGAAGTCAAGGCTCAGCCGATCTCCCACAACACCGCCACTAAGGCGATGGAGGTCCAACCGGGGGGTTTTAGTAGGTAGCCCTGCCCTTTTCAGGGCTGGGAGTCCCACACACGCCGTCACCCTCCCTCAGGTGACGGTACGGTGCATCTAAGCATTCCCTCCGTGAACAAAAAAAAGGATCTCATTAGGTGGGTGAGGTCAATCTTGAAGTGCAATATACAAAAATAAAAAACGTATGTATGTTGATAAATATATTAGCAGGTACACCATTAAGTTAGGTTACTTTAGTCTGAACCGGTTGCAATAAAAGAACAATATGTTGATGTTACTGTTGTATAAATACATAGTTGAAACCATAAGTTTGATTTGTTGCCACTTGCTACTAGACGTAGATACTTGGAAGCTGTCACACTGTATAAACTGGAAAATAACAAATTCTACTGTAATGAGTTAGTTTCCAAAGTATACTATTCTGTACCTAGAAACACACATAGACGAGAGGTGCGTGCTGGCCGCCTGTTTGCAATAGGTAAAAGTCGCACGAAGGCTGGCTGGCGAATACCGATTCGGCGCATGATGCGGTCTTATAATGACAGTTTTCACGCTAACGATACTGATATATTTGTTAACAATATTAGCTATTTTAAAAAAACTGTTATTGAAAAGTTGTCACTGTAGGATCGCTATTTCGGTCCTCCCTGCAGTGTTTGATCCTTTTTTAAATTTTTTTTTGTTTTGGTTTGTTTGTTTTTGTCCACCTGAAAGCCCAATGTTTGCTTTTCATTGTGTTTTGATCTGTTTGTAAAAATAATATTAGTTACATTTTAAACAGTTCGCGACAACTCGATTATAGTAACATGTGGATAGCGTCGTGGGCTACATTATTATAAAATAATTTAAGTACTGTTTATTTGTTAACACTGTATTTTGTAGCTGTTTGCTGTTCCTAATAAATAAATAAAAAAAAACCACAATACCTTATATATCAAGACATAAGAACCAAAATGTACGTATTTCATTTATTATTTCTTAAAAAACGTTTAAACCTGCCTTTAATTTAAGTCTGAAACAGTTTTACAGTTTATTTTACTTTATCATTAGCAAAATCTATGGTATCATATTATCTAGGCAAGTAAGCTGGAAATAGCTAGTAAAATAATAAAACCAAATAAGTATTCATTATATGTCGTATGGTATTTTACTATTTTTGTATTGCAAAAGAGAGCCATACGCGCTATATACGGTCTTAGAACAAGAGACTCGCTTAGAGAATTATTTAAAAAAATCAATATTTTAACAGTAGCTTCATAATACATTTTTGACTGTATTGTATACGTACGCAAAAACTAACATTCTTTCACTAAGAAATCAGAATGTTATAATTTCAACACAAGAAATAAACATAAGCTTGCTGCTCCACATCTAAGACTTCATAAAATTAGTAATTCTTTTGTGGGGTTAAGTCTGCTTTTCAATAAGCTGCCAGAAAATATCACTGCATTACCTATGCATAGATTTAAGTCTCTGATAAAAAATTGTTTAATGAAAAAAGGCTTTGATATTGATGTTTGGACTTGATAGCATTAAATATGTACATTAGACATAAGCTATATTGTTAATACATTTTTTTTTGCATGATTTATACCTACCATATGTGTCAGTTTTTGAAAAGAGTAACTATCGAGTTTCTTGCCGGTTCTTATCGATAGAATCAGCATTCCGAACACGGTAGTAGTTTACTTGACTTGACGATTCATAAATGCTTTTGTAAAAGTTTACATGAATAAAGACGTTTTCTATTCTATTCTATAATTTAATTTAAATAGGCAAACGGCGTACCAACCTCAGTATCTCTTGATCTATAATTGGGACGGTCCTTTATCGGCACCCTTATTGTGTGTAAAATAATAAATGTTTATTTTCGGGTTTTTGTTTGGGTCTGAATGGAAACCTTATCTAGAAGGGAATCTGATATGGCCTCAAATATGGAGTTGGCTTCTTTGCCCGTTCGATGGTACAGTCACCGTCAGATATATCGGAGCAGACAAAGTGACCAAATACTTCTGAACAGTTAAAAATGTCAATAAGTTCCATACACTACAAGTTACCATTAATATCTGAACATTCATTACTTCAATAATATCTGAGCAGATGCTAGTCAATAACTTCTATACACACAACTAACCAATAATATCTGAACACTCATCTATACAGGTAGCTAAATGAGACACATGACGTGCGTGACACATATTGACGTTAGAGTGTTCAGATGTTATTGGTTAGTTGTGTGTATAGAAATTATTGACTAGCATCTGCTCAGATATTATTGAAGTAGTGAATGTTCAGATATTAATGGTAACTTGTGGTGTATGGAACTTATTGACATTTTTTATTTTATTTTTTAGATTACTTATGCACTATTACCGCACCCATAAACTAACTCTCCGCATGACCCAAAGGTTGACTGGTAGAGAATGCCCATAGCATTAAGTCCACCTGTTGTACTTTTTTTGCGCAATAAAGTTTTTAAATAAATAAAAATTAACAGTTCAGAAGTATTTGGTAACTTTGTCTGCTTCGATATATCTGACGGCGACTGTACATTCACTTTGATTGAGTGATTGGAAATAGGTATTGATTTAGGAATCGTATATAAGGGTTGAAATATTGAATACTCATTTTTGGTTCGTTTCATTAATTGGAACATGTATCAACTAGATCATTTGTAATTTGTTTTCAGATTTTGTTACACTAAATACGATGTAATTAAAAAAATAGGCCAAATGCGAGTTGAAATAGCGCACTGAGATTTCCGTACTATTAGCTAGAATATACATAAAAAAATACAAAAAAAAATTTTTTAGTTGCAGAATCATTTCGTTTATTTGATTGCGTTGATCATCAAACATTGCTGATGAAGTTGCGACATTATGGTGTTACGAACAATTCGCTTAATTTACTACAGTCATACTTGCATGACAGAATTCAAAAAGTAAGCGTAAACGGAACTACCTCTTCCGGTGCACCCCTATCTATGGGCGTGCCCCAGGGTTCAATATTGGGACCTTTACTTTTTCTAATTTATATAAATGATCTTCCGTACATTTCAGAAGATCTCTGTGAGATAGTATTATTTGCTGATGATACTTCACTTATTTTTAAAGTTGACAGACAAAAAAAACATTTGACGATGTGAATAATAGTCTATCTCAAATACTTCAATGGTTCACAATAAATAACCTATTACTGAATACTAAGAAAACAAAATGTGTAAAATTTTCGATGCCAAACGTAAGACAAGTGAAAACAAATCTATATATAAGTGGTGAACCTCTAGAAATGATTAATTCTACAGTATTTCTTGGCATCACTATTGATTGTAAACTACAGTGGGGTTCTCATATTGCTACCCTGGCAGGGAGACTTAGTTCAGCTGCATATGCAGTAAGAAAAATACGTAGCTTGACTGATGTTGAAACGGCAAGATTAGTTTATTTTAGTTACTTTCATAGTGTTATGTCGTATGGGATTTTACTATGGGGTTCTGCAGCTGATGTGCAGACTATTTTTGTATTGCAAAAGAGAGCCATACGCGCTATATACGGTCTTAGAACAAGAGACTCGCTTAAAGAATTATTCAAAAAAATCAATATTTTAACAGTAGCTTCACAATACATTTTTGACTGTATTGTTTACGTACGCAAAAACTTACATTCTTTCACTAAGAAATCAGAATGCCATAATTTCAACACAAGAAATAAACATAAGCTTGCTGTTCCACATCTAAGACTTCATAAAATTAGTAATTCTTTTGTGGGGTTAAGTCTGAAGCTTTTCAATAAGCTGCCAGAAAATATCACTGCATTACCTATGCATAGATTTAAGTCTCTGATAAAAAAATGTTTAATGAAAAAAGGCTATTATAAAATAGAGGACTTTCTTAACGACAAAGATGTTTGGACTTGATAGCATTAAATATGTACATTAGACATAAGCTATATTGTTAATACATTTTTTTTTGCATTATTTAAACCTACCATATGTATCAGTTTTTGAAAAGAGTAACTATCGAGTTTCTTGCCGGTTCTTCTCGATAGAATCAACATTCCGAACACGGTGGTAGTTTACATGACTTGACGATTCATAAATACTTTTGTAAAAGTTTACATGAATAAAGACATATTCTATTCTATTCTATTCTATATAGTGATGATTCATAAGTGTTATTATGTACATAAATAAAAACATTTAGACTTTATGAGTATTTTTAATTGCTTCTTTTATTGTTTTGCCTAGTAATCAAAACGTGTGTTTTTGATTTTAAAATGTTAATTTTTAAGAAACATAATTACTATATCTCTTCCAATTACATGTCTAATATTTTGTATGTATAAAGTGTATTTATAATAAAGTGGTATGTTATGTATTTTTAAAAAACGTTGTTTGTTTTAACACAAAAATATCTTTCTTATTTTTGCTGTATCCAAACAATATTAACATGTTATATAGTATTTAACTCTAACTCCACTAATCAAGACTCAATCAAGAAGAGAAAAGAAGATAAAAATTCGGTGTTTTTGATTTAGAATTCCTACGCTTTACCGTTGCCGCGTTGTAGGCAAAGCGTTTGGATTCTAAAACGAAACAACCGAGCTTCAACGCTACGGTGCTACGAGATGCAACGCTACGGTGCTACGAGCCGCAATGCTACGTAAAACAATTGCTACGAGTTAGCTTAGTTTAATACAATTGGTAAGACTAGCTGTAACTATGTATTTATAAAGGTTTATGGTATCTATTTTTTTTATATTACACTTAAAGATTGATCTTATTCCACCTTATTTTAAGTGTTAATGAGGTTTTAGTTTAAGGACGACAAGTCATCATTTCAGCCTTTTACTGTCCACTGCTGAACATATCATTATTTCAGCCTGTTACTGTCCACAACGCAACAAGTACAGCATGATAAATCTGTTACTGGACTTGTCGCCATTACCTTGAAGGCCTGACCCCTACTACTAATGTAGCACCCCCCAGGAGCTCTGGAAACCTTACTCACACGCAGGATCACAACAACACAGAAGTGATTGTTATTTGGCTGCGGTCTTCTCTTAGGTGGACGTATTTCACCAGTCGGGCTGCTCCAGCTATTTACATTATTTGACAATCTAATCAGAGATTTTGTAGATATATTAAAATCGTTTCTTACCAGCTATACAAAGCTGGTATACACAACTTTTTTTTTTATTTATGCGACACCTGACGACTGTTTAGTAAGATCAGAAAAAATCAATAGTTATTAAATATTAGAAACAGAAAAAAATCATCTCTCCTTGCGGTGTGGAAATCGAACCCACGACCTTCACGTATCGCGCGTTCTGTTCTACCAACTGAGCTAACCACAAGTTATCGTAGGCGATGAAATTTTTCTGCTGTATTAACCGTTAGCCTTCCGGTAAGTGCCGTCTGCCGAATATGTTTAGAACTACATACTTATCGGCCTTAAAAATCGCTATTACGGCGTATAGTACTATAAAAATAATAAAATCGATTAAAAATCAATAGAATTAATGGCATTCATGTTCAAATCATGTTATATTTTACTTAAACGAGAGTGGCTATAAAGCAAGCCTGTAACTTCGTGAGTTTTTGAGATACCCTAATATTTTTTTCTGTTTCTGTAACAGATTTTAACCTAGACGTTTTCAGATTCTGAATATATTGAAAATAGGGCTGTAGTAAGCTGGGACTGTTAATTTTTACGATTACGACGTATGTGGCAGGGCCACTTTACTCAATAATTTTATTATCTAAAGGAATGGTAAAACCCGTCATATAGTGACACCGGCCCCATCGACAATTTGGTAAGTGGGGTAGTAACCTCATCTTGCAATAATTCCCTCTCAAAATTATAAATGCCCTCCCACCTCGTTTCCGTTTCCTATTCCAATTATACTCGAAAATGAGGTCCATTTACTGCGAATCTCAGATGTACAGATTCAATTTTCGTTTCCTTGCAAATCTTAATATATTGCGTCTCCGCCGCATTTTTCCATTACACTCTTTCGAACTCCATAACTCATTTAGCTTTGCTCAGTACCTACTTACAGCTGTAGTCTTAAGAGTACTAGCACCCGTTTAAGATAAAATGCTTTGAAAACATTTTTTTTGGGACGAAATTTCTTGTTTAATGAACATGACACGTAAAACACTTTAAACAATTTAAAAGTATACCTGCAATGTAATCTTTAATTAAACACGCATAGAAAGTCAGTCGCCATATTATGCTTATAAAATTTAACGAAATAATAACAAGAAAGTATAAATATTTTCTTTTTAGATTTGATAAAAAGTGTTTTTAAGATTTAAAATAGCAAACAACTTGAGTTTCATTTACAAATAATCAATCTTAGCTAAGTGGTGAGCGGACCCGGTTATGGCATGGCGTCCTGTTTGAGGTCCTGGGATCGATTCTGGGCGACTCTTGAAAACGAAATATGTCGGATCCGATGACGTTTAGTATTTTTTATTGCTCATTATCGCAACTAACACACTTCGAATGCGAATAAAGCGTTATCAAAAACAAAATATTATTTATACAAATCAAAAATCACGTTTTAATTCCCTAACTTATGATCAATCTTCAAAAACGAAAGATTTCGTTTGTTCGTTTCGTTTTCAAGAGTAGACGCCCTGGATCGGTCAATATAGAAAATCTCTCGAGTCTGGGTGGGTACTCTCAAAAACGAAACGAACAAACGAAAGGTTTCGTTTTTGAAGATTATTCAAAAGTTTAGGAATGGAGACGTGGTTTTTGATTTGCATAAATTATATTTTGTTTTTTGAAAACGCTTAATTTGCATTCGAAGTGAATTGGTTATGATTATAAGGATTAAAAATTGTCATCCGTTGTCGGATCCGACATATTTCGTTTATGGGAGTAGGCCCCCTGGGTATTGTGGTACTGTTGTTGTTTCTTATTTCTGTAACACAAGCGCTTTAATTACTTACCACAGAATCAGAGCAATGTGATATTTATTTATCATAATTCTTAAACTTAGTGATAAAATTGCAGCGCTAGTAAACTTGAGTATCCAGCCATAACTCCTCAAAGCTACGTCACAAAGGACTCGAAGTTTTAGCGGTAGTTCCATTAATGTGCAAAAATAGTAGAACTAATGCATTTAAATCGAGTCCCGTTTCTTTATCTCGCCGACAAAGTTGTTCGAGTATGAATGAATATTCATTTCAGTGGATTTTCCGAGACGCAACTTTGGATGTTTTCGACTAAAATGAGATTAAAAAAGAACTCTTACGGTAGAGAATGGAATAATGTTTGAAATATAGCTTTTTTATCGTAATTCTATTGTATATAGAGGTATCCGCTAAACAGAAATAATGAAATCAAACTTAAGGGTTTTTATAGTTTTTAAAATTTGTTTTCATTAAAATCATAACTCTTTTAACTTAGATGAAATTTACGATTCAATGAACATTTTCCATTTGTTTTACAAACAGTTTATAAATGGACGTGTACTAGAATCTTTTTAAATAAAATCGTCGAAAAGAAAACGTTATTGTAATATTACTTACATATATTTCGGCTTCGGTAATGATTTTTTAGCTATTTATCTACATAAAGGTACTAAAGAGTTTCCTTTATAGATGACGTCATTTCGTACCACAGTAAAAGGGTCGCCTTTTGTTAAAATAATGTACTTGCCCAAATCACCTACGATTACAACGCGTTAAAACGTTAATCTTGGACCTACGTATGAAGGTATGTGAAAAATCATTTTAGAAATATAGGTATCCTCTTATCACCAATAATAATTATCAGTTATGTATGTTCATGTATATTTCATTGTTACCGTATTCGAGGCAGATAACAAAGAGATAATATAAGAGTTACGGAAACCAAAAGGCGAGTCAGAGTTCCTTCTTCCAACTAAACCATTTAAACATTGGTTGTCTGCAAAGTCGGTGTACGAATAGTAGTTTTAAGTGGCAACGCTGATCCGATCGCTCGAGCCGATCATGCCTCTCTCTCGTTCGTGCCGCGTTTACTTTTGCAGAAGGGTACAATGAGCGTAACGGGACAATGACGTTATTTTTTTCGTGCATGCAGCCCGCAGTATCGAGTAGACGTTGTTACGTCAAAAAGAAAATGTTATTGGACTTCCAGATTCAGTTTACATTTTTTAACCAAGTATTTGGCAACTTTTCACAGCGCCACATAGATAAGGTGCTACGTAAGTGTAGTTTTTGCGTGTGGTTAGATTCTTTTTTCCTCTTTTACGCTGGTGGAGGTATCCTCTAATCCGGGCACCATAAACGATGGCTGGTACTAACGAGACAGTAATCTGGCAGATAACGGGTATCTGTAACTGGACTCACAGACGGCGGACTTCGTAGCTACGTAGCGCAATTTTGGTATGGCCGGTACCATTTTACTATATTTCTATGGCGCTTTTAATAGGCGAACAGAAATACAGGGCTGTTTTAGTAGAAAGGCCTCTTTTCGAAGATTCTAAAAAGAATAAAAACAAAAAAAAATACCGACGAAAAAGTAAAAAAATATTTATAAAATAAATAAATAAAAAAAAAAGAAAAAGAACAAGAAAAAAAAACATAGTGCAACACCGCATACGTTGCTCTGATGCAAGTAACACAACGCTTCTGACAGAAATGACGATTTCACAACACCCAAGACTCTAAAAAAGGTTTGTTTCATTATGTTATCCTTATTGTGTATGATTTAATAAAGACTGGTTTTTAAAGTCCTATTTAAAAATGACAGGGTGTTATAAGACGTGTTTGTCTATTGGTCTGTGAGTGTGTCTCTCTATGGCACTGTAGCTCACACAGATACTTAAACGTATAATCCAAAAAAAAGCTTAGCTAGCCAGTACTACTCTAAACCCATTCGGTATTTGTCATTGGTCCCGATTTCTGAATTATCGGATAAAACCACATACGCATCACACAAA
The DNA here is from genome assembly GCA_037074685.1 of Glyphodes pyloalis. Classification (NCBI taxonomy): domain Eukaryota; kingdom Metazoa; phylum Arthropoda; class Insecta; order Lepidoptera; family Crambidae; genus Glyphodes; species Glyphodes pyloalis. The sequence goes on along the minus strand of JAYKKO010000002.1, from coordinate 20,329,091 downwards.
TTATGTTCATTCCTATTGTTATAGTTAATCCCTCGAGGTATCCTCACTGTATTCCCGTAATCCTCTCTGATTGAGGGATCAATGTATCGAGACGGGATAAAAACAAACGGTGTTGGATATCGGATATTATTTTTGAAAACACAGGAACGTGTTTTTAAATACAAACGTGTTCCTCGTAACCTGTAATGTGAATTGTTGATAGTTATCTGGTTGCGTATAACCATACGATACATATACCATGTACGAATATTTTTGTTACAGATATTTTCTATTTTACGAAAACACTAACTTTTTCAATTAATGAAACTTAGCTAGATTAACTTATCGCGAAGCCTAAACTTCCTAAATACTAAATTTCACGACATTGTTGGAGCCGATTCAATGATATATATAAATGAATTGCTCGTTTTAAGATAGAAGATATGATAACAACATAGAATATAAGACATTAACGTTCTATTTAAAACATTTAAAATATGTTACAGCTGTCAAGTATAGTTTCCAATTTCGTTAAGGAAATTGACATAATTTCACTACATACCTTACTGTTCTTCAAATTAAACCGTTCTTTAAATTTTCAAGGCAAAGTTAAAGCACAGAACTTGAATATATGTACGTATTAAACATATTGCTATTCCATATTTTAACATCCACCGCATCTAAAAGCAATACGGTACAAGACTTACCTAAGTTTTGACAGTTTACGAAGTAGAAAATAAACTGACGACCAGCGTTTCAGTATTCATCTTCCGACGGTACATTTACCAAGGGGGGAGTGGGGTTTGCGATGGACCAAGAAATTCGGGACTTCCTTAAAACTAGGTTGGGTCATAAACAACTACGTTGTGGGGAGAATCGCGCTAGAACATTTTTGCTGGCGAAGCTTTACGGGTGCCGCAGAAGATTGAAAACGAGTGAGAAAATTCTGTTTAGAAGGCGTACTTTGCATTCGGATTACAGGTGACGGTTTACAATAGTCAGTGAGAAACACAAGATTGTAAAAAAAAATATTAAACATTTAAAATAGGTAAACGGGTCAAAACGCGCAATATTTTTAGTATAAACTTTAATAAAAGCGTTTGATATTAATTTGAACTTTGCAGTAAAAAAAGACACGTAGTAGACATACAGACAGATAGACAAGCAAATACTATTTTGTACGGTATACGGGACGCTACAAGAAACAGGCGTATTTCATATTCCACTTTTTGACTTCCTCTGAATCCGTTTCGTATTAAGTTTATCGTTCGTTCACTGTAAAAGTATAAATTATGTTTATACATCGAGGCTCGTAGATGTTATGTTTTCTATTCTCAGAATATTTTATGAGGAAATGGAGGTTGTTTTTGTTGTATGATTGAAATCGTTTGTTATTATTCCGTTCGTCGTATTTGAAGTTGATATTATTGGAGTTAGTAATAGAATTGTGCTTGTATTTCTTGGTACTTGTTAGAGTTTTTAAAAATTGCAATATATGTCTTGATTTTATTTGAGTGGAAATGCTATTTATACTTCATGTTTTCTGAGGAATTCGTTTAAGTTCAACGTCTAATAGAGTTACTATTTAAACATTTAAAATAATTTCGTGTCAAAACGCGACAGCATTTTTATTTAGTAGTTAATACGAACTACTTACTGCCCGACGTTTCGGTTAGGTTGCACCAACCGTGGTCACGAGCTGACTGGTCTTGCTCGCCTTCGTCTGTTCGGGGGAGCTTGCAAATCTTCATCCACCCTCACATTCTCACATAACAAAATGTTATTGAAGTCACTTCGACACACTACACTGACAGTATCCGGAATTGTTTTTGATCGTTCTAACCGCTCTAAACATTTGTTAATCACTGGATTCCATGCTGATGATAACTTAAATCCGTTTTCTCTATTGAAATTTTTGTACTATTTGATTTCAATAGCTTCACGTACTATCCTAGTATGGTAGAGGCGATCGGTCGAGAGGGTTTTGGGGTCGTCGATTCAATGATTTACTCCCATTTCTAACAGATGTTCTGCTACTGCGGATTACTATTTAAATGAACATAAAGTAGTTTTTTCCTAACTGACTATAGATGATGACGCAGATGGCTTTTTCATCTTCAACGAACTTGCGGAAGAGCGGAGGGCTCACCCCTCAAATAAAGTCATAGTAGTGAAGAGACTGCTTTCTAGCAATAAGACCGCCTAAATTGTACTTGAATATGTGTGTAAACTAGTTTCTGTATTTTTTTCTGTATTATATAATGTATCTATCTATAGGTACTTTTTGGTGATAATAAACATGATTATTTTATCGAATACGGAGTACTTTATTCAGTATATCTGTTAATTTAAATTTTAAATATAATATAATATTTTTGAGACTAGGTCGTACCAGTTTCAAGGTACGCCAATGTATTTCCCTTATTAAAAAAAGGTCATACCAGTTTATCTTAGAGTGTGCATATTTATATTAGGAAAAAATATTGTCAACTAGCCTGATTTGGCTTATCCTGTCGTGCTTAGGATTAATTCGTTTGGACTACATTAAACTAGTTAATCGTGTAAAGGAGGAATTGGTTTACCCTATACTAGTTTGTCCTTAAATTGCATTTGGTTGGTAACCTATACAATGCACCCCTTTTGAGATTTACACATATAAAATAAATAAATAAATGCGCCAGACAATCACACCAATCACCTGGTCTCAAACTAAGGTTTTCCCTTGTACTATGAGTACCAGACGACGGATACAAACTGGGGGCGTCATCCCAGCACACCCAGACCCAAGTCAATTTAGAAAAGTTCGTTTTCCGAAATTGACCCGACCGGGAATCGAACCCGGGACCTTTCACGCTTTGGTCACCTACCTTAGCCACTACGCCACCGAGGAGATATATTTATCTATGCATACGTTTATTAATAAATAAATAAAAATAAATAAAAAAATCATTTATTTTCAGAACAAAGATCCATATTTTGTTAGTAACAATATACTTTTATAGACTATGTTGGTAGATATAGTAATAATGCTTTACATTTATAATATTAATAAGTTAAAACACGAAGGTTTTCAAGGATTTTTTGCCTAATCTTTTTAAGAGAGGTAGGGCATAGCAATTTATCGCTCGAACTGGAGCAGCCCGACTGGTGAAATACCTCCACCTTACAGAAGAGCGCAGCCAAATAACAATCACTTCTGTGTTGTTGTGTTTCTGCGTGTGAGTTAGGTTTCCATAGCTCTTGGGGAGTGCTACATTAGTAACAGGGGTCAAGCCTTCAAGGTAAGGGCGACAAGTCCAGTAACAGATTTATTATGCTGTACTTGTCACCCTTAAGTTAGGACCTCATTACCACTTAACATCAGGTGGGATGAGGTCAATCCTGAAGTGTAATATATAAAAAAAACACAAATCCAAAATTTGGTTATCACTGGATAAATATCGGGAAATAAATGAAAAGTCGCTGGTCTGACTGAAATACGATCCCAGCGGCGCCCAGTGACTGATATACGGGTTCGTGTTTTGACCTCGAATAATATTTATGTGACTAGGAACTAAGGATTTTGTATCCGCTGGATCTATGTTGAATAGAATAGAAAAGTTTTTTATTCATGTACACTTTTATAAAAGCATTTATAAATATTCAGATTAATTTAAACTATCGCCGGGTTGGGAATGTTGATTATATTAAATAAAAATATGGTTAATATGGGTAACGAACTTTTCTGTATTGTCTCGGGTCTGTTGTGGTACCGTCATTGATTCTGATTTCTGTAACACAAGTGCGCTAGCTACTAACCACAGAACCAGGCCAATGTATCTGATGTTGTCCAATATTCTGAATGTTGGAAAACCAATATAGTTCAAAACGAAAGCAAAGCCGTCAAAAATACCACATTGTTATTAATTCGATATATTAAAACAGTACATTTGTTGTCTGTGCGACTTGATACGCATGATATTTTAAATGACTTGCATCTATTGTGTTAGCAAGAAATAAAAGGCTTTTTATTTATTTATTATATAAAAACAATAGACACGTTTACGATTGGAATTGTGTGAATGTTAATTAAATAAAATCATAGCTGTTTTACACTTTATTTGACTATCGAAATTTCTAAATGAAGTTACGTACTTAATTGTCTTCTTAATTCCAATGAAGCGGCAAGGAGGCCGCTTATCACACATATTTTTTCATTTGACAAATTCATGAGAAAACTCTAAGATAAAACAATACCAATTTGTGAGGTTGGGACTTGTTACGTCCCTAGTGGGTAAAAAATGTACCCATTTATGACGTCATGCAAAATTAATTTAATGTATAACCATTATTTTTAGATTGGGTGGAGAATTCAAAAATACGCGTCTCATATTTTTGGATGATTTGGCAGGTGGACTAAAAATATTTTTTGGTTTATTAGTAATTTAGCTTCTGACGACTAAATTAATCCATACTCACATTTTTACTGTTACCGCACCCATAAACGAATTATCTGCATGACCCAACGGTTGGCTGGTAGAGAATGCTTCTAGCATTAAGTCCGCCTTTTGTACTTTTTATTTTGTGCAATAAAGTTTTTAAATAAAAAAAAATAAATAGGCCCGTTATTCTGTTACTTTTTTTAGGTTGTTCCTATAAGTATTCTTGCGAAGGGGTTTTTTTCTTGTAAAGATTATTACCAGATTAATTTAAACGATATTTTGCAAAATTTTATAAAAAGAAGAGAGGAAATGAGCTTTTAGCGCATTTTTCAATAGATAAAGTTTTTTTTTTGATATTATTACCTCACAGCACATTTATTACTAGATAAGGTTAAAATTTAAAAGGTAAACCCTAACTGTCGAAGTCTATTATTCGATCTTAAAATAAGCGAGTGTTAAAATAAAGACTTAATCCAAACAATAACCACCTTAATGGCAAAGCCATAAAGCCGAGACTAGCACTCGGTGGAGCAGAAACTATCTGAGATATCGTAAACACTTTAATACGCTCAGGACTCGCTCCGGTGGTCATTGCTCTTTTGTTATTATGATTTTTATAAAATACACTTTATATGAAAGGCCCTTGTTATGTTTTAGAGTAAAGCGATGGCTGGCACATACGTCATGCTTGTGAACAGGTGCCACCTTTGGGGACTGGTCTGCTCCAGCTTACCTCTCGAAAGTAAAAACTTTGTTGAGTACTTATTTCTTTCATCACTCATCAAAACCAAAACTATATGACTTGGTCCAAAGTGACTAGCTACACATAGCAATAAGTTAGATACTGATACTGTAAATGATCTGCTGAGTTTTTTACCGGTGTCTTCTCGGTAGATATAGGTTCGGAAGTAGAATCACTTTGCATTGTATTTAATGACGATCCAAAAGTGTTACATGTAACCTACTTGAATAAAGAAATATTTTATTTGAGTTGAAAACCAAACTTTATGGCATGGTGCTATGTGTTAAGTTAGATACTGCTACTGTAACTAATCTGCTGAGTTTCTTACCGGTTGTCTTCTCGATAGATATAAGGTAACATACCTAAATTAATGAATGCTAGATTGATTGATATAAGGATCTGTATATCTTTCCTTATAAATTTAATGTATTATACTATTTTATTTATATATTGACGAGCTCCGTAACTGAGATGCGAGTTGATTGGACTTATGCTTCGCGCAGCACTAAGCTTGAAAAATCCGTCGGTTCAATTTAGAAAACAAAGTTATTTACATGTTTCCGGGTCTGGATGTTGTAGCGCAGTTAATGTTTCTAATTTCTGTGACAATAGAGTATTTCCACAGACATAATGATAAAAAAAATCATTTTGAATACATCTAGGTACTATACAACTTTGATTATAAAACAATGTATGTATATTTTTCTGTACTGTTAAGTTTTTTTTTTTTAATTTATCGCGATATCATAAGAATAACTTTCCGCCATTATAGAAAATGCCTTATTTGCCAAGTTAACTAAAAATACCGTAAATTGTGGCCCTTGTTTACGATGTTTCACTTAAGCCCAGTGCGTCATCGAAATCCCACAGCACACCTAATGAATACATAAAATCGCTTCTATATTGGCATCTTCGAATCTCTTAAAACGAACCTAAGCTCGGAACGGAAAGGGTCGAATTTTGATTGAGGCGATGCGTGCTCGATAGATATTTGAAACGTGTGGATAAAAATACATGGGACCTTTTTATGTGTGTAGCAAACAAACCCAAGGAAATATAACAGCCATTAGAGTCCAATGGAGAGTGCCCTAATGTGGAATTGATTCGAGGCGTGTGTTCGGAGAGAGCGATGTACATTGCTCGCTTACTACGATTTGGGATTAGGAGAATCCTTTGTAATGGGAACTTGGATTGCGGATCGAGTGTTATGTTCGCCCCGTTATTGGGGTCATTTGTTTTCGGAAGACGGTTAGCTTGATTTTATTGGATTGTGTATTAATTTAGGGCGCTTGACTCGATTTCGCGTACATACTCAGTTGAAATAGTCTGTACAAGATTTGTATCTACTTGAATCAGATTTTAGAGCTTCAAGTCATGAGTAGACGTCACAAAAGTCAAAGTCAATATTTTTTATTCATATAGATTACATTAGTAATACTCATGAATAGTATCTATATAAAATAAATGAAGCTACCTCCGGTTTGGAACCTATAACTAAAGAGAAGATACCGGCAAGAAACTCAGCAGTTTGTTTTACAAAAAAAAAAGCTTATCTTATTACAAATTTTGCACCAAGACACACAGTTAGTTTGTCAATAATGCTTGTACTAAACGACAAATAAAATATTTTTTCCATGTTTCTTTGTTTGCTGTTATTGTAAGATTTCATGCAGAGATAAACAGGACAGACAATCTGCAACATACATTTTTGAATTCCCTTATTTCAAAGTTATTTGACCGCGACTTCGTTCGCGTGGACTACAGTTTTTTTCCAGTTTTTTCCCGCTAACTCCCATTCCCGTGGTAATTTTGCAATATCCTGTTGCAACTAAGCTTAAATTTTACTGAGGTACCTGCATGCCAAATTTCAAGCGTCTAACCTAAGCGGTTTAGATTTTTCATACAAAAGGATTTTCCCGCTAATTACCATTGCCGTGGGAATTTCGGGAATTGTTTCTTAGTGACCCCTAAGCTACGTTCTTTCCAAATTTCAAGTAGCTTCGTTTAGCCATTTAGGCTGTGCGTTGATATGTCAATCAGTCAGTTTCTCCTTTAATATATTTAGATATTATCAATAAACACAAAAGTTTGTAAGAACGTTGAATCTGTAATAAGGATGTTGGGATATGTGTGTGTGACTCTTTTCCGCATAAACTGTTAAATTGATGTGTATGATATTTGGGGTAAATATAAATACGCATAGGATACTTGCTCTCCCGAAAAAATACAAAGAAACTCGCGAGCAGCTACAAATTAACATAACGACCAGTCAAAGTAGAAGAAAAAACAATATCGCATCCTTTCTTACGTTAAAGCGTCCATGATACTCTAAACCTGAAGTTCTAGTAAGTACAGTGAGCACATCAAGGTAAACTTGATGTTCGATTTCAGTTCCTATTCGAGCGACATAAGTGCGGTACAAAGTAGATGTACAATGCCGCTTAATGTTCTAACAGCGTGCCGTAACGTCGCTATAAAACATTAGCTTCAGCAGACGATCTGAAGGTGCTTTGACGGTAATTGCGTTGAATATAATGCTTTAGTGTGCAATGTCTCTAGATTCTCCTTTGTTACGATTGAAAGGTGAGATTGTTTTAACGAAGGGAATACTGTCCTTATTAAGGTTTTGTTAGGTTTATCAATTAGAGCTTAGCGTTTATTCACACCAATGCTCACAAACTTTAAGTGATATTTTCAATCAATCAATCAAGAGGCTCAATCGCAGCCTCCCTTAGCAGTAAGGGCATTTCCTTAAGGCCTTTTATTGGCACGTGCCGGGTCGCTTTCATCCCCAACCGTAGGTTAGGTTATAAAGTCCGAGTAACAGCCCGAGCCGAAAACACCCTACGGTTGTTGTCAAATTCAATCTTTTTTATCAAATAGATTGTATTAGTAATACTTATAAATAGTATCTAAAGAGGTATAAAGCTACCTCTGGTTTAGAACCTTAAATACATAGGGGTGAGAGGCATCTGCGCTTCCCCGAAAGCACTGTGAAGATGTTGAAGTTTCGCAGCCATGATGGTAAGGTAGGGAGAAAAGGCACCTTTTTTTCCATTGCCTGATTAAGGACTGAAAAGTGAAACGTCCCTTCCTGCACAAGACAAACTCACGCTTGACAGATTCCGTTCCATATTCAGCCTACTAATGTTGAGATTGTGCATAAGTCGAGCATCACTCAGCCTGACAATATCAGTCATTACCATATCAACTAGTTGAAAGGTTGGCAGATCGCCAGATGCGTCGACGCCAAATAAGGGACGCAAGTCATGTGGAATATTAATCTTGTATTATCATGTGAGTTCGCATGTAATCTTGATGTTTCTTACAATCATCATCTGTCATAATCATCGGCGTGTGTGCGGCAGTGTGTGAACGACGGGTTAGCTTGCGGTTCGTGATTTTCAACTAATTGTTGCTTGCATTTTTTAGGGATAACCGACGACCTCCGTAGCCGAGAGGCGAGCAGGCCTGACTTTGGTGAGCGCCATCTCTTAGGTCCCGGGTTCGATCTCCGGTCGGGTCAATATGGGAAACGAACTTTTCTATATTGTCTCGGGTATGAGTGTTGTGGTACCGTCGCTGTTACTAGCTACTTACCACAGAATCAGAGCAATGTGTGTGATGTCCAATATTTATTTATTTATTATTTATTCATATGGTATTTATTCTCGTATTTCCCTTATCTTTCCGCCAAAATCCATTCAAAAGTTTTTGTGTCAAAGAGTTACATACACACCGACAATCATGCGCGCTTAACACCTTTATAATTATTATATACGTGCCTGCAAATATTTCATCTCCCCTTAAGGTGTGGAATTCAAACCCACGACCTTTACGTATTGCACGTGTTGCTTTTCCAACTGAGCTAACCGCAATTATTGTAAGCTATGAGCTGTTCTATTACATTATAGCCTGTAGCCTCCAGCCAGTGCCCTCTACCGTATGAGCTGGAAGGAACTACATACTTACATTTTTTTTTTATTTCATGAACCACAAACAAGTTTACAATAAGCTTAAACTAAGACTTATATGGAAAAAGAAAATTAACAATTGTAAACTCAACACTGATGGTTACATTTTACGTAAAATGAAAATAAACATGAACATGCGGGACTCAAGTTCTTATTATAGTATAATTAAAGTCGAAATTAATTTGTTGGTTTGCTGGCAATGTGTGCGTAGTATGTGCTAGTATTTTTATGAAAAGAAGATATTATAATAGATTAGTATGTGTAGGATGGGCTTTTAGTGTGTGTGAATGTGAATTAGTATTAAATATAAGTGAGTAGTTTTATGATTTTTCTATTACAGGATCCAGCACTGCATGCGAAAATATCTATAGAGTTAAATTTTTTATTATAAGTATCAAGCTTGCGGCGAAGGGGCGATCGTGCTCCTGCCGCCGTACGAGTCTTAGTAATCGCAAAAAGCGGATTGGTGCGTGACGATCGCATGTGTGCCCATGTTGGTACCAAGTAGCTGATGCGATTTATTAAATTAGTGCAGTCATATTTATTGCTGCAGATGTCATACAATAGCATGGCATCAAGTTGAGACATATAAAAACAATTATAGTGTTCTATACCATAAAGTATATCCATGGCTAAGGCCGCACTACGGTTTTTTCCCGCAAGCGGTAAATCGTGAAACGGCGCTGCTCGGAACGCACGCACTACGGTTAAAAACCGCGACGTTTATATAAGCTCTACGCACTACAAATATTGGCGCGGTTATTCCGCTAAACATTCTGTTACAAAACGCGCTTTTAAAATCAGTCGCGGAAAAATACCATCAGTGCGCTTCTATTGGTTCCTTTAACTAACAAAATCAGGCGGTTTAGCCGTAGTTTGGCCTAAGTCTACCTATCTAACAAAAAGTATTCGTAAAAGCATACGCCCACGAACTTTAGATTTACGTTTCAGCCGCTCCCGAAATAGAAAGAAAAGTGCAACAAAGCAATATCAGCTTGTATGCGCCATTGTCTTCCTCTAATGAGCGTCGTTATGTAGCTGCCTTAGGTACCTACTAATCTCGGCGGACGATGGAGCTGTTACAGAATGGGAGGGGAAACCTTGGTAGCTTTGTACATGTATGTAGATACAAGTATGTTGAATGTAGTAGACTTTGAGAAATTCTTTTTCGACCAAGCGTAAACTTAACTTAATGATAATGAGAAATATTTTTTTAGATTACTTATGCACTTTGTCACTATTACCGCACCCATAAACTTACTCTCTCCATGACCCAAAGATTGACTGGTAGAGAATGCCTATAGCATTAAATCCACCTGTTGTACTTTTTTTGTGCAATAAAGTGTTTAAATAAATAAATAAATAATTTTTTATCAAATATATTACATCAGAAATATTTCTGAATATATAAAACATTTGATGCGACCTACGGTTTTGAATCTTTAACCACAGATAAGATGCCGACAAGAAAAAACAGTTTTCATAACAAAAAAAAATCGCTAAGGTTTCCAGAGCTCCTGGGGGGTGCTACATTAGTAGCAGGGGTCAAGCCTTCAAGGTAAGGGCGACAAGTACAGTAACATATTTATTATGCTGTACTTGTCGCCCTTAAGCTAGGACCTCATTACCACTTAACATCAGGTGGGATGAGGTCAATCTTAAGGTGCAATATAAAAAAAAAAAATCCTCTATGTATTGCATAGAGGATAGATTGTCAATTTTAAAACTATTATTAATGCAATGAAAGAAAGAAAGAAAACAAATACATTTATTGATATCACAAAATATACATACAAACACAACGCAAGACAATTTAACAGAACATTATTATTATCTATCAATATCTTGTGAGGTCAATTTGGGTTCCACCTCAGCAAATGCTGCTAAGACGCAATGGAATTTTTAAAAGCCAATTTTTATATTAACCCATTGGAAATATGAAAATTATAAGCCTAGCCTAACTTGCCTGTATCCTACAAACTATCCTTAGTTTCACTACAAAGTATCATTTCAATGTCGATAGTAAACCTTGAAAGTACCTAGTAACAATATCGGTAAAGGAATCGATTATATCGTACCTCCGTAGCCGAGAGGCGAGCGTGCCGGACTTTGGCGTCGCGCCATCTCTGAGGTTCCGGGTTTGATCCCCGGTCGGGTCGGGATAACTTCGTTTCCCATATTGTCTCGAGTTTGGGTGTTGTGGTACCGTCGTTGTTTCTGATTTCTGTAACACATTTGCTTAAACTACTTACCACAGAATCAGAGCAATGTATGTGATGTTGTCCAATATTTATTTATATTAATCAATGGCACCAACGTTATTTTAAATAAACAAGCATTGCTCTGATTTTGGTTAGTTGGTAAAACAGTTATGTTACCGAAATCAAAAACTACGACGGTCCAATAACACCCAGACTCGAGACAATTAAGCAAAGCTACGATAAATCAACAATAATTTTTGCAAAAAGAAAAACTACCTACATTATCAAAGGAGCTCATAAAACATTTAATTCAACCGTCTTCCCAACACGGCACAGTTGGCAAAATGTTCATTTTCATCACCGGCTCGCCCACGAGTTCCAAAGGGGAAACTTTTTTCTTTTCTAGAACATTTCGGGGCCCGGCGAAGGAACTTTCCTCTGGACTAATTCATCATTAGCAAAATAAACACGGCCCCTCAGCGGGCCTGGAAGCTGGCCAAATCGCGTTTTTGAACGTGATTTTTAAGTAGTTCGTACGGTTGGACCGTTCGAAAGCTGCATAAGTTTTTTTCTTATATTACTGATGATGTTTAGTTAGTACTCAATTTATATGAATAAAAACGATATTCCACTCATTCACTGACTGATTAATTACGAAATTTCAAGAACAGAAACAACTACAAACTTTAAAATTCGGCTGGTAAGTTCCTAATATAATGTGAACATCCGCTAAAACGGAATAAACTAAACCCCTAAGGGGGTAAAATGGGGGCTACAAGTGTAGGTATATGAAAGTCCAATATTTTTTATTTAAGAGACTTGTAATTCAAAATGTATAGATGGTATCATAGTCTTTATTTGTAAATATAGTTAGATACGTCTTTCTTCATTTACTGTACTAGGAGAACCTGTATCGCAAGTAAACACACGTGAATACATAGTGACAAAATATATTGACACCAGCTTTTTGATTTAATTCAAACATTATCCTGTTAAGAGCAGAATGGTCTCCAAAATTGGTCCCACTACGAGATGTCTGAACTGAAACGTCACAGCATACAAACTTGTGTCTGTATTCTGCTCTGGCGCTGTGTGGCTTCAGCTGTGTACCCTCGCCTCAATATCAGATGACGTCACATCGCACAATGCGCTCGCGAGTGCACACGCTTGCAGCGCCCTCTATCGACAGGACCCGGCGAAACTATTGTAGTCGAAATATCAGAGTTGTTTGAATAGCGACGTATAAAATATATTGTCTGTGGAATTTAACAGCTCACTAAAGTTCTTCGAAATAAAACAAATATTCTTTAGGTTGTGTTCATCCTTACAATTTTATTTTGTTATTTTTTTTGATGACTTGATTGATTTTTAATTTTTGTTTTACAATTGACTAGCTAGCTATAAGTCTTGGTGCAAATATGTAATAAATTTATCTTTATTATGTAAAAAAAAAATACTGACTTTCTTGCCGGTGTCTTCTCAAAGTAACGTTCCTAGGTAGCTTCATTAAATTTACGTATGGAATTTATTAATTTTATTCATTACAAACACACAAAAATACAAACCTTACATATTTTCGTAAAAACTTTTACTCGTTATAACGAATGTTTACAAGAGGGTAAAATAAATAAGATGATAATAGTTTATAGATAGACTGACTGACGCATAGATTGTTTATAACATCAGACAAATAGATATAATATCAGTGAGGATCTACAGATTAACGAAATAAGCAAATTCTTAGCACTCAATCAACAACAATCGTATTCTCGTCAATTTCACACGTTCACAATGCTTCGAATTGAATCGCGCACAGCCTTTACAGACTGCACTATTGTAGGTATTCGAAATACCAGCGCTTTCACAACAGCATTATCAACACCCAGTCCCGCAGGAATCCTAAATAAGTTGTGTAAATCGTCTACGTGGGTGTCGCCCGGTACAGACTTTATTGTGTTCGCTGAGGGAAAATAAATTCTTTCTTGTTTTTCGGAGCAAACAAGTTCGTGAGGTAGGTATCTTGGTAGCTTTTTTTTTATTTATCTGGACTTGTGGAGTTTTCGGTGTGCTGCGAGTTTCTTTGAGTATAAACGGGTACGATGTTTGCTAGTATTGTGCGATTAAGAGCGTTCTTTTGTTAAACCAATAAGCGTACCAACGCTGGAATACGTTTTTGTTTCTAGACTTTATATGATTTTATTTAATTAAAAACTTTATTGCACACAAAAAAGTACAAAAGGTGGACTTAATGCTAGGAGCATTCTCTATCAATCAACCGTTGGGTCATGCAGATAGTTCGTTTAAGGGTGCGGTAACAGTAAAAATGTGAGTATGGATTACAACAAAAATTAATAATGATAAATATCATAAAAATTAAACACGAGAATAGAATATTCATACATGGGTTCATGATAAATAAATATTATAATTAAAATTAATAATATATATAAGTATACTGAAAATAAGATAAGAATTTGGACGATTGTAAGTGAAAAAATATTATATGACGACATCACGTACATTGCTCTGATTCTGTGGTAAGTAGTTCAGCTACTTGTGCAACATAAATCTGAAACAACGACGGGATCACAAGCCGCCCGAGACAGTATAAAAAAAGTTCATTTTCCATGTTGACCTGACCGAGAACTGAACTCGGGACCTCAAATATGGCGCAACTATGAAGTGTGCTTATCCGCTTGACACTTGACAAACGGAGGTCAGTCACACTTCTCCTTATAGAAAGCAGGCACAATACGTGAAGTTCTTTGGTTCAAATTCTACACTGCACGGGGGGAATAATTTCTTTTCAGTTTTTTTATATTACACTTCAAGATTGACCTCATCCCACCTGATGTTAAGTGGAAATGAGGTCCTAGCTTAAGGGCGACAAGTACAGCATAATAAAGCCGTTTCTGGACTTTTCGCCCTTACCTTGAAGGCTTGAACCTGGTACTAATGTAGCACCCCCCAAGAGCTCTGGAAACCTTACTCACTCGCAGGAACACAACAAAACAGAAGTAATTGTTATTTGACTGTGGTCTTCTGTAAGGTGTTTTAGTACTAAAAGTTATCTTTTGCAGGACTATATTATGTTCTGTAACAATTGTAGAAATTCAATTATTTCCTTCGTATTGTTTTGTATTCCTTTTAATATTTGTCGCGTATTTTGTCTGATGATTTAAAACTCGGACTTAATAAGAATACCACTGTATCAAAGGCTTAACACATTGGCCTGCATAAGAATACATCCTCAATAATATTATGCTAATGAACAAAACCGCAACTAACCTTCATTTTAGAAGCATGTTCTTTAAAACATCTCCGCGCACCGAGACCACGAAAACCAAACTATTCAACATGCTACCAGTAAGTTCTTTAAAACACGTCCGCGCACCAACAACCACAGATTCCAAGGTTTTTGTACAAAACCGCTGCCTTATAGGAACTTCAAACTGATACAAGTAAAGCGACGCTGGCCGCTCGCCAGGCCCTCGCGGAGTGCTTTTGTTGCTCAGCGATACGGTCTCGCTTGAGCGCTAAAGGCCGCTGTAAGCAGCTCTCGAGCGCTTTATGATATGTGGGATGCCGGTGACGTGGCCAGTCGAGTTTTACTGAAGATGGTCGATCATGTAATGAGTTGCGACGGGGTTCGATTGTTTTTTTAATAACTCGTGAGTTGAATGCAGTGATGGCTGGCACATACGTCATGCTTGGGGCTGGTCTGATCCAGCTTACCTATATCTTAAAAATAAAAACCATACATAATATATTTAGAGAAACCGACGACCTTTAAGTATCGCGCGTGCCGCTATTCCAACTGAGCTAACACACAAGATAGGTTAAAGATATGATCAAAGCGATTTATCACTTGAACTGGAGCAGCCCGACTGGTGAAATACCTCCACCTTTCAGAAGACCGCCTCCAAATAACAATCACTCCGTTTTCGTTATGTTCCTACATGTGAGTAAGGTTTCCAGAGCTCCTGGGGGGTGTTACATTAGTAGCAGGGGTTAACAGTTTACTATGATATACTTTTCGCTCTTAAGCTAGGAACTTATTACCACTTAACATCAGGTGGGATGAGGTCAATCTTGAAGTGCGTTATAAAAAAAAAAGATTGAAGAGCAGCACGCGAAATTCGTGAAAGTCGTAGGTTTGAGCCTCGCAGTGCAAGGGGTTGATGATGTTTCTTATTAATTGTTTGAAATACTGTTGATGTTTTATAATGCCGTCATTTTCATTGATTGAAGTAGAACAATATACTTACTTTAAAAAAAAATTGAAAACGAAAATAGCTATGGAAGAGTTTTTGAAGTCCATGAACTAGTGTAAGTCTACTTTGCGAAATATGTTGGATTGGATGACGAATAACAATTTTAAACTCTTTTACAGTCGAAGTCAAAGTCAATACTTTTTATTCATATAGATTACATTAGTAATACTTATAAATAGTAAGTCTCTATATAAAACAAATGAAGTTACCTCCGGTTCGGTTATAATCGGAACCAATTACACTTCAAATGCGAATAAAGCGTTTCCTAAAACCAAAATATTACTTTTACAAATCAAAAACTACTTTTAAATTTCCGAACTAACGATTAAAAAACTAATCCTTTTATTTTTTTAATTTCGCGTCTTTCGTTCTCGGTAGTAAGCCTGTCGAATTAACGTATTAACTGTTTAACAAATACGAAATCAAATGCTTTATTACAGTTTTACAAATCTAATCTGTTCAAAGAAAAACTCTCAGAGACAAAAGGGGTTAGTTCGTAACAAGGGCCGCTTTCTTATTCAAGACATGGCTAGACATTTGAAGAGGCTAACTTTTGACCTCCAACGGGAATAGTGAAAGGGAAACTAGGATAAAAAGGAAACGGATACTAAAAAATCCTTTTCTTTATTATTGTATATTTTTAAGAATAGAAAACATCTTTATTCATGTAAACTTTACAAAAGCACTTATGAATCGTCAGTACAAATTAAGTATTCTACCGCCGTGTTAGGAATGTTGATCATGTCGAGAAGAACCGGCAAGAAACTCGACACTTACTCTTTTCAATGTAACAATGTTCCCATATACTAGGTACTTGATTAAAATATACAAAGCTTATATAAAACATTTCCGAGAATTAAAGTTATTCTAGGCCCATACATTTTTGTCATTTAAATAATCATCAATTTTGTAGTAGCCCTTTTTTATTAAATAATTTTTAACATGAGACTTAAATATATGCATGGGCATCTGGATAACATTTTCAAATAACTTTTTAAATAATTTAACGCTTAAACCCACAAAGGAATTACTTATCTTATGTAGTCTTAGATGTGGAACAGCAAGCTTGTGTTTATTTCTAGTGTTAAAGTTGTGGAAGTCAGATTTTATATTAGAATAAACCAGCTATAAAATAAAAATCTGAGTCTAATAATTACTTATCTAACTTTCGTAAATGTCATACTGGCTGATTTGTTTTATCGTGATAAAGTAAAAAACTGTCAAGATTCTTGTTTTAATGTCAAAAGATCCGCAACTTTATTTACATAATTTCGGGATAAAATGTGGTATAACAATATATGTTAATCTAGTAACTCATTTTACTTTATTAGTTTTTACGTAAAAGAGTCCAAAGACTAACACACTGGTCATTCTTATAAACATTAATATTTACAATTTTGTTGAATTGAAATAAGGTTAGCCAGAGAGTGTCTTCGTTTGCTTTATTATTGGAAAAAAAGTATCTTATATGTCTCTGTGGTGCTGCTTAGCTACCAAATTTTACCCAAATCCATCTAAAATTAAGTGTTTGCGTGAATTAGCAACAATTGACGACCTCGATGGCGCAGTGGCTTAGGTAGGCGGCCAAAGTGCGAAAGGTCCCGGGTTCGATTCCCGGTCGGATCAATTTGGAAAAATGAACTTTTCTGAATTGAATTGGGTCTGGGTGTGCTGAGATGACGCCCCCAGTTAGTACCCGTCGTCTGGTACTCATAGTACAAGAGAAAACCTTAGTTTGAGAACAAGTGACTGGTGTGATTGACTGGCGCATTTAATTTAATTTAATTTAATTATCCATTAAACTGTTAACCCATACATAAACTTTGACGTTTACAAAATTAGAAGGATTGAGGCAGTTTTGTCTACACATCCAATTTCCTTAAATTAATTTTATAGTTTTAACGTTAATGAGTTACAATTACATACATTTTAGCGTTTATAAAATTATTAGAAGTGAAGCAGTTTTGTCACTATGATCGATCATGAAGGTTAAGAAATTATTTCTAAATCAACTTAAGTGCTTAAGATACTTACCACAGAATCAGAGCAATGTATGTGATGTTGTTCAATATTTATATTTATATTTTACTTTTTCAATCTAACAGCTGCAAGACAACTTTAAGGATTACAACCTAGTTACTAAATCATCATTATTTTTGATACAATAGCCACGATTCGAAACAAAACAAAGTAAAAACGATGTCTTTCAAAAGTTATACTTTATCAGGCCGAGCCACTCATCCTCCCACACATAACGGAAAGCAACTTGTCCCGAACATTTACTGAAAACGTTAGCATTACATTTATAACAAAATAATGTATTTCTTGCACCCTAATGAAGAGGCCTGGTACATCGTGTCCAGTTTACTTTGAGCCGCGCCTAACCTCAGACCACCTCCGAAAATAACATTTAGGGGGGGTCTAAAACAGTGGGCGCACTTAACAATACATTTTGCCACAATGGGAAGAAATAATATATACTCTTAGAGACAGCTGGGTGGCCTATCATTTTTTCCTGGAAAAATGCCCAGTATTATTAAATCGAATGTGATATGATGCGGTTGGATGTTTTCTTGCGGATCCAAGTATTTTATTGGATTGAATTATTGATGTCATTGAAATAAGTGGGCATACAAATACGATTTGGACGGTGGGTCAACGTATGACAGTTTAAATACGTTATCTACAGTAATAACAGTGTAAATTTGTTATTTGGAAAAGTGTTAAGACATGGCATTACAGATGAGCAACTGTCACTTTCATATTACTTAAAAAATAAAATGTTTTTCCTTATTATAAAAATTTAGTAGGTACTTTTGTTTATTTTTGAAAATAGCATCTTTTGAAAAGTATTAGTTACACTCAAATATTTGTTTTTATTTTTGTGAGGTCATTTCATCATCATCATCATCAGATATTTGTATTTGTATTTGTATCAGTGTTACAAATTGACGTTTTTTAGTTTTACGTAATAGGGAAATTTTATAGAACGTTTTTCTTTTAAAGACATTAAATTACTTTGCCTTATGACAAACGCTACATAATTTAAAAACACTCATGACTGGTGATTTGAATTGCATATTAAGAAACCATTATATCATTTTAAATTGCACGATTTTTTTATACTTAAAACATAACACTTTCCAAGAATATGTTTTAATGTTTATTGTTTTCTTTTCAGGTACGTACGAAAAGTTTGTGGCTGTTTTTCATTCCGCTCATCAATCAGGTACGGAACTGATTAAATTACATTAATGACGATTCTTTTTATATTTATGATAAAATAATCCATTAAGAAATTTGGAGTATTTTTGGATTTCTACAAATTTGCAAAACAACGGTTGTTGAGCAATTAGATCTATGACAGTACATCACTCTTAACATTTGTGGCAAATCGGTAAAAATAACCGCTTATTCACAAACGTCAGAAACGATACTGATTCGGTTCTTTTTTTTTATATTGCACTTCAAGATTGACTTCACCTTTATTGGACTTGTCGCCCTTACCTTAAAAGCTTGACCCCTGCTACTAATGTAGCTCCCCCCAGGAGCTCTGGAAACCTTACTCACACGCAGGAACACAACAACACAGAAGTGATTGTTATTTGGCTGCGGTCTTCTGTAAGGTGGAGGTATTTCACCAGTCAGGCTGCCCCGGTTCGAGCGATAAATGGCTATGCCCTACCTCTCCTATCATACATACATTGGTAAATATGGAGTCCGCTATTCTTCTTCTTTTTAAAAAAGGAAGGAAAAAAGAAAACAAATGACAAATAAAGATGTAAAAACTAAAAGAAAAAGTTTAAATAAAGAATATTGTGTTGATTTAGAAGAACGCTGATTGTGTTTTAGGCTTAGAGCTCAACTTAGGGAGATGAAAACTTCTTTTTTTTTTTTGATGTCTGAGATGTAAACACTTCCTAACAAATTAATAATCTTATTCTTATAAAGCAAACTTTTACACAAAAGTTCAACAAGAGAAATTAAACTTTTTTCACTAATTACACGAGTTCTTTTGATATTTAAATTCAAAACCGAAACTTGACTTATTTCCAACCTTTATCATCTTCGGGCGCAACCATAAATTGTTAAAAAAGTTTGAGAAACTTTCTCCCTATATTAAAAAACAGGATAAGTGCGAATCTGACTCATGCAACAAATGTTCCGTATATTATTTAACCTATTTTTATATTATCAATGTAATACATTTGTTACGGAGCGAAGAGATAGAAAAGGAACTCAGAGTAGTTTTAGTAAATATAATAAAGGAAAATAATAGAAATACAAACTGAAAGAGAGAGAATTTTTGACAGAACAGCCGAACAATAGAATGAAGACAGATTCAACGTTTTATATTAAAAACTATCAAAAAGGCTCCTACAAAGGAGTCCGTAACAACATTAAAAATTGACGTAAACCTAAAAACAAACAGTTGAAAATCATTTTGGAATATTTATTATTATTATTTGTCTAGACCGCACTGCTTTGCTTATATGTAAAGAGCGTTCCAAATTCTTCTGTAGCTTTTGTTCTATAGCCAAATACCTATATATACGTATATATTTATATTTAATTTTTCATTGGTTTCGGACCTTAATTCAAGGAAGTAAGGTTTAAATTATGGTGGTCATATAGTGGGCAGAGCCTTATAAAGGGTTAGTCAGCATCCTGATTTAAAAAAAATGTTTAGTAAAGATACGTTAAAAGGGAAAAAAATACAAGATAACGATAAAGTAGAAACAAATTGTATATTGGCAGTGTATGAAACTTATGATATAAAAAATATGTTTTTCCAATTATCTCTATTTGATCAAATACAGCCTCATCTACTAGGATTGTTTTTAGATTGGAGCCCTTTGAGCAGATGAATGAAATTTTCCAATCATCCAAAGGCTTTTTATACAGTTACATACGGAATTCTAAAAGTATAAATCAAATTCTGTGTAAGCGTAGACTTCATTAGAGGGAAATTACAGTCGGTTAGGTGCGCACTAGCGCCACCCTCTGCGGTGGTTCGCGGAACTTCCCGGCACAGCCTGTAATTAAAACTATGAAGTTGCGTAATTTTTCCTTTGACAGGTCACTGACCTGTGTAAATGGAATGTGTTAGTGGTTTTTGCTAGATGGAGGTTATTGTTGGCTTTTCTAGTCAGTTTTTTACTTTAATAATATCGTCCCCAACCATTTAAGCGAAGAGAGCCACTCTCATTGAAATCAACCAATTACGCTGAACTTTCGACATCGGTGTAGGTATAGCAGATTTTTTAAATTTTTTACAGTCCATCACGATGCTATACGAACCTTAAATATGTTAAACTATTTCATTCTAAGTATGAGTTCTAAACATAGGTATTAACGGAGGCTAGAGGTATACAACAAAAAAAATCATCGTACTACAACTCGCGGTTAGCTCAGTAAATAGAAAGAAAGAAAATTGTGATGTTTGTAATTTATTTTAAAAGAGGATATCTGTTGCGTTTGTTGCGGCGCTTCTTTTCAACAGAACCAACGTCGAGGCGATGCTAACGGATAGGATATTTTGATATCAAATCCGTTGTCATCGCGATGTGGGTTCCTCTCTTGCTTACCATCAGGCTGGGAGGAGCCAATATACTGCGCTACTATAAAAAAAAAAGAAAGGCGCTGGTAGGAAAAAATAATTGACGTGCAAAAGAATTTATTATAAATCCACTCGCAGAAATAAATCATTTCATTTCATTTCATTAAAATGTGTTTACGAATTACCGTTCACGGCAATATTTTACACATATTAAAAACGTGAAAGTTTTATAGAATGTATGGATGTCTGGATGTACGTTTGTTACTCTTTAACGTAAAAACTGCGGTTGACTGGTAGATAATACTAGCATTAAGTCCGCCTTTTGCACTTTTAATTTTGTGGAATAAAGTTTTAAATAAATAAATAAAAGCGGATGAAGTCGCGGGCAAAGGCTACTTTATTAAAATTTGAACTGTTAAATCAACTCCCACTGAATTTGAAACTAATGTAGAGCTAGTGCCGTTTTACTTTCATCGTGAGCAACGTTTCGGTACTCCCACAAGGCGTTTCCTTACCCTTCATTTGCATTACCAAGCCAGATGAATTATATCCATCGGAAACGACGTTGTACACACACACAGACATACCTATCCGCTCATACAGTTATCATCATCCATTCTTACAGCGCCGCCGAAATATGCACAAAACGGGAAGGCAGTTATTCATGAAAATCTCATTCAAATCTGGGAGAAGTTTGGAGTGGAAAAATGTATAATAGCTGGCATTCCCACACGCAGATTTTACATTTCTTTATAGGGATGTCTAGCTGTTGAGGAAAACATCGATAGTTTTTTTTGTAACGTAGTAATTTTTAATTTAACATTTGTTGCACAGATAGTAAAACATGAGGAGTCAATGCTACTTACAATGTAAAAAATATTTCCTTAAATCAACATTTGATTACCAGTTTATTTTGTACATTTTACTATTTCAGATTCTTCACTAATTTACTCAGTCACACAAAATAGATGTAACGTTAGTAAAATATCAATTATACGTCAAGTTTTTAATATAACGTTTTGTGCCGACCTACGACATGACTTACAAGTCGACACAAATACACCGTCAGCAGAATTGGCATATTAAACAACGTACCATACGTAATGCACGATTAGCCGATCAATACATCAATCCTACATCGCGGTGTCAGAGTTTTCGTCGCCTCTAACTATAGATATATATGTCACCGTAAGATTGTAAAAATCGTTAGATTACAATCGACCTCGCGAGATTGTAAACTGTCGACAGATTGTGAACCGTAACTGGGGATTGCAATTTAACGGATTATTTTTCGCTTTATTGTAATCTATCGAAGTGAAACCGTTAAATTACAATCTGTTAGGCGTCAAACTGTCAACTGTCCGAAAGCTCTTCCTGATTGGTCGGTTTATTGTATGAGCGACCAATCACGACCAGCAATAATCCTGACGTTGAGAAATAATTGTACCGAAATATTTATTCTTCAAACACTCAAAATTATAATTGAAAATTACAATAAAATGAAACAATTATTTTGTCTTTTACCACAAATTAAAATTGGAAAATATTAAGAAAATTTTATAAAAAATATTTAGTCCTTTAAACATACCATAAATTAATAGTATAAAAACAACAAACGAAATAACAAACAAATATGGCGAATGACGGGGCGGCGAGGGGCACATAACTCTCAACCAATCAGCGCGCGAAATGCATTTCGTTCTACGTCAGTTTACAATTTGACCGATTCCCATCGATATATTACAATATAGCGAAAAATAATGCGTTATATTGCAATCATAATGTTACGGTTCACAATCTGTCGACAGTTTACAATCTTGCGAGATAGATTGTAATCTAACGATTTTTACAATCTTACGGTGACATATACACCAAACAAAGATTGGTAGTAGGACCTTGGTCCCCAAGAAAATAATACCTAGCTCGGCGGATGTACTTCCATTTTTAGTAAAGAACATACGTTCCTTACAATTTCAATTGAAGTAGAATTTTATTTTGGATATTAAGCAACGGGTAAACCTTAATTTTAACGACTTCTCACACCAGATGTGAGCAGGGTTCGATTCCCAATCGAAGCTATGAAAACAAACATTATTATCTCTGGTCTGTGTGGCGTGGTACTGTCCTTGTTTTGTTACGTAACATAAATCTTTTTTAACTCATCACGACGTTTGTGATGTGGTCCATTATTTGACTATTTATTGTTACATTAAAAGCAAAGAGTGACAGTTCAAGAATCGAGAGGAATTTAAACTTTTATAGGAATGAGAGTGACAAAAGCTCTTTAGTTTCATAGTAAACATTCAAAAAAATTTTTTTTTACTACGTCTTAAAAAACCCCAGAATTATTTATAGTCATAAGTTGTGTGTATTTAAAATGTTTAGTTAAGTAGTAAGTAGTTATTGTGGTCACTATGGCTATCGATTTATCTTTTTTTAATCCATCCGCATATTTTTACTGTTACCGCACTCATGAACAAACTCTCAACATCTAGTTTTAGTCAAACCTTAGTCCTACCTAGCTACTACCCAGTGGTGAAGATTGCTCCTAGAATGATGCCCACCTGTTGTACTTTTTTTTTGCAATAAAGTTTCCAAAGGCGATAATTATCTCTTCCGTTTTAAGTTGCCAACCGCACTTCTCGATACATACTAGTTACAACCATATTTTGAATTCCTTTTCTTTTGCTTCGAATTGAGTATTAAAAACCAGCGAGGTTTTATTTCATTTGCACCTTTTTTAATGTCCAAGCAGGAATTTTTAATCAATCTCTATTTAAGCTTTCTCTTTGTAGACGAGAATTTATGGAGGCTTGTTAAATTTAAGTTAATGGTGAGAACCGACATTTTCACTTTATTTGTTTTATTTTAGTCTATGTTGTAATGTTTGCGATATGCGACAGTTTTCAATAGATTTATAATATTACTGAAATTTGTATTTCTGACAAATTAAAGTATAGTTTTGGAGGGTCTTAATCTTTAAAATAATATTTTCAGATAATCTTCAGTCAGGGTAAATATGATATTATTTCTGGTTATAATGAAAATAAAAAATGCGTACGGACATTAAAATGTGTACAAAATAAAATAAAGAAATACAATTTAAGAAATTACGAACAAAAAGGGGAAAAAAAAAATACTTGTAAAATGATTGTATTTTTTATTTTTATAGTTACAGAATTTAATTGAAAAAAAATATCTAATAAGCCAGCTAATGCCCTGTTCCAATATTTTACGATTCGTAATGTAGTTCTCCATTAAACTACGAGTGGTTAATACCGTTCCATAATTTACTTTCAATATCAGCTGTCATCAGTCCGATCCGTTGGTCGTTTTAAGCTTACGCCTCGTATATTTTATTACTGTCCGTAGCTAAAATCGTTTTTCAAATATTGGAACCGGCATTAGTATTAAATTAAAAAAAATATCTAACTAGCACGCTAAAACGTGTATCTAAAACACACTGATACAAACATTCACAGGATATACTGATACAAACAGGTGCCACCTTTGGGGACTGGTCTGCTCCAGCTTACCTCTCGAAAGTAAAAACTTACTTGAGTACTTATTTGTTTCATCACTCATCAAAACCAAAGCTATATGACTTGGTCCAAAGTGAGCTACACATAGCAATAAGTTAGATACTGATACTGTAAATGATCTGCTGAGTTTCTTACCGGTGTCTTCTCGGTAGATATAGGTTCCGAACCGGAAGTAGAATCACTTTGCATTGTATTCAATGACGATTCAAAAGTGTTATATGTAATCTACTTGAATAAATAAATATTTGAGTTTGAGTTTGAGAAACCAGATAAACTCAAACACAACTCATGTACCTTACCGTTAATTTCGTTCCAATTCGCATTAAAAAAACTTCGCTTAATTCACATGCAAGCCAGCAAGAGAAAGTTTAAATTGGGTTCGATTAAAAATTCCCTCTTCCCATGCCCTTGTTAAAACGAAGAAAAGTGTATAACTTGTATGTGCCAAGCCACAATGGGGCACTTGGGTAACTTTTGAATCATAATTTTTAAATTTCCATATGAAAAAGTTTTTCAACTTTCATTTCAAAATGCCGGCAGCGCATAATCGCTCTTATGATGTAAAATAAAGTATATAAATGGATGGTGTTCGACCATGTTAAAATTGGTTTTAAATTCTTGTGATTCGTGAAATTTTAAATGTTGGATGTACTTGTTGTTATCTTTACACCCAAAAACTAATGTATTTGAATGAAATGTGAGTTATAAAATAATCCGAACAAAGTTGAGCGTTACAACTAGTGTTTCACTATGACACAAACAAAATATGTTAAAATTGTATTTCTTCTACCTATCTGATATATTCATTATCGTAATAAAATATGCTTGTGATTATTATTATATTATTATACGTTTTTTATCGATAAAATTGCACTTAAATCGTTTCTCATAACTAGCTATTCATAATTTTCAACAATATGTTTTGAAGAGTATTTTTCATTACCTATATATTATACAGATTTACGATGTTGTCTAGAAAAACAAAATGAAGGCTTTTTTATTTTATTTTGAAAGTAAATAGAAAGGTCAAAATGTGATAACATTTTTAGTAATTACTTGCGGACTACTTACTGCGTGAAGTTTCAGTTGGATTGCACCAATCGTAGGCATAAGCAGACCGATCTCACTCATCTTCGTCTATTCGGGCACAATTTGACTGTTCTTTGATTTAATGTTCAACATACGATGAATTTAAAGTGAAAAAAGGAAACCAAATACGAACGTGTTCAGCCAACACCAATATCATCTATGAAACTGAACGTTTAAATGTAATCCATTTTAAACAAATCCCTTTCGTAAATCCGGTGTGAAACAAGATGAGCGTCATGCCGATTTAGCTCCGAGCTCGAAAAGGGATCAGCAAAAAGATTTTTATCGCGGACAACGATCTGCGTACTCTATACTAGTGGGACAAGGAGGGGTACTCTCAAAAACGAAACAAACAAACGAAAGGTTTCGTTTTTGAAGATTTTTCAAAAGTTTGGGAATCGAGACGTGGTTTTTGATTTGCATAAATAATATTTTGTTTTTGAAAACGCTTAATGTGCATTCGAAGTGATTTCTTTATGATTATGAGGATTAAAAATTGCCATCCGTTGTCGGATCCGACATATTTCGTTTATGAGAGTAGACCCCCTGGGCTTGTGAAGCTCGTGCGAATTCTACCTAAATAAACGATGGCATGAAATGATTAAACTAAATTTAACGCATTCTTTTTTCAATATTTTTTTTTACGTTATATTGAGCCTTGTTTACAAAACATATTTTCATGTGAATTTAATCTGTATATAAGCAAGTTAACAATTCCATAGAGCTTGGAGATGTGAAGTTTTTATCAATTTTTGGTGTCATAGCTCATGGCATCAGATTTTTGAGAAGAGGCGGTTTTGACGATAAAGTTAATAGGATAACTTTTCTTAAATATTTTTTTCGACAACTCACGTGGTTCAAGGTTGTACTTAATTGAGTCTTCCTTTCTTAAATTCGTTTTCTAATCATAAAAATTAAAATATTTTTTTGCTGGTATGCGATCAGGATGCTCCAACTTCGAAATCTCTTGTTTTATGGACACTAAATATACTGTGTTCGGTTTTCGGTAAAATTTGTTTTTTTCGCATTTTCATCACGAATTTTGGCTTTTATTTTGTTTATTTGTGCTATATTTGTATTCGCAGTTATTTATTTGTTTACTTATTCTGTTCTGATAATATTATTGTGGCTTTTTTTTAGGTAGACATCGTTTTCCTTCTGATCTTGCTCTTTTTATCAGGCTTCTTATTGGTTTCATGGTGAAAAAAAAAATGTTAAGAAAACAATCACAAACGTTTTCACGTACTGGAAGTGTCATTTGGAAAGATGAGATATAAATAATCAAAGAAAATAGATTTGTCTTATTATATTATATTTAATTCGTGAAAATTACCTTAGTAACATTTATGAATAGTTTGTATAAACCAAATGAAGTTTTCTCCGGTTCTTAACTTATAATTATTAAAGTCGCCCGCAAGAACCTTTAATTAGATATTTTACTAAATTTAATTATTCTAAAAAGTGATCAGTGACATATTTGTATATCGACAAAATATAAAGACAACTTTCCTACTGATAAATCATATCATTTAGTCAAGACTACCAACTATACAAGAGGCATAAAAAATAGAGGCAAGCGTCCATCCCGATACGCAGACGACATTTACGATCCATGTTTATTCTGAAGGCTACATCACAAAAAAGCCGTATCAAACAGTAGACGTAATAACACACAAAGAAACTTTATAGGAACATGCAACCCGATTCCGAGCCATTGCTCAAATCATAAGCCAAACAATAACCAACAGTCCATCGACCGTCTACATATTTATGAGTAGGAGAAAACGTAGTCAGATACTACCACCCTGAGGCACACCCACTAGAACCGACATCGATAAAAAATGAGCCTTATTCTTTGAAGACTAAGGTTGGGGGGATAGTTTTTCAGATGACGAAGGTGTTTTGTGAATTATGCCCACAAACAATGCGGACACGGCGTCTCGATTCACTCTGAGTGATCCCTTTGTCTGATGTTAATCGATTGCTTTGAGTGGTACAAAACTAGGTTTATTCTGTACTAGTTCTATTTTCAAACGTGATTATCTAATTCGTTTCTCTTTGTCACTCTCTGCCTTGGAGAAGAAACAAGTGATATGATTATAGGAAATTTTGAAATCATGTCTTAAGTACGTAATTTCCTCTCCGACCAAATGAGAAAGCAAACTTTTAATGAACCCCCAAATTGTGGCATTCAGTGAAGTTTATATTACTTCCATTTTATAACAAGTTGTAAAATTGCGACGTCTTACACCTACCATAAATAAAGTATCAGAATGACAGAGTATTTTGCATGTCGAGATCATGTTTTTTATATAAAACAGGTGATAAATTTAAATTTAACTGAACTTGGAATAACATAAATTACTTCCTTTCAGAATTGAAAGATTGAAAGAACACAAAATTACTACCTTCAAGAAATCAAACTTATGGCTTTTAAGACGTTATAAAAACTGGCTGCTTTATTTATTTTTTCTCAGGAAGTCTATTTGATTATAATAGTCCCCATTGTTTTAAGTGTTAATTTATGTAAATAGAATAAGAGAATAGAATGCGAAGAAATAACAATCCCACTGTTCCGATATATTGAAAATTTGAGAAATACAAACCAAAATAAAACTTAGTAGTAACTGTTTTAAAAATATTAGTTTAGTATGAAACATTATGCTTGTGTGAAAAGCTCCTAACAATATTCACACTAAGTCAATATATTTGAGCATATTTTGCACTATTTATGGACTCTGTGGTAAGAAATATTTAAAATAGAACAAAAGCAATCAAACATGAACGGCGTTATAAAAAACAAGCGAAGCATATTATTCGGAAAAGCCTTTCAAGTTCATAAGTGTAAAAGAAAACAAAGCAACATCTGTGGATCCCTGTAAAATATCACACAATACTCCGAACGTAAAGAATTCTTAAAACATCGTCACAACAATGCGTCGGTATCTGTTTAATTCACAGTCCGCCGGCCTTCACGATCTCAACGCAGAAGCAAAAATGTATACACATTTGAAAGACGCAAAAGAATAAAAATTGTATACATTTGGACTCGGGAGAGTGCTATTATCTTAAAAGTGTTTGCGTTCGATTCCTTGAATGTGAACTGTGGATTTTTTTATTTCAAACAAAGACAGTTTTATTGTCAGCTGTTGTCGTCTTTTGGGCTTTGAATTTTTTCGCTTTCCTTTTGATGGGGCTTTGTGTTTTAGGGTGTGTGTTTTTGGGGTTCCTTTTTGAAATTGATAGTAACAGCAATGTCTTTATGTGATGTACTAAGTGCCTAGTAATAAAAATTTGTTCCATATTTTGTGACTTACCTACTAATTTAATGTTAATTTTGAAGTTAAAGCTCTATCTACTGATTGAAAGCTTTTGTATCTAGTTTCGTGATTGTTTTTACATATAATTTTTATTTGTAAAATCAAAAAAATTAAGTCTGTATTTTATAACTCTTTTATGACAAACTGGTTATTTTTACGATACGATCCAATAAAGACAATATTACGTACAATGAACTGATCCAAAAAAAGGTATTTTAAAGTGTTTTTGATATGTAATCAACGGTGATGTATAATTTAAAATATACTCTATACTACTATTGGACAAATAAAAAAAAAATATATTTTAGACCACTCAACTGAGCCATCAAAAAGTTATTTTTTTATGTTTAGTAATCGAGTGACATCTTTCACGCAATCTGCCATTTTTTATGTTGAACGATGATAAATCTGTTTGTAATTTACCGTCTTCATAATTTCTTGTTACATCTCGCCGACTAGCAATCTATAGTCCGGTCTTATCTCCTAAAGGCAGTTGCACAAGTAATATTTATAGACAGAGCGTCTCATTACTGACACAATAAAGTTGGGCCCGGCATTTCAAACAATGGCTCCGTCTTACAGATTTCATTTAGCGCTGTCTCTTTCTTTCTCTCACTATTTGTCCCCCCCTCCTTGTCTGCAATCCAAGATTTAGTGGACCTTTCGGCTATCGAAGGCAACTTGCTGGAGTATTGTGAGGGATTGCCGTTTTGAGAAATAGCCTGTGTTTTGTTGGCTCAGGCGTTTATTAGGTACGGAAAAGTTTAAATCTAGATTATTCAGAGTTTTAGCTAAAGCTGTTTCACAGTTGTGATCGGAGATAAGAGGGTTTATCTTCGAGATTGATCTGGTATTCGCTGTGTGACAGTTTTTCAGACCTTTGCTTAAAAGGGGTGCTGACATTTAAAAAAATAAAAATAATAAATAAATATATTTATTATATGTAAGATGCTAAATGCACACATTCAGTTTTGTTCAAAATAAGAATTGAAATAAAAAAAAATATTTCTAATAAATCAATAAAATATTTCTTTATTCAAGAAGGTTATACAAAACACTTTTAATCGTCATTGAATACAATGCAAAGCGATTCTACTGCCGGTTCGGAACCTTTATTTACCGAGAAGACACCGGTAAGAAACAGCAGATTAGTTACAGTAGCAGTATCTAACTTTTAGCTATATATAGACCACTTTAGGCCAGATCAGTTAAGTATGATCAATTAAGTATTCTCGGTAGATATAGGTTCCGAACCGGCAGTAGAATCACTTTGCATTGTATTAAATAACGATTAAAAAGTGTTATATGTAACCTACTTGAATAAAGAAATATTTGAGTTGGGTTGAGTTGAGTTATGTCACAAAAATTTTGTTCAGTTTAGTTTGTCTCAGTATTGTCATCAATTTCCTTAAAGCGGCCACACCTGTACCGCGCCCCACCCTTTGACCTGAGTTCCAGAAATCCAATATTCCATAAATCGGTAGGGAGATAATGCCCATAATTCCTGGCTGTAATCCCTCCCCCCACTCCCCCCCGGGCCGGTCGTGTTGCTGAGTGTGCATGTTCTTGCAAAGTGTATCAAATTTTCGAAGGGACTTGTTTCCTTGCCCTCCGTTTAGGATCTTTTAAATGAGATTTGTTCGGTTGCTCATAGCGAGTTGATCTAAATAGATTGGTCTGTTTTCGAAACTACTTTTTAAGTAAGCGTTTTATATTTGTTAAGTTTTTAAATTATGCTCGCAACTTATTCTGCGTGGAAGAGTGATTTTGGGTAGTATTATAATAATCATAATCGATTTATTTATTAACGTAGGTGACAATGGACACCTATGCAATGTCAAAATGAACAAAAAACAAAATTGCATCTACCATTGCTTTGGTAAATAACCCTACCGAGAATCTTACAAGAATTTTAAATTTTATGCATTTTTTAAATTAAATTAGCTTTTACAAGTATGATACACACTAATTGTTTTTAGTCCGTAAACGTTACATTGGAATATACCTGATATTTTGTCTTTTAAATATCTTTAATACTTATGTAATATTCACATAAACTTTACATATTTCCACACTCACTTTTATTTTCTACACGCTGTTTGTAATTTTACCCCGTTGAGGGTAAAATTATAATACTGTATTGTAAAGGATATTTTGGAAATAAGAATTAAGCGTATAAATCCGACTCGCACTTGACTAGTTCTGGTTATTAAGGAACCTCAACTCCAATTAGACCATCCCATCGCGTTAAAAAGTGATCACACCATCTAATGATCCGAAGCAATTTTTTTCCTCCACTTAATCCGATTGTACCTACTTCTAATTACTGTATCCAATTAGCTTAATTACAATTAGGAACGACGTTAGGGCTGCCTGCTAAATGAATTTCGGCAAAGTACCAATACCACTGGTGTGAAAATTTATAAAAAGGGTAGGTATTATTTTCTTGTAAAACATTTTCTCCAAGTATGTAACATAATATGTGAATTTTTAATGAACATCAAAATTTTATCAAACACTCGTTAATATTATTATAAGACACAGTAATAAAGATTACGTTTATGTGAAATCTTTAGTTTTTCTTATTGCTAGGATCAGCAAAAGAACAAAATACTATAGGCAAATTTAATCCCGAAGAAATCCAACGCGGGAAATTCCAATCAACAACTACTTTTAGTTCAAACTCTCGCAATAAAAACAGATGAATTCGATAAAAAATATATTTTAGTCGCCTTTTTGTAAAGATAAAGTTCTGTGGTAAAGATATTGATATCATAATATTATTTGTGAATGGTTTCATTATTCTGTTTCATTGTACAGCGTGATAACAATTTTGATTATAATCAAACGATATAGCAATCTCTAAGCGTATATGGTAGCTTCAATTCTTTTAAATATAGACTATTTATAAGTATCACTAATGTTTACTATATGAAAAAAAAAGATTGAATTTGACTTTGACGTACACACTATTTGCATTTGTGCGTGTATTTTGTAATAAAACCAAAAATAGTGTATTAAGACTGATATTAAAAAAACTATAATGTAGGCTTCATAAAGCTAATTACATACTGGACTGTAGTACAAATATGAAAACTTTTGCAGAGGAAAATTTCGTTAAATTCAGAACAATTCTGGAGAACAAATGCTTGCATGCAGATTGCTTAAATTTACGCTTTATTTTTACTCCTAAAAAGTAAGTTTCTACTTGCCAAAACTG
The DNA here is from genome assembly GCA_037074685.1 of Glyphodes pyloalis. Lineage (NCBI taxonomy): Eukaryota > Metazoa > Arthropoda > Insecta > Lepidoptera > Crambidae > Glyphodes > Glyphodes pyloalis. The sequence goes on along the minus strand of JAYKKO010000002.1, from coordinate 20,296,769 downwards.
GTTAGAAAATTCATTTACTTTTACGATATTTAGTTCAAAAAATGTTTGTTCAAATTCCTTTAATTGAAGTTTGTTGAATGAACTTTTTTTTCCAAAAAATAGAGTCTGTTTTGCTTATAATAAGGTTGTTTTATTAACCATGTTAATTGTTGTAAAAATTAAGATGTAAAATAAGGAATAGAATTAGGCAGCCCTATATCTGCAGACATTTACCTTCAAGACAACGTGTAATAAAATTCCAAATGAAACTCTTCAAATTTAGTTTCCCAAAGTAACAAAAAGCAGAAAAAGATATATATAATATATATTTAAGGGAGGTAGGGCGTAGCGATTTATCGCTAGAACTGGAGCAGCCCGACTGGTAAAATACCTCCACCTTACAGAAGACCGCAGCCTAATAACAATCACTTCTGTGTTGTTGTGTTCCTGTGTGTGAGTAAGATTTCCAGAGCTCCTGGGGGGTGCTACATTAGTAGCAGGGGTCAAACCTTCAAGGTAAGGGCGACAAGTCCAGTAACAGATTTATTATGCTGTAATTGTCACCCTTAAGCTAGGACCTCATTACCACTTAACATCAGGTGGGATGAGGTCAATCTTGAAGTGCAATACAAAAGCACTTTAAATAAAAATGTCTACCAGAATATTATTAAAGTTGAAATAATTGATAAATATATGCATTTAAATTATTGTTAGTATTTAAAAACGGCCAAGAATTAAAACTAAATTCAATGACTTTTTTTGATAATCCTTTTTTGATACACAAAATAGATCAAAGCAATCAATATTTTTAACTGACTTAAACTACTCATAAAAATACGATTGACTATTATTTATTGGTCCCTGAAACAAAAATAAGTTCTATTTTATTTTGTAGTAAATATATGAACACGTCATTTTGTGCCACAAAAATGCAAACGCCCCAAGCAGGCCTAGATACTTTTTAGTTCAGGACACTGAAAACTAATTTGATTTGGTATTTAGATCTATGCAAAATTTAAACAAAAAGTTTAAAATTTAACAGCACTACCACACGTTTGGCTATTAATAACTGACCCCTGTGTGGGTTAAAATCATGAATATCGATGAAGGGAATGTATTAAATAAGATTTTTGCGAGTTTGTATTTTCCTTAAAAGGTTTCGTCGACCAAATTTCAAACAGCCCTGACCTTTATTTGCACAAACAAACAGACTATATCCGGCGCAAATTGTTAATTATTCTGCCCTAAATTTTAGCCCCATTGTTTTAATTCCCTCATTATACCTACCTAAACAAACAAACAGCAATTTTCGCATAATTATTCAATTTAGGCAACAATAAAGTTTCGATTTCTAAACACTGTGCAGTTACTTTGTTCTCTTGTATTCATTTTGCTGCAATATTGCAGCTCTTAACTCGCTGCACAGTGGTACTTGGGAGGTGCACTTTTGTACATAATTTTACAGAAATGAGATTTACTAAAACTGAAAGGCGGGTGTTTCTCTGGGGACTCTGAAAGGAAATGAAACTGGTTACGCGATTTTAAACTTGCGTTTTCAATCTGGAGTTAAGTTTACTTTTTATAATGTTTTGTGCGGTTTGTTTAACACGAGAGCTTTGGTACTGAGAGAAAGTCTGTGAAATTAGTGAATAAATTTTTGAAATCTAGAATTTCTGCCTTCAAAGGGATTCTTAGAGCTAAATCGTTGATTTTCAATAGGGGAAATATTCACGATTGTAAAACAAAACAGTTTTTGTTTTAAAATAAGACCCATTTTATATTATTTAAGATATCTACGCGAGAAATCTACGCAGTTAATATATATAATGTAATCATACTCAGGCCACATATATATCTATGTACTTCGAAAATGCACGTATTATACAGGGACCAAAATATTTAATCAATTAATTCAATTTGACGACCTATTATCCGAGAGGCGAGTGGGCAATGGCATCGCCACATATTTAAGGTCCCGGGTGCAATTATCGGCCAGGTCAATATGGCAAACAAAATTTTCTATGTCTCGGATCTGGGTGTTTTGGTACCATCGTTTTTTTTAAACTGAATTTTAATACTCAATGCTTTACCTAATTACCACTGAGTCGTGTATGTAATGATTTCTATTCTGTATCTTACTTTCTTCCATTACGCAACTTACAGTTGAATTCAATTATTTAAAAAAAATAATAAAAAAAAATCACAAACAAATGACAAGTCCTCTCCGTCTGACATAAGCATCGCAACAACACACTATATTTTTAATAACTATTTTATTGTTTCTAACGTCAACTACGTAACTATGCAGGCAGCACAGTTTTAGCATTAAATTATTTCATCGCCTAGGGACAGCTTTTTTCCTCACGCAGGTTTTCAAACGAGACTCATGGTAATATAGTATTGTGTATTAAATTGTAAAAAAATATTGTTTGATATTTATATTATTTAATTTATTTCTGATATCGAGTAAAAAACTAGCAAATAATATTCCACCATGTATACATACCTGAATCACACGTGCCAATAAACCAACAAGTAAATAAAACCTACCACCTGTTCCCTCGAAGTACTTGTTTAAGCATAATACATATAAAACTGGCAAAGTGCGAATCTTACTAGCACATAAAGGGTTCGGTAGCAGCATTTTTACATTTACGATTTATGACGTATCTATTTAAAAAAAAAGTTGCTAGATCTCGTGCAACACAATTTTCACATACACGGGGGGACATATATTTTTTCTATTTTTGTAAAAAGTCTTTATGCGGTACCATAAATTTCACGTAATCTTCCAAGTTTTAGCTGTATAGGTCATTTCGGAAAAAGTGAAAAGCTGTGACAAGCGAACAGACAGATAAGCAGGCAGACAGACAGACAGACATGACGAATCCATAAGGGTTCTTTTTTTCGCCATTTAGCTACGGAACCCTAATAAAACGCCATAACAAGGCGAGCTATAAAACCCTCGAAGCGTTTGCGTGAACGATTCCATTCGCTCCTTCATTCATTCGTTAGCGATTTAATTCGCAGTGAATGTGATCTTTTGTCAGAAAACTGGGCTGTGAGAACAGAGACTAACTATAGACGCCATTTCATGATTTATTGATTAATTTATGATTAAAGGAGCTCGTAAAGCAATTGCAATAACATTTAGTACCTATTTCATGGACTTGACGCTTCGATCAAGGATTTGGTGATGAACATGTTTATGCAAAATTCAACCAGTTTATTTTCATTTACGCCATGACATATAGGTATATGTATATCAACTGTGTTATTGCAAATACGGCCTAATGTGTTATATGTATGTGTAATAGACGAATCTAGTTTAAATCTTGTGTGATTAAATTAAGTCATTACTGACGCCATATCTCACGTTAAAGAAGGCTCGAAGATACCGTATGTAGCTTTGTTTTTCCAGTACTAGTTTTATGTCACAGCTATACAGGCAGTAGCACGTTACCTTTTTGGCGCTTAAATTCTACATAAATGGATATGTTTGTCCTAGAAAACGCGCACAAAGTCGCTATCGAAAACTTGTTGCAAATCTTCAACAAAACCATCGCAGTTTTCCTGGCTTTAGAGCGAATTCCACGCATGCCGCCAAAATCTAGCATGCCGCCATCTTGTTTGTCCGTTGCGTGAGAGCAAACTCCCGCCATCGCGTGCCAGACTGTTTGATTAGCGAAAACGCTATCTGCTACTTGGTCTTTATTATTTCAGGGTACCGTGCTATAAAAGAACAATTAAACCATTGAACAATCGGTGAAGATTCAATAAAGTTTTTGTCGGAAACATGTTAAGTCAAATAAGGGAAAAAAATATACAAGGCTGACGTGTTCCAACAATTTTAGTGCCTGTAGAACTAGGAATTTGATTTCCACTCAGTTGAAAACATTTGCGTTTTATTCTGTGTGTTAATGAATTAAGGTTTACATATGTTTGTGATCACATTTGGTTCTTGTTTTCACAATTCAAGTGCTCAAGCTACTTACATTGGGATTCCATCAAATGTATGTTTGATGTTTGAAAATTAAACGGCGTCTTTAGTCGAGCGGCGAATGGGCTGTGCGCTAGGTCCCGGCCTTAATTCCCGGTCTGGAAGGAAAATTCGGTTATTTATATTTGTCTCTGATCTGGGTATTGTGGTGTTCGTCGTATATTATTTGTTAATCGACCCACAGCCGCACCGTACGCGTACTATCGCCTGTTTTTAGACATTATTTACAAATTCTTTGCTCCTTAGCTGCATCGTGACGTTATTTTAGCCTTGCTTAATAAATGGACTATCCAACAATATATAATTTCCATTCGAACCAGTAATTAAATAATAATAATAAATAAATAATAATAAATGCGACAGACAATCACCCCAATCTTCTGGCTCAAACTAAGGTTTTCTTTTGTACTATGAGTACCAGACGATGGATACTAACTGGGCGCGTCATCCCAGCACACCCAGACTCAAGTCGATTTAGAAAAGTTCGTTTTCCAAATTGACGCGACCGGGAATCGACCCCGGGACCTTTTGCGCTTTAGCCGCCACCTTAGCCACTGCGCCACCGAGGTAAACTCCTGGAATTCTCGAAAGTTGTTCTTGAAAGAAAAACTTTTAAAACAAACTCTACGGCTTTATCATAATAGTATAGATTTTAATAAGTAAAGACAGGGAAAAAATATAATAATGAGGCACCCTCCGTTTTCTAGTCCGACTCGTGCTTGACCGGGTTATTTACGACTTTTTGAGAGAAATGGCGGTCATTGGCGACGCCTCCGAGGCAGTACTAGCGGCGATTTGCGAGTAATGGCTGAAGACACGCGAACTGAGTTGTGTTGTCTTGTTTGGTTTAGGATTTCTTGGAAGTTATGAAAAGCTTGTATAGGAAATAGTGTGTTTTTGATACTTTTTTTGCAGTTTGTCTTATATAAATTTTAAGACTTTCGCGTTCCATTTTAAACATTTAAAATAATTTAACGGGTCAAAACGCGACACCATTTTTTAATCGTTACTACGACGTTTCGGTTAGGTTGCACCAACCTAACCAGTCGGGCAGTAAGTAGTTCGTATTAACTACTAAATAAAAATGGTGTCGCGTTTTGACCCGTTAAATTATTTTAAAAGTTTGTCTTATAGTTCTGTAAAACTGTAGTTATTATGCGAATTAAATTAAGGATACATTGTTAGGTATGCCAATAATATAGTTTAATGTAGAATCTTTTTCTAAAAATTATAGGTATGAGCTACTGATACAAATAATTTATGGGTGTTATTTTTGGTATTTAGTTAGGATTATTGCAAAAAAAGTAGAAAAGGTGGACCTAATGCTAGATGCATTCTCTGCCATTCATACAGTCACGGAAATAGTTTGTATATACGTGCTGTATCTTTAAAATGTGTATGGATTACGAAAAATAAAATATCATATCAATAATCGATTTTTTATTTTTATAGTACTTTACGTCGTACTAGCGAACTTTAAATATTAGAAACAGAAAAATTGTATCTCCCCTTGCGGTGCGGAAATCGAACCCACGACCTTCACGTATCGCTCCTGAGAAAAAGGGTCTTGACAGACGGACGGACAGACGGACAACAAAGTGATCCTATAAGGGCTCCGTTTTTTCTTTTTGAGGTACGGAACCCTAAAAATTATTAATAGACATACCAACTTATGTACAAGCTAAAAAATATCGAACCAGAGGGTCTACTCTCATAAACGAAATATGTCGGATCCGACAACGGATGGCAATTTTTAATCCTCATCCTCATAAAGAAATCACTTCGAACGCAAATTAAGCGTTTTCAAAAAACAAAACATTATTTATGCAAATCAAAAACCACGTCTTCATTCCCAAACTTTTGAATAATCTTCAAAAACGAAACCTTTCGTTTTCGAGATTACCCCTCCTGGTCTATAATGGTTCCAATGTTTTCCAATTTGAAATGTGTCAAAAATGACAATCCGGTTTTCATCAACTGACTACGCATCTGGAACGGTTTTAGCTTACGCCTCCTATATACTATCTGTAACTAAAACGGTTCGTATTATAAATATTGGAACGGGCCATAAGTCGTCTCAACACTACGGTCCGGTTGTCCGGCCCAAACCGGTTACCCGGGTTTTTTATCCGGCCACTCCGGCTCCTAATTCGCTTGAGCGACGCAATAATTTGTCATGTAAATAGGAGTTATTTAATTAATTGTTTCGCCGGAGTTTTTAGGCGTGGGTCGGGGTTTTTTTTTAATTCTGACGTAAGGAATGGCTGCGGTAATTGTTTGGAATAATTTCTTTTTTCGGGTTGTGACTCGGTTTATTTAATGACTTACGCGGGTTTTTTTAGAATGTGAGTTAATGAGAAACAAAAACGTTGGGTGTGTAAAGCAGAAACCAACGATGTTGCTTTTAAACTTGAGCTTATAATACGACTGAAAACAAATAATGCCGTAGCTAATTTGCTTGCTTTCAACAGTAAATGTTTATCGTTTTGTATTATAAAATACTGAATATTTTTGTTCAAAGAAGCATATTTTTCGTTGAAAGCTTTTACAATGCTCAATGACTCTAGCATATAAGATCTTACCTAAAGAATGTTCTTCAATTATTTATTCTTACATCGACAATTCAATTGGCTTAAAATCACAATAATAATAATAATAATAATAAAATCTTTATTATCCTCATCACAATTCATACATATACAATTTTTAGGTGACAAATATAATGAATATGTATACAAAGAGAGAAAAGTATAAAATATGGATTGTGTGAGACTGATGCCTGTGATAGATATGTAATATATACAATAGAACACAAATGTACGTTTTTAGGATTTTGTAGATCGCAATTATGATCAGTGACAGTAAAAGATTGTTCGAAGGCACTGTTGTACCTATAACTAGTGCCCCGCGGCTTCGCACGTGTTCTGATTCCGTTTTTCTACATTTTCCCCTAATTCTTACCTCCTATTGGACACTGTGTGATGTTTTATAGCCTAAAGCCTTTTAATTTAACGGACTTCCCTACACAAACATTTTTTTCGAACCAGTTGTGATGTATCCATCTTCAGAGATTGAAAAACTGTTTTTACAAATGTCTTTTAGTTTTATATCCATTTTTGGAGTTAGAAAATTTTTTTCACCATTATCTCACGGTCTTTCTCGTAGTCTGCCAACTAGTATCAATATGTAAAGAGAACATTATATAATATGTTAAGGAAAAGTGACTAAAAAGCAATTGAAATAAATTAAAAATTAATTATGCTGGTACAAAATTTAATCAAAAAATGAATTACGAACTCCACACAATTGTATCAGACGCACGTTTACATATTTTGATTAGGCAGAACTCGTTACAAACAAGTCCCAAAGCTGGTGGAAGTTTATGTGGTTTTAAATGTTAATTAGGGAAGGGGTGCAATCAGTGCCCCGAGATAATTAGGGGATGGCGATCGAACCTCCCTTATCTGCTTAAAAGTACCAAATTACATGAAATAGTTTTGAGTGGGAGATAGTGTAATGTAATAAGGATTTAATGTTACCAGTATGCTGAATTCCGGCTCCCAAATATTTAAAAAAAAAAGACCTTTCAACTTTACTAATTTTGCGCTTCCACAAAATACAGCTTAAGCACTGAAAAGGATTAAGGTACGACAATTTTCACGACCAACTTAGTTTAAAATTTTGTTATTAGTAGCAGTTTGTACAACTTAAAAGAGACAACTAAATGTAAGTAACCCTTTACATTGCATTTCTCATTAAAACGAGAAACATACACGCTGATCACTCTTATGGAATGTTTCATCCCATCGCTTAAAAATATTTAATGCCCCATTTAACGTCGGAAATTTATCGTTGAAATTTTTCCGGGTCCAGTACCTACATCTGAAATGTTTTAATTGAAAAACTTTTTCGATTGCAAGTTGTTTTAATTTTTTGGCCTTTAAACAGGCGTTGGGGTTTATGAAATTTAGATTGCTCCATCTGGTAAGATGTGTCGATTTATTTTGAGGAGTTAAAATGTTTATTTATATTGATTGATTGAAAATAATTAATCAATTGCAACTAATTTTTAATCAATTACTACGATGATTGAAATATTAGTTGATTAATGCTCACTGATGCTAAGTGAGGCCCTTTTATTTTAGTCATTACTTATTGCCATTATTTGCATCTTCCCGGTGAACGACGAGAACTAGGCTTTTTTTTATTCTCTGTCTCCAGTCTTTTATAAATGTAAATTAAATGCTCCAGACAACCATACCGATCAGCTGGTCTCAAACTTAGGTTTTCCTTTGTACTATGAGCACCAAACGCCGGATACTTACTAACTGGGGGCTTCATCCCGGCACACCCAGGCCCAAGGAAATTTTGAAAAGTTCGTTTTCCAAATTGTCCTGACCGGGAATCGAACCCGGGACGTTCCGCCCTTTGACCGCCTACCTTAGCCACTGCACCACCGAGGTCATCGTATTGTTTTCCAACTACCAATCTTGGTTTGTTGTATATATTTGACGACCTCCGTAGCCGAGAGGCGAGCGGGCCTGACTTTGGCGAGCGCCATCTCTGAGGTTCCGGGTTCGATCCCCGGTCGGGTTAATATGGGAAATAAACTTTTCCATATTGTCTTGGGTCTGGGTGTTGTAGTACCGTCGTTGTTTCTGATTTCCGTAACACAAGTGCTTAAGCTACTTACCACAGAATCAGAGCAATGTATGTGATGTTGTCCAATATTTATTTATTTATTATTTATTTATTTATTTATATAGTTAGTGGCAACGAAAACTCTGATATCGCGATATAGAATCGATGTATTGATTGGCTAATCGTGCGTTACGTATGGAGCGTTGTTTACTATGCCAATTCTGGTGACGCTATATGTGTGTCGACTTGTAGGCAATGTCGTAGGTCGGCACACTTTCAAATTGTACCGCAGATCACAGCGCGCCACCCCAGGTCCAAATCACCCAGTTCCTGATCGCCCGGTGACGACGTGTCAATATTGGCGCTGAGTTTTTGTGTCCCCTCATAATAAATCGGCGACTGTTTTCTTTCGCGCCTTTTATCTGAGCTGTAGACTTCAGATTTGATGCGTCGTAATAACGCGGGATTAGGCCGCGGCATGTTTTTGCGAAGTTTACGAGGAGCGTTCGTCGGGGTCTTGCGTAACGCTTCGACACTGATGTCTAGACTTATTTATAGGTATTTGGGTTCTATTATTTTGTATGACAATTCTCTGATATATAGACCTTCAGCCTGTATAATTTAAACCAGATCTGCTCGGAACTTTATTAAAGTAAAAATCGTGTGAAAAATTAATTTGTGTTAATCAATATTAATAAAAATCATTAGTCTTGCAATCTGCATGACCCGTATGTCTTAATACTAGATGCATTCTTTACAAGTTAACATTCGGGTTGACTGGTAGAAAATTCCCCTAGCACTATGTACGCATGTAAAAAAGTTTTTAAATAAATAAATTAGTGGTTTTTTTTATAGTAGCGCAGTATATTGGCTTCTCCCAGCCTGGTGGTGAGCAAGAGAGGAACCCACATCGCGATGACAACGAATTTGATATCAAAATATCCTATCCGTTAGCATCGCCATACTGGCCCGCAAGATGTTTCTTCACGCTCCTTTTGAAGGAATCCATGTCGGTTCGTTAGTTTCACTAAAACTCGAGAACGGCTTTAAGACTAAGCTAATTTTATATTAGAAACAGAAAATTTTTATCTCCCCTTGCGGTGCGGGAATTTAACCCACGACCTTCACGTATAGCGCGTGCTGCTCTTACTAACCGCAAGGGGAGATAAAAATTTTCTGTTTCTAATATTTAAAGTTCGCTTGTACGGCGTATAGTACTATAAATATAATAAAATCGATTAAGCTAACTTTATTTTTGATATTGTAGAGAGTAGTAGAGAGGAGAGTTTAATCTAAGTTCATTTTAACAGATCAAGTACCGCTTTTGACAATATACTTCCAAATAAGAAGCATATCCTCCATCGACATTCTTAAAATAGATGCCAAAATAATTTTCTATTTAGTTTTGAGCCAAATAAGGTCCTGTATTCATTGAAACTTTAGCCTTAGTTAGCCCGATATATCGCCGTATGTGTATATCTAATGCGATCGAAATAAAAATGCCAGGTATAAAAATTGAAGTACATCGGGGAACAAAGAAGTCACAATTTTTATTGTCATCGATTCCAATGATTCGGAAGTAATTTTATGTTGGGTGCCCGAATTTTATTACTATAACAATCATTTTTTCTCGACGAGGTCTATTTTTATGCAAGTAAGCGTAAATAAGTATAATTGCTATTGGAAATTTTAAATACGTCACCACAATTTATTATTTTATTGTGACGTCACTGTATATAACATCGCTAGCTTATCATGATGGCCTCCGTAGCCGAGAGGCTAGTGGTCTGGGCATTGGCATTCTGCTATCTCTGAGGTCCCGGGTTTGATCCCCGGTCGGTTCAATGTGGGAAACGAACTTGACTATATTGTTTCGGATCTGGGTGTTGTGGTACCTTCGTTAATACTGATTTCTTCAATTCAAGTGTTTAAGCTACTTACTACAGAATCAGAGCGACGTATGTTATAATGCATTACGACTTTAATTTTCGCTTAAATCTGTTTAAAAAAAGCTATTTAGTACGCCTTTTAAAAACAAAACTTTTTTTTTAATAAATTACGTTACTTAAAGAATTATCAAAAAATAGAATAATGTAATATCCTGAATATTTACCTGCCTCGTAGCACGCTCGCAGAGCATACTTGTACTACGGCGGATTCTATTGTAATTATGCTCTTGCTCGTAGCATGTACTACGATATTCCGTCCGCTTCTTACTACTGACTGTATAGGTAGTGTTCAAATACAAAATATGTCTTATATTTTAGATGAGTATATTAATATACAAACTTTGAAAAAAAAACCCATCAAAACCATATTATTTAGCAGCAAACACATCTTAGACAAAACGACAGTAAATAACACACATTTTTAAATATATGCTTAGTGTAGATTCAGTTACAGGCTGCCATGACTAGCGAATGTGAGTATATTTTCTCATAAAATAAAAATAATAACTTCTTTATTAAATTCGTTCGTACCTATTATTTCTGATAGTAATTTATAGGCGAGCACAAATGTACTTCACGTTTTAGAATTATAGTTTAAAGACAAGTGTTAACACGTCTTTTGTGTGGAATTAAGAAGAAAAACAGTCAGATCTATCAACCCTTGCTTAACTGAAATCTTAGCATGATTTAATACAATAAAGGAATAAAAAAAATTATATCAAGAACAAGAATGAAATAAATAATTTATGGTATATAAATAGTATTAATACTTGTTGAAAATCAAGTAAAACTTTAACTTGGTTTAGCATTAAGGAGACTTTTTATCCAAAAATAGCGAAAGCAACAACCAGTTTCAGAATAAAACAGGCCAAACAGAATAAAAAAACAACGCAACGTATCACCAAAAACGACCGTAAGCAGATATTGCATCGCCGTCAAACACCTCTGTACATCCCAGCAACTTCCGCAGGTAACAAATCACTTCTGCGCCCCCCCCCCCCCCCTCTACGCCCCCTACTCCCAAGGGGGGCCGGTCGCGTCACGTCCGCGGTAATTACAAAAACGAGCCGCTCTGATTTAGAGGCGGCCCAGTTGATGTATGGCTGTGTTCCTTTGCCACAGATTTTTGGCGTGAATCCCGATTTTTCCAAAGTTCCAAAGCGTATTACGATATTATTTAACACATCAAATACGCAGATTGCTAAAAAATCGTTGTCTAGTACTTAGTTAATATTCAATTGGCATCAATTTTTTGGTATTTGTGGGTGTTAGCTGGTTGCAATTAGACATTGCAGGTATTGTATTGCTTGAATCATCTGATTGTTAAATAAATAAATAAATAAATAATAAATAAATATTGGACAACATCACATACATTGCTCTGAATCTGTGGTAAGTAGCTAAAGCACTTGTGTTATAGAAATCAGAAACAACGACGGTACCACAACACCCAGACCCGAGACAATACAGAAAATATTCGTTTCCCATATTGACCCGACCGGGGATCGAACCCGGAACCTCTGAGATGACGCCAAAGTCCGGCACGCTCGCCTCTCGGCCACGGAGGTCGTCAATCTTATATATAAAAATGAATCGCTGTTCGTTAGTCTCGCTAAAACTCGAGAACAGCTAGACCGATTTGGCTAATCTTTGTTCTGAAATAATTGTGTGGAGGTCCAGGGAAGGTTTAAAAGGTTAGAAACTAAAAAAATAGGCGTTACGAAGTTCACCGGGACAGCTAGTCATCAATAAAAACGATGGTTCCGTTTTCCAGCAAGGACGTCAAGCTTTAAGCTCGAACTTAGGACTAACGTAACTAGGACAGGGAGGCCGGTAACTACACATCGAGGTCCTCCTCTCAACTATCCACCTCTGCCGTGACGGGCTTACCGCAGAGGGCCATCTGATCGCCAGCACACCTCGGGATCCGTTTTAACTTCACCCTGGGTGGTTTCCAATGCTGGGTAGCAAGGCCAGCCTCAACACAGCGGACCATAGGATTACTGAGCCCATCTCGGCAGGATGCGGAACATAGCAGGGTTGATACATTATTACTTGTCAAAATGATATCCATGATCAACGACTCCCAGTAGGCTAGGGTTTTTCCTTCGCTTAAACTTATATTCGTTATTTATTGCATAAAAAAAAATACAAAAGGTGGACTTTGCATTCTATGCCAGTATGTTCTGTGGTAATCTGGAATGGCAATAAAATTTCCCCTTCGCCAAACTAGTCGTAAAGTTCTTGGTTTTGTTCAAAAATCTAGTTGAACACACAGTTTAATATTTAAATAATACCGAGCCTCGCACTCTAGCTGCGCAAATGGTAACAAAACTCGTTATAATCAGGCCCGCGCTCGGTCGGTCCGCGTTCAATTTAACTAAAAACTAGAAATAGTTTGATAAAATTTAACATACTCTCTCGTTGTTCTACCAACTCGGCTCGTGCATGTGTAACGTTAAGGGTGTCCAGCAGTTAGGGAAAGTTGCGGATAAGTTTTGAAATTCGTAGCTCTGAAATAGTTAAATAAAAAATACCTATCTTGAAAACAATTAATAATAGATTTTTTTTAATATCTTGTTTACGGAGCGAAGGTAAAGTGAAGAGAAAGGAATTTTGACAGAACAGACATAATAATAGAAAGAAAAGATTTAACGTATTATTATACAAAACTATATAAAAAGGCTCCTACAAAGGAGTCCGCAACAGTCTTTATAATAAAAGTCTTCAAAAATTCTACTAAGTTTGAATAGTTATTAAACACCATTCAAAGCATCAGTTCTTACGGTTCGAAACTTATATCTTCCCAGAAGATATCGACAAGTAACTCGGGAAATTTATTGCTGTAGTAGTATCTAATTATAACAAATAGTATATTTTTTTTAAATCAAATCTCTAATTACTTTGGTTGGAGCAGAGCTTTTGCACCACAATAGACTCGTCGAAAGGCTAGACCATTGCTTTTGCCAAAAACTGTGGACATCATAAATATTGGACAACATCGTAATATACGTTATGCTAATTCTGTGGTCCGAAAAAGTTTGTAATCCGTATTAACCTGACCAGGAATAGAACTCAGTATCTCAGAGATGACACGCCGCCACAATCATGCCCGCTCGCCTATCGGGTACGGAGGTCCTTGGTTAACATGTTTCAATATTTTATCCTACAAAAACATGAAGTGTGGTCGGCCTTATCTAGAGTCGCGTGTAGTATTAAATTAATATAATTTTAGTAGCGGCTCGCGTCGTGCCAAATCGTAATTTGATTTGTGTCCTGGATTTAAACCTGGCGTTTTTTGATTGTTATATTTTGAAGCCCTGGATATAAACAGGACGAAACATATTTGGTTAATTACACTGGTACTATTTCGTGTACATTTTCAGCTGTATACTTTTAAAGGGCACATACAAACATGGTGTTTTGTGAATTAGGTATGAAAATAGGTTCTAAACCGGTGGAAGTGCTATTTTATATTAGACTATCTGTGCCCGCGACTTTGTTCGCGTGGACTACATACTTTCATGGTCGGTTTTACCCCTATCTCTCGTAATATTCGAAACAATAATAAGTCCATATTTTAATCAAAGTTTCGATCAATATTTGTACCAAGTTGAAAGAAAGAAAGAAACAATTAATTTAAATCTAAAAGTAGCCTTTGTCCATTCTAGAGGTTCAACGTATTCTTATATCAAATTTCATCAAAATCGGTTCAGTGGTATAGGCGTGAAAGCCGGACAGACAAAAATACAGACATACACAGCTACTTTCGCATTAATCATATTAGTATGGATCAGACAAAATTCGTATAAGTATAATGGATAATAAGTTGTAAAATTTGTGCATGTAAATAAAACATGGCATACGCCGCCATTTTGATAACACCGCGTTGCGAGTACAAATAAAGTGGCTACCTACGCAATGACCTCTAAAATTCTGCTAGCACATTCTCATTGGCAATCCGTTCAAGATTGCCGGAGGCCAAATTGCTCCCCCTGTAGCTATATTGCTTTCGTTCTGTTGGTACAATAGTATCAATATTGGACATCGTAACTCGATTTCCGAAGGCTCGCTGTCATCGATTCTGACGTCAATAGACAAAATGGCCGGGACGTAATCAGGACGGATTTTTATGTCTTGATTTCTACGATTAATGGATGATGTAATTAATTATCTATCGAACAACATCAGATACAATAATTGATATAGGTAGGTAAAGCACTTGTGTTACAAAAATCAGAAACAACCACGGTACAGCAACATCCCGAGATTATGATATTGCGGGCATTTTTCATTACCGATTCGTATGTGGCTTGCCACAGTGATTGTTATGCATCCAGCAAACATTTTTTAAATACGACTAATATTTATTCAATTGGTAGTATTAATCATTTATTTATTTATTTAAAAACTTTATTGCACAAAAAAAAGTACAACAGGTGGACTTAATGCTATGGGCATTCTCTACCAGTCAACCTTTGGGTCATGCGGAGAGTTAGTTTATGGGTGCGGTAATAGTGACATAGTGCATAAGTAATCTAAAAAATAAAATAAAAACATAATACACGAGAATAGTAACAATCAAGCGTTACAAATTCATTTCGGAAACAATTAAAAATAAATATAGACATACATGAATAAATATATATATATATATATATATATATATATATATATATATATATATATATATATATATATATATATATATATATATATATATATATATATATATATATAATATGAAGCTATAATTATATTTACATAATGAGCGTATATAAACTTATATATACATAAGTAAATAATACCACATAAAAATATAAAATAAATAATAACTATATATAAATGGATTCAGCAATTGACAAATTCATGTCTACGATTTATGTATTAGCGAGAGAGAAGAAGTGTTCACGAACTTTCATTTTAAAAATTCCCTTAGTCAGGGATTGTCGAGTATCAGCGGGCAGAGCAATGTCAGGCTATGTACTGTCTGTAGGCACTTGCTTTCGTTTTATAGTCAGGTATATATTTGTTACGTCTCAAAGAAATAAAAGAAAAACAATTCTTTAACCACAATTACTAACGTGAATAATCTTCCATGATTTCGAGAAGAGCGTTAAACAAAATCAAATATTTATGACTAAAGATTTCACAAGTCCGTTATTTTCAATTTAAAAAACAAATCGCTCTTAAAGAAGTATTCGAGGAGTGTTTTATTTTCTCAATCTTATTTGCGCTACGTCTAGAAATTTCCATTTGCAAAAAGAGAGCTCTCTTGCGAAATCTTTAGAATGTTGTCGCTTACAAAATATTGTGTGGTAGATTCTATTGTGAAATTTATGTGCCTGGATTCGTATCATTTTCATTGATAATAATTTCTGAGAGGAATCGTAATGAAAGATTATTATTGGACCTTTTTTTTTTAAATGTTTGCTTCGTGCCAATGGAATAAGAAATTGAACCTTATTATGTGCGTTTGAAAATTGGCAAGAACGAAATCCGTCGTTTAAATATTTGAGTTGACAGATTACGAAACTGGACTTTACACGAATAGAAATTATAGCTAGAGATATTTTTCATTTGTTCAATGTCGCAATTTGCAATGCATTTTACACTGTTTTATTTTTCCAACCGTCATTTTGACTTAGTGTCATTTCTATATATCGCCTTCCTATCATAATGACAAGGTCCTTGGTCGATTCTTTGGAGGGTTCTACTACGAGTATATTGAATTGATTACGACTGATATTTTCCAACACCGTTTAATTATTGCAATTTTGGTAGTCAACTTTATTGTCACTTTACCAATTTTCATGAAACTCTAACCATGTCTTGAACTTGTCAATCTTAAGTTTAAGTAGTCTGTGGTATTTACATGTATTATATAAATTTATTTATATTAATATAAAAACCTCATGTTACCAAGGTTTGTTCCGAGTTTTTTTCAATCAAATATCTTGCTTGTCACCTACAAGTATTAAACCAGCGACTTATTTCAAATTCTATATCTAATTAACCAAACAAAAGCAATTTCCGTACCGTTTTAGGCGTTCCAAACACCCTTATCTCCAGCCCTGCAGAACTGTCACTCATTTTAACCCGTAATACAACAGCAACGCTCAGAATTCATATCGCATTCGGCCGCAGTCAAAATAATATAATGCGCATACAATTTGTCCGCGACACCGCGAGCGACACGGGTTATGCAAAACGTCGCGCGACGTCGCGTGGAATATGCGGGGCACGTCATAGGGCTGGCGGGATGTTGCTCGTGACAAAGTGACAATTATGTGCATGATGCTGGGTTTGTTTGAGAGCCTTACGTCAGTTTTTTTGTCCTTGTTTGAGGTAAATGTAAACAATATTCTACTAATGTCAATAACATGACATTTTATTTTTTTGAGCCGAGAGGCGAGCGGTCCGGATTTTGGCATCGCGCCATCTCTGAGGTGTCGGGTTCGATCCCCGGTCGGGTCATTGTGGGAAACGAACTTTTCTATATTGTCTTGGGTCTAGGTGTTTTGCCGTCGTTGTTTTTTATTTCTGTAATACAAGTGCTTAAGCAACTTACAAAAGAATCAGAGCAATATATGTGATGTTGTCCAATATTTATTTTATATTTATATTTATTTTGAAACTTTAAAGCACAAAAGTTGGACTTAATGTTAGAAGCATTCTCTACTGGTCAACTCTTGGATGGCACTTTTTTTTTCTGTTTCACGCCAAATGTTACAAAATGAATTGGGAGCGTATTAAGTAACTAATTAGGTTAAGTACTCAAGTAAGATATATTTAGATGGTTTTAATGTTTACGTTCAAAAAGCTTTTATTGATATTATTGAGAAACAAACTTTACTTGTACGACACAACACGATAGTATACAAAAATAATCTAGAAGATCAAGGTTGTGGTCAATACAAAACGTGGGATTAGGTCCAACAGGGGGATTTAGAAGGAAGGGCCGCCCTTCTTAGAGCTGGGAGTCCGACCTCCACTTTCTGGGTGACGGCACGGTACATCAACGTATTACCTCGTCAAGAAAAAATCGGCCACGTGCGAGTCGGACTATCGCACGTTTTTTTTTCTTTTTATATTACACTTCAAGATTGACCTCATCCCACCTATTGTTAAGTGGTAATGATGTCCTAGCTTAAAGGCGACAAGTACACCATAATAAGGCTGTTACTGGACTTGTCGCCCTTATCTTGAAGGCTTGACCCCAATGTAGCACCCCCCAAAAGCTCTGGAAACCTTGCTCACACGCAGGAACACAACAGCACAGAAGTGATTGTTATTTGGCTGCGGTCTTCTGTAAGGTGGAGGTATTTCACCAGTCGGGCTGCTCCAGTTCGACCGACAAATCGCTATGCCCTACCTCTCGTAGGGTTCCGTACGACTATACATCACATGGGGACACATTTTTTCACTTTAGAATCGTCTCTCGCGCAAACTTTTCAGTTAAGAAAAAAAATACTAGAAACCTCAGTATCATTTTTTAGAACCTTACCATAGAAACCCCACGCGTATTGGTTTGATGAAAAAAAAAATTGAGTTTTCTAATCATGGAGAACCCCAAAAAATTATGTTTTTTTTTTCTATTTTTGTACGAAAATCTTAATGCGGTTCACCGAATACATCTACTTACCAATTTTCCACAGTATAGCTCTTATTATTACGGAAAAAAGTGGCTATGAGATACGGACGGACAGACATGACGAATCCACAAGTATTATAAAAAATGGTATACTTAGATGTCAAAGAAAAAAACAGTTTTTAGAAATAATTACGGTAACCAATGGGTGCGAACTACTTTCTAACTTAATTAGTATCATTGTTTATCAAATAACTTATGTTTACAGGGCAGCCCTGCTTGCGTGCTAATCCGCACTAGTTTGTATTAATAATGAATGCCTATTCCGGAGCTCGATTACATCGTCGTTATTCATGAGTAATGCCTCATTTTGCTGTTCATGGGTCTAATGAATGGGGGCTGGAACTATAGGTCTGGTCTTTATCCGGCTTCAAAATAAGTAGTGTCCCAATTTCACCGTAGATATAGATATATTTTTTTATTTGTGTTCGTGGCTAATTACATCATTTAATTTTTTTTTCTTGGAAAGACTCATAAAGGCGTCCCCAAAATATCGCGAGGAAGTATTTTTTTGCAAAATAATTTTATTTAAATGAGTGACCCAAACACAATACACAAATATGGATGTAGAATATAAAAATATTAAAGTCACTTTTGTGCAGAATTATAAAAAATTGCTTTGAATTTAAAAGTAAAAGTACGAGTCACGATTTTCTTCCCATCCACTCACCATAATTCATAAAATATTCTAGAAGTAGTTGCTAAAATGCTTTGTTCTAGAACAGATCACTTGTTATGACAAAATCGTCTAAACTGTATAACTTTGCTTTTTGTAACTTGGTCCTAAGCCAAATATTGCATGATGAGCATTTAGGAATAAAATCTAGATATAATCCCGTACTGCAATGCCTATAATAATAATAATAATAAATGTGCCAGACAATCACACCAATCACCTGGTCTCAAAAAAAGGTTTACCCTTGTACTATGAGTACCAGATGACGAATACTAACTGGGGGCGTCCTCCAAGCACACCCAGACCCAAGTCAATTTAGCCGGACATCGAAACCGGGACCTTACGCGCTTTGGCCGTCAATCTTAGCCACTGCGCCACCGAGGTCGCTATATACCTAATTTGAATACCTATTCATATTAGGTATGAGTATATTGCAATACGGGACTTAAATTGTACTTCCTATGTTTATTTATTTATTTAAAAACTTTATTGCACAAATAGGTACAACAGGTGGACTTAATGCTAGGGGCATTCTCTACCAGTCAACCCTTGGGTCATGCAGACAGTTTGTATATGGGTGCGGTAACATGGGAGAAAAAAAAAAGAAATCATTTTAAACAACAATAAATTAAGCATTAAAAATAACATTACGGTATCTTTTAAATATACAATAATAATACACATACTATATAAATTAATTAGAGTATAATATATAAAATATGAAGATATACTTAGATTTACATAATATTAATAATTTATATATAAAAACAAATATCAACATAACTATAAATTCAGCTAATGTTAAAACCAATCTTTGTATTTTTTTCTGTGCAAAAAGTATATCTATCTATCTGCAATAAATAAAAAATCTTTGTTCCAACCGGTCAGCAACTGCCTTATGAACGGTTCCAATATTAAACAATTCGTAATGTGTCAAAAATGACAATCAGTTTTTCTCAAACCGACTCCTTAATACCGTTCCATAATTTACTTTCCTTAACAGCTGTCATCAGTCGTTTTTAGCTTACGCCTCGTATAATTTATCACTATTTGTAACTAGAACTAGTTTTTTCAAAAATTAGAAACGGACATTGATCTATTATTATTTTTATTTTTTAATTTTTTATAACGCACTTCAAGATTGACCTCATCCCACCTAATGTTAAGTGGTAATGAGGTCCTAGCTTAGAGGTGACAATTACGGCATAATAAATCTGTTACTCGACTTGTCGCCCTTACCTTGAAGGCTTGACTCCTGCTACTAATGTAGCACCACCTAGGAGCTCTGTAAATCTTACTCACACGCAGAAACACAACAATACAGAGGTGATTGTTATTTGGCTGCGGTCTTCTGTAAGGTGGAGGTATTTCACTGGTCGGGCTGCTCCAGTTCGAGCGATAAATGGCTTTGCCCTACCTCTCTTATACGAGTAATATTAAGGGTCCACTGAAATAATGATAAATAAATAAATAATACGTACATTGCTCTCATTCTATGGTAAGTAGCTAAAGCACTTGTGTTACAGAAATCAGAAACAAGAGGTATTTCACCAGTCGGGCTGCTCCAGTTCGAGCGAAATATCAATACTAAATATGTAAGCAATACCGCACATTAGCCGTTCCAATTGGGCGACAAAGATGGTCTCCCCCGTCCCCCAACAATGGTACCCACCTCATAATCAAACATCCATTCTCATATGGAACACTGTCACGTAGCATAATTTTCGAGTTGGATTCGCGAAAGTTTACCGAACCGTTGAACGTCGCTCGCGATTTGTGCGCGTGACGTGACGGAACTTAGCAGATACGGGAGTGCTTTTTGTAACTTTGTGGAAAAATGGCCGATGTAATTTAGTATTGATTGAAAATTTTGAAGATGGTTTGGTACCTAACGATCCTTAGCCGAAAAACGAGAGCAGCGTACTTTGGCGTCACGCGATTATTGAGGTCTCGTTTTCTGTTCGAGTCAAGATGAAAAACTAACTTTATGTGCCAGTATGCACATATTTTTTTTTTATTAACTCTGCACACGTTCTTTATTTGACACGTTATGAAAGTACAGATAGTATAGGTAGTATAGTAGGACATGTATTTATCTTTCCTACATAATATTTATACCCTTATAATATCATAAATAAAGCAGACTAATTCACACCCCTTGTCTCATTCATTCATTCCCATTACGCTGCCTCACTTTACATTAAGAATGGAAAACCCTATTATTCATATAAAATTATATTCTTCGACGTGGGTGTTGTAATACGGTCGTTTTTTTTAAATTTCTTTAACATAACTGCTTTACCTAAATACTACAGTAAAAAAGCTATGTATGTAATGTTGTCCGATATACACTTTTTTTAAACTAGTAACTGTCGCCCGTGACTTTTTTTGAGGTTATTTGTGGTAAAATGTAGCATATACTCCATTTTATTATCCTGCTAGCAGCCCGCTGTATTATGTGCACGAGGATATTTTTTTTACAAATTCCACTGTTTCGTCACTCCAATTATTACTCTCAACGTAATATATAACCTTAAGTCTTCCATTATAAGCAAACTATCCAATACAAAAATATTCTTAAATTGAACAAGTAGTTCCTAAGATGAGCAAAAATATTAGTATAGATTGTTATGTTACTAAATTTTAACTAAACTATTTTATAAAGTAGGTTTGCGTATAATAGTCCAGTAAAAGATATATTATCCTGTACTTGTCGCTCTTAAACTAGGACCTCATTACCACTTAACATCAGGTGGGATGAGGTCAATCTTGAAATTTAATATAAAAAAAAATGCTAGAAACATACTTACATTTATGTAGAACTACTAACTGGAGGCTAGGTGACCAAATCCAATTGCACAAGTTTGTTATTGAAAGCGCACAATGACTGAACAGGGATCGAACCTGAGACAAAGTTGTTAGATTGGATGCACGTTTTAAAGCTCCAGCTTACCTCTTAAAATAAAATAATACTTCATGTTTTTTTCACTCATCAAAATAAAAATATATGACTTGGTCCAAAGTGTTCTACACATAGCTATGTTAGATACTGCTACTGTAACTTATCTGCTGAGTTTCTTACCGGTGTCTTCTCGGTAGATATAGGTTCCGAACCGGAAGTAGAATCACTTTGCATTGTATTCAATGACGATTCAAAAGTGTTACATGTAACCTACTTGAATAAAGAAATATTTGAGTTTGAGTTTGAGTTTGAAAAAGACTGTAAGAGTGTAAAGTGTTCATTTCTCGTAAAATTTATGTCACACCATGCCTTATCCCTGAGGAATACAAATTGCTAGCTATACAACTAAATCCCCATCCACAGTCTGTTCATTTATTAAACAATTAATGTTTGAGCGCTCATTTCCTTGCAACAATTAACTTCTAAACGTAAAAGCAATTAATTTTAATTAGAAACACTAGGGAGGGAGAAAAAAATAACAATTCAGCCGAAGTGCCCCTCTGAAAATGAGGACAGAGTTTCTCTAGAATATTTTGTTTCTTAGTGATGTCAAGTTTTTCAACGGACTTTAATGAAGGAAAAATTAAGATAATGGCACGAGGTCGTACAAAAAGTCCGCGAATAACTATGGAGCCGACTGTTTGTGTAATAGGAACAATTTTGAGATAACGAGGCACCCCCTTTGCTGCTTTTTAGGGTTTCATACCCAAAGGGCAAAAACAGGACCCTGTTATTAAGACTTAACTGTCACTGTTTTGTTGTTTGTTTACTATGCATTACTTTTGCCGCTAATCTAACCCAATAAATACAAAAAAATATATATTAATGGGTGTTTCCATTGAACAAAAAAGAATTTATGCTTTGTATCGGCTCTAAAGTCACAAAAAGTCACAAAGTATAAGTAGTAATGACATTTTTTAATTGAAAATGAATAGTAAATCTATTATATAAAAATTAATCGCAAAATGTGTTGGTAAGCGCATAACTCGACAACACGTGGACCAATTTTGACAATTCTTTTTTTAAAATGTTCGTTGAAGTCCAAGGATGGTTTTCACATCGAGAAAAATCGAATAACTGCCGAGAAAACTCTAAAGGCAGCATTTTTATTTTTGTATTTTGTAACTAAAATTTAGTGTCAAGCCACATTTCAAATCTTTTTGACAGGATGAAGTCTGTCGGGTCCGCTAGTTTTAAATAAAAAACCAATTGGGGGTTCATACAGCAAATTTGTCGATATTTTCCGACTTTTGACGGAAATCAAAATTATCACCTTATAAAAGCTCGAAATATTGACCAAATATATACAATAATACATGCCTACTGATTACCTAGCCAAGCTGCGCGACTATACTTCGACCTTTTTTGTGATAAAGCAACAGCCAATTTTCAACCGATTCAAAGAATCACCAATAGTGATATAGTTATGAAGGACGCTTCATGGAGTCATGTTTAGACCTTTCACGTTTTATCTCTCCTATTTAATGTTCTATTTAATCCTCTTGCTCCTCCCTATCTTAAAGAACGATTCCGTTTCTTGCAGCTCAACCAGGAACGTGACATGCGGTCCTCCCGTAAACTTCTCCTTACTTTTCCTACTCATCCTTCTGAATATTATTCCCAATCCTTCACTATCCAATCAATCCGCTTATGGAATTGTTTACCTATAGCTATCAGATTATCTGAGACCCTTCCCATTTTTAAACTCAGGGTTAAATCGTACTTCCTCTCACTTAATGAATGTTAATTCATGTCCTCTATCTATAATTCCAGCTGGGCATGTTGGTTGTCAGTAATTTTCATACACTTATCCTACTTATTAACATTATTATTGTTATTTTTTTTTGAGTCAAAACTCTTTACTTGATTTTATATATGTTAAATATGTTTATTATATATATATATATATATATATATATATATATATATATATATATATATATATATATATATATATATATATATATATATATATATATATATATTTGTATATATTTATAATGTTATATATTTATGTATGTTTATCATGTTATATATTTATGTATGTTTATCATGTTATACTACGAAATAATTCTAAAATAAAAACTGTATTTATGTTGCACGGCCGTACCCATTTCTCGCCATCTACTATTTCCTCTACCTTAAGGTTGTCTGGAAGAGATCGCTTTCTAGCGATAAGACCGCCTAAATTGTACTATAATTTTTCTGTAAAACCTATTTCTGTAAAGATTTATGTGCAATAAAGTATATCTATCTATCTATCTATCTACCTTAAAATTAGAGTGGACCATGGTCCGACAAGTGTATTGTACAGCACCTCATAATAGGTACTGTCTATTCGACCCTTTAAACTGACCTGATAAATATAACGACAATAATATTCAGAATCATCCGCATCCTGTACGAACGCATCATTCAGCGTCAGTTCCGGTGTGCTAAAAATCACTTCCGCTGTACTGGGTAATGGAGTCTGCATTTCCGCCCTGACCCAGTGCCCGGGAATCATGGAATACAAGGATTGATTGGTATCAGTTGATAAGTATATATATGTCACCATTGTAATTACACGGTTAACAATATGTCAGAGAACTCTTGTTGTTCAAACTCAAACTCAAACTATCAAACTCAAATATTTCTTTATTCAAGTAGGTTACATGTAACACTTTTGAATCGTCATTGAATACAATGCAAAGTGATTCTACTTCTGGTTCGGAACCTATATCTACCGAGAAAACACCGGTAAGAAACTCAGCAGATAAGTTACAGTAGCAGTATCTAACTTATAGCTATGTGTAGAACACTTTGGACCAAGTCATATAGTTTTATTTTGATGAGTGAAAAAAGCATGAAGTATTATTTTATTTTAAGAGGTAAGCTGGAGCAGACCAGTCCCCAAAGGTGGCACCTGTTCACAAGCATGACGTATGTTCGTACGTTCGATTTTAGTGGTTATGCCCTCTACATAAGGGTACAAAGTTCAAAGTTTATAGTGTTTTGATCAAACACTTAATAGTACATTAAGCTTAGAACTTGCATTTTAATTTTAGTTCTTATGCCCGCGACGGGAGGACGGCATGGAGTGCAAAGTCAGTAGTATTAGTCTTTCGATCCTACACTAATTTCCACAGGTAGCTAAATTGGCTAAATGAGTCACATGGCGTGCGTGACTTATATTGACGTTATAGTGTTCAGATATTATTGGTTAGTTGTGTGTATAGTATAGAAGTTATTGACTAGAATCTGCTCAGATATTACTAAAGTGATGAATGTTCAGATATTAATGGTAACTTGTAGTGTATGGAACTTATTGACATTTTTAACTGTTCAGAAGTATTTGGTCAGTTTGGTATTTGTGTCATTTGGTATTTGTCTGCTCCAATATATCTGACGGCGACTGTACATACAAGATTTAAATTCCATATTAAATTAAATTACATATAAAGCTGCCATATAATTAAAAAAGAGATAAAAACATATAGTCACGGTTGTTGTCTCCCTCGCACAATATGTTTTTAAGTTCTCTCTAGTTCTCAATATTAAAAACATTAGGATAGGTCCTGAGTTTTCGTCGGATTCTTCTCAGTACGATTAGGTTCCGAACCGGTGAAAGATTTAATTTAAGTTGTTATTTATTTTGACGATGCCTAAATTACTTACATCCATACATGAATAAATCAACTGATGATGATGATAAAGATTAAGGTTATAGACGTGGTTAGACTCCCTGGTAGGTGTCTGGGTTTTCTTACCTGGTGATTTCAAGATAGCTCCGCGTACAGATTACACTTTTGCTTATTTATTTATTTATTAAACAAAACAAATAAGTTCAGAAAATAGGTAGGTCCCACAAAATATGCTTGCTTGAACATTACTGTAATAGTCCCATTATAGTTTGTTCAGAAGGAAAATTGTTGCTGCAAGTAAAAAAAATATCGAGATTTTTTTATTATTTTAAATCTGCACCAAGCTTTACATGTATTACTTCTTAAGTTTTATGCTTTACCACACTTAGTAGATCGATTAATTTTAGACACAAGCTAGAAAATACAAGTGTAGTCCTATCCGTTAGCATCGACACTTTTAAAGGGTTCCATATCGAAAGAAGGAGGAAACACATTAGTCAGCAACGAGTTCCACTTCTTTATAAGTAGTAGAAAAATAAATACAACAGTGACCCACACTAAAAGGTAAACACGCGAAAAATCCGCGAGCGTTAAAAATAATTGCTGACAGCAACTTTGACGCAAATAAACGCTACAATAGGGCGGGTCGGGAACTTCACTACGGTTCGCAACGCTATTGTCATTGTAATAAGCTCGTTAGTCGTCCGGCCGAATATTTACATGGGAAATTTCGTACTTTTTGCATATTGAACGGCACTTTCGTTGGGCTGTGATTAGTTGCTGCGGGTCGATGGCATATGCATTGCTTTATCTTTAGATAAAAATAAAACAAAATGAATAAATAAATATTGGACAACGTCACATACATTGCTTTGATTCTATAGTAAGTAGCTAAAGCACTTGTGTTACAGAAATAAGAAACAACGACAGTACCACGACACCCAGACCCGAGACAATACAGAAAAGTTCGTTTCCCATATTGACCCGACCGGGGATCGAACCCGGAACCTCCGAGATGGCGCGACATTAAAGAGGTCGTCAAAGATACAAAAATAAATATATATAATAACAAATGCGTAGCGGAACTAAAGTCACCTATACAGTTAAACTAAAGTAGCTTTGGGCTTGTAGCGTACGTCACATACTGAGGTATGCAGCGCCTCAAGACAGTCAAGACAAGACAGCCTCAAGATAGTCTTTGACCAGTATGTATTAGCAGTGATAACATGGAACAGAAATTAAATGCCTAAGCGTGGGCCTCATCTGAAGGCTCAAAGTCAGTCAACACGTGATAGAGAGAGCATTACTAAGAATTTATTTACTTAAAAGGCTCCGAAAAAATGATATACAAAGGAGAACCTAATACCTACACTGACATAGCTCTAAGAATTGAAAACGTCAACAAACTTTTACGTTTTAATTAATCTCTCAGAGAATGCATCCCATATCGAGACAGAAAGACAAGGGTTTTTAAAGGTTTCGGTGATTTACCTAAAACCAACTTATCTTATACCATTAAAATCGTACCGTAGCCGAGAGCCGAGCGATTCAGTTTGCGGCGTTGTTCCATCTCTAAGGTTCGATTCTTGGTCACATCATTATTAATTTACTTCTCTTGATTGTTTCGGGTCTGGGTGTTATGGCACCGTCGTTGATTCTGTGTTTTGCAGCACAAGTGCCTAAGCAACTTACCACAGAATCATAGAAATGTTATGTCCGATATTTAAAATAATATTAGCAAGCATCATCAGTATGCCTTTTGATGAGTAAATAGTATAATACACATCACGATCATCCAGCGATCTATCACGAATACCAAACATTATACATTTAGTAACAGTAGACGAATTTGTCAATGCAAAGCATATAAAGTATAATCTTCTTGTTACAGAAGCCGATTATACACTGGATGATTCGTTTTGGAATGAAGAAAGCCCAGTCGGTGAGTAAAATACTTACTTTCCGTTCATTACAAACATTTCGTTGAACACTGACCAGTAATTAACCGATAAATAATTATGCAGCTAAGAAAGAAGAATAACGGGCAAGTATCAGCCTGGATACTTATGTCATAGTCACTCCAAAATGTGTACCTTAACTGTAGGGAGCAATATCAACTTCGAATCACCAATAGTTTTTTTCTTCACTCTGATTTATAAGCTTCCGTACCTCAAGTTATTATTAATTTACCTTTGAACAAATTTAAGCTACTTGTTAAAGGTTGTCTTTTGAAAAAAGGGTACTACAGAGTAGAAGACTATATTAATGACAAAGAAGTGTGGACCACTAACTAGTCTGTTCGCCCTCACATGAAAATTTCACTAATTATATTTACTAATTGTATTTCTATTTATACAAACTCAGCAAGAGGTACCTTTTTCTTTACGTATTTGTCAACTCGCAAGTTGGCAAAATTCTTATTAAGCACGAATGTGCATTAGGACCTACAGTTTGTTTAATTTAAATATATATATTTTTTAATTTTTCTTATTACTTTGAATCAATCAATTATTTTTTACAATTTACTACATTATTTTATCTAATTACTACACTGTATGTCTTAGTGCAAAACTAGTTATAAGTTCAGCTATTTTTTTAATATGAACGACAGAGTTTCTGGCCGGGATCTTCTCTGTAAGTTATAGGTTCCGAGAGGTAGCGTCATTTGCATTATATAGACGTTTCATAAATATTACTGGTGTAATTTAAATGAATAAAAGAATATTGAATTTAAATTCAAAGGGTAAAAGCGGGGAAATCTCGCTGTCCGTCAGTTCGTCCGTCTGTCTAGCCGTCCGTCAACACGTGTCAACAAAGTTGCGATTTCAGAGATGATTTATTTCTAGTGCCGCTAGAACAGAAAATACTACAAAAAAAAATTTTACGTGATTTTTTCCGTTTCTTGGTCTTAAACTATTCACAGAATATTAAGTTTTCTGTTCTCTTTAGATTCATAAAAAATAAAAGAAAATTTTGTAATAAAGTGAGGTTCCAATGCAACAAACGCGACCTTTTGCCTAATTTTGCTCGATATCAATAAATAGGTATTAGTAACAGGCACTTAAAATATTCAATAAAATTTGTGTACCAACTTAATATTGTTAATATAAGCAATAGTACGGTACCCTTTCTGACTAGACCTGGGGGTCTACTCCCATAAACGAAATATGTCGGATCCGACAACGGATGGCAATTTTTAATCCTCATAATCATAAAGAAATCACTTCCAATGCAAACTAAGCGTTTTCAAAAAACAAAATATTATTTATGCAAATCAAAAACCACGTCTTTATTCCTAAACTTTTGAATAATCTTCAAAAACGAAACCTTTTGTTTGCTCGTTTCGTTTTTGAGAGTACCCCTCCTGATTTTTTATGATTTACCAAAGAACCGACTAAAATGTACCATGATCTGTCTGTCAAACCAATCTCTGTTTAAAATACCGATCAACGGGTATCTGTTACCTTACCAAAGGTAAGTAAATAAGCGGACAGCTGTTAAGATTAATACGAAGATAGGTAAAGTTGAACAAACAAAAAAGCGCACCATTTGAACAAGAAAACACGTCAATTGCAGGAACACGATAAGACAGGAGCATTCAAAGAACAAGTTTCCTACAAGAATCGGAAAACGGCAACAAGAATCAACGTTTTGCGGTGAAAATCTTCAATCGCTTGTGTTGAATAGTGTGGTCGTAACGTATTGATAGCTTGCTTTATCGATGATTATGGCGAAACGAATTTTCAGTAGAATCTGTCGAAATAACAACCTTTTATTATTATTTCTTATCAACAACTGTGTTTAGTATCTATTTTTTCTTTAAATATAAACATCATTGCTGCTGTACGGAATAGTAGCATCGTATTGTACAATATATTGCGATTATGACGTTATCAATCTAACTTTTTTCTTGTTTCTAATAAATAACTCTTAATAATAAACAGATTGGTGTAATATATAAAGCCGTAGCAACCTATGATTACGGCAAAACAGATTTTCAGTAAAATCTGATGAAATAAGATCCTATTCAATGTATTATTTTCTTATTTTTTATCAACAACTATTGATAATCTTTGTTATTCTATTAATATCTATTTTTAAGAAACAAATTAAAAAAACCGTGATCATTTTTTTGCAAGGCTTATTATAAGAACAGACAGGTTTTTAAGTTTTATCAATAGTTTTGTTATTCTTAAACTTATCGATAGTATGTTAAACTCTTGTGAGGTTGCATGCAAGCTATCGATAGTTCAACGTCACTATTTCATATAAACTCAATGTTTCTACTTTAAGCAGATACAATAAATGGACGCGGTGGTTGCAGACAGTATAGGAGATAGGATACAGCTCAACACGAATGCTTGGTTTCAAACAAATAACTGCTGTGCCTTTCAAAGAAGTAGAACTTTATTTTATTTATTTATTTAAAAACTTTATTGCACAAAAAAGTACAACAGGTGGACTAAATGCTATGGGCATTCTCTACCAGTCAACCTTTGGGTCATGCGGAGGGTTAGTTTATGGGTGCGGTAATAGTGACAAAGTGCATAAGTAATCTAAAAAATTTAACATTTAATTTTAAACTTTATTATAATAATAATAGTTTATTTCTAAACCTTAAATATACAATACTACAGAGGTATCTGAAATAAATAATAACAAATATGTTTTTTGTGGTCTTAAAAAATGGTTGTTCCCCTGACCTTCAAAATAGGAAAACCTGTGCTTTGAAGAGTCCGTGGTTCGGCTCATATTGATATGGGTATTATAACATTAAGTACTGTCATAAGTATAGCAAAATTGTTGTGAAAAGATATTGGTATATAACGTAATAACTTTAATGCTGAATTTTATGCCGCTAAGGAAGCATCTTTAGGGGGGAAATTTACTAAAATCCTTTCTCATTGCCCCCATCCGTTATAAAATAATCCTATGTTCGAAATGTTAAGTTAGATCCTGCATTTATACAGGTAAATCAGTCACTCGATTAGCTTTCGCGTATTACTATATAGATTTAGAAACGTATGAAACAGCTTTGTATACAATGATTGAGACCTTGGTGAGGTACCTTTTGTTAGGCACTGTTTGCAAAATGCTATGCCGAAATTATTATGCAACAGCAACCTCTGACCCATATGTCGGGTCCTCCCATGAAATATGCCCTCAAATTCATAAAGTCCAACAATGCCCCCAGCCGAGCCGTGTCCGGCGCCGGACGTCCGGCCGCCCCCCACTTTTACATCTCGTTGCTGGTGATAAAGTTCGCGGAATTACGGCATTCTCGCGCGGGGCAAAGAAAACCCTTGCCATGATTTAGGAGGAAGATGACAGCAATTGTTGGCTCATTTGCAAACGTTGGCTCGTGTTTGACTAAAAAAAGAATTAGTTTTGTTTTTGTTTGTTACTGGCCAAGTTTATTCAAGAGAACAATTGATGAAAGGTTTTTAAGATTTTTTTTGCTTGCAAATAGTGCATAATACATTGCTGCTATAAAGTGGATCGTATTTCCGATAATTGTTATATGTATCTGATATGCTACACCACAACAAGTATTGGATAAGCGAACTTATGGCTTCATCGCTTACCATAAAGTGAGACAGAAACCAGTTGCTGGTAAATTTTCAAAAATCTAGGTACTCGTAGGTAGTTGCAAAGTAGAATAATAGAATTTAATTCACAATTCCCGTATTGTAATCAAACTGTAACTCATATCCAATGAAATATGCCCTCAAATCAATAAAGTCCAGCAATGGTCTGAGCAAATCCTTTGTACATTTTGATATACTTTAAACATTTTTTTGACGCGAAGAATAAAAATATATTTGTAATAGTAAAACTAAAAGTAACTGACGATTCTGAAAAAAAATTCTTTAAATTATGACTAAGTCTATCACTACTAGGGTATTTATCTCTGATAAAAATGGGCTCATATAATTTTACTGAACCTTTTTCAATGAATGTCGTTTCGCCGAATCATAGAAAGTTCTATGATTTGGCGAAAGAAAAGCCAAATAAAAATTGGATTGTGCTCCCAGTTTGTTGCAGTAGTAGTAGTTCACAGTAGAATTAAATTATAAGCCGTTGAGGTGAATTCAGATTAATTTCACAGCTTCGAGTATCCCGGACAATCCGACAATTTTAATATCACAATTGTATTGCTAAGGCAATAAAATATTACACATTCTACAAACGAGAGCTTAAATACCTCCTGCAAAGCGTTTTGCTGAAACGAAAATTCCACCTTTTCACAAAACTATAGCATTGTTGTTAAACTACGAAACACGTCAGATAGCATACTTTGAACTTTGTACCATTCTTATGTCGTGCGGATAAGGTTTAATATCGTCCGTCCGTCTTACTGTATGTACTTACAAAAGAGCCCCTAGGTGTATGTAAGCAGTAACTAATGTTGTTCAAAACTGTTCAAAACTGTCCGTTAAAAACTGTCCGTTAAAAACCTCCTCAACCACAAAACACAGTCCACGTTGTACACACATAATACAACATAACAAATAATAATTCTATTTAAACTATACACAAACTTTTCCATTTATTTATTTATTTATTACACTTTTATTTATTTATTTATTTATTACATGATACAAGGCAAACACGGCAAACACGGTAACAAAAATCCTCTTTTTTCTCCCTGTCAATCGACCTATTTATTTATTTATTTATACGGGCCAGTCTGAAAACCAGCGCTGAGCACTGAGCCCAGCATATGCTGAGACTGGTACCAATTGCCTGTATTTAACAAAAATATGTATCATAAAGTTTAATGAATTTTTTTTTCCTTTTGCGTTTATAAAATGTAAGTCATTGTTTTTTGTTTTTTAATGTATGTTTTAGTTATTTAGTTGGCAATAAAAGGTTTTTATTATTATTATTAATGGATGTAGGCGATATAAAAGTGATACGAGTACATTTAAGTAAGGAGTTTTTTTTAGTACAACTTACAATCTGTGGTTTAGGAAAGGTTTCGCGTGTACCAGACACCCGTCCCAGCTATGTTATCAAATAAATAAATATCTAGATGCACCGATGGCCTTAAAGTTTGAAATTACGTATAGGTATAAAAATATGTATATGTAGAAACACCCCTTATTTATTAAAAACACATAGCTTGCTTATTAATCACACATTTTAAATATAAATAAACACAGGACAACATACCATACATTGCTCAAATTCTGCGGTGAGTAGCTTGAGCACTTGTGTTACAACACCCTGTCCTGAAACAATTTAGAAAAGTTCGTTTCCCACATTGATCCAACGGGGGATCGAACCCGGTACCGCAGAGATGGCGCGACGCCAAAGTCCGGCCCGCTTGCCTCTACTGAGGTAGTTAAATACCTACAAACTTATTTTATCAAAATAGAGACCTTATTAAATTATGTTCATTCTGTTTGCCACGAATTTTCGCAACACTCGTAAATCTTTGACCTTCTACCCAAGGACTCGATTTCGATCGATAGAGAATCGATTAGAGCAGTTGTCACGTAGTATCGAGTTGGACGTGGTCGATGACAATTGTAGAGTGCAACGTCCTGCGAATGATCTGAAGATGGTTTTCGTGGACATGTCTTTACAAAAATATAACTTTCATTTTAGAAACTTCAAACTTTTAAAGAGCTTTTAAAGAACATCGATGTAAAATGTCAGAGCACAAAATATTGGAATCCTTATCTTCGAATAAATGTGTTTTTCCATACTTAGATCGACTTCAGAAATACCTCCCTAGCCAAAAGGCGAGAGGGCCGGACTTTGGCGTCGCGCCATCTCTGAGGTCTCGACTTTGGTTTCCGTTCGGGTAGTGTTTTCAGGGAATAAAACATGTAAAGAAAATGTATTTCTTTAATTCTTGATTTTAACCTCTTTTACAATATGTAAAGCCTTATAGTTTTTATGAGGACATTTCAACTTGACACGTTAAGGGAACTAAAGATTGTTGATGTCAAATGGAGATGTTACTCGTAAATTAAACTAAAATTAATTATTTACACTTATTATATAAAATGAATTGGCATATTGGAAAATAGACTTTGAATGTCGTTTATCTGATTTTCAGAACAACACAACATAGTTTGTTTTTATTTGCCAATGGATGATTGGATGAAATATCCTTCTTATAAACATACATGTGGCACTCGGGGACTGCCGCAGTAAAGCATAGCTTTTTTTACGAAACTAGCGTTCTGTCTAAAAGAGATCAAATCAGTTTTTATATTAGTTAGTAGCTAGACTACACGCTTACATCTAGACCAGTGATTCTGAACCTTATAGTCATGAGGGATCAGTTTTTTTATATTACACTTCAAGATTGACCTCATCCCACCTGATGTTAAGTGGTAATGAGGTCCTAGCTTCAGACCGACAAGTACAGCATAATAAAGCTTTTACTAGACTTGTCGCCCTTACCTTGAAGGCTTGACCCCTGCTATTAATGTAGCACCCCCAAGAGCCCTGGAAACCTTACTCCCACACAGGAACACCACAACACAGAAGTGATTGTGATTTGGCTGCAGTCTTCTGTAAGGTGGAGGTACTTCACCAGTGAGGCTGCTCCAGTTCGAGCGACAAATCAATGTGTCCTACCTCTCTTACAGTTGAAAAAATTATGTCTTGCCATTGGCTACCAATTAGGTTTATTATAGTTAATTGAAAGTAGGTACCTAAATGTGAATAAATGGAGGGTTAGGTTTATTATCGTTACGGAATTTCTTGATTCGATCGCCGCGCTTAAAGCCCGCGCTCAGAACTATGCAAAAGCTTAATAATTTAAATAATAGTCCGTGAATTATTTTGTTCTTCCCCCTCTAAATAGAATTTTGTTTGCTTAACTTGATTTTCTTCATGTATTCACTTGTTTTCTATATATATTGTTGTTATTAGATAGATGTATTTATTATTTTATTTTGTTTTATTATTATATTAATTTACCATGTACCTTTGTATGAATATTCTATTCTGGTGTTTAATTTGTTGCTATTTATTATAATTATTTTGTTGTAATCCATACTCACATTTTTACTGTTACCGCACCCATAAACGAACTATCTGCATGACCCAACGGTTGACTGGTAGAGAATTCTTCTAGCATTAAGTCCGCCTTTTGTACTTTTATTTTGTGCAATAAAGTTTTTAAATAAAAATAAATAAAATAAATTGTAAAAAAAATTGCACCACCTGCTTGCAATTACACGCTTTTGTTCAAACCCAATCCTTTACACCAATGTAGCAGCTTTTCGTTTTTTTTATTACAAGCTTTTATTTAGTTTTACCTATCCCGATGTTTGTTTGTTTATACGAGTAGTACTTTACGCCGTACTAGCGAACTTTAAATATTAGAAACATAATTTTTTATCTCCTGAGGTGTGTTGCAGGTTAGGTAGGTTGACGTGGTTAAGTGAAAGACGAAATGTTGGACATGGTGTATTGAACAAGTTGAAGTATAAAATTAAAGATAGAGTGCTTATACCTAATTACAGACTATTTATGTAAACATTATTGCTTACTCAACACCGTTCGCCAATGTAGCAGCGCGTAACGTTAAGTCGCGGTACAACTACAAATATAGTCATATGCTACATCCCCTTGCGGTGCGGGAATCGAACCCTCGACATTCACGTATCGCGCGTGCTGCTCTTCCACCGCAAGTTATCGTATGTATGAATTTTTTTGTTTTTCAACCGTTAGAAAATAATTTATAGCAGTTATTTTTGTTAGTTTTGTGCGTGGCAGTACCATAATACACTTATCTACAAAGAGAACAGACCATTTTTCCCACGTCTACAAATACAGTACTCAATTCATTCCGAACTCCACGGGTGGCAATAAAAAATTGTTTTGAGAAATTCCCAATGTTCCCTGCGCGTAGTGTCATAAGACCCCGTGCGTGATGCCGCGCGTCGTCACGCGTAGCGTGCCACATGGTCTCTTACCCCCTCTCGCCCCATATGGGGTAAGTTGTACTGGGATGCCACACGGGATGTTTCAAAATAGAAATATAGGTATAGAAATAAAAATTCCAAAATTGATTTAGATTTTTTATAATGCATTACGCCGCACTGGCGAACTTTATATATTTTTAAAGAAACAGATAATTTTTGTCTCCCCCTTCCGGTGCGGGAAAGTTCAGTTGGAAGAGCAGCACGCGCGATACGTGAAGGTCGTGGGTTCGTTTCCCGCACTGCAAGGAGAGATAAAAATTTTCTGTTTCTTTAAAATTTTGAAAATTCAAAAATCTTGGCAGTTTGATGTTGGCGCTTAGATTTACGTCATAAAAGCAAGCATCACAGTCAAAACTTCTGTACAGTACAGTCAACGTGACGACTGTACTTTTCACTTAATGTCGCCATTTTGTGATAATGGCTAAAAAAATTTGAAAATAACTAACATTGAATCCAATTTTACTATCATATGTTGTTTTATAGATTTGTATACATAAAAACAATATGATTTCATATTGTTTTAAGCACTTGATTTATCACATAGAATAAAATAATGTTGGGTCTATATTTGAGTTTGTTGACTCCAAATAGCAATACTTATACCTATCATGAATCCTACTACTATTATAAAGGCGAAAGTTTGTAAGTATGGATGTATGGATGTTTGTTACTCTTTCACGCAAAAACTACAGAACGGATTTGAATACAATTTGGTAGGGTGACAGATGACATACTAGATTAACATATAGGATACTTTTTATCCCGAAATAACGTGGGCGAAGTCGCGGGCAACAGCTAGTTACTTACATAAAAGAGGTAAGGTGGATCTTTTTTTCCCCAAAGGGGTGACTTGACTAATACCTGGTTCCAATATTTGAAAAATATCTGTTCTTGTGACGGAAAGTAATATATACGAGACGTAAGCTAAATACCGGTGACAGATGACTAAAAACAGCTGATGTGGAAAGCAAATTTAAAATTAGATACAACGACTCGTAGAAAAACTGATAGTCATTTTTGACACATAACAAATCGTAAAATATTGGAGCCGCACATAAGACGCTTCTTATCTTAAACATAATAGCTTTAAACAAATAAGACCAGTAGGTGGAATCTCAGTGTGACCAATTCTAATTTTCTCACCCTGCGTCCATGCAACATCTGACACGTTGCCATAAGTTTTCGAGAATTACCCCATTTATTGTTATGGGGTGGCTCGTTGAATTCTTGCGTAAGCTCTTTTTCTCTTTTTCCATTACTAATCTCTACTTTGACTTAATCTTAAGCTAACATTTAGGTGCGCACTACAATGACAAGGAAAAATCTAGTTTAATTCAGTGCCAAATTCCACCCAGATCTGACCTATCCCAATTCAGTTACAAATGTCTGTCATTATTTAAATTTAACCTACTAACTGTTGCGTGAAACTTTATTTTTGCTATTTTCGGAAAAGTGTATCGTATTTGTAAATTGATATCTAGATAAAACATCCAATTTAATTTTATCAAAATCTATTTAATACTTTTGTATGAAGTAGTAACAAATATTTTGCACCTATGGGTTGTTAAAAATTTTAGCGGCTTCATGTATTATTTGCAAAGCCCTAAACCGATGAAAATATAAATACGTAAAGCATTGATCTGAATACCGACGATAATAAAACGAAAAAAGTCAAAGCCTTTATCCGTCGTTGCACAATGAATATATGGGTATGATACCCATCGTATATGCATACCAAATTTGCCCTTACATTGCACTCAGAACCAAGACAATTTAGAAAAAATCGGTTCTCAAATATCCTCACCAAAAATCGAGCACGGGATATGTTCCGCTCATCAACACTAACCAGAATCATTTATTTTCTCGTTAATACAATCATTTTTATCCAGAACAAAACAACATTTAACTCCAACAACACATGTCTTAAACAAAGCCGGATGAATCGCTCAAAACTCAGACAAAACGATTCTGAAACGATTCGTTGAAACGTTTGCGCTCAATCAAGATCCTGGTATCCCGTTCAGACTTCTCGGTACTCATTTGTACTTCGGAAACAATGCAACAAAGGTGTTATTCGATAATTCCACGTAGAAGACGTCCCGAGTGAATGAGAACGTTTACATGCAACGCCGCGTTTCAATACATCCACAATAAAAGGGTTGGCAAGGACTGAACTGAATGCGAAAATGTAAGCAAGTGTGCGCACAGTAAAATGAAGACAATATGGCGACTGCTTCTATTTGTACGATTTTATGGAAATAAGACTGGTTTAGCTTAGGGGGGTAAACCTTTCGGTCATCGAAAGACCGGTGAAGATGAAAAGGCAATCTACGGCCATCACCAGTTAGTCAGATAGGCAAAAAAACTTCTTCAGCGAAGTTCAGTGTATCAAATGCTTGTGAAAATCTATTTTTTTAATTGCACTTCAAGATTGGCCTCATCCCACCTGATTATGTGGTAATAAGATCCTAGCTTAAGGGCTACGAGTGCAGCATAATCAAGCTATTACTGAACTGGTCGCCTTTACCTTGAAAGCTTGACCCGTGCTACTAATGTATCAGAATGCAGAATTTTAAAACCAACAATTATTTTTGAGGTAAAAGTTTTTATACATATAAATGGTTTGTTACTCTTTAACGCAAAAGTTACAACATAGATTTAAATGAGATTTGGTAGGAAGATCGCGATACCAAAATAAAAGCGTTTTAATAACGAATTTAAATTAATTGCAATCATTTTTTAAAAGTGAAAAACAATAATATCTTTCTATGTCACGTTACAAAAAATAGAATTTGGCCTGTTGTTTTTGAGACTTAATAGTTTTTAATTTTTGATGCTAACGGATAGGATATTTCGGTATCAAATCCGTTGTCATCGCGATGTGGGTTCCTCTCTTGCTTACCATCAGGCTGGGAGGAGCCAATATATATACTGCGCTCATATAAAAAATAAGACTTTCAATGCAAAAGAAGGTATTTAGTCGTTTTATTGTCACGTTACACTGTTATTTGTTATATTGTGGCTTATGTGGGAGTTCAAACATTGATGAGGCTTTGCTTTAAACAGATACTTATCTTTTGCTTTAGGGGTGAGGGGGTGTTTCGATCCATACAATAGGGAGGGAAAATGCTAATTACAGGGATGTTTGCATTGAATTTGTATGTTGTTAGTACGCCATTGTACTGACTAGTATCGGTTTTGTTTTCAAATTTGTCAATAAAACTGTGAGCGGTTTCATCACTTACAAACAACTATAGATTCCATACTAATTGATGTAATTAACTGTGTAACTTACTAATAATATCACAAATACGAATTACATGTAGTTAAGTAAGTAAGTTAAATGGGTAAAAGGTAAATAATTCACTTTGCATATTAAACGAAGAGGTAGCTTCGTTTGCTTTATATCGAGACTATTCATAAGTATTACTAATTACTAATGTAATCTATGTGAATAAAAAAGATTGACTTTGACTTTGACTTTGACTTTGAAACGCTAGAAAAAAATTAAGACTTTAAAATAATTAATATTGGTTCCCAATTAGCATAGAATAGAAAATATTTTTATTCATGTAAGCTTTACAAAGGCACTTATGAATCATCATAAATAATCGTTTTTATTTTATCAGTGTTCGGAATGTTGATGATGTCAACAAGAACTGACAAGACCCGACAAGAAACTCGACACTTACTCTTATCAAAATAACAATAATTGCAACAATAAACTACATAACAATATAATTAAAAGTAGTCCTTGTATTTGTAAGTCAAAAGCTTAACTTTGCACATCAAATAAATAAAGGTTTAATCGTCAGTCGCAACTCAAAACAATTTTCATTACAATTACGTTACCTTAATTTAAATTACATTCGGATTTAAAGGAAAGTAATAAGTCTCGAGATTAAATTCCAAGCTTAATTTTATGTAATCAATAAAACGTTCACATGCACAGAGTTGGCCCAAAATGCGAACTTGATGATTACTTTCAAATTGTCTCTGAATGAGATTTTAAGCAAATGAGGTTTCATTGTCTTGCGTGCTTGTATATGCCAGTTCAACACATACAATAATGTATGTTTCTGATAAGAACATTCTTACAGGCCAAGCATGCGTCACGCGAGTAAATTTTATCGCGCTTTTAATAAACGTCAAACGATTGAAGTCAGTGCGTCAGCTGCTGATTGGCTGAAAATACGAGTGCGGTGTGATATTAGCCAATCAACAGTATCGAAACATTTGTCGTCTCATGCAAGAAAATTGACGTATTGCGCATGTAATGAAATGTAGTTCACATGAAAAAATATTAGATGACATACTTTAGCTTGATTCCAAAGTATATAGGTTTGTGACCTCCATAACCGAGAAGTGAAAGGGCCGGGCTTTGGTGTCGCGCCATATTGAGGTCCCAGAGTCGATACCCGGTTTGGTCACTATATAAAAACTAACTTTCCTTAATTGTCTTATCATAGAATCAAAGCAATGCGTGTGATGGTATCCAACTTATTTAATACGTTACTCCATTAAAAATAGTTAAATCAAATAAATTATATATGTTACAGTATATCTTAAAAGTAGTATGCTACTTTTAAGATATACTGTTTTATGAACATGTAGACAGCTTTACTAATACAATCCGGAAAAGAATTGCCTCCTTGATGCGGCGAGTGTGGCAGTGGCAGCATCCTGAAAACCATTATGGTAAGGGAGGAGAGTAGCATATTAAGGCACTAGGTCAAACCTCATCTATCTCCAGCTGCCTTGAGGGCTAAAGTATAGAGTTGCTGTTGTTTAATGTATCTACCAATAACACTAACATAGATAATTAGATAATTTGTTACAAACACTTAATGGATCATGGCCTGATCACAATTCAAAAGATAAATATTTCTCCCGGTATTCGAAAATACCATTAACAAATACAAAACTTTATAAAAGCCCAATGAACACCAACAGTTGAATGTGAGTTAACAAAGCGATCACATTTGCAACGAAACCGCTGAAAACTAATTTCACATAAATTATTTGCTAGCTCAAACGCGGAATAATATTTCAAAACATTCAGCGCGCCACATTCCAAAGATATTTAGTTCGAGCCCCTGATGTAAAACCGCTTTATAAACGCAAACGTCACGAATCAAACAAAGCCTACCGTGGCCAAAATAATGTTCCCAATTCATTTGGAACCGGATTCCGTCACCACATCAAAGGCGGCAGTTTTGATTTGAAACTAGTTTCAACTGGTTTGAGCCCGTTTGAGCCGGTTTGGAGCGGTTACGATTCCGGTTTCAACTCGTAAAGTTTTCAACCTCTGCCGCGTGTTTTTATTTCCCCAAATGTTGTTTGGAAACTTTACACGTGTTCGGAATATGTTTGTGTACCTGTGGATATTGGGGCATTAGTGTGATTTAGAAATAAAATTGGGAATGAGAAACAAGTATAGGGAAACTTTTCATATTTTGTTTTTATTTATGTATCATATGAGGCATTTTTCAATGATTTATCAAAAACTTGCTGTTCATCGCGACTTCATTATTTTGGCCTAAAAAAATATTATATTAAGATATTTTAGTATTTCATGTATGTTTCTTTCAAATTTAATCCAAGTTCATCTAAAAGTCAATGCATGAAAAAGTAAAATCTAGATACACATCTATTCAAACATATTTTTTGTCAATATTAGTGGTATTTTTTTTAGTTTTATTACTACGTTTGTAAACAAAATCCTAATTTTAAAAGTTAATAAAAGTTTTCAATTATTCATAATTAAATTTATATTAACTTCGCTCTTCAGAGAGGCTTTTCAATTCAATAACCTCATCATAATTAGATGTCACCTACAACAAGTTTAATCTTGGGCTCACAACTTTTGAAGCTTTAAATATTTTAAGTTACTGGGGTGAACTTTTTTTAACCTTTGGTGTCATAAGCACAGGACGAACCAATACTTTCAACGTGTTTGTGAAAAAAATACATATTCAAAATAAATATCAGATAACATTAAAACAACTTACTATAATCGAATAATAAATATAAACAAGTAGTTAAGATTCTTGTTAAAAGGAAACCATACCTTACGGTGGTAATATAATACATACTTAAACATCGAATTATCATCAAAATTTGTTATCTATAAACCCACAACTCTTGGTTAAAGGACCCAAGCGTGAGCCAATTGCATAAGATACTAAACATGCTTATTGGATATATATTTAAGGAAGGACGTTCCCGAATTATTAAAATAAACGTCAAATTTCATCGGCATTGTTCGAATGAAATAAAAACTCAAAAACATAACGGCAAATACAATCAGATAACAAAACGAGCTACGGATAAAAATATTCGTATAAACATAAGCTCAAAAGTCTAGACCGATATGCGTAAATCGAATGACAGTCACCATTGCATTTGACAAATGTAAATTTTATTCGAATGTTAACAACGCAATTTCTATTCCGTTGCAATCGATGCTGAATCGATTAAATCAGGTATCACGTAGTCGGGACGTGCGAGTGAAATGTAACGTTTGCAACTTGGGCCAATGACATGAGGATGGGGTTGTGTCTGCTGCAGGTGATGTTTTGGAAAGGTGACGGTATTGAAATGTTTCAAGATATTCGTAGTTGTATCTTCAAACAAAAGGTACTAGGTAGTGTGGAGAAAAAAAATTGTCAAATCTACTTAGGTTGCGCTTGAATATTTATGAAACAACCATGTGATAGTAAAATTATCAATATAAATTGTAAAAAGATCAGAAATATAGAATAGATAAATAAATCATAAACCTTTATTTTATTATGAACACAAATTTTTGTTAATTTACTGAAAGTACTTCATCACAAAGCATGAAAAACTTTGAAAGCTGAGTAAAGTTCTTGTGCCATTGTAATTGGGTCTGGGTGTTGTGGTACCGTCGTTGTTTCTGAGTTCTGTAACACAAGTGCTTTAGCTACTTACCACAGAATCAGAGCAATGTATGTGATGTTGTCCAATTTTCAAATCAAAAAGATAAATTTTGATTTTTTAAAGAATACAAAGAGCAAAACAAAAAATTTTGTGGTGATGTAACCCCTTAAATGCTTGTCATTGAAAAGGAAAAATAAATCAACAACCCAAAATCATTACCAATTGAAATAGACCTGGCAAAATATCTCGAAGACAAACCAGATTCCTCACATTAGAGGCTTTGGGATCAAGCTATTTATAATTCAGTTGGAAATCCGTCGGAACCGAACGCAATAACACAAGTTTATCGCTGAGTCACGGCGCGACGGTATTTGCATCTCAATGCGTGAATCTTGCTCCTGACGCGTAATTCTGTTTGATTGGATTGTTGGTTATTCGTGAATACGTGCTTCTCGAAGAGGCTTAGCTATAACTGTGGTTATTTATTGACTGAAGTCGTAAAATGAAGATGAATACTAAAATATAGATAAAGGAAAAATCTAAAATACTGCTAGTATTTGGAAATTTTTGGCCTTGACAAAGCCTTTGATACCGTATCCATAAGTGTATTAGGAAATTTAATGTATCAAAATCTAGAGCCTGTTTCTTAAATTGATGAGAATAGATTAAATTATTTTATTCTACTAGAAAAATCAATTGTTTCTGTAAGAGTCTATAAAAAATTGGGGGTTCTTCAAGGAGGCATTTTCACTCCTATCCTATTAATAATTGTCAAGAACGTTATTTAAAACTAATAGAGAATTGGAAAGTATGGTAGTAATTCTATAGTTAGTTGTAAATAAAGCTATATCACATGTTTATTAGCGAGGCTAAGGTATTTGCATTTCAATGTTTGAATCATACCCGTAACGCATGAATCTGGTTGATTGGATTATTGGTTATTTGTAAATATGTGCTTCTCTGATGACTGGCATTCAGAAGACCTTGTAACTATTTATCTTCGTACATCTGTAAAGCGAAAGTAAAATGATAAAACTTTGCAATTTTACAACAGGTTTTAAATAATGTGATTAATACATAAATTTGAAGTAAATAGAACAAAACCGCTTTTTGCTTGTTTGAATCAATAACATTAAATATATTCTTGTGTTTTAATTAAACGTTTTTAGTTGAGTATTTATTACAGTAACATTGCAATACGAAATCAAATCAAAACTAAGGCAATGAACACGGGAAGTTTTATTTTTACGCCATTTCAATTGGTTTCAAAAAAACCAATTGACCGTTGGATCATTAATTGATAAGATCAGAAGCTAAACCCATTTTCAATGTCAAATTGTTTTAAAACGATAATTTTATCTAACCACTTGTATTAAAATTTATAGTTGAAGAAGCGATGGTATTCCTCCGCCTTCAACAGTTTATATTCAAATCTACCGAAGGCAATATTAATTCGCATGCCACCGCTGAAACTAATCGTAATAACATTACGTCATTACTTATAGGTATAATTCATTGCTGACGTCACGTGACGACGTTTGCATCTCAATGCTGACGTGGATTCCGACTCGGTGACACGTTCGCTCGCATTCGAGGGTTAATCGATTTTGTTCAGGTTGACTCGAGTAGACTCGATTTAATTGCGTAATTTCGGTGACGTGAATTTTAAGTATTTGAGGTCTTTTAGTACGTTTGAAAATGAAAATGAATGCATTATTTAAAAACATTTATGATTGATTAAAAGTGGTTGACATGCTTGTTATGTGTGTAGATTTGATAAGTCTAAGTTTTAGTTGATTTTAAATATGTAAAACTTCATAGTTTAACTATTTGTAAATTTACCTTTTATCTATTGGAACCAACCAAAACTTATTAATGTCAAACAGATAATGTCATTAAATATTAAGTTCGTGAACACTTCTTCTCTCTCGCTAATACATAAATCGTAGACATGAATTTGTCAATTGCTGAATCCATTTATATATAGTTATTATTTATTTTATATTTTAAGTGGTATTCTTTACTTATGTATATATAAGTATATATGTATGCTCATTATGTAAATTTAAGTATAGCTTCATATTTTATATATATATATATATATTATATTTATTCATGTATGTCTATATGTATATTTAATTGTTTCCGAAATGAATTTTGTAACGCTTGATAGTTACTATTCTCGTGTATTATGTTTTTATTTTATTTTTTAGATTACTTATGCACTTTGTCACTATTACCGCACCCATAAACTAACTCTCCGCATGACCCAAAGGTTGACTGGTAGAGAATGCCCACAGCATTAAGTCCACCTGTTGTACTTTTTTTTTGTGCAATAAAGTTTTTAAATAAAATAAAAATAATAAAGGCGTATTTTTTGTTTTTGTGTAAGCCTTTTAAATACCTTTAACTTCTCATAATATCATAATTATTTGCAAAATCAACACCGTTACTGAAAAAGCGTATA
Source organism: Glyphodes pyloalis (assembly GCA_037074685.1). NCBI lineage: Eukaryota > Metazoa > Arthropoda > Insecta > Lepidoptera > Crambidae > Glyphodes > Glyphodes pyloalis. The sequence goes on along the minus strand of JAYKKO010000002.1, from coordinate 20,251,965 downwards.
TACTACAAGTATGTAGTAATAAGTTAAATACCTATCTGATTAGGTGTCCAAAAACATTTCTTAGTCTTGCATATTGCACAATAAAATTTTGCCATGACGGTAATACGGGTTCGTAATGAATTCCGTCACGGCAAAAGTCAAAGTCAATTCATTTATTCATGTAGGTTACAAGTACCTAACACTTATGCATCGTCAGAATGAACACAAACCAAAATTGAAGCTACAGCCGGTTCGGAACCAAATCCTTCTCGGTAAGAAGAATCCGGCAAGAAAAAGTATTCATGTCGTTATGTACTCACCATGTTTGTCTTTGAGTTTTTCCTTGTTCTCGTTTAAAAATATTAGTGAGAAAACACTTTACATACATTTAAAATTACATACTCAAGTTTTATACAGGACTCGAAACTTCATAGCTCACCTGCTCGAAATAAATTCGTCTAAATACGTCCTGGCTCAGAGCGAGCCCGTCAAGCGTGCGAGGCAAGCATGCGTGTCTTAAACTCACCCCCCCCCCCCCCTCTGTCTCCCCCTCCTCCCACGGCGTCCTGACACTTGACATCGTACGACGTCTGTAAATTACTGAGTTTGGATCTGCACATAACGTGCTTTGGATGTTTTATATCAACCTTAATATGATGGAGGTAAAGGTGAAACGCTGTTAGATATGTTGGTGTTTATGCAAAAGAGTGTTTCGTTCAATATATTTCTTTCATTGGAGATGAATCGTTTTTATTTAAAGTATATGTAGTGACCTTTTTCACCGCTGAAAAAATATATTATTCGTATTGGCATTGGAAACTCTGATGTGAACGAATGTACTAACAAATAAATTACAACATATTCTATAATTTACTATAACGATTTGATATTCGACAGATTACATTTCATTTAAGCGATTTATATTATTTGGGCTTTAAATTGAATCTGTTCGAGTAACTATTTTATTGATGAAGAACTACAAATTCGTATTTTTATTGAGTACCATAACAACAATCACTTCTTTGTTGTTGTGTTCCTGTATGTGAGTAAGGTTTCCAGAACTCCTGGGGGCGCTACATTAGTAGCTGGCAGAGGTCAAGCCTTCAAGGCAAGGGCGACAAGTCCAGTAACAGATTCACTATGCTGTTCTTGTCGCCCTTAAGCTAGGACCTCATTACTACTTAATATCAGGTGGGATGAGCTCAATTTTGAAGTGTTATATAAAAAAAGTTAAAATATATTAGCTTGTCTAGTTTTACGCTGTTTTAGAAAGGTATGCACAAAAATCTCAAAAATTACAAAAAAAATATATATTATAGCAAAAACACTTGAACAGATACGATATACAACATGTTTCTTTTGATATCCCATAACTTTAGGATATAAATGAGTCCATGGTAAGTAACTAGGGATTTAGGAACCACATATTCTAAGACGTTTTGAGCTCTTTTTACTTAAAGGATACGCCCTAAAGTTAAGGGCAGTCAAAAAAAACACGTTGTTTATTTGATGACACAAAACATTAACAAAAATTGGTTCTCAAAAAAAAAGCAATAACCCATACCTAAAATAACGATCACGCCACAATTTCAAATTCTCTCGTTTGATTCTGAACCTTTTCTACATAATACTGAACGTGTAAATTATATACAGTTCGATGACTAATTCAATTTATCGAGTCGGGTATCAGCTTATGAATAAAACATCATATTCGTAGTCAACTGCCAGTTCGGATGAATCATTATACAGCCGTGATATATTATTATCCTCGTTACGGATATCTTGAATGTTGGAAATCAGTTTCAGATTATTATGATGTAAAAACATTTTCTGTTTATTCGAGGGTAATGCGTGATGAAGGGTCTAAGATATGTTTGCTACCTACGAGTATATTTTGTACTAACGGCCCGTAGAGGCGTCCCACGCGTCCTGTTCCCGTTTTTTTCCATATTTTCTGTCGATTCTTTGTTCCTATTGGTCGTATTATCCCTACTGATATTATAAATGCGAAAGTAACTCTGTCTGTCTGTCTATCTGTCTTTCTGTCTGTCCGTCTGTTACGCTTTCCTGCTTAAACCTTTCAACCGATTTTTATGAAATTTGGTATACCTATACCAAATTGAAACGTTGAATCTCAAGAACGGACATAGGCTATTTTTGGATTAAAAAATATACTACTTTTTGTTTCGAATGTTAGGGAAGGAAGGGGTAAAACCGACCATGAAAGGATGTAGTCCACGCGAACGAAGTCGCGGGCACAGCTAGTGATGTTATATATCTTATAGCCTTCTTCGATAAATGCACTATCAGACACAAAACGATTTTTTCAATTCAAAACAGTCGTTCCTGAGATTAGCACGTTCTAACAAACAAACTCTACAGCTTTATAATATTAGAATAGATTTAGATGATTTAGCTACTTTTTCCATCTATTTCATTAAAATATATATTTAGGTATTTAACACGTTTTTTAAAGGTTTCTCTTTGTTGATGTTTGAAAGTGATTGCTTTCTTGCAATATTAACATCGGCTCGTGGGTATCAATATTTTTTTTTGTACTCCGAATTGAAAAAAACGGATCACTACGTTGTCCGTTTATTTTTCAAGACATTTTTTCTAAAAATTTGGAAGTATCACGCAAATATATACCAAATACCTGAGTTTACATGAGTAGGTATAAAATCCCTTGGAGCTGTGAAAACACAAACTTCAAAACGCATGTACTCTTAAATTTTGGTACGGTCAACAGCAAGTCAAGGTAAGCACTAGATGTTAAATATTAAATCTTATGTGAAAGACATTAGGGCGGAGCAAAATCCAAAGTCTGTAGTCTGATGTGCTTCTGTACGAAATAACGTCCTATATCATAAACAAAGGATCGAATTACCGCATTTTGATCCGTTAACTTATTTTAAATGTTAAGTACAAGAAGGTTTTCGGCTCTTTTCAAATACCCAACCGTTTGCAAGTGAACAAGGTACAAAGGGCAGTATCTGCCTCTTCTCTTTGACATGCACAAATGCACAGGACGTGCACGAATGCATACGAGCCTCTTTGTAACCCGCCTCTGTATCGGAGGCTTAACAACGCGGTATATGTTTGGTTAGGAATAAACTAACCAACAACGTTTACAGTTTATAGTTTATGTTTTGCCTTTGCCTACTTGTTTGTATTAGGGAAGAAATAAGTTTCCAAATTTGAATCTTAATCTGACATTTAGTGCATAGGTGTGCTGTCGCGAAATAAAGAAAAACACCACATGTAAGGACTAGGACTAGTCTTTTTTTTTTTTTGTTTGAGGGAGGGAAAATGCCTTTGCGCACCGTGTCGCTGCCGTGGGGACGACAGCGACGTGTGTGGGACTCCCCCGCCCAGAGGGGGCGGGGACTACCCGAACTAAAAAACCTCCCCACCTTCTCATCGCCTATTGACGGCACCATGGGATATCGGTCGACCCATGACTGCCACAGCACCGTCGGACTAGGACCTAGTCCTAACCTAACCTAACCTAACCTTCACTAGGTTAAAAAATAATGATTTTAAATATTAGAAACAGAAAATTTTTATCTCCCCTTGCGGTGCGGGATTGAACCCACGACCTTCACGTATTGCGCGTGCTGCTCTTACTAACTGAGCTAACCGCAAGTTATCGTAGGCGATAAAATTTTTCTGCTGTATCAACCGTTAGCCTCCGGTCCCCGCACCGCAAGGGGAGATAAAAATTTTCTGTTTCTAATATTTAAAGTTCGCTAGTACGGCGCTTAGTACTATAAAAATAATAAAATAATGATTTTTTTAGAATGCTCTTCGTGATTGACCTCATCCCACCTGATGTTAAATGTAATGAGGAACGAGCTTAAGGGCGACAAGTACAGCATAATACTGGACTTGTCGCCCTCAGCTTGAAGGCTTGACCCCTTCTAGATACTAATGTTGTACCCCAGGGAAGTCTGGAAACCTTACTCACACGCAGGAACACAACAACACCGAAGTTATTTGGCTGCAGTTTTATTCTATACTAGACGTGCCCGCGACTTCGTTCGCGTGGACTACATCCTTTCATGGTCGGTTTTACCCCTATCTCCCCTAATATTCGAAACAAAAAGTAGTCTATATTTTAATAGATCTATATTTGTGCCAACTTTCATATCTCTAAGTTAAAAAATAAACATTTTCCCATATAACCTTTCAAAGGTGGCATTACTCCCCCCCCCCCCCCCCCCTTACTTTCTAACAAAAATTAGCCTATGTCCGTTCTTGACTTTTAACGTATACCTATGCCAAATGTCATCAAAATCGGTTGAGAGGTTTAAGCGGGAAAGCATAACAGACAGACAGAGTTACTTTCGCATTTAATATTAGTAGGGATTCAGTTACATTTTCAAGAACAATAACATTTTCATTGCATGTTTGTAAATCAAATAAACAATATTTAGTGATGATTCAGCGGAAAAGCATGTTTTTGATTATTAAAGTCAAAATATGAGTGGTATAACTACAGTCTAATCAATAAAACTTATGAAGAATTTTCACATTTGCAAATGTATATCTGGATATAGGTACAAAACTTTATTAAAATATACCAAGATCTTCTTCTAAACGAGCAAAAAAACCAGCCAAGACCGGTTGATTAAAACAACAGAATCCAAAAATTGTCACTAAACTTTTTCGCGCAAAAAATGTGCCGCCATTATAAAACGCGTTCAAATCCATAGCCAAGAAACAGAAAACACAAATTAATTACGAGAGGTCCCGAATAACGCCCGCCATAATTTAAACTTTTACACCGCAATCTAAAACTCAAACCCTGTGCCTCAATGGACTCGAATATATTTAGGGTTCCGCATTTTTTTAACTTTATTTCGTATTTTAAAAGTCAATTCTAAGCGCTCGCCAGTACTAAGCATATGCCACACACTGGCATAATGCACTGTAATGATTGTTGATTTGCTTCTTACTACTAATTCATATTAGAATTAACTTTCAAAATAAGAGAAAAAGTATTAAAAATATTAAATTAATAAATTTAATCATTTAAAACCTCGAAAGTAAGATATTAGTGCGTACATTAGTACATTTTTTAAGTCTTAAGAATTTTTTCGTTTTATAATGTTTTTTTTCTAAGCGGGTCCAGTTTTTGACCGCCGACGCAAATAACGTATTTTGACACGACATAAATTAAATAAAAGGGCTCGAATAGTATTATACGTTATGATGACAAAATTCAAATCCAAGATGCGCACAGATCTGACTATCTGGAGTTTTTGAAAATTGTATTATTCCTTCAAATCTAAATAAAAAATAATAATTGCGCTAAACTTAAATAACTTGAAACAGAGCAGGGTATAGATGATAAATACCTAGATTTAAATTAACTGTTAACAGTTAATTATATTATCATCAGTTATCAGTTATCATTTTATGTTAGTTAACGTGTCATGATATATGTAGGTACCTATTGCGAACTACTTACTGCCCGACGTTTCGGTTAAGTTGTAACGTCAGGCCGTAAGTTTTTCGCATTAACTAATAAATATGATATTTAATTTCTAAAAATCTTTGTTAGCGTAAAAAAACGAGGAACGGAACCACTATCGTCGTCGCAAATCTCACACTTGAACTGTACAATTCAAAAGTTGGAAAGAAAACATCCTCATTTTTAACGGTTTCGCGGGAACAACGGAGCGGGCGTAAGTGATTTAAATATTTGATTCAGGTAATCTCAGCTCAGAGGAACCAAAGTGGGAAACTAGTTGAAAAGTTGTAATTCTTTTTAAACGCAATAAGGAAACATAATAAGAAGTTTAAAGTATTCCTTTCAGAGTTAAAAGTCAAATATTTCTTTATTCAAGTATATAACATTAAACACTTTTGAATAGTCATGGAATACAATGCCAAGTGACTACTGCCATTCGGAACACCCCCGTAATAAACTTAGTAGATAAGTTACATTTCCAGTATATCTAACCTATTGCTATGTGTACTAGTGTAGCCCACTTTGGACAAAGTCACATAGTTTTGTTTTGATGAGTGATGAAACAATTAAGTACTCAAGTTTAGAGAGGTACGCTTGAGCAGTACCCAAAAGGAGCACCTGTACACAATTATGACGTATGCAGGCCATCGCTTCACTCAACCATTTCTAAAGGAATGTAAAAGTGACCCGCCAAATTACCTCTAACAGGGTTGATTTATGTTAAAAAATAAGTGTTGATAGTAATTTTTATTATAATACTGCGATCAGGAGGCCCCTTTGGGGTCTGGTATTTTTATTATTAGCATACTCCAGCTTACCTTAAAACTACTACCTATAGTCACTACACTAATAAAAAATTTGGTAACTCCTATCTTTGCCGGACCATAAAGAAGTTGAACGTTGCCGGCTTATGTGTTTCTTCCTTCGTTTGACATAGATTCCTTCAAAAGGAGCGTAAGGAGACATCTTGCAGGCCAGTATGGCGATGCTAACGGATAGGATATATCGGTATCAAATCCGTTGTCATCGCGATGTGGGTTATTCTCTTGCTTACCATCAGGCTAGAAGGAGCCGCTAATATACTGCGCTACTATAAAAAAACAAATCTGTATGATTAAGTTGAAGCAACGTATAGAATTTTGTTATACTAGCGGCCTGCTGCAGCTTCACACCTGTTCTGTCCCCGTTTTTTCAACATTTTCTACTAATTCGTCGCTCCATTGGTTGCAGCATAATATTATATAGCCTTAGCCTTAGCCTAGGCCTTCCTCAATTAATGGACTATCCACTACAAAAAATCCAAATCGTTCCTGAGAATAGCGCATTCAATGAAACTCTTCAGCTTGATAATATAAATAAGATTCTGAAACTCTCATATAAATTGACATATACTGAGTACCTTGCTGGTATCTTCTCGCTAAAAATTGGTTCTGTATACTATGTGGGAAAAAATATCTTTAGCTTAATGTAAATTTGAAAATGTACCGTTATTAGGCATACAACTATCGTAATTATTACGTGTACCACTATTATAAGTGCGTGTTACTTGTTAATTCCATGAATTAAAGAAACCTGATCAAAAGTCAATACAAAAGCTTACGTTTACCAAATGTATACAAAATTGTTAAGATAATGATTTCCCAAAAGAAGGAAAGGGAAAGAAAACTCCACAAATTCCTTACATGTACATAGCTTAATTAACTAAGCGGATGAGAGCCAAAAATATATACGACACAAGAAAGCTTTACTTGAAAACGTTTTGGAACCGCAGCCAGAATCAGTTGGTCCCCTCCGGGACACACCTGTGTAGGATATTGAGATAAAACGCCCACACGGGACGGGGAGACGTGGCTCAAGTTAAGCTGGCTAGCTTCGTCAGTATATTCAGAAACTTACAATGGGTTTTGTTGGAGGCAGCTCGAGTTTTGATGAATTGCTTAATTACCGGTGCACGGGGTAAGCAAATGTTACAAATTACATACTGTCACGTAGGTTTTGCGGGTACGCGGGATGTTGTATGAACTGACTTTAACGTCGACTTTGCAAGTTTAGATGCGTTAATGCTGTTTTAAGATACGGTTAAGATGTTCGCGCGTGAGGCTATGACTTGGAAACGATATCGGAGTTAGACTTATGTTTTAGGAGCTGTGCCTGTATAAGTTCCCTAAAACCCTTCGAACAAAGTTTAAATCAATCGTTAAATTATACAAAAAAAAAGATTTTTTGGAGATACTCAATTATTCAATTCAATTCAATTCAATTCGTTTATTGCATGTCACATTACAGATTACAAGTTGGTACAGAAATTTTATGGTATACATGTGACGCCCTGGTAGGGCACAGCAACTCAAGAGGGCTTACTACTTATTTTTAACTATAACATTTTACATTTAACTATTACATTCTTTCATTTATTACATTTTATTACATTACATTATTTATAAGCATACATATTAACATTACACAAAATATGACAATTCAGTTATTTTTAAATCATAACATCGATATCATTAAAAAATTCATGCAGAGTGTAGTAACATTTGTTTAAAAGAAAAGTTTTAAGCATTTTGTTATAAAGCTTAAAATTGTCTGTGTTTTTAATTGAATTTGGAATGTGATTATATATTTTAATTGTAGTGTTATGTGGGCTATTTGATACAAACTTTAGATAGGAAAAAGGTATTTTGAGCTTATTTTCATATCTATTATTTCTCCTTTTCTTATTTTCTGGTGAATATAAATAGGGATGCTTTTTGACAAATTTGCACGACTCGAGAATATATATAGATGTCAGGGTAAGTATCTTGTGTTTGACAAAATGCGTTTCAATTGTTTTATTATTATATTTATACACTATTTTTAGATCAACTCCTTGGTAAGGCCTAAATTGGATAATTTTAGTTTTGTCAAGATTGAGTTCTAGATTATGACTTTGTAGCCAGCTTTAAAATGAAAAAAAAGCTAAAGCTAAACCAACCGTGGTCACGAGCTGACCACGGCTGAGTGGTGCAACCTAACCAAAACGTCGGGCAGTAAGTAGTTCGTATTAACTACTAAATAAAAATGGTATCGCGTTTTGACCCGTTAAATTATTTTAAACAAAAATGGTCTCTATCGCAAGGTTCCCAAAATGCTGGCAGCATTATCTCACTGAATGACGATTGAAAGATTTCTTTATGTTTTTCAAAAAGAGGTAGGGAGGTAGGGAATAGAGTTTATATTTCAATGGCACTATCAATAGGAATATACAGAGGTGCTTTTAGTGGGTAGTTCGCACATACCACTGCAATCGCCGAGGCAGCAGTAAGGTACACGAATGCATTTCACCTCTAAAAATACCTGTATAGAAATCCCGAAAACTCTAACAGTCAGAAATATGGTAGGCTATTTTGGACTTTTTAACGCAAAGAGCGTTACATAGGTGTTCGAAGCGCAACTGCAACAAAAGCTCGGAAACTATACCGAATGTTAAGCTATACACATTACTGTCTGGTAAATGATACCATAACGAAAGAATTAAGTGGTGTTAACCACGAACATATTCGTGTTTAAGAAGGTATCTTAAGCTTTTGAACGTGGCCGAAATCTCAGTGTAATTTGTTGGTTGGTTGCGACCGATAATAATAATAATATTAGACAATATCATATACATTTTTCTTATTCTGTTGTAAGTAACACAAGCATGTGTGTTACAGAAATCAAAAACAACAACAGTACCACAACACCCAGATTTGAAATAATATAGAAATGTTTGTTTTCTATATTGACCCGACCGGATATCGAACCCGGGACATTAGAGATGGCGCGACGCCAATGGCCAAAGTTCGGCCCGCTCACCTCTCGTCGTTGTCGAGGTCGTCTAAGTGAACTTATTCTAAAGTGAACTCTAAAGTAACGTTATAAGAACTGAACTGCTTATTGCTTATCAAATCACCGAGCTTAAAGTCTAATAAATTTTTCAACAAACTCCCCTCAACTTAACATCGCTCGTCAAGACATGTCACCCGCCGAATATTCCAATTAAGTCTTCATCCAATCCAATTTAAAGTTTGTTTGCTTTCTACGTTAAAGGAATCTATTGTAATAATCTTCGAAATGCAGAGCAATAACATACATAGTACGGGACAAATTGCCCCCTCTATTTTTTCCATTACATAACTTTAATAAGTATTTGCTACTTGGCTAAAATTTTGTCTACTTCAGTAATAAGCTTTGATGGTTTTAGACGAAATTGCGTCGCTCGAAACGTTGACTGAGAGATTGTGAGCCGGAGAAATATAGGATTCTTGGGTGGGTGATATTTTTTCCGATTGCTAAGATTGTGTTTCCTTTGAAATTGCATATATATATTTTTTTATATTGCTGTTCAAGATTGACCTCATCCCTCCTGATGTTAAGTGGTAATGAGGTCCTAGCTTAAGGGTGACAAGTACAGCATAATAAATCTGTTACTGAACTTGTCACCCTTTCCTTATAGGCTTGACCCCTGCTACTAATGTAGCACCCCCCAGGAGCTCTGGAAGCCTTACTCACACGCAGGAACACAACAACACAGAAGTGATTGTTATTTGGCTGCGGTCTTCTGTAAGGTGGAGGTATTTCACCAGTCGGGCTGCTCCAGTTCGAGCGATAAATCGCTATGCCCTGCCTCTCTCAAAATAACATAATATTGTGGAGAGGTGTTGGTTTGATTAAAAAGGATCTCAATTTTTGTTGGCTACCACTGTTAACGCGAATTAATACATAGTATAAAAGAAAGTATATTTTTTGTATGTCCCAATGTAGGGCTTAAAGACTACGCAACGGATTTTATGCGATTTATTGATACATCGAGTAATGTATGAGTAAGGTTTGTATGTATAATCCATACTGCATACATATTAATGTACAGTGTTACTTGCATCCATGCAAAGCCGGGACGGGTAGCTAGTAAAAAATATAAAAAAGGTGTTCAAAATCTAAATTGTAAACCTTTTTATTGTATTCTTGATTGTCTCAATATAACAATCGGTTGGTGTGTTTTTTCCTATAGAACCATTAGTTTTGTGTTAGATGGACATCTAGAACAAATATTAGAGTAAGAAATGTATGTGTTTGTTTTGTGCCTGGGTGTTTATAAATGTATTTAAATAATTGGTGCAGTCGCCATCAGATATATTGGAGCAAATTAAGTTACCAAATACTTCTGAACATTTTATTTTTAATGTCAATAAGTTCCATACACTACAAGTTACCATTAATATCTGAACATTCATTACTTCATTAATATCTCAGATGCTAGTCAATAACTTCTATACATACAATTAACAAATAATATCTGAACAGTCTTAACGTCATGTGTACCTACGCAGATGGTCTTAAATATCTGAACAGTTGAAGAAAATTGTAGAAAGAAGTACTGTAATTGTATTTTAAGCCAATCAGCAGCTGACGCACTGGATTTGACATTTGATAAGAGAGCGATACAATTACTCGCATGACGCATCCTTAGTGTTCTGGTCTTCTTGTATCATCGATAAGACACATATCTCACATGAGATGACGTAAATAAATAAATATTGGACAACATCACACACATTGGTCTGATTCTGTGGTAAATATCTTAAGCACTATTGTTACAGAAATCAAAAACAACGACAGTACCACAACACCTAGACCCGAGACAATATGGAAAAGTTCGTTTCCCACATTTCCAACGGGTCAATGCCCGACCGGGGATCGCACCCGGAACCTCAGAGATGGCGCTCGCCAAAGTCAGGCCCGCTCGCCTCTCTGCTACGGAAAAATATTTGAACTCTTGATTGGCTAATGTTACTATCCGGATTAAGTGTTGAACACCATTTCCTCCCAACACCGTCGACCTCAAAAAACCTCTCAACGCAACCTCGATACCCGGATCACCATACTCCATCTCGGGACCGCCGTATGATTTATCACCGCACCAAACAAGAGGGGTGTCATTATAGCGTATTAATTACACGAGCCCGCGGCGTCCGTGAAAAAGCACTTTGTTTCACAAATTGTATGCGGATGAATGGCGAGAATTCCGTCCTGTTCAGTTATAATAGAATTTTTCGTTAATACATTACAAAGGCTATTGTGAAAACTGAATAGGCAGTTTGCGCTGACAGTTTGTAAATATGTTGCTAGTTGAGTTGGCGGGCGAGTTTTATTTAGCTCGTCTGCTTGCAATGTTTATTTTAGACGTTAAAGCATTAATCATTTTGAGTCGAGTGTGAGAACGTGACCCGTGTTTTTGTTTTAAAATATAATGACGCTTTAACCCTTAAACAGGTAATGGGAAATAGTTACCACCTCAAGTTGAACCTTATGCACTTGACTTAACGGAGAAAATCAATGAACATTTTCGAAATTCCAAGCCTTATGAAGGGTTAACGACAATATGTTGGAAATTACATTGAAAAGCTCGCTTAGTACATATATTAGTCAAATAGTCAATATTTAAATATTTTTATTCACATAGATTACATCAGTAACATTTATGAATAGTCTCTATATGAATCTAATAATGTTACCTCCGGTTGAGAACCAATAAGTACCGAGAAGATACCGACATAAAAAATCACAATTTTTTTTAAACTTATTACTAATTTTGCATTAAGACATTGATCATTTGGTCGAAAAAAAAATATTGTAACTAGCAGTCACCCGCAACTTCATTCAGAAAATAATCGTATGATGCGAAAATATCCTTATGTCTCTGGAATCTCTTACGGACATAATATGTAGATATATTCATCAAACACAAATTTAGTGAGGTAGGGCACAGCGATTTATCGCTCGAACTAGAGCAGCCCGACTGGTGAAATACCTCCACCTTACAGAAGACCGCAGCCAAATAACAATAAATTCTGTGTTGTTGTGTTCCTGCGAGTAAGTAAGGTTTCCAGAGCTCCTGGGGGGTGCTACATTAGTAGCAGGGGTCAAGCCTTCAAGGTAAGGGCGACAAGTCCAGTTACAGATTTATTATGCTGTACTTGTCACCCTTAAGCTAGGACCTCATTACCACTTAACATCAGGTGGCATGAGGTCAATCTTGAAGTGCAATATAAAAAAAAAATTGAATTTGGAAAATTATAAGAAACTCTTGAACTAACTTATTAATAAAAATATAATAATAAAAATAATCAAAATAAAATGTACAGAATATTTACAAAGGGTTGTCCGCTCCGGTATCAATGGTGCCCAGGATGCTGGCAACGTTACCGCTTTGGATAGCCAGACTAATGCGTTGGCCGAGGTAGTTGCCAGCATTCCGGTCACCAGAAACCTCAATAAGCCGAGCGGACAACTCAGACTTACGGACTATTTCAGAGATTAGGCGTGTCGTTGAGACTATTACATGATTATGTTTTGGAACCTTGCTGGGTATCTCGCCTTTTAGGCACCCAACTTAGTCACTGCGCCACCGAGGTCGTCTTAATCAAGTTAAAATTAATCAAAACCTGCCCCATAAACCACACTTGCCTGTAAGTTTGCGTTACATAAATTAGTGCTTAATCCCTTCGGAACAGGTGCGTCTGATAACTTTTAGCTATTACGCTGTCGTGCCTACTCTTATGGTAGATCGATGGTAAGCCGATATCATCCTTACGGTTGCATCTATAAAGTTGGAATTGGTGTACTTTACGTTGTTGAAATGTTGAGGTAATTATTTTAAATTTGAATAGTGCGTGATGTACAAGCGAATTTGAAATATTTTTAAGGGACTAAAAAAATTAAACATTTAGTAGGTATGAAGTTCAAAATTAATTTGTCAGAGGGATATGGAAATTTAAACATTATTAATAAAAAAAAAACTGGCAACATCACTTGAATCGACTGTGGTATTTGTTCTATGGAAACTGGAATAAACGGTGGGTAAACATATAGGTATTTGTTCTGAGTGGGCATTGAAGCATTTGAAGCCGCGTGTCCTTGTTCAACGAAAGGAGCGCTAATTATTAAATCCCCAGCAGGCGTAGCATGCGCCATGCGACTAAATTGTATCGTGCTCTGAGCACACGTCAAGATCGATTGAAGTCAGTGCATCAGCTGCTGATTGGCTGAAAATTCGAGTGGGGTGTGCTATTAGCCAATCAACAGTATCGAAACTTTTGTCGTCTCATACGATAAATTTGACGTATTGCGTATGCTTGGCCTAAAGGTCATTTTAATAAGGAAATTTGTTCGAAAACATAAATAAATCTATCACTTTCCTAATCTCTTCGCATCTAAACCAATGAAGGTGGCCATAATTCGCCGAATCCCAGTTTTATAGTTCCCAAACTATTACCGGCGCTTAGGGAATCATGGCGCAATATTTTATATTCAAAGTTACGCGAGGACGCAGTAAAGATGGCCGTAAAACAGAGATTGGTCCTAACTCAACGCGCATACAGCGCGCGCATGAGTCACTGTGGGGGCTTAGTTATAGCGATTTTGTTTAATGGTAATAATATATTCCAAATATGTTTGCTAAAGAAAAAACAAATGTAACCTCCTCCGCTTTGGAACCTGTAAATAACGAGAAGATACTGATAGAACCTCAGTCTTAAGAAGCGACTGAGGACTGATTTGAGATCACCAATTTATCGCAATTAATATAGTATGTATCCATTATTGTAAGGTTGATTTGATCATAGAGTCAATTACTTGTAATAGGACATGGTTCAGCTGATCTGAGACCAACTGTATATAATGTACTCGTTCAACAACGTCGTTCAGGCCTAGCATACGCAATATGTCAAATTTATCCCATGAGACGACAAAAGTTTCGATACTGTTGATTGGCTAATAGCACACCGCACTCGTATTTTCAGCCAATCAGCAGCTGATGCACTGACTTCAATCGATTTTGACATTTGTTAAGAGCGCGATAAAATTTAGTCGCGTTGCGTATGCTAGGCCTGGTTGTTTCTGATTTCTGTAACACTTTTGCTAATTACCTACCATAGAATCAGAGCAGTCTATTTGATATTTTTACAACTTTTTTAGAGTGCTTCACGCCACATCGGTGAACTTTAAATATTAAAAAAAACAGAAAAATGTCATCACCCCTTGCGGCGTGGTGCTCGGACCCACGACCTTCACGTATCGTTACCGGAGGCTAAGAGGCCAATACAACAGGAAAAAAAATCATCAGTTATCTCAGTTGGAAGAGCACGCCCGATATGTGAATATGTTTTACACTATGTAAAATCTACGTTTTAGTTTAAGTTAATGGAAGACTGTTTGAAGGAAGAGCAGTGTTTCCTGACACAGGCCAAATAAGCTTAAAAGGGGCACTGACTGTACTTGTTTAATTGTGGTACATTATTGTTAAATCCAATAAAATTACTTTCTTTATTTTTTTTTATTTATATGAAGGTCGTGGGTTCGATCCTTACGACGCAAGGGAGATGAAATATTAATGTTTCTTTAAAGTATTTAATATTGTCTATTTATTTATTAATACAAACATAAGATATGTATTTCGCGTTCCGCTTTGCTGCTCTCTCCGCTTCTAGCTCCGCTAACAGTAGCACCCGAACCGCCTAACACGCCCGAAGCATCTCGCAGATGACGCGTGCATAATGCATGTGGCTGCATTTAGCGATAGTGTACAGTCTGCGGCAGGGCAGGGTTGCTTCAGTAATGTCGATATTATAATTCTAGTGGTCCCCTTGGCTTTGCATTGGTAGAGGAGAGTTTTAGCAAGCAGCCATCATTTTTTTAAACGTCTGTCTTAACTTGCCAGCAGTAAAATAATTTTCAAATCAGTTTAGAAATTTCAGAACCTTTTCAATACAAATACATTTAAATAAAACTTGGTCTAAAATTTAAAGTTTAAATAAACAGTGTTGAGCCTGAGAAAGAACATTATTGTATATGTGAGTGAAAAAATAAAAAAACTGAATTTATTGCAAGTAAGAAAAATGCCACGCCCCCGAAACGCACTCGCACTTGGCCAACTTTTCAAATATTTGTGTTTTGTAATAATTAAGCTGTCTAATCCTATAAAATCATTAAAACAAGCGAAATGTGTGTGTGTTCTCACTTCTGTAACACAAATACTTTAGATACTTACCACAGAATCGGAGCAATGTATGTGATGTTGTCCAATATTTATTTATTTATTTCATTATTTAGGTAACCAGGCAATCAGAAAATTAAGGGTTATTCATATTAAAATAGTAGGTTTTTGTATTAGAAACATAAATTTTTTATCTCCCCTTGCGGTGCGGGAATTGAACCCACGACCTTCACGTATCGCAAAAGAATCTATCGAATAAGAGCAGCACGCGCGATACGTGAAGGTCGTGGGTGCCTGGTTACCTGAATAATAAAATAAATAAATAATAAATATTTTTCTGTTTCTAATATTTAAAGTTCGCTAGTACGGCGTATAGTACTATAAAAATAATAAATAATAAAATAAATAAATAATAAATATTTTTCTGTTTCTAATATTTAAAGTTCGCTAGTACGGCGTATAGTACTATAAAAATAATAAAATCGAGTGGGTTTTTGAACTGGCAACCCTAAATAAGAGATTATAATATAAAATGCCTGTGTCGTACGCCTGGCATGGATATTGTTACTCAGTTAAGCCAGCAGGACCTAGCTTTCAACTTAAGCCTTTATTGTTACAAAGGTTCATAAAGTAGACCATTATATAAGCGTCTAAGCCTCGCTGAAAATAATCTAAACTTTTAATGTGAAATGCAAAGTCATACGTTAAATCTGGTTGTGTCAAATGATTGAGTATTCAGCATAATATAATATGCTAAGAAAGATTATTACAATTTGAGTTTGAAAACGGTCTGTGTGAATACTAAATAAAACCTGTATAATTTAAACGAGTTTAAAATATGTTAAGGATAATACAATTTTACAATTTAAAATAAGGTCTCTTTGAAATTAAATACTTATATATCATTTACAATTTAAAAATTCTCAAGTAGGTTTGTGTTTTAAATTTTTGAATTTTGTGGCACTTATAACTACGTTACATATCTAAATCCCTATTATAAAGAGAGGTAGGGCATATAGCGAATATATAAGCGATTTATCGCTCGAACAGGAGCAGCCCGACTGGTGATATACCTGCACCTTACAGAAGACCGCAGCCAAATAACAATCACTTCTGTGTTGTTGTGTTCCTGCGTGTGAGTAAGATTTCCAGAGTTTTTGGGAGCTACATTAGTTACAGGGGCCAAGCCTTCAAGGTAAAGGCGACAAGTAAAGTAACAGAATACTTTTTGCTAATACGAAAACATTTTATAAAAGCGTTGTCGGCCATTGAATAGGCATTTTGCGATGTGACATTTTGTAAATATGGAGTCGAGAATCGTGTTAGGGGTGAGATACACTTTTCAGTGCTCATTTTTCATAGAGTAGGTTAGGTTTTGCCTACGCCTTGGTACGCCAAGATCTATTATATGGGTGCGAAAAGTCAGCCTACATATCGTTACATCATGTAATGTATCTCTATCTCTATTCTGATCAAAATTTTTAAGCATTTTTTACGTGAAAAAAAAACATACATCCAAACGGTCACACATTCTTCCAATTTACGTGTTTATGATATAAGTATGATAGAACCTCAATGGGGGTTGTTTTTTTTAATATTATAAATTAATAAACCTGATGTTAGAAAAAAAATAAAGATAAAAAACAAACAAACGTACCTATACAAATATATATCATACATTACTTCAAATTTTAAGTTTCTTATTTCAAAAACATAGAAATTTAGATTTTTCAAACAAAATGCTTTGTGGAACAATAGTTAGCGCTCCTGGCTATTTAAGCAAGGCTTGATCCTCGTGCAGTACAAATATGGATGTGATGAACTTTTGTTTTAATATAATTTGTTTACAAATGCATTGTTAATAACCATTGGTTCTGGTTTTCATAACTAAAATGCTTAAACAACATTCTTTCGGATTATGTCAATGCATGTGATGTTGTCTGAATTTTTTATTATCTATTGAAATACGTAATATCCTATTACGGCGGAATTGCGTTTTGAAAGCAAGACGTCTACTACGTCTGCTTATATATTTTGAAAAAAGGTGTCTTTAATGGTGACCAGATTCGCGGCCCGTTCTTATTTTTATTTTTCTATACATTAATTTAAATAAAAAAATACAATTTTTGAAAGCAAAGTCACATTCCCCATAACACAAGAGTTTATTTCCAGTAACTCTTTTTGTCCTGGAAACCATTTCTGCAGACAGGTGTAAAGGAGCCTTTACTACCCGTTGGTTACGTTCGGTTCAGACAGTTTGCAATGCTCTTGATAACGAAGGGACGACAATGCTTTTTGTTGTGGATTTTCCTTATTTCCTCTTTAGTTCCATCTTTTAAAACCAGCTATTGATAAATACGAAGGAAATTTCTCGGCTATAACCTGTTGAGTAGGGTACTGTACCATACTTTATGGGCCTGAACTGAAGAGTTTTATGATGAACTAGCGGCGCACCGTGGCATTACATAAGTGCAATGTTATGTAGATAGTGTGCCGACCTACGACATTACCTACAAGTCGACACAAATACAGCAGATTTGGCGTAGTAAACAAACGCTCCATACGTAATGCATGACATCGATCCTACATCGCGATGTCAGAGTTTTCGTCGCCACTAAATATATATACAACAAACCAAGAATGGTAGTTGGGCCTTGGTCCCCGAGCAGATTACACCTAGCTCGGCGGAAGTACTTCCACTTTTAGTAAAGAACATACGTTCCTTACAATAGTAATACATTTTTCGGTTTTTCTGTACTATACTTATATGATTTATACATATATACCTCACTCTTAAATCTTTTTACTTAATAAACATTAAAATCTGTTGTGTCTTTTTTAAAATCTAAGCATTCATAGGGGCAAGTATTGGGAAGTGATTTGATTTTGTAGAATATTTTAAGCATTCATGTTTATTTTATTAGTAGGACTCCAGTTTACTTAGCGTAAAGGCTTAAAATAACATATATTCAGATGGGTACCTATATTTTCGTTAGAATACAAAGTTGCGGTGCTTATCATAATTTAGACATAGGCATATATATTATAACTTTAATCAAACGAACTATCATATCACATCCCTATTATTATTACAAAATTTCAATTCAGAAATTAAAGTTAATTTCAGAAATAAATGCATATTACCGTTTATGTTACATTAAAGTATAACTGAATTATTTTGTAATTACCCTGTCAATATCAGGCTTGAAACAAACAATAGTAAATATATAATACTAAAACAATACTTTTGTTACCATTGTTTAAATTTTCAAACATTACTGTGTGCACGCCTTCTGTTGTTGGGTAATCCGAAGCCTTTGACCATTCGACCTTCCAAATTTCACTAATGCCGCTTAAGTATGAAGTTAAGATAAACTTGAGACTAACTTGTGGTCTACACGGGTTTGCTTAAGTTTAAGTCCGCGTGTCATGAAATGAGGATGTTCGTGGGACTTTAGTCACCGAAATAGACCTTAGAATGCAGAACTAAAACTATATCAATCAATAAAATATTTCTTTATTCTAGTAGGTTACATGTAACACTTTTGAATCGTCATTGAATACAATGAAAAGTAATACTTCTTCCGGATCGGAACCTATATCTACCGAAAAGACACCGGTAAGAAACTCAGCAGATTAGTAACAGTAGCAGTATCTAACTTATAGGTATGTATAACACTTTGGACTAAGTCATGTATTTTGGTTTTGATGAGTGAATAAAGCATTACGTATGTAGTATATGTGAATGTTATCAATCACGTCTTAAACGTGATCGATGAAGAAAATACAATGCGCGTAGGCATCTCAACCCTGACCATTCCCGCTATATCCCCAACAAGCCTGGGGGACTAGATGGAGCCGCCCCATAGGGGCAGCTATTCCGCCGACAGCGCTGTGGCTGCTATAGATAATCTTTATTCCCATGGCGCCGTCATTAGGCGATGATAGGTGCGGGGGGTTTTAGGGGGTAGTCTCACAGGTAGGAGTCCCACACACGCCGCTGCCTCCCCCAATGCAGCGGTACGGTGTGCCAATGCATTTCCGCCGCCCTTAAAAAAAAAAAAAGGCATCTCAATCCTGAACACGTATTATAGATAAGTGAACTAGTATTTAAAATGTGAATTCGTTAATAAACATAGTGGTTATACGGTAGATCTTGGTTCATTAACATCGACACTCCACCTCCTATGGTTCAAGTATTTATAAAGAGGCGATGGCAGGACATAGTTCATAGAACCGATGGTATGATACATGATAGATTTACGACCTTCTCTTGATGGAAAGGCGATCTTCTTTATTTTTCATGATGATAAAAAATCAACGGATGCAAGGCACAAAAGCGAAAAGTAAGCATTCAGCAGTAGAAGAGGTTTGAATTTGTAAGGAACGTTCGCACTTCCTCGAAAGATCGAAAGAAAGAAGGGCACAAATTTCAACTGTCTTAAAAACAAAACTAATAAAAAAACTGAAAGTTCATAATTCTTTAAAAGCACATGTACATAAGAGAGGTAGGGCATAGCGATTTATCGCTCGAGCTGGAGCAGCCCGACTGGTGAAATACCTCCACCTTACAGAAGACCGCAGCCAAATAACAATCACTTCTGTGTTGTTGTGTTCCTGCGTGTGAGTAAGGTTTGCAATTGCAAAAACTGCAATGCGCCTAAAAATGTAAGTACTTCCGCCGAGCTAGTTTTTAGGGTTAGTTGCCAAATAACCAATAAACAGAACACTTATAGATTCGTCATGTCTGTCTGTCTGTCTGTTCGTCCGTACGTCACAGCCACTTTTTTCCAAAACTAAATAGCCTATACTGTTGAAACTTAGCATGTTGATGTATTCTGAGATTTTTTACAAAAATAGAAAAAAAACAATGAATTGCCTCTCCATACTCAAAACTGAAACTCAATTCTTCAAACCAATACGTGTGCGGTGTCTGGTACTTATTTAGTTTCAGTTGGGTAATAACAGTAGGTTCAGTTCGAAGTAACTGCAAAGGCAAAAGTTCGATCAGTATTACTTATCCTAAGTCATTATTGAACTTTAACTTAACGCTTGGAACAAAGGAATCCTTGTTGTTTACTTAATGAAAGCTTATTAGTTTCAAAGTTTAAAATAATGGTTGTGAGTAAATTTTCAATCAAAAGTTCCGTACGAACAACGACAAAGTATTCCGATACACACTTATGCCATACCTACAGCTATATAACAGACTAGCTGTGCCCGCGACTTCGTTCGCGTGGACTACATCCTTTAATGGTCGGTTTTACCCCTTTCTCCCGTAATATTTGAAACAAAAAGTAGTCTATATTTTAATCCAAGTTTCGGGCTATATTTGTGCCAAATTTCATATCTCTAACTTCAAAAATAAACATTTTTCCATATAAACTTCCAAAGGTGGTATTACCCCCATTCCCCCCTTATTTTCTAATAAAAAGTAGACTATGTCCGTTCTTGAGATTCAACGTATACCTATACCAAATTTCATCAAAATCGGTTGAGAGGTTTAAGCAGGAAAGCGTAACAGACACACAGACAGACAGACAGACAGACAGACAGAGTTACTTTCGCATTTATAATATTAGTAGGGACTAGTAGGGATTACCAAATAGCATGAAGAAATGTGAGAGTATAGAAGCATTTAAAAGCAAGCTTACGGAGCGTATAACTGCGAGTACCGACGACTAAAATAAAATTATTTATTAATATTTGTTATCTCATTATAAGTGAAATGTTAAATTTCTTATGAGAATAAATTCTTTAAACCTAAATATTGGAAAAACCAGAATGGAAACCAGAGTTACATAAAGTAATAAATTATACGGGGCGTAATCTAAAAATTACTGACGGACTACTGATGACAGCTGGTATGGAAAGAAAATTATGGAACGGTATCGACTCTGACTCGGTTGGAGAAAAACGGATACTAATTTTTTATACATTAGATACGAATGGTTAGATATCAGAACCAGGCATTAGACGTATAGATGAATGAAATTAATGTCTAGACTTAATAAATGAACTGTAAGTCCTAAATTGCATAAAAATTGCATAAGTTGACGACCTCCGTAGCCGAGAGGCGAGCGGGCCTGACTTTGGCGAGCGCCATCTCTGAGGTTCCGGGTTCGATCCCCGGTCGGGTCAATACGGGAAACGAACTTTTCCATATTGTCTCGGGTCTGGGTGTTGTGGTACCGTCGTTGTTTCTGATTTCTGTAACACAAGTGCTTAAGCTACTTATCACAGAATCAGAGCAATGTATGTGATGTTGTCCAATATTTATTTATTTATTTAATTAAACCTATTTTTGTATATTTAGTCCTTCGTATACAGAAGAAACATATGACTGATCCGGTTGAATTAAGAAACCACCACCTTTTTTTAATTCGGTTAAGAATTCGTTCTTATAGAATAGGATTAATAGGATTTCAATGTATTGGCGAACTGCCCAGGGGGGGTACGGGGGGTACTCTCAAAAACGAAACGAACAAGGTTTCGTTTTTGAAGATTATTCAAAAGTTTAGGAATGAAGACGTGGTTTTTGATTTGCATAAATAATATTTTGTTTTTTGAAAACGCTGAATTTGCATTGGAAGTGATTTCTTTATGATTATGAGGATTAAAAATTGCCATCCGTTGTCGGATCCGACATATTTCGTTTATGGGAGTAGGCCCTCAGTTACGAGTTGCTACCCTCACATAAATAATAGTCCCCAACTCTGTGGTAAAATTTTCAATTGGCAACTTTTAACAGCAAATATTCATCACTGTCATCAAACGTCATAACTTATTAGATGAGCGGCTCAAATTCGCAAACAGAATACTTATTAGGTAAACCGCTCGAGTGACGTCACGTCTCACACGTCAATCAGAAGGTACCTACGACGTGGCATCAATTTAATCACAAGCGGGCACGGATGGCCCGAATTACAAGATGGCGGAATACCGCAGTGGGACGCGTTTTTGCAATGTACCCATACGTTGGAAGGAAAAGTATGGTATTTATCGGTTTATATGCAGCCTGTGACTTTGGTCGCGTTTAGGGAGAAAAAGTACCCTAAAAGATTTTAACAACTTTTTGCACAGAAAGATTTAAAAAAAATGGTTTTACATACATATTCAAGTACGATTTAGGCGGTCTTATTGCTAGAGAGCAATGTCTTCCAGACAACCTTTAGGTAGAGGAAATAGTAGATATTGAGAAATGGCTACTTTTTAAAGTGCTTCCCGGCGATAAGTATGTAGTTCTAAACTTATTCATCAGAGGGCACTTGCCGGAGGCTAAAAATTTGATACAACAGAAAAATCATTGCCTACAATAACTCGCGGTTAGCTCAGTTGATATAGCACGCGCAATACGTGAAGGTCGTGTGTTCGAGGCGCACACCGCAAAGGGTGATTCTTTTAAATATATATCCTATATGTTAAGCTAGAATGTCACCTCTGTTGAGACTTTTATACAAATCCGGTCATAATATTACCTGGGATAATTTCTAACGAGGGTTAACGAGCTGAAAACCAGCACTGGATCCATTTTCCAGATAGCATTAGCTGAGTTGTTTTCCTTTTGTCCCATTCACAATCAATATATGTTAATAACAGATAATGTGTATTGTTTGTAAGTAACGACACTAAATGTTTTCTTTTTTTTTCAGTAGTTCTTGGGTACACCCAAGAACAAACAATCCGTACATTCCTACAAATTTCATGTTTATAAAAATTATACAATGAAGTGATTTTAAGTGCAAATTTGGCGTTTGTAGTTAAGTAATTTTCAAATGAGAGTGATAGATAAAATAATATGTAAAGAACCGCATTCAAATGCATACCAAGCGTTTTTTATCAATTTCCAAATTAATAAAAATAATAATGAGATATAGCGATGGTACGTGCAATCCATCCATCCATCCATCCATCAGCCTCTCTTTGTCCACTGCTGGACATAGGCCTCCCCTACAGAACGCCACAACGCGCGGTCCTGCGCTATCTGCATCCAGCGGCTCCCCGCACATCTGACGATGTCGTCAGTCCATCGTGTTGGGGGCCGCCCCACGCTGCGTCGTCCGGTACGTGGTCGCCACTCGAGGACCCTCTTTACCCAACGGTCGTCGGTCCTACGAGCGATGTGGCCTGCCCATTGCCACTTCAGCGTGCTAACTCTTCGGGCTATGTCGGATACACCGGTCCTTCTACGGATCTCCGTATTACGGATCCGATCATGTAGGGAAACGCCGAGCATAGCCCTCTCCATAGCACGCTGCGCAACTTCGAGCTTCGTTATGAGGCCAACATTCAGAGACCACGTCTCAGTTCCGTAAGTCATCACTGGTAACACACATTGGTCATAGACCTTTCTCTTCAGGCACTGGGGAATTTTGGACGTGAGGATATGCCTAAGCTTCCCGAACGCTGCCCAGCCGAGTTGGATTCGTCGGTTGACCTCTTTCTCGAAGTTGGATTTGCCTAACTGGATAGTTTGTCCCAGATAGACGTAATGATCGACAACTTCGTTGGTACGTGCAAGCATGGGGCTTATTATTTCATTAAAGACATGCAACAAATTCAATTCGATGTATTACCGTTATTTTTCCGATAGAATGGATAATGCAAAAATACTTGTCTCATATTTTTGTATAATCTATTATCAAAAATCAATATTATTAAAAATCATTGTTTAGTCCGCCTCCCTATTCAAAACTGCAATCTCCATCCAGATTTTAAAACCCCAATCGCCTCACCGAGGAGGGAGCTAGTTACATTAATCTTATTTGTGTAAAACGTACCCTACTTCAGAGCGTCGCCACAGCGCAGTAGACATTGCAGTTGCGCCACCCGTCCGCCCCAGTTGGCGGGCCACAATGGCCCCCGTATTACTCGTCTGTGTCCTAAATTGCGGGCTGACTGTACTTACGCTCCGATTATTGCTGTTTGCCCGTGACTCGCTTCTTTTTGATGACTCGGTACAGTCGGATTTGAATGCAACAGATTTTATCATGCGTTTGTAGCGGAACGGGCTCTTATTAGATGGTTATAACGACGACCTCCGTTGCCAAGAGGCAAGCGTGCCGGACTTTGGCGTCGCGCCATCTCTGAGGTTCCGGGTTCGATCCGCGGTCGGTTCAATATGGGAAACGAACTTTTCCATATTGTCTCGGGTCTGGGTGTTGTGGTACCTTCGTTGTTTCTGATTTCTGTAACACAAGTGCTTTAGCTACTTACCACAGAATCAGAGCAATGTTTAAAAAAAAAATGATTCTGAAGTTTACTATTTTATTTAAAATTGAATAACTTTTTTTAAAGTTTACTACATAAAATTGGTAAGCTCCTAAAGCACTTGTGATATCAGATCAATAACCTAGCCTAGAAAGACTTCCTTCCTATAGTAGTTGACGGCCGGACTCTTTCAGATCCCAGGTTCAATTCCCGGTGCAGTAAACAAAAAAAAATAACTTTTCTTTATTGACTCGTGTACCATTTTCTTCTTGATTTCTGTAACACAAGCTTTAGCTATTTACCATAGAATCAGATTTATTTTATGATGTTGCCCAATACTCATTTATTTTTTATTGAATAAATAATAATAAATAATAAATATTGGACAACATCACATACATTGCTCTGATTCTGTGGTAAGTAGCTTAAGCACTTGTGTTACAGAAATCAGAAACAACGACGGTACCACAACACCCAGACCCGAGACAATACAAAAAAGTTTGTTTCCCATATTGACCCGACCGGGGATCGAACCCGGAACCTCAGAGATGGCGTTCGCCAAAGTTAATGAAACGACGATGGATTATTTTAGTAAATAGTGTCCAAATTCAAACATAATATTTAAGCCAATACCTACTGTTTGCATTTTTCATATAAGAGAATGGAATGCATATCGGTCAAAAAATCCTTGCTTTTCAATATAATGAAAAGAAAATGGAACATTTTAGGTTCGCAAAATTTAGGATTCAATTTTCATCGCTTTTAGATTGTTATTTGATCGACTGTTCAACTTTAATGAACTGTTCAAAGCTACTGCTCGATAGATGGAACACAAGCGTTAATTTCGAAACAATCACCGCGTCAAATGACTTTGCCACCACACGAACTCTAAACAGTGATTAATTAATGCTAAAACTCAATATCAGCGTTGATACGAGCTTGAAAATGAACTATTCAAATCAATCAATCAAAAATTTGTATATTCAAGTATTAAATACAATAGGAAATAGGTATGTTTATTTTATTTAAACTTTTACAAAAGCTTGTAAGAATCGTCTGATTGAAGAGAACTCCGTGTTCGGAATGATGATGCTATCAAGAAGAACCGGCTAGAAACTCGATAGTTACTCTTTTCAAATATTACTAGATTTTCATTTTTGGCGTAGCGCCATCTCTGAGGTCCTGGGTTCGATCTCCGGCCGGGTCAAGATGAGAAACGAACCTTTATATAATGTTTCACATCTCATACATACATAATGGAGCGTAATATCTAGCGTATACACGTAAAAAAAGCTATGAAGTCCAAATAGCTTTTTTTTAATAAGTGAAGTTTTGATCTGAGACTTAAATTATGAAGCGGGATATTTTCTGACAACTTATTAATTTTTTCACACTTAACCCAATACTATAATTACTCATTTTAGTAGTTGCAATTCATGTATTTTGCACATTGCAAGGTGTTCTTCTTCGTGGGAATCAAACCAAAACCCTTGGTTTAAGAGCCAGGATCTAGCTAAACATTGTGGCACCAGCTAGCCAGGTATTATTTACAACTGTAAGCACTTATTCAACATACTACAAATCAATACTGTCATTACTGTCAACAAAATGAGTCTAACGAATTTGTTGACGTACCAGTTAAAACTTTACGCCTTTTGCTCATCGAATGTACCCTGATACCGGACCGATTCGGATGCAAATCGATTATCGATTGGTACATACAATCGAGAAGTTAAATTAGAGCTGGGCAGCGCCCTGGGACCGTTGTTAGCCGCTCCGGGATAGGGGCGAAAGATTTTTTATCGATATACCTTCTGATAAATTACATGAAAGTTACAATATATATATTTTTTTAAATCTGACAAATCTAAAACACAAATGCACCATACTCCTTTTGTATTCAGAATACAATAAAAGTACTCGTATTTATCACAATGCCACCAAATCTTATTTAGGGTATTCGCTATACTAAAACTAGTTTGCTTTGAAGAGACAAAGTAATTTTAAATGCCAGTACCAGTTTTCTGATTATTTATACATACCATTTAAGTTTACTTTTTATTGCATATCCGAATCAGCAAGAGTCAGCTAGAGAATTAGTCTAGATCATGCTATTTTCAAAAAGAGTAAAGCCGTATTTTTTAGTATAAGAAATTGGCAGTTAGTTTAAAAGTAAACAAACCTAAACGTCTAAATTCTAATAAGAAAGCAATAACTATGTGTAAAACCTTCACTTGATAAGTTAACACTAAATATAAGTTGACGACCTCCGTAGCCGAGAGGCGAGCGGGCCGGACTTTGGCGTCGTGCCATCTCTGAGGTTCCGGGTTCGATCCCCGGTCGGGTCAATATGGGAAACGATCTTTTCTATATTGTCTCGGGTCTGGGTGTTGTGGTAGCGTCGTTATTTCTGTTTTCTGTAACACAAGTGCTTAAGCTACTTACCGCAGAATCAGAGCAATGTATGTGATGTGATGTATGTGAAGTTATAAGTAGGTACTCTTTTACATTATGGTTGATACTTCAACAAGCATCGATACTATCATATGACATCGGAACATCTCTAGACCGGGACACGGTTCGTGACGTCATCCTGTGTTGGACAACGTGATTTTAACTTGGTTGTCTTGAAGGTAAACAAGGGATGTTATCCCCACATTATGTAAATACACATTGTCACGTGTATTATCCAGTGAGATGTTCCGGAGCTATGTCGTAGGTATTTGATGTCTAGATTACATTTGGAACTTAAGTTTAGATTAAGCTCGTAATTTTGGTTCGGTTTAAGTTATTGAGGGAACAGTGTGGTGGATTCAAGTTAGTACTTTATGTATATATTTTTGTGAGATTAAGTATGTTTAATTCGGTGTTGATTGGTAAGGTAACGTACAATGAACAATATTAAGTAATAAATAAAACAGGTATCTTCAAAGAGGACCGCTTTAAAACTTGCATACATATATTAATTAGTGAATAATCTAAAAAATATTATAATGTCTTGTCATACTAAACCCATCACTATTGATATTAAAACTTAACAGTTAAAGGACATATACTATTTATAAAACACGGAGTTTTAATGTCTGTACAATTACAAATTAATAATTATTAGGTAACATATTGCTCTCATTCTGATAAGATCTGGTAAGTCGTTACAGCACTTGTGTCACACAAAACAGACATAACTACAACATTCAGACACATGACAATACAAAAGTTCGCTTCCCATATTGACCCAATCGGGAATGGTACAACGCAAAAGTCCGACCCACCCACCTCTCAGCAATGGAGCTCATCAAAACTTTCTGCCTACTCCAACAAGTAGTACTTGATTTTAGAAGACCGCCATTACTTAAGTACCAAAATTTCATTTACTACTGGAAACTACCAATT
This sequence comes from Glyphodes pyloalis, assembly GCA_037074685.1. Taxonomy (NCBI): domain Eukaryota; kingdom Metazoa; phylum Arthropoda; class Insecta; order Lepidoptera; family Crambidae; genus Glyphodes; species Glyphodes pyloalis. The sequence goes on along the minus strand of JAYKKO010000002.1, from coordinate 20,223,892 downwards.
TTGCTCTCTAGCACCTTCCAAATTATCAGATTCAAAGGAAATACGCGTTCCAGCTGCATTTAAAGGTCCAATACGAAGCGACATATCCCCGAAAGTCGGTTTCTCGCGCTCGGATTGAATTCCCTTATCTGGGCCATTTGGCCGATGGCCTTAGCGCGGGTCAGACAGCTCCATATACATGTTAATGTTGACCGGCCGAGTGGCACTTACGACCTGAGCGAGGTCTGCTGCCATTGTTTGGTATAAGGCTGTCGTATAGTGTGATCTGCTGGCCGTAACGTTATTGGAGGCGCAGGCTTCCTGGGTATCTTTTGCAGAATTGCAATAGAATCGGTCACATCAATGTTATTTTATTTATTTAAAAACTTTATTGCACAAAAAAAGTACAACAGGTGGACTTAATGCTATGGGCATTCTCTACCAGTCAACCTTTGGGTCATGCGGAGAGTTAGTTTATGGGTGCGGTAATAGTGACAAAGTGCCTATGTAATCTAAAAAATAAAATAAAAACATAATACACGAGAATAGTAACTATCAAGCGTTACAAAATTCATTTCGGAAACAATTAAATATACATATAGACATACATGAATAAATATAATATATATATAAAATATGAAGTTATACTTATATTTACATAATGATCATATATATACTTATATATACATAAGTAAATAATACCACATAAAAATATAAAATAAATAATAACTATATATAAATGGATGCAGCAATTGGAAAATTCATGTCTACGATTTATGTATTAGCGAGAGAGAAGAAGTGTTCACGAACTTTTGTTTTAAAAATTCCCTTAGTCAGGGATTGTCGAGTATCAGCGGGCAGAGCATTCCAAAGACGGGCGGCTTGCACAGTAAAAGACTTTGAAAAGAAGTCGCTATGATGACGAGGAATGTTTAAGATTAGGTTGTCAGTGGAGCGAAGAGAACGGTCGTGAGATTGACAAAGGAATCGAAATTGTTTCATCAGATAGGATGGGCACAAAGGATTGTGAAGAATATTAAAGAGCAGGCAAAGTATCCTGGAATTCCTACGTTGACGTATCGGAAGCCATTTAAGTTAGTTGCGAAAATTAGAAATGTGATCATACTTACGAAGTCCAAAAACAAATCTGATACAGTTGTTTTGAAGACGATCAAGTTTTTTCACTAGGGCTTCGGAGAGATCAGGATAGCATGCGTCAGCGTAGTCAATGATTGGCAAGATGAGAGTGTACACAAGCTTGAGCTTGGTGGTAAAAGGAAGGAAGAATTTAAAACGGTATAGACTCCTCAGACAAGCCACCACCTTGCGACTTACCTCAGTGACATGAACCGACCAGCTTAGAGTGGAATCCAAATAAAGTCCAAGATTCTTCACGGACTCACAGTAGGGGATGTTTGTTCCGTCAAATCTTATCGGTTCCAAGTCAGGCACGTGGAGTCTGGCCAGTAGTCTGGAGCTGCCAATTATCATAGCCTGACATTTAACAGGGTTAACGGAGACACCAAATTCATGAGACCAGACACGAATGCGATCTAGATTGGCATTCAACTTATCGATAGCCAGGGTTAACTCACCTAACTTTGCACTTGTGTAAAGTTGTAGATCATCGGCGTACAGGTGATACGAGCAATCAAGAGTATCGGAAATGAGGTTGATAAACACTGAAAAAAGGATGGGCGAAAGAATACCACCTTGGGGCACGCCAGCAGATAAAGCAACCCAGTCTGAGTTGGTAGATTGTGTAGAGACTGACTGCTGCCGGCCGCGTAGATAAGAGGACATCCAATTTAAAACAAAAGGGGATAAATTAAGTGAAGATAAGACAGCAAGAAGAAGATCATGATCAACGGTATTGAATGCATTAGAGAAATCAATCAGGACGAGAATGGTGAGCTTAGTATTATCCATCGCCTCTCTTATGTCATCAGTTACTTTAATGAGTGCAGTAGTAGTGCTATGAGCGGGCCTAAAACCAGACTGTAGTGAATTGAGCAGATTATTAGCATTTAAGTGTGAGGAGAGTTGCTTCAAAACACAGGCTTCAGTTACTTTGGAAAGAAAAGGTAGTACTGAAATGGGTCGGAAATGATTGGGAGAAGTGGGATTAGGGACTTTGGGAAGCGGATGAACTAACGCCTTGCGCCATAAATCAGGGAAATTACCGGAGTCGAGAGAGAAATTTATCAGGTGTGATATAACAGGCAGCAGTTGTTCCAATAGAGGAATAATCATAAGGCGACTAATTCCATCGACTCACAATGTTGCAAGTACATTCGGGCTTATATAATTGCTGGAGCTGACAGGGATTTTTTTAACTTGATAGAAAGAGCCGATTAGGTTTAACGTGATTTGTTTACTTTGGCCTTAAAGACTTCCAGATTAAAATGTTCCGGAAAAACTGACGTCGGCAGAGAGTTCCAATACTTAGCCGTTTGCATAATGCAAGGACAGGCCAACAGATTTTTGCGTAATTGAGGAATATCTACGATATAATGGGTGGAACTGTTTGCCTCTCCTATTCGTTTGTTGATGGGAAGGGGAATCAGGTTATGCCGAATCTTTGCATAATCATTGAAATTAATAATATATACTGATAAAAACCGAAAGGCAGGGCACTCCTTTATTTGCTCGGCGATCTAGCGAGATTAACATCCTACTAATGACTAGTAGATCCGTCCAAAAAAAAAATAGGAATAGTATTCCATGAAAGAAGGAAAGATGTTTTAACTTATTTTTTTATTATTGCTGGTTGTACATTTGATCGGGCTAATCTCTAATGCCTAAATTTAATAAAATAGTAGTGCAATAGCATAGAATGTGTCCATATTTTTTCCAATGAAGATGATGGTGTGTGGAACTGAAATTCCGTCCATATTAAAGACTAGACCAGACCAAATGTAGACCAGACACAATAGAAGATACATAGTTGAGTCATTTGCTTTGACCAAAGGGCGTTTAAATTCCTCGGAAATAAAGGTCGTTAAACCATGCTACCTCATACCGGACCAATACAAAGGTCCCTTTTTGGGCCGTTTGGCCAATGACCTTAGCGCATGTTGTGATGTGATCTGAGCTCTATATGTATAGAGGTACATATTAAAGTTGACCGACCGAGTGGCACTTACGGCCTGAACGAGCTCTGCTTCGCCATTGTTCAGTTTAAGGCCGTCGTAAAGTGGAAGCTGCTGGCCGTAATGGGGCGATATTGGAGGTGCACTGTCGCTGGATATCAATTTCAGAGTTTCAATGGAATCAACCACAGACATGCAGAAAGTTGATCGGGGCATATAGTTTTGGTATTGAGCGAACGCTATTATTGTAGAACTAGTGCTAGTTCTACTATCATTCTATGCTAATCTGTATGAATATAAAGAAGATATATTTTCGCATCACTCCATTCCCTCGTAAACTCGGTAAAGATGAAAAAACCATCTGCATCATCAATGGGTAAAAAAGAACATATGTATTCTGACATTAAGTAAACACTTTTGGTGTAAAATTATCGCTTTTTTATTATCATTCTATACGAATTTATATGAAGGGAAGAAGGGACAATACTTTTGTATTTTTGTTTGTACTTTATTTCCTAAAAACTCACTGTACCTATTTCAAATTCTTTGAATAATGAAGAATTATTAAAAAAATATAAAGCGCAGCAAAATCCGATCGAAGTCGGGGGTAAACGGTAGTTTTAAATTGAAGTTACACCCAGTTCGGTTTTCCCAGCTGTCGCCCCGACAACTGCATTTATTGACTCGAACCCTCCTACCATAAAAGACAGATCGGAAAACTTCCATTCTCCAACTACAAAGATTCAGCGAACTATCAGAGTGATGGCAGTTTTACAATTTGCTATGAAAACTTTGGCTCGAACCAGTTTCAATATTACCGTGTCGTTTTATGAGCGAAGGTGAACGGAGCTGGTCGTCCGACCGTTTTAGTGTCCGATTCTGTCTGGTCCCTCGTCAGGATTAGTTTGACTAACAGTTTAATTGTCACCCCGCTCAATGAGCCAGTTGTACACTTGACTTTCGTCGCTTTCTTCTAAAAAATATTTTTACTCCCTACAAACACCCATATTTTTTATCGTGTACCTACCTATTTAATCTCAAATACATCTTTATTCTGATGTATTATAAACATTATCGATTGTTTGTGATTATTGATTGTTTTTAAAGATTGCTTAATGTATTCATACTGAAATAATGTTCACTTTATAAGCGCGTCTTGTAACAAGCAAAAGAAACGCTTTCGTTTCAAATATTAATAGTAAGATATGGAATTAAAACTTGGCTATAAAAGATTTTTTTTAAACCAAATTTTAATTCCCAAACCTACTAGTAATATTTAAAAGATAAGAAAAATTGTGATTTTATTATCATTTTCGTGTTTCTCGTATTTTGGTGTTTCTACATGTGTACAAATGGTTATCTTATAGTTAAATCTGGTTTCATAACACGTTTTTTAACTTTTTAGGGTCGTTGTAAGAAAGGATGACGATATGAGAGAGAGAAGTCGAATACTTGTTACATTTTTTCGAGTATGTATTGTTTTTTAAAGACAGAAAAATTTAATCTGTGGAATATGCAACAGCAGGAATGAGCAACCGCTAGGGAAGATGACATTTTTATGTTTCAAAAAAAATGTTAAAAGGTCGCCAGTGTGGCTTGGAGCAGCATAAAAATTTGAAAAAAAAAATCATATTGTTTTTTCATAAATCCGCAATAAGTTTAGTATATATATTTTTTTTTATAGTAGCGCAGTATATTGGCTCCGCCCAGCCTGATGGTGAGCAAGAGAGGAACCCACATCGCGATGACAACGGATTTGATATCAAAATATCCTATCCGCTAGCATCGCCATACTGGCCCGCAAGATGTTTCTTCACGCTCCTTTTGAAGGAATCCATGTCAAAGGAAGGAGGAAACACATGAGCCGGCAACGAGTTCCACTTCTTTATGGGCCGGCAAAGATAAGAGTTACCGAACTTTTTGGTTTGAGATGGAATATTTTCCACATATATTATATATTGCTATTAGACTCTTTCATCAATCGTTTACCATACTACAAAGATTTTCAGTGCATTTATTTAGTTTCTCAGTACACAACCAGACCTCAGTGCACACTAAAATGAACGCCTTATCGCGTCAGCGTACATTCCACGGTTATAAATTTTACGAAGCAAAATTCTGAGCCATATCTGACTTGTTTGCATAACAATAGGTTTTATTCGTATCGCGTCTCATCTTTGAATGCCAAAAGTTGGCCGGAGTTCATAGTATCATTCCTTGTATTGCGCTAGCGTAAATAAGTATTGACTTGTAGGTTGTCAGATAGAACTTTAGTACTGTAATAATAATTTTATTTGTTATTCAGCAAAAGTATGGGTATACTGATTTAACTAGTGGAAAAATTAGTAAATGTAGTGTACCTACTATTTGTTATTTTTGTATACAAAATCTTATAATTACATTGATTTCAAAAGTAAGATGTACAAGAATTTGTGTATGGAAACCGAAATTAACTTGGAGACTTAATACACAAATTTACATCACATCATTGAGTGCCCTGATTGGGGATCGAACACATACAGGATAGAGATAATTCAACCCTTTGTTCAAGAACTAGAGGTTGAGTAACACTATAGTAAGAATTAGGTAGCTCAATGATCGAGATTTAGTTTACTTTTTGTAAAGAACGTATGTTGTTTTACTAAAAATGGAAGTACGTTCAACTATCAATCTTGGTTAGTTGTTTATATAGCTAGTTGCGACGACAACTCTGACATCGCGATTTAAGATCGATGTATTGATTGGCTTATCGTGCCTTGCGTATAGTATAGAGCTTTGTTAACTATGCTAATTCTGCTGACACGGTGTTTGTGTCGACTTTTACATACATAGACAATGTTGCCGGTCAGCACATTTTAAATAGGTATTTTGCATAAAGTGAGTGACCTCACTTGTTTTACAAAATCAAGAACATTTTGAGGTTTCAATCAAACGAACGTATATAACCTCCGAGAACAAACTCATATTCATCGAGATAATTTCCTCCGTATATTCCAGGGTTCAAACATCTCCTCTAAACATCCTATGTCGTTGTTCCAGGTGAAGTGGAGCGGCTTCTTCGCGAATACAGACAGAACCAAGAGCTGGTCAGGAACATCGGCGCGCATTACTACCAGATCATCTATCCAGTTCAGCTGCGCCACCACGAGAAGATGGGTATATCCACGCGCGAGGTCAACACACAGAAGGTCAGTCACCTTTGTACCTTCTTTAGCTTTCTAAAGTCAAAGTCAAAGTATTTTTAATTCACCGAAAAGATATCGGCAGGAAACTTACTTTTTTTTTTACAATAAAAGGTTAAATTTTTACAAATTTTTCACCAAAACATACAGTTTAGTTTGTCGATTGTAAGAAATACTTGTCAATGAAGTCAAAATAGTATTAAAACGAAATCAACTAAAGGACTTAGTGTGCAAGGTTCCAATGCACCGTTTTATACATCGTTGCCCACATTCATCAATGTATCCATATTTTGACATTGATTGAGAAATTAAATATTTTTTCTAATTTACATGATGAATTTGTACAGGCGAGAAGACAAGTTAGTAGCCCACATGTTCTTGCCACTGATAGATGAAATGACAGTAGCCTATTTTTAAAAGACAATTTTTGTTTTAAATTTGTACAAAAGGATTTCAACAATAACATGAGGAAATTAAACATACTTATGCTTAAAGCCACAAATGAGTTACCAATTATATAAATTTCACGTTTCGAAACAGTTAGCTTATTTTTTATTGTATTTCTTGTGTAAGTGCTATAAGTGATTATTAATACATGCTTTAAATAATGGAATAAAAATGATCAGCATTGACTACTCTGAGTTAGTCATCTTACGAAATCCGAGCAAACCCTTATTTGATTAAATTATAGTACGCAAAATCAAGGTTCCACCCTTGAAACGTCTCAATCCAATAAAATTTCAACAAACTCTTTCATCTGAGGCCACGAGCCCTCGAAATATCAACCTTTCACCGAAGGTTGGGCTAAAGTCCCGAAATTTAGTTACTCGATTATCCACATATAAATTAGTTTAGTATATCTGCCGCCATTTTCACAGTCCGCTGGTTCTTTGGCAGCTGTCTATTTTGCATATTTTATCTTCGTTACAAAGTCTAACCTCGTGTTTTGTGTATTATCTGCAAGTAGGTTAGTGAAATTTGTCCGAATCGAATATTATTGTGTTATTTCGAAAATGAGTTTGGCACGCGATCAGCAAATGAATGCGTATTTTTTGTGCATAAATTATGAACGTTCTTTCATGTATCGTTTCGTGGAAATTTGAATGAAAGAGAATTTGAAAAACGTTGTTACATGCGAAATTTAACTGAAATTTTATGAAATATATTCGTCTGATTACAAACATATACTTATTTATCAAAACAAAACTTTTACTATTAAAAATGTCTGTTTATAATTTAATATGTGCCTCGTTTGAGATCATGCAAATAATAGTATTCTATAATTTATTATCATTCTCAATCCTAAAATTGTGTTGCTTTGAAATTTATTACACATGCAATTTCACCTAATTTAAAGCAAAGTTTTATAATCCTATTGTGTCAGCAATTCTGCTTTTTGTGAGATAGTACCTATCCAACCGGGTGAACAATAGATCACCATTTTAGGTCCAACATTTAAATTTTGCCGTGCGTGCCACATCAAAGCTAAAACAATGACAAAACAAATAATACGTTGAAACTATCGTTCACCAAAATCGATAGCATTTTTGGGCTCCTAATGTTTGATTACAACCCCAAAGGTCGGGCCCTACATTCCGCAGCACGGTTCAGCACACAAAATATTCGTCTGGCAGGCAATTTAACTTGGCTAAAAACTTGTTTGAAGTTGTTAAGATTGGGTGGTTACGTACCTACTCTGTTTGCAGGCTTGATAACATTGTCGTATGAGGCTTGCTCTTACATACTTGTTACATCAGAATCTTTAATCGATTTGAAAACCTTTAAGTACCAAAAACAGAATATCGAAGATAAAGAAAAATTATTATATAGTATTTTCATTAACGTAAAAGTGTAACGGATCCAGTTTTTTTAAGATGTAGAAGAGTCAACATAGTGATGAATGGATGGCAAATGGCTTGATTATGATTTCAATAATAAATAAATAATCACATTTGACAACATTACATACATTGACCTGCTCCCTAAATAAAAAGCTTAAGCACCTGTATTAAGAACTGACGGTAGTACCACAATGCATTAAGCACCCAAAAACAAAAACATAAATGTTTGTCCTGGGTGGGGACTGAACCTGCAATCTTAGGCTTATTAGCGAGAAATGCTAACAACTGTTCCATTGAGCCAGTCCTAAGGTTTGATGATATTTGGAGGGCGTCTAAGTTCCGGATAAGAAAACGAATTTCTATAACTGTAATACGTCGTTTATTACATATTTTATGAGAACCCAATAGTGTAGTCAAATGTAAGAAATACCATTTCGTTGGTTCTATGCCACAACGTGTACGTACAATCGCCGTCAGATATATCGGAGCAGACAAAGTGACCAAATACTTCTGAACAGTTAAAATGTCAAAAAGTTCCATATACCACAAGTTACCATTAATATCTGAACAATAATTACTTCAATATTATCTGAACAGATGCTAGTCAATAATTTCTATACACACAACTTACCGATAATATCTGAACACTCATCTATACAGGTAGCTAAATGAGACACATGACGTGCGTGACACATATTGACGTTATGAGTGTTCAGATGTTATTGGCATCTGCTTAATTATTGAAGTAATGAATGTTTAGATATTAATGGTAACTTGTGGTGTATGGAACTTTTTGACATTTAACTGTTCAGAAGTATTTGGTCACTTTGTCTGCTCCGATATATCTGACGGCGACTGAACTATCAGATGCATATCAGACTTAAAAGATTTGTCTTCTACCGTTCCGAATAATTATGACAAATTGTCTCAAGTTGCTCTAGAGTATTATTGACAACGAATAATGCTGGCTTTTTGGATAATAAAGGCACCTAATAGCTGGGTACTCAACGTGACAACGGAAGAACACATACCCACGCCTTCCTCTACAATGCCTTACAAATTCCGATTAAAACAAAACGGACGCGGGCTTATTACGTATTTTTTTTATTATAAAATAAAAGCCCGATATATTCACGGACAGTTTTATTGACAAGCCCAAAGAACAAACCTTAAATAAATACGTAATGTAATAGACAAGTATCAAACCAACATAGAAAAACTGGTACCATTCAGGGACTCCGACAATACAGACGGCCTCGTGCGCGTTTTATGACCCTGCAGATAAAATAATATCCATATACAGCTTTGGAGACTTCAATTTGTTTCCATAATCATAGCTATGTCATGCATGCAACCTTCAGCAGAACCAGCTAAAACCACTCTCAAATGCGACAGCTAATTCCGTACAATCAAACTTTCACCCAGCAGTTCCAAGATCCATGAATTAATCACCTCACATGACACGCTCAAAGGAACTACACAATAACGTGTGCCGTCGACAAATCGCTTACGAGCACAAGGCGAAACAAAACGCTTGGATGAAAAGGATATTTTATGAAAATCGCTTTCCTTTTGATGTTAAAAGAAATGCCGGTATCGGCACTTTACAAGGAAAAAGGCATAGTTCTGAATTCGGTGAGGAGCGTATATATCTGTTACGTTATTGGAATCAGTTGCGTCATTTTTCGTTAGTGGCCTATCGTTTTGGAGTGGGCTTTTTTCTGTGTGCGAAATTTGAGGGGCAGAAAATGGAAATTTCTGACGTTATTCATGTTTTAGTTGGGAGATTTTCACGCTCTGCCAAGTGAATATCCTCTTAAGCTTACTCATATTTAAGTTACTTCTATTTCTGAGGACATTTTCTCTCGATATTTTTTTTTAAATTAAAGAAAATACGTGGAGAATATGCACTATAAATTTTTTTATGAACACACTTATCTTTAAAATTCCAAACAATATCAAAACAATTTGTATTCGCTATAGAGATTTTCTTTCTAATACTTGCAGATTTATTGTCTGGTACTACAAAGCTCAACTCAACATATGGTAGACGTTATATAATGTCAGTTTCAATACTCATAGCTTACTGCATATAAATAACGTTCTGAATACAAACATAATTACTGATTCAGTAATCGCAAGCCCACCAATATTGACTTCTTATCAATATCTGAGTGGCTTGGAAAATGATTAATGCATCTGCTTTTAGGCTTTATGTCGACTCATTGTTGGAACGTTGCTTTTGTCTGAATAATATTGTATGTAAGCAGAAAATACATAGAATGGTACATATGTAGGAACATCAATGTTATGTATCTAAAATCTATCTGTTCACCTCGCTGCTGCCATTTGGTTTTAGTTCATTTAGATATTGTTGAGTCATTAAACCTGTAATGACAGTTGGTGTTTGAGGTGTTGACACAAGTAACAACGGCTTTCATACAACTCAATAAGCATTTTAAAGAAATATGTCATCTCGATATGGGATTCAAACTCACGACCTTCACGTTTCGGGCGTGCTGCCCTTGTAACCGAGGAAGTGATCAACGGGTTTTTAAGCCGTAAACTCTAAATCTTATTCGAGTTTAATACTGTGACTTGAATAATTAAATACTGAGTCAACTGAGAAATTTAGTCGCGTTGCGTATGTTAGGCCTGTATGAAAGGATGAAGTCCACGCGAACGAAGTCGCGGGCACAGCTAGTGAGAGAATATATAGGTTGATACTTACACAGGGTCGCACATTTCTGTCTCTAGCTAAAAGGACGTAGGCGCAAAACCACAACGCAAGTAAACAAGTCGGCAACTTTGCGCCGACTCTACAAACTGTAACACGGACTAATCTCTAATTGAAATAACCGGGGATTAGCGAGTTAGCGGCCCCGCGACGATTAACTGGGCTGAACGTTGAGAACTGAGGGCCGCATGATGGTACGCTGCTCAAGAATAGTTTGCGGTACTTTTAAATGGTGACGAGAAGTAAATGTGCTAATCAGGGGCGTTGGCTAGCTAATTATTAAATTAAACGAACTTACCTTAAGTGAAGTTCTATTTTAATTTTACGAATTTTCAAATCATGGTGCAGAAAGAAAAAGATAGTAAAAAACTTTTCATTAGTTATGATTATCTCGTGTGTGAAACAATTTCTGTGTCGATATGATTACAAATAAAACACATAGCTGTTGATTGTTGACATGTAAACAAACAGATACAACCTCTTTAAACCTTATCGCGGACGTTTTCTGGTCGAGTTTCTGCTGTCCTGTCCTTTGTATTTCCATTGTCTTACACAATTGGCTACTTGACAGTGTTAACAATAAAATATGAAAAGTGTTAGACATGTTAGCTTATTAGTTAAGTAATAATTTTACATTTTTATTTTTTAATTAAAAGCATAGTTAGTATTTTATTTTTGCAAAATAAATTTTACTTTTTTTATCTGTGGAACAATAGAGCCGAAACGAAAACCACTATTGCAATTCGGATTTATTTATTTTAATGTGGCGAAACAATTATTATTTTATCGATTAAATTGAATTATTGCGTCTCTAATCGTATTAAGAATTTATTGGAACATTTTCCGTTTATCTAAATTAAGTCATTCCTATGCGTGGTTCGTTGTCTAGAACGTTGACGTCATAATTGCAACAGTGACGAGACTTGGCGTTTTCGCGCGCTTTTTATATGTGTTACACAAAATCTTATTTTTCTCGAATTATTTTTCAGATAAATCGAATTGCTTGGGATATAAAATGAACGGGCGCACATTTTACAATACTTTTTCAAAAATTGTCAAGTAGCCAATTGGCACTTTTGTCACACCAATTCATTGTAATAATGTATTTTATAAAAAGTTATCGGAAATAACGTGAAGTCTTTTTGGCACAAAAAAACATAGTGAATATAGAGGAGTGTCATAGACAAGTCGAGACGAGAAGAGATGCGTTCAAGTTTTTTGAATTGCTTTATAGATTGTGAAGTCAAACGCAAGATCCCATATTGCTGCATAGTGTCCATGATGATGAAAAGAGCAAAATTGGGATTTCTTACTTTAAGATATCTGTCAAAACACTTTTACAATTATACGGCAGATATTAGAATAATCGATATTTATGATTTTAAAAGATCTTACTATTACACTACTGTAATAGTACTGCTACCAGCAGAAAAATTTCATCGCCTACGATAACTTGCGGTCAGCTCAGTTGGAAGAGCAGCACGCGCGATACGTGAAGGTCGTGGGTTTGATTCCTGTACCGCAAGGGGAGATAAAATTTTCTGTTTCTAAAATATTGTAAGGAACGTATGTTCTTTGCTAAAAGTGGAAGTACTTCCGCCGAGCTAGGTGTTATCTGCTCGGGGACCAAGGCCCAACTACCATTCTTGGTTTGTCGTATATATACTTAGTGGCGACGAAAACTCTGATATCGCGATGTAGGATATCGATGTCACGCATTACGTATGGAGCGTTGTTTACTACGCCAATTCTGCTGACGCTGTATTTGTGTCGACTTGTAGGTCATGTCGTAGGTCGGCACAATATTTTAAAATCTTAGAATACTTTAATCAAACAGAAAAAAAGCCCGCAAGAGGAAGTGTTTTTTTTTGTTTGCTTAAAATACGCGTGAAGCACTATAAAAATTGTAAAAATGTACTAGATAAATCTTAGATCGACCCCCGGTCGGGTCAATATGGGAAACGTACACTTTTATATTGTCTCGGATCTGGGTGGTACCGTCGTTGATTCTGTTTTCTATAACACAAGTGCTTAAGTACTTATCACAGAATCTGAGCAATGTACGTGATGTTGTTTAATTTTATTTCTATTTATTTATTTGGACTTCATAATTTTAAGACAATGACTATTGAATAGTTTCGAAGCATTTGAAAGAAAAATTGCTTAAATTTAGAATAGCAGAGTCAAAATATATTAAAGTCCTATTTTACGAGATAAAATTAAGGTACCGCCATTGAATCTATTATATTAAAATGAATCGCAAAATGTGTTGGTAAGCGCATAACTCGACAACGCCTGGACCAATTTTGACAATTCTTTTTTTTTAATGTTCGCTGAAGTCCAAGGATGGTTTTTGCGGCGAGACAAATTCTAATAATTGCCGGGAAAACTGTAAAGACAGCCCTTTTCTTTTTCCAGTACAAACGTTTTCCAACTAAAATTTAGAGTCAAATCTCTTTGACAGGACGAAGTCTGTCGGGTCCGCTAGTGATATATATAATTGTGTATCTTTAAATGGCACCGCGACGGCCGAATTGCTCTTTTTACATAATTATTGTCTAAAAGAAACGAAATAAACATAAAAAAATACTGTTCTTAACTATCCGACGAAAAATTCCGGTAACTCTCCGATTCCGCAAAAATACTGATTGAAAAACATCCTAGCGTAACCGGAAAGCACCGATAGGGTATAATAATTTCCCCATCCGTAGGACTCCATTAGTAAAATGAAATCACGATTTGGAAGGAAAACATCGTAACTGGAATCTTGGAAATGCATTTTACTAAATCACTTCTACTTGGCTTGTAGGTCGTAATATTCTCATAAATATGAGTTTATTTAAGATCTCTTTCAGACGTTTCAAAGGAGACTTAAATCTCACTTATTTTCAGGCTTCATAGCTCTCTGTAAATGCGGAAAAATCCGCTTTGGTTTAGAAATTCTTTGCTTTATTTTAAATTCTGCTGCTTGCACTATTTTTAACTATAAGTACAGGCACAAGCAATAGGATGTAACACCAGAGTCCTTATGACGTTGCCGTAAAGTTCATTTCGGAATGGGTTTGACTACATATTAGTGCAAGAGACTATACATCATGCCCTGCCAGATACAGTATTTTTTTATATGTTACCTATTTTGTCATTTTCAAGTCGTCAATCAAATTGATTGTTCCTTTCATATGTAGGACAGAAAATTTTCTATAATATCTTATCCACGAAAACTTACTTTATCTCGGCTTATATAAGCTTTGTCCCGTCAAAGCCCACATCGTTCTAGGCAATTCGCACTTTGCCCGTAATTACAGAGCTCAAATAAACAATCCGTGACTCGATTCGTTTACCGAAGACTAATTCTGTTTACATGGAGTCTGGGAACGCTAATGCGTCATTTTTTCAAAACTGTTTAAGATAGAAGCTGGTAGCGGTCACTAGTTGTAAGTTTTTTTTTTTTATATTACACTTCAAGATTGACCTCATCCCACCTGATGTTAAGTGGAAATGAGGTCCTAGCTTAAGGGCAACAAGTAGAGCATAATAAAGCTGTTACTGGACTTGTCACCCTTACCTTGAAGGCTTAACCCCTACTACTAATGTAGCAACCCCCAGGAGCTCTGGAAACCTTACTCACACGCAGGAACACAACAACACAGAAGTGATTGTTATTTGGCTGCGGTCTTCTGTAAGGTGGAGGTATTTCACCAGTCGGGCTGCTCTAGTTCGAGCGATAAATCGCTATGCCCCACCTCTCTTAAAAAGATAGTTAAGATTGATATTTATTAACTTTTTTTTTTAACCAAGTATGTATTATTGTAGATAGCAAATCGAAATAGGACAGATAGGATTTCTTCGAGTTAGTTTTTTTAATTGGTCTCAAACTCGTGAACAACAACTATGTAAAAAATTGTTCTAAATTAGTGATCAAATGATCATTTATGCCATGTTCAAATATTTGAAAAAGGATACGTTCTAATAACGGATAGTACTAAATTATACGAAGTGTTAGCTGAAAACGACCGACAGTCAACTGATGACTGCTAATACTTGTGTTAAATGACAGCTATTGGAATTAACGGGTAAAAACGGGTAGTCATTTTTGACACATTACGTAAAATATTGGAACCGAGCATTAAAGAAGTCAATCAAGCAAATTTGAATAGAAACTATGGAAAAAAACAGACGTCATGTTAAATATCCCATTAAAGAAATCGTTTTCAGTTTCAACTTTTTCCGTGGAGAGCGTCAACGTGTTTGTGTACCCTAATTGAATAACGAACTATCTGAAATGTGAAAACTGACGATGTAACGATGACAAACCCACCGCATCTCATAGTTTTCGTAATTACAATTCCAACTAATTGATGTAGTTTAAGTGAGAAAATCAGATTGATTTATTTATTCTTAATAAGAAAACGGGAGGGCTTTCAATCAGTAAGATTCAATCCTCTAAAAAATATATACGAGTTCATATGGAAGTTGAAACAAATCTTTATAATTAAGCCACGTGGACAAAGTCGCAGGAAAAAGCTTGTTTATTAGAAAGAACATTGCAGTAAACTTGAGCTAAATACTGAGCACTCAAAATCAATTGGACTTAAATAAATCCGAGAAAAAGTATCGTATCCCATTGACTTTGGAATTCACATTCGTGATTTTAGCTTTTAAAGCAGTTTGACTTATTATTAACAATAAAGACTTAAATACATTGGAATTCCGTCGGAAATGAGCCCATTGGTACAAATAAATTACAATGTGCCTCTACTAATTTATTTTTATTTATTTAAAAACTTAATTGCACAAAAAAAGTACAACAGGTGGACTTAATGCTATGGGCATTCTCTACCAGTCAACCTTTGGGTCATGCGGAGAGTTAGTTTATGGGTGCGGTAATAGTGACAAAGTGCATAAGTAATCTAAAAAATAAAATAAAAACATAATACACGAGAATAGTAACTATCAAGCGTTACAAAATTCATTTCGGAAACAATTAAATATACATAAATAAATATAATATATATATATAAAATATGAAGTTATGCTTATGTTTACATAATTAGCATATATATACGTATATATATATAAGTAAAAAATACCACATAAAAATATAAAATTAATAATAACTATATATAAATGGATTCAGCAATTGAAAAATTCATGTCTACGATTTATGTATTAGCGAGAGAGAAAAAGTGTTCACGAACTTTCATTTTAAAAATTCCCTTAGTCAGGGATTGTCGAGTATCAGCGGGCAGAGCATTCCAAAGAAGACTAATGCCTGACTAGCTTGGTAAAACAGTGGTTAGCATTTCTGTTGAATCAAGAGTTAGATTTCCTAATTAAGGAAAATAACCAATTAAAGCAATGTTCATTAGTTCAAAACGTGGAGTACGTTAGTATTTATAAAAAAATTCAAAGTAGGATTTTTTACTTTACGACCTCCGTAGACGAGAGGCGAGAGGCAAGACTTTGGAATCGCGACGTCTCTGATTTATCGGGTTCGATTCCCGGTGGGATTAAAAACTTTTTTAAGTGATTAACGAAAAACTAACTTTTCTATTAATTCGGGTTGGGTTGTAGTGGTACCGTCATTATTTCTGAATTTTACCACAGTATCAGAGAATTTCTTGTGATCTTATCCATATATATACTTATTTATTTGTATTATTGTTTATAACAGTAAACTAAGAAATATCGGGTCTCTCAATTTGGATGTCTTTATTTTGCATATATACAGATTTTAATACCGAATTAAGCTACTTCTGAACCGGGGGTAGCTTCATTGTTTTATATAGAGACTGCCTATTCATAGGTATTACTAATGTAATCTATATGAATAAAAAAAATTGACTTTGACTTTAAATATGACTTTATTTTAATACACTTGAGGACTAACGTACTAAAAACTCTAAGCGAAAAGCTAAGTTTATCTAGACGATATACTACGACGCTCAGCTTTTATCCTTCCCCTAACAAAACTAGCAAGAACCGACACGAATCACTACTCCTGCCTCGCATTTATGAATCATAAAGTCAGCCAAGTGTCATTACTTGCATCTTGCACCACACCACCACTTGGGACCAATAAATTGCGTTTACCAAAGCACCAAATGATTTACAGTTCGTTTTTACCCGACACTAAGAAGGAATTGAGTTTGAATTCCGTTAAAATTGGAAAAAGGTCTTTGCATGTGAATTGCAGTATTAAAAGTAGTGATTCGAGCTTTCAATTTACATGTAACGAGATCAAAGGAGTATTGGGTTAAGGAAAGAAATATGAACCGTATTCTGGTACAATTTACGCTTGACTGGTATTGTTAATTTTGCGGTCTATACGGCCCCCATAACAAAATTAGTTCCGAAAGGATTTTTTACCAATACATTAGCTAAATACTTTTAAATGATTAAAAGTAATCTTGCTTCTTTTGTATATGCAGTTATTATGCATTTAACTTATTTAATTTTTTATATTCCAAGAGGTAAACAAATTGCGGTGATCATTATTGATATTATTAGTAAAAAAAATAAAAAAAACAACTTGTAGCTTGCTAAGGTTAAGGACAAAAATAATACATATTTTATTTAAAAATAGGATATATTTCGAATCCAATTAAAACAGTATTATCAAAATAGCTTGACTCTATAAAAGTTACACGTGAAATAAGTGTCCATCGAATTGACAAACTGCTTTGTTTTATCGCCGATTGAAAATAAGTTATATTATCTGCACTTATGTTACAATTTTAATAAGCACAAATAAATGTCATATGTTTAAATTAAGGATGACTGCTCCAAACCAAATGTGACAATTATTATTTGTTATGTTCGTGATTGCAGGAGAAGGATTGTATGAAAATATTAATAAAATATTTTTAGAGAGGTAGGGCATAGCGATTTATCGAGCAGCCCGACTGGTGAAATACCTCCACCTTACAGAAGACCGCAGCCAAATAACAATCACTTCCGTGTTGTTGTGTTCCTGCGTGTGAGTAAGGTTTCCAGAGCTCCTGGGGGGTGCTACATTAGTAGCAGGGGTCAAGCCTTCAAGGTAAGGGTGACAAGTCCAGTAACATATTTATTATGCTGTACTTGTCACCCTTAAGCTAGAACCTCACTACCACTTAACATCAGGTGGGATGAGGTCAATCTTGAAGAGCAATATAAAAAAAATAAAAACTTTGGAAAATCATTGGGTTAGTAAGCGTGCCAAACTGCGTTTTTTAGTATTTTAAACAACTAGCGTATTAATAATACTAAAAAATCGCATTTACTGGAACAAATACATATTATAGAAGACACCACATAAAAATTATATACATAATGCTTCTAATCCAAAAATAATGCGAACGAACACGTAAGCAAAATTCACTTCTAAAAGTAAACAATAATAATAAATTTAAGCACGCCAGCTCTAAAACTAGTTTACAAGAGTTTGAACAATTCACTTATTATCTACTGCATCCTGCAGACCAAGTCTCCATCAGATGGTAGCAAACTTTTTTCTCGGAAACTCCAAACTAATGCACATTAAATATAAAGAGCAGCAAAACTTTGAGGCCGTGTCTTAAAGTTGCGAAACTTACAAATTATATTAAGGTTGCTGAGCCGAAGTTAAGTTTAACGCAACCGCGGCTAGAGTTCGCTCAATTAAGTTTGCAACGCATGGTGTGACAAAGAGCAAAAAATTACCAAAATAATGTTGCACAATAGTCAATACTGACTAAGGGAATTTTTAAAATGAAAGTTTGTGAACTTCTTCTCTATCGCTAATACATAAATCGTAGACATGAATTTGTCAATTGCTGAATCCATTTCTTGTCGTTATTATTTATTTTATATTTTTATGCGATATTATTTAATTATGTATATATAAGTATATATATGTTCATTATGTAAATATAAGTATAGCTTCATATTTTATATATATATTATATTTATTCATGTATGTCTATATGTATATTTAATTGTTTCCGAAATGACTTTTGTAACGCTTGATAGTTACTATTCTCGTGTATTATGTTTTTATTTTTTAGATAACTTATGCACTTTGTCACTATTACCGCACCCATAAACTAACTCTCCGCATGACCCAAAGGTTGACTGGTAGAGAATGCCCATAGGATTAAGTCCACCTGTTGTTTTTTTTGTGCAATAAAGTTGTTAAATAAGTAAATACTTTTACTATCGAAAATTTTTATCTTTAAGAGAGTTTTTAAAAAATAGCGTTACTATTGTTAGTGCCGATTATTTTTAACTATCCCCCAATTTACCAATTTGCAACTCGATCGATCCGCCACGTGATCCGCCATTTTGTAGCCATCTTGGATTGAGTGATCAAACATCAACGTACGTATACGTTAACGATATCGTTCTTTAGTTTTGCGCTCAGCAGTAGATTCAAAGATTTATTTTTGTTTAATATATGTATATAATACTTTTAATAGGGGCACAGCCTTCTTAGGGGACAAGAACTACCTTAACTAAACTCTCCCCCCATTTTTATTGAGTAGTTAATACGAACTACTTACCGCCAGACGTTTCGGTTAGGTTGAACCAACCGTTAAATTGTTTTAAATGTGTAAAATGGAACGCGAAAGTCTTAAAGTTTATATCGTTTCCCCCACTTTATTCATTTCATTTATTAATTCTTCATCATCTCATTGCCTAGACAGCGCCGTGGGAAAACAGCAAACCCATAACTAGATAGGGGTCCCGAAAGACTAAAATGTCAATTCGGTAATATTGCTGGGATTAACGAAATCTGTTTGTTACAGGGCCGAGGTTATGGATCAGATTATCAGCAAGGCACGAGATCACGCAGCAGGGTAAGTTATTTGTGCTAATTACATTATTTATTAATACAAAGCGCAATTTAAATACAGACAACAAATAATTTGCAAAGAAAGAAAAAGTGTATATTCATCACAAAGACTATCAAAAAGAAAACAAAGTTAAGAAAAAAAATCTATCAACAAACCAGCTCTAGTATAATAATACCTACACAAATTAAATACAACACGAAATCATTCGATTGAACAAGAATACGAAGAAAAAACAACAAGACTAGTGTACTCAGCAGCTGAAGATTCCTTTCTCCTTATCTTAGAATCGTTTTAAATCTAAATTGTTTAATTATTTTTAGTATGTTTATTGTCAGCTGTAAAAAACAACTTTTAGTAACAGTTTCAGCGATACATAAATTTAAGATATAGCAAAATCATCGATAAGTTGTTTGCTTATTCAATTTCCACCGAAAAATTTTCCTTGTCACGGAATGTCTTTACCTCTGGTCCCGCGAGAGCTGTTCATATTTCTGAGATAAAAAGTTTCTTACATTTGTCTCTAGCCTGTAGGCTATAAGATAAGTTTTGATACCAGACGTGCGGTATTTGGTTACGTCACTGTTAGATTTCTATGTAAAAAATGGTATATTACTGTAAGGAACGTATGTTCTTTACTAAAAATGGAAGTACCTCCGCCTAGCTAGGTGTTATCTGCTCGGAGACCAAGATTCAACTTGGTTTCTTATCTATATAAATAAATAAATAAATAAATATAAATATTGATTGATTTGCTAATCGTGCATTACGTATGGAGCGTTGCTTACTATGCCAATTCTGCTTACGCAGGATTTGTGTTGCCTTGTAGGTTATGTGTTAGGTTGGCACACTACTTATATCATAAACGCGGAAGTTTCTAAGAATTTATGTATGTTGGGAAATCTTAATGTATATGTGTAAGAGTAACACCTCTTTTACAAAAAAAATTAGATATATGATAAAAAAATCCCAGGCACCTTTTTATTAATTTGGGAGACAGAAATACTGATTGAGCCACAAGTCGCCCAAGCCCTAGTGGCTTATTTATTGAATTTGTGGCCAATCTATTGTGTAGGTTAGATTAGTATTTTTTTGAAGTTAGATTAATGTCCGGTTCCTTTATTTGAAAAACAATTCGTTTTATTTACGGATAGTAATAAATAATACGAGGCGTAAGCCAAAACCGTTCCAGGCACGTGCATAGTGAGTTGGAGAAAAAAGAGTTGTCACTTTTGACACATAATGATTCGTAAAATATTTAAACCGGGTATTATTAGAACTTAAGTATGTCTATTTATATTAATAACTAGCTGTCCCGGCAAACTTTATAACGCCTTTTTTTTAATGTCTAACCTTTTAAACCTTTCCTGGACCTCCACAATTATTTCAAGACCAAAATAGGCAAATCGGTCTAACCATTGTAAAGTTTTAGCAAGACTAACTAACAGCGATTCATCCCTACTAATATTATAAATGCGAAAGTAACTCTGTCTGTCTGTCTGTCTGTTACGCTTTCCTGCTTAAACCTCTCAACCGATTGTGATGAAAATTGGTATAGGTATACGTTGAATCTCAAGAACGGACATAGGCTACTTTTTATTAGACAATAAGGGGGGGATGGGGGTAATACCACCTCTGAAAGTTTATATGGAAAAATGTTTTTTTTTTAAGTTAGAGATATGAAATTTGGCACAAATATAGCTCAAAACTTGTTTTAAAATATAGACTACTTTTTGTTTCGAATATTAGGGGAGAAAGGGGCAAAACCAACCATGAAAGGATGTAGTCCACGCGAACGAAGTCGCGGGCACAGCTAGTTTTTATATATGAAGAGCCCATGGTAATAATGATGAAAGTCCAAAATATTAAACTCTATGTGATTAACGTCATTTGGTCACTTCATACATGTAGTATTCTAGTAATTTCTAGTAATTTCGTTTACTAACTAGGAAATATCGCTCCTAGTACTGAGATAAAACCGTATCTGATATTTGACTTCACGTCTAGAAAGCTCAGTGTCCCAGGTATTCACGGCAATAAGGCTGAATTATGGAAAACGTTTATAAACTTAACACCCAAATATCTCGGAGCAAAAAACATAGGAAGTTTATCATTAAGACGACCCCCGTAGCCGAGAGGCAAGCGTCCCGAACTGTGGCGTCGCGCCATCTCTGAGGTTCCGGGTTCGATCCCAGGTCGGGTCAGTATGGAAAACGAACTTTTCTATATTGTCTCGGGTCTGGGTGTTGTGGTACCGTCGTTGTTTCTGATTTCTGTAACACAAGTGCTTTAGCAACTTACCATAGAATGAGAGCAATGTATGTAATGTTTTCCAATATTTATTTATTTATCATTATTTCAGTGGACCCTTAAGATTACCCGTATAAGAGAGGTAGGGCAAAGCCATTTATCGCTCGAGCTGGAGCAGCCCGACTGGTGAAATACAGAAGACCGCAGCCAAATAACAATCATTTCTGTGTTGTTGTGTTCCTGCGTGTGAGTAAGGTTTCCAGACCCCTGGGGGGTGCTACGTTAGTAGCAGGGGTCAAGCCTTCAAGGTAAGGGCGACAAGTCCAGTAACAGATTTATTAGGCTGTACTTGTCACCCTTGAGCTAGGACCTCACTACCACTTAACATCAGGTGGGATGAGGTCAATCTTCAAGTGAAATATATAAAAAAAGAAAAAAAAAAACTCTCGTGATATTTACAGTGTGTAGTTTGTTGTTTTATATGCCAGCCAGAGCTTTACTATGGAACCTAATTTAAATCGTCAAAATAGTACTTTCACTAAAATCTTTTTCGTTAAAAAGGCTTCGTCGCGACATTCGTAACAAATTGGGTACGTGCTACGACAGGCCACCTTAATTAAACCCGGGCGAGATTAAAGGGTTCCGCACGTGTTTTGAAGCGTGGAAAAATTCGAGTTGTAACGTATTTATTAGCATTTGATTTGGAAAATCGGTTTTTTCCCCTGAATTGATATGTTATTTGAAAACCGTTTGGGTTGTGAAACCTCGGTTCTTTTTTGTTCTGGATGGTAACATTCAATAGCAAGATATTTTTTACCATTTGTTATTTATTTGCATTGAATTCTCGTGACGAGTAGACATGTAAGTATTACTAGTGCCTGCCTGTGGCTGTTGAATAATGTACGTACGTCCATATTATATTAAATTCTTTTTTTCAACATGAAGCAGTGCGTGTTGATGCCTAACACTATCGCTTACAAGCCTAACTATTTACTGTTAGTGTCCTAAACACGGTAGGTACTGTGACGGGCAAGTAATTTAAACGCAAATCCCAAACAAACAAGTTGGTTTATTAAAACGTTTCGTAAGAGCAATAAGTAAAGAGTGACTCGATACAACGCAAACATGACTTTTATACCGGTTCACAATTAATAATAAAAACCACTCGCGCTTGACACTTTTAGTTCACGCCCACAATAGTATGGCCGCCGTCAACGCTGCTCCGAACAATACGCGCAGGCGCAGCCATCTGCAAGTAGGCGGCGTCATCGGTGAGTCAGGTGCGTGCGCGCGCGCGGCCATGTTAATGTAGGCGGCGTCGGGGAGACGGCCGCTCACGTCACTAGTCACGCCACTGTTACGTCATCGATCGTACGATTCTGTGCCTCGTTTAGTAACAGTTTTCGGGCTACTTGCCCGTTGAAGTAGTAGCCACTACAAACATATTGCTATGTTGACGCGTTTCTATTTGAGATTTTAATGTCATTTCGTCTTCGGGTCTTAGTTTCTATGCCTAGAACTTACTTTAAGCATGTATGTACTTTCCAAAGCATAACTATCCGACGATCATCCAGGGATGCTGCATGAAAAAGTACTATACCCGTTTTTTTCTCATTTACCACTAATTTTTCGCTTCTATAATAAAATATAAAAACCTTCCTTAATTAATGGACTATCCAGCACAATAAGAATTTTGTCAGTCGTTTATGTAATTATCGCGTTCAAACAAACAAACAAAATTCAGCTTTTTAACAATCGATATATCATAGATACTTGTCGCTCTTAAGCTATTGTCCTCATAACCACATCACATCAGGTGGTATGAGGTCAAACTCGAAGAGCATTATAAAAAAAAGATTTCATATCGAAACAAACATTTGATACTTGCTTTAAACCTTGGATTAGTATTAAATTTATTTAAGTAGACAGTTAAATAAAAAGCCATTTATCAACTGTTAATGAATAATAGTCGAAATTAAGCAGAATTTAAAAAATAAAGCTATTTATCAACTATTAATGAATAATAGTCGGAATTTTTCAGTCTTAGTCCTCGCGTTATATTGAGTTTGATATAAAAAAAAATCAGCCAATAAGCAGATGGTCAAAGGTCGTTTTCAATTCGTATCTTAGACTGATATCTTCATCGGTTGTTTAAATGAAAAATAGTTTAACTCTTTATCATATAACAGCAGCTCACATCCACCTGCTACTTATATAAGACCTCTTTGGACTATTTCTTTTCATTTTATTTAACCTGAAGTAAATAAGGCATATTTTCAACCCACTTCTTGAAAGCAAACAGTAATAAAAAACAGCTTCAATTTCGTTACAGTTTCCCATGAGAGTTTCCTAATACTTGTCGCACGACAAAACAAATGTTATATTTATGGTACGTGGCATAAATCGCGTCAGGTCCGTAGTAAATCATGTTAATGAGACAGACAGACACGTTTAGCGCGCCTTGAAATATGTCTAGGTAGGCCGTTGGGCACAGCTGACGGCTGAAGTTACAAAATGTATATCTTATCATTCTGGTAGGAATCTTGTTAGATAATATCTACTAAGTGTTAAGGCTGAAACAAAAATTTGAGTTAATTGTTCAGATGGCTCCACACACTTTATTACACATAATATTTAAAGAAACAGGTTGAACAGACACAATTTAATACATTAAGCGGACTTATCGCTTGAAAGCGATCAATCCCAGATAATTTTAAGATAAAAGAATTAGTAGATGACGACGAGAAATAAATAAATAAATGCGCCAGACAATCACACCAATCACCTGGTCTCAAACTAAGGTTTTCCCTTGTACTATGAGTATCAGACGACGGATACTAACTGGGCGCGTCATCCCAGCACACCCAGACTCAAGTCAATTTAGAAATGTTCGTTTTCCAAATTGACCCGACCGGGAATCGAACCCGGTACCTTTCTTGCTTTGACCTAAATGGGTACGACCATGTCGAAAAAAATGAGACCATGTTAATGGGTATTAATTTTATTGCTTTCTAGAAGCCATAAGTGAATAATAAATACTAGATTAGAATAATGGTTACTATACTTTTATCAATCTGCAAGGAATCTAGTTTCTTAATTTTACGAATGAATTTGAAAGCATCCAGCTAGTGAGTGAAATACTCGTACCATATAGAACTATATAGATATAGAACTATATAGTAGTTCTTATCAAAAGTAATTATTTATTAAAAAATTTTAATGCACAAAATTGTACAACAGGTGGGCTTAGTGCTAGGAGCGCTTACTACTCGTCAACCTTGGAGTCATGCAGACATTTTGTTCGGTAACTGTGAAACGTTTGGTATTAAAAAATAAAAAACGACACTTTAACAAAATGTCTGCATGACTCCAAAGTTGACGCGTAGAGAGCGCTCCTAGCACTAAGCCCGCCCCAGCTAGTGATAGTATTTCACTCACTAGCTGGATGCTTTCTAATTCATTCGTAAAATAAAGAAACTAGATAAATAAAATATATTGGACAACATCACATACATTGCTATGATTCTGTGGTAAGTAGCTTAATCACTTGTGTTACAGAAATCAGAAACAACGACGGTACCACAACATCCAGACCCGAGACAATATGGAAAAGTTCGTTTCCCATATTGACCCGACCGGGGATCGAACCCGGAACCTCAGAGATGGCGCTCGCCAAAGTCAGGCCCGCTCGCCTCTCGGCTACGGAGGTCGTCACTTTATTGCACTTATTAAATGCAATAAAGAATATGAATATGAAATGTTTTAGAAACGCCAAGTTCGATTTAACAATCTAAAACCAAAACACTGCTCTAATTGTTCTAGAAATTAATTTCCTAGAAACAGTCTCGCGAAAAACATCTCGAAGAATTCACCGAATCGAATATCATTCGTCGACATTGCGCTAACAAAAGCACACCTCAAGGAAAACGATCCTAGCTTTGTACCCTCGACCTTAATTACGCCCCCCGGGTGGACCCTTCCGCGTAATTATTTCCCCCTTTATTTTCCCCTTGGCCGGGAAAAAAGGGGATTCAATCATCGGTGGCCTATGACGTGAATAATCTCAATCAGACCGCTACTGGAGTCATTTGATATGTAACTACGTGCGATTATTACGAAGCTGTGTCGTTTGTCGGATTCTGAAGAGATTGTGTTAATTTTTGTCACTATGTCAGTTACGGACTGAGATTTAATGTCGTTATTGATACTGTTATAGCTCGTATAAAGATAAATTTCATATTATTTCAATCTAAATTAGAACTTACGGAAACATCTACATACGTGGTATTGCACTTTCCCTAACGACATAGCTCTTTATCGTATCTGTATTATAGCTTTAATAATAATAATATTATTATTATTATTTCGCTATTCTCAACACCTGCCGAATTGTACGTAAATTTTTAACATTAAATTAGATTCCGCATTTTGGTTCTGGCCAAAAGCCTGCTAAAATTCCTAAAACACCCCAGAAATGAGAGATATTCAAATGATATAAATAATAATAATAATAATAATTAATTTATTGCTCAGGCACATTAAAAAACAAATACAGAATATAATTATTTAAAAAGTAAAAATTTGAGCAAAAGGCAATGGCTCAGCTTGTGCTGACGCAGGACAGAGATCCTGCGAAGCGCTGATTTTCAGCCATGCCTTCCTCTCGAGGTGGTAGGTGAGAGGCATGCGGGTATGAGTAACCTACGTAGTTGAGAGGTGAGCGGACGGGACATTTAGCGTGACGCCAACTCTGAGGTCCCGGGTTTGATTCCTTTTGGGGCAATATGGAAAACGAACTGTATTGTTTCGGGACTGGGTGTGGAGGTACCGTCGTTGTTTTTGATTTCTGTACTGTAACACAAGTGCTTTAGTTACTGACCACAGAGCAATGTATGTGATGTTGTCTAGTATTTAATTTAAAGCTGTATTGATGACCTCAGTGATAAAGTTATTTGGTCAGACGTGGGAAATAACATTACCTGCTCATAAGTAAAAAATATAACTTATTAAGTGCAAGCAAGCCAAAGTACATTTCGTGCTTATTAAGGCATTTTGTTTCAAACGAATCAAGTTTTTCTTAGTTTTTGACTTTGCAACCTGTTACGCGCGACTTCATTCGTGGTTCGGTATAAATAGTAACCTATAATATGCGTGGTATATATTGAATAAAAGTATATTCTTAAATAAAAAAAGTATACAATTTACGTAATAAAACAAAAATACAAACAAAATAAAAAAAGAGAAAAAAAAACCGTGTAACATGGAGTGCGGTGAAAAAAATCAAAAAACAAAAAAACATCGCGTCTTTTCTAATATATATATACATATATTTTTAATTTATACGACTAAATGAGGTTGTATTAGCGTGCCGGCGACAATATGTTAATAAAGATAATTATTATACCCAATATCATCCAAAACTATTCAGTATTTTTTGCCCGAAAGAGCAAAGAGCAACATTCTTTCATACTTTCGCAAAGTATTAAAAAGTAAGAATATTTCTTACACTAACTTCACAAGAATTATGTTAAAAGAATTTGAGCTAGATTTCTTATCCACTCGCATATCATGAACTGCTCTCCAGGACATATTTCATCCAAGATTTCATATAAATTGGGTGCTGGGGGAGCTTGAATGGAACGCAGTGACTTCCGTGAATTATTAGATCTCACGCGTTAGAATCTTACTGGAGTTTGAATAACGTTCCAGGTGATAAAAATTCCAGGATATAAAATTTATAGGTACCTACATTTCGTCAAATATTGGACAACATCACATACATTGGTCTGATTCTATGGCAAGTAGCTACAGCACTTGTGTAACAAAAATTAGAAACAACGACGGTACCACAACACCCAGACCCGAGACAATATAGAAAAGTTCGTTTTCCACATTGACCCGGCCAGGGATCGAACCCGAGACCTCAGAGATGGCGCCACGCCAAAGTCCAGTCCGCTCGCCTCTTGGCTACGGAGGTAAAAGTTGACGTTAACATCAATTAATAAGACTTATCTGATGTTTGAAATAATTTTAGTACCCGAAAGGCGAGTGCGCCGGACTTTGGCCTCGCGCTATCTTTGAGGTTCTGAGTTCGATTCCCGTTTCGTCTCGAGTCAGAGTGTACTATTGTTATTTTCGGATTCTGTAACACAATTGCTTGAGTTACTTACCCTAAGAATCAAAGCAATGTATATAATGTTGTTGTGTAATTTATAAACAATCAATCAATAATTAATTAACAATTAATTAAGACGTCCTCTGTAGCCGAGAGGCGAATGTACCGGACAATGGCGTCACTCTTTTTTTGAGGTTTCGAGTTTGATTCCCAGTCGGGTCAATATGGAAAATGAACTTTCTATGTTGTGTCGAGTCTGGGTGTTGTGGTTAAATTGTTTTTTTTTTCTGTTCCACAATTGTTTTAGCTATTTTTCACATAATTAGAGTCATATAATGGATGTATTCCGATATTAATATTATGCTTAATATTTATTATCCCTTTACGAGGATTTATTACTGACTAAGGGTATGATGCAAATCCCACATTACTCCATAGAATTTGCAATTATTATCGATTCTATCTTATTTCCCTGTAGATTTCCGAGGTCAGGTGGCAATAAGGCCATTGTAATAATTGGGTTTACGGAAAGTATGATTATTTTCTTGTTCTTGAATAAACAGTGAAGCAGAGTTCTTTTAACAAGCTCAGTTTGAAGTGCATCACGCACGATACGTGAAGGTCGTGGGTTCGAATTCAACATTGTAAACAAACAAACGACATTTAACTGTCTTTTTTATATTTAAAGTTCACTAGGGAGGCTATGAGCATTATAAAAAAGTTGTAGGAAAATAAACAGATGACCTCTAATGGTTTCAAAGAGGTGGTGAATATAATTAATACATAGCATTTATACCAACACATATAGAGTCTTGAGAGTGAAATAGTACTTCGAAAAAAAAACTAAGCAGCATATTCAAAACGACAATACATAAAACAAGCCAAGTACGATCAACATTACGACAGACTGTACATTGTGACCTTGACAACACCCTTGTACCATTCGCATAAGAACTAATTTCGAACTTCAAGTGTTACCTTCGCGTGCTGTAGACTGTACAAAAAATATTTTGATACTTAGAAATTTGCACTATAGATAATACTTTACTCGACGTTACTTAGATGATAAATGAAAATCAGCGTTTCGCTTCTGTGAACCAAAACGGTTTAAAAATTACATTGCTATAATTATTTACAGATAAAACGGTACACAAACAGTCGTTATCTTAATAACTTCAAGTCCGTTAAAATCGTATTTTAAAAAAGAAACCTTAATATTGCATTCAAACGTTCATTATCATTTGTTTTCCTTTTAATACTTCTAAGGTGTCATTTTTTAACTGTATTTCACTGAGATTGCAATGCCAGTATTTTAAAAGAAAAACATTGTTACTCTCCGGACTCAGAAAGGCATCTGATAAAAAAATGCAAGCGGGTCTTTCAATAATCTTCCCGATGAGAGTTTCATTATCTCCTTGCAAATGCATAGGATGTCTGCATTTTTATCAGTCCCGGTCATTTCCAATATCGATAACATTGGAAGAAGCCGTCAAGCGTGAAGCTTTTTGCTCTCAAGTTTCTGTAGTGGTATGATCATAATAGTGCATCTTTCGGTAGAACAAGGGCACATTTCTCAACTGTTTTAAAAACAAAACAAATAAAAATTCTTAATTCTTGTTAAGCACATGTCTAAAAAGAATATAATATAATGGTTTATGTCTTGCAAAGGAGGACAACTTTAGAGTAATAATAACAGAATAGAATAGAAATAGAAAATGTCTTTATTCATGTAAACTTTTACAAAAGCATTTATGAATCGTCAAGTCAAGTAAACTACCACCGTGTTCGGAATGTTGATTCTATCGAGAAGAACCGGCAAGAAACTCGATAGTTACTCTTTTAAAAAACTGACACATATGGTAGGTATAAATCATGCAAAAAAATTAATAAAAATGTATTAACAAAATAGCTTGTGTCTAATGTACATATATTTAATTTATTTAATGCTATCAAGTCCAAACATCTTTGTCGTTAATGTAGTCCTCTATTTTATAATAGCCTTTTTTCATTAAACAATTTTTTATCAGACACTTAAATCTATACATAGGTAATGCAGTGATATTTTCTGGCAGCTTATTGAAAAGCTTCAGACTTAACCCCACAAAAGTGGATACACATGAAATGAAATACACATTATTTTTATCTTGTATCTTCTATTTAGAGACATTTTGCACGTTCCACTAACTTAAAAAATAAACATTTTCCCAAATAAATTTTCAAGAGCGGTATCACCCCCATAGCCCCTTATTTTCAAAACAAATTCAATTTCAAAAAGTAGCCTATATTCGTTCTAGAGGTTCAACGTATACCTATACCAAATTTCATCGAACTCGGTTCAGTGGTTAAGACGTGAAAGTCGGACAGAAAAACAGACAGACAGAGACTTTCGTATTTATAATATTAGTATGGATACTTTGTATAGAGTATTCGACGACCTTCGTCGCGCCCCTCTGAGGTCCCGGATTCAATCCCTATGCGGTTCAATGTGGGAAACGAACTTTTCTATATTGTCTCGGGTCTGGATGCTGTGTTACCGTCGTTTTTTCTGATATCTGTAACACAAGTGCCTTAGCTACTTACCACAGAATCGGAGCAATGAATGTGATGTTGTGTAATATTTATGTTGTTTATTTCACTGGTCCAACTCTAGGACGTACTTGGTTGAACTTGTTTGTTGTTTTAGTATCTGCGTACGGGCCCCTAATTGTACGGACCCGGGAGTGGCCTCAGACGGTAACTCGACGCCTCCGCGTATTGTTTACTTAGCAACTAATCTTCGGCCGATCTGCCTTAGAAAATATTTGTTGTTGGAAATTAAACGCTGCCCGACAGACGATAGGTTCCTTGATTGGTTTTCCGGGAAACATTTGAGAAATAATCGTTCCGCTGGCGAGAAAGTTGGAAGGAAAAATATGAAAAGCATTAGCCGTGTATCTTAGAAATTATACCTACTTTAAGAAGCTTTTTAGAGTTTGAGGGATTTCAAAATAAATAGATATTCGAATAATATTATAAGCGAAAACTTTTTTAGAATGTATGAATGTACTAATAAGTACCATGGGAGTAAAATGGCAGGTAGCTTGAAATCCCCGTGCATGTAAAAAGTGCGTATTTATTTGGTTAAGATTGTTTTTTTTTTATAAATAGTGGACAACATCACATACATTGCTCTGGTTCTGTGGTAAGTAGCTAAAGCACTTGTGCTACAGAAATCTGAAACAACGACGATACCACGACACCCACACCTGATATAGAAAAGTTCGTTTCCCATATTGACCTGACCGGGGATCGAACCTGGGACCTCAGAGATGGCGCGCCTCCAAAGTCCGGCCCGCTCACCCCGCTACGGAGGTCGACAGAAGATTTACGTTGCCCTAATCGTGATAGTACGCCGACTCTAAGCGGACTAACGTCTGTCATTACACGCGCTAGCGGAGCGGCACATCGCGGGCGGACATTTTGTCTTTTGTCTAATGTCTTAGAAAATGGCCGCCGTGACGAATATGCGCGCGTGATACCGTGGACTAGTGACCTTTAACCGACTTTTGAAAAGGTTTTTTAAGGACCAGTTTTAGGGTGCAGATTTGTGTACTCCACATTTTCATTTAAGACCTTGAAGAAACATGATTACTCTTCAAAATCCATTACGCAGAGTATTGTTATTAATTGGAATATTATTGTATGCAAAGATGAGTGGCCAAAAATATCGTTGTTTTGCATTAAATGTATGCAAAACATATTTAAATAAACAATGCCTTCAGTAAATCTTATGAGTGACTGTATTTATTTGAAATCAACATTAAACAAACATATATGTTTCAACATTCGAATACCTACGTGAAGAAACACTGTAAAAATTCTGAAAGCTTACATACTCAAAACTGTAACAATAGCCTCCAATCCAATTGGGTAAATGCCTTGTTCAAATAGTAAGAGACCTAACCATGAGCGATTGAGCCAGTGCATTAGACCGCCCAAATAATCTCAGTACCACGTTTCCCAGTCCATTAATATGCAAGCTACAAACTAGGCTTCGCGTCAGGAGTTGCTCGCGTAAGGGTACCCCAGGGTACTCGCAGGCTCCACTCATACAACTTCGTGTCCGACTCATAAATAAACAGCTCGCTCTCCGGCAGTTAAGTGACCGAGTGCTTAATTTTAAATCCGGATTCCGAGTCGTAAATATCCCGGAACCTATGTTTCCGGAATTAGTGTTGTAACAATAAGCGCAGAGTTGACACTCCCGAAACGTTTAATTAATACTTTTAAAAGTTAGAGATTCGTTCAGTTATTCGTTCCACAAGACATTTTTCAGATAAAAAGGATCCTTATTTGTTGATCCAGTGTTTTTTTATGTATTATGTACGTAATTTACATCTTTACCAATATTATACAGCAGGAGAGTATGTTAATAATAATAATAAATGCGCCAGACAATCACACCAATCACCTGGTCTCAAACTAAGGTTTTCCCTTGTACTATGAGTGCCAGACGACGGATACTAGCTGGGCGCGTCATCCCAGCACACCCAGACTCGAGTCAATTAAGAAAAGTTCGTTTTCCAAATTGACCCGACCGGTAATCGAACCCGGGACCTTTCGCGCTTTTTCCGCCTCAAAGTCAAAGTCAATATTTTTATTCACATAGATTACATTAGTAATACTTATGAATAGTCTCTATATAAAGCAAATGAAGCTACCTCCGGTTCGGAACCTATAACTAAAGAGAAGATACCGGCAAGAAACTCAGTAGTTTTTTTTTACAAATGGAAGCTAAACTTATTACTAATTTTGCACTAAGACACACAGTTAGTTTGTCAATTGTAAAATAAAAATTAAAAATCAATTATTGAAAAAAAATAAAATAAAACTAAAATATCTATTTGTAAAATAAATGAAATTAACTGTAGGACTTACATGCGTCATCGTGGCCCAATACTGACATTGATTGAGAAAATGTGTCATATTATATTTTTAAAATAATATAAAACACGCAAGTACAGGCGAGCAGACTAGGTAGTGATCCACACGTCCTTATCATTCAAATAATCTTCTACTTTGTAGTAGCCTTTATTCAAAAGACAACGTTTGACAAATGACTTAAATTTGTATAAAGGTAACTCAACAATAACTTGAGGGAGTTTATTAAACATTTTTATGCTTAAAGCAACAAATGAATTACCTATTTTATGTAGTCTCCGCTTAGGAACAGCAAGCTTGTTTTTATTTCTGGTGTTAATGCTATGATTGTCTGATTTTTTAGGAAAAGTATGCAAGTTTTTGTATACATGCATTAAACAGTCGAGAATGTATTGAGATGCGATTGTTAAGATGTTAATTTCCTTAAATAATTATTTCAGCGAGTCAGGCGGTCCTAGCTTGTAAATGGCTCGGATGGCCCTCTTTTGTAATACAAAGATAGTTTGAATATCGGCCGCAGATCCCCATAACAGCAGACCATATGACATATGCCTACCTTAGCTACTGCGCCACCGAGGTCGTCAATGTTTGAATGCGCTAATCTCAGAAAGTACTAGTTGAAATTAAAAAAAAATATATTATGTTGGGTTATCTAAAACTATGATAGTACATTTCACCATAATTCAAATGAAACAAAAAAAAAAATATTACCATCTCAGATTCAGGATAAATACTTTCTGCATAACGGTATCGATTAAAGAACGCAACGAAACATCATCGAGGTTTAATCATCGTTTTATACAATAGAGAAGCGGATTAAACGATGTCTATTATTCACTCGGTTAAATTATCCAACATATTTATGAATGTTTTTTTGTATTTTCAACCTTATCAAAAGATAGCCTCAAATTGAATTGAATTGTCGAATACATCATCAATTTGAACAATAATCACCCATCAGTGATAAAACGAGCAACCGGCCTGCAACTTGGCGTCGTTTTAATAGTTTAGCAAATGAAAAAATATGTGTCTTTTATTTTTTTAATAGCTATTTAACGAACTAAAATCAATCTGATACTGTTGATCCATCCCGCTACTACTCGTATGTTGGCGAATGTCTCGGCTCCAAATTAATAGCTCGATTTAAGCAAGGCCTACATTGTAGGACATTAGCAAGCCATTTCCATAACCATAGCTGATCGCGTGACCAAGTGACCGAGTGTTGGTAGCAGAGACAAATAGCATGCATTATTAGTGTGGAACACGCCATCACGTTTGTTCTCATGCTGTCCTTATAACTGCTAATAACTTACTCTACAAACAATAGATATATTTGTATAAACTGGTTGTCTCCTTCTTCGTTCGCTTTATTAGAGATAAAAGAGAAGTTAAATAAGAAACGAATCTGTCTTTATATAAATTTTGTTTTTTTTTATATTACACTTCAAGATTGACCTTATCCCACCTGATGTTAAGTGGTAATGAGGTCCTTTTTTTTTTTTTATCGGGGAGAAATGCGTGACGCACCGTACCGCCACCCGAGGGAGAGTGACGGCGTGTGTGGGACTCTCCTGCCCTGAAAAGGGCAGGACTACCCACTAAAACTCCCCGGCGGACCTCATCGCCTTAGTGGCGGTGTTGTGGGAAATTGACTAAGCCTTTCCATCCACAACACCGCCGGCGGAATGGCTGATTACGCGGCCCCGACATTTCCCCCCTGGGTGGCCGGGGGGGAAAGCGGGAATGGCCGATCCACTGAACCATCCCCGCCTCGCACTGGAGACCGTGGGTGCAATGCCGACTGGGGTGCCCTCACACTCCCAGTCAGCCGGTCTCCATGCGGAAGAACAGCGCGGTCCTAGCTTAAGGGCAACAAGTACAGGATAATAAATCTGTTACTGGACTTGTCGCCTTGTCTTACCATGAAGGCTTGACCCCTGCTACTAATGTTTGAGCCCAATTAGTTGTTTTTGAAAAAAATATATACATACGGTCGAATTGAGAACTTCCTCCTTTTTTAAGTCGGTTAGAAAATAACAAACATACATCCAGAAAGAATATACTAGTAGGAAAAGCGAAAAACCGCTAACTGATTAATCACGAAATTTTAGAAGTCATAATAAAAATATGTAACCTAAAATTTAAATGTATGTTTTAAAAGTGTAGACATCAGTTAAAAATGGTTTTTACGAAACACTCCCCCTGCCCTAAGGGGGTAAAACGCGGTTTGGAAAATTGCTTGAAAGTCCTATGTTTTTGAAGTAAGAGACTTGACGGCTAGTTTTTAGTAAAAATATTTTTACTTTTGACATAAATTACGCCTCCTAAAGTCAAAGTCAAAGTCAAAATATTTATTCATGAAAATAAGGAAATATTACCGTTAACAGCTAGATGTAGTACAAAACCTACCTCTAATTATTTGTAGCTGCTAAACCTTGGACAAATATTTTCTCCACATATTCTGAGAAGCCGACGTTTTCTCGTAAACCCTAGTTTCTCAATACACTCGCAGTGTCAATACGACTCGTTCTGGCAAAGACTGGATACTAATTGGACGGGTCGAGTCGACTCGTCTCGGCTGAGTCGTCGCTTTGATTCAGGCACGCGATGTACTAGTTCCAATACTAACGAGTGCAAGTATTTGCTAACTCTTTCTAGTTTCTGCTTGGGAGCGACTGAATGCCAATTCGGAACTAAATGTGGAGTGAACTATTTTGGATTTGATTTGCGGAAATTGTATGTTAACGTTTTATGACTTTTTACTAACACACGTATGTACACACTTTTGATTTTATTTTGGTACATTAAATTTTAAATTAGTTTTAAGAAAGGTAGGGCATAGCGATTTATCGCTCGAACTGGAGCAGCCCGACTGGTGAAATACCTCCACCTTACAGAAGACCGCAGCCAAATAACAATCACTTCTGTGTTGTTGTGTTCCTGCGTGTAAGTAAGGTTTCCAGAGCTCTTGGGGGGTGTTACATTAGTAGCAGGGGTCAAGCCTTCAAGGTGAGGGCGACAAGTCCAGTAACAGATTTATTATGGTGTACTTGTCACCCTTAAGCTAGGTCCTAAGTGGTCCTGAGTGGTAATGACCACTTAACATCAGGTGGGATGAGGTCAATCTTGAAGTGCAATAAAAAAAAAAACTTTGTAAAGCTAAAATGGTTTCTTTTAATAAAACTTGTAATTGATAAAATCAGATTATGACATTATTTTCATAGAGACGATTTTTGGGTTTGTTACTACCAAATATTTTATTTGGAGGATCTTATTTACGATCCTTTTAAGTATGTGTTGCAATTGACTAAAATAGTTTCAGGCGAGGCTTTACTCACGCGGTCTTTTATTAGAAAATAAACTAAAGCCATTTAGAAAGGAATTATAATGTTGAAATAATATGTAATTGATATCGATCCAGAAGTTTTTGAGTTTCGCGATAAATAAACATTAATCACTTGATTAATGTTAATTTATGTCCTCTATCCATAATTTTAGCTGGGCATGTTGGTTGTTAGTAAGTTTCATACACTTATCCATATTAACTTAGTCTTAGTCAAAATACTTTACTTAATTTTATATTTGATAAGCATGTTTATTTGTGTATATATATATATATATATATATATAATTGTATATATCTACGAGTTTATGTATGTTTATCATGCTATACTATGAATATATCTCAAGAAATAAAACTTTATTAATGTTGCACGGCCGTACCCATTTCTCGCCATCTACTATTTCCTCTACCTTAAGGTTGTCTGGAAGAGATCGCATTCTAGCGATAAGACCGCCTAAATTGTACTATAATCAATCTGTTAAACTTATTTCTGTAAAGTTTTGTGCATTAAAGTATATCTATCTATCTAATAAAAATAACCTGAAAATGTTTTTACTTAATAGTAAGCATAGAAAAAAAAGTTTCAATTCAATTGCCTTTGGAAGAAATGAGTAAATTTTAAGAAACTAAAAATTAACTTAGCACTGTCCTGTTTTACACCTGCTCAAAATTATCTACATTTGAATTCTGTCTTAACTAGCAAATAAAAATTATATATTTCAAAAGCAAAAAAAAAAGCTACACAATCATAAGGATAGTATATAAACTTATCTATACTATTCTTTACAATATTTAAGAAAGAAAGTAAAAAAATGCGTATTGAATATCACACAATTTTGACTACAATTTATTTTCATCAAATATAAATTATTATTCAAGCAAACTATACATAAAAAGTAACATAAGAAAAATGATAGAGATATGTTCTTCAAATAAAAATATATTCAAATTGTAACATCAGTCAACATTACAATTTAACCTGGTACAAAATTTAAATTATTTAAATTTAAAAGATTTGACGAATCCCAATGCAATATTTCTTCATTACAGAATCCCAGTATTATTTTTCTTGCCGAATTGTTATATATTGTTTCGTTCCTTTACGAGTAGAAATTATTGACGGAGGTAGAGGCAGTCCGAGTAATCTCTATAGTGATTAATAATGTTCTCTGAGAGTGGATTATTTTTTCTTATAATGATATTATTATGAGATGATTTCTGGTATGTTGGTTTTGAAATCTGATTGATTAGACAAATGATGAAAGCATCTTATGTACGGTGTGAGCAAAAGTTTATGTAGTCTGATGAAAACAACGTTTTATACATTTTAATCTGAGTATCATCAATTTGATATTTTAAAAATTAAAAGTTTAATTCTATATTATGTAAGTTTAACGTGGCATTTTCTGTTAATGATGGATCATTATATTACTCTTACAAGTTAAAACGTATTCATAAACATTTCACTAGAAAACGTCAAGCCCATACGTTTAATAAGCTAGCTGTGTTTTTTTTTATATTGCACTTCAAGATTGACCTCATCCCGCCTGGTGTTAAGTGGTAATGAGGTCCTAGCTTAAGGGTGACAAGTACAGCATAATAAATCTGTTACTGGACTTGTCGCCCTTACCTTGAAGGCTTGACCCCTGCTACTAACGTAGCATCCCCCAGGAGCTCTGGAAACCTTACTCACACGCAGGAACACAACAACACAGAAGTGATTGTTATTTGGCTATGGTCTTCTGTAAGGTGGAGGTGTTTCACCAGTCGGGCTGCTCCAGTTCGAGCGATAAATCGCTATGCCCTACCTCTCTTAACTTGTTGACTTTCGCATTAACTTATACTAATACTATTGAGCTAAAGGGCTTATTTGTTTGTTTTGCATGAACTCAGGAACGACTGGTTTGAATTGAAAAGATAATTTTGTGTCCGATAGTTTATTTATCAAGGTAGGCTCTACTACTATTACGCCCTAACTAATAGTAGAAAAGAATCAGTAGAAAATTTGGGAAAAAAGGAGACCGTACGCGAGCGAAGCCGCGGCGTGCCGCTAGTTTCTTATAAAATGCCTTCTTAGTCTCTCTTGTATTTTTCTATTAAATTTTAGTTAAATTCTGCTCAAAGACTATATATTATTTATTTATTTCATTACAAACAGTTAACAGTAGGACATGTCGAAACGATATTAAACTTCGAAAACATTTACTTGGCTAACCTTCCAGACTTAAAACAAAATTGGAGAACATCACATACCTTCATTGCTCTGATTCTGCAGTAAGTAGCTTAAGCACTTGCGTTACAGTAACCAGAAACAACGACGGTACCACCACACCCTGACCGAAGAGAACATGGTTCATCTCCCATTTTGATCTCACCAGGGATCAAACCCTGGACTTTAGAATAGCACGACGTCAAAGTCCGGCCCGCTCGTTTCCTGACCACTGAAGTCTTTTTAGAATTATTTCAACCACTCCTATGGCCACAGAAGCGAGAAATGAGAAGTCAACATTTAAAACCCCCCCTTCCCATATGTGGCTGAACTTTAGTGCTTCAAATGTGGCCAAAGCACAGTGAAAATAACTGGGAACAGAATGGAAAATGTTTTCAGTTGTGCTATATGAATTGAAATTTATTAGGCGGTACGTGGAAACGGGCTGTTCAGGTAATAACCGCGTCAACCATTAATGCAATTCAACGCAGCTGAACGAATGTATTATACAGAGCAGTGAATGACGGTGAAGTAATTTTAACATTCAAAATATGTTACGGATCAAAACGCAATTACATTATTTAGTTACATACTTGGAAACTACTTACTGATAAAGATGAAATAAAGATGCTTTAAATGCAGTATGCTGAATATACTAGACTGGGGTATTAATGGATAAAGAACATTTTAATAACGTCTTTAACACTAATCATCAAATAATGTCAAGTTTTTTTGCTATAACAAACTCGTATAATAAACCGCTGGGTTAGATCTTTAATCTCTTGTGTTTCAGTGGGTGCCCACTAATGCATAACGATTTTGGTACATAGAAACTTAGAGTTACATGTTTCTCCCGGAGGGTTAGGTAGATATCACATCCTTCTATTGGCCAAGATAACAAGATTGCACAGCAAACCGGTTCTAAGCGGTTCACTTTTGGCTTTTTAGGGCTAGGTTTTTTTGTTCTATTACCAAGATAGGTACCTATAAAAATAATAACAACCTGTTTTTTCAAAACATCTTTCACCATAATGTTTAGGCCACGTTTAAGTCAAGCCTAAGTTTGAATGAATAAGATCCTCAGCAAATAAAAAAATCGTAAAAAAGCTTTATTTGACCTATCTATCGTTTTGTCAAATTTATGTGTTAAGTTACTCTCAATCAAGCGGTCTGATATATTTTATGTACATCAACATTCGTTGAATATACAAAAGACTTGTCTTAAATGAAGTTTGTAGTTACTCCAATGATATAATTTTTAGTTTACTGTTATTATTTTTCACTGTACTTGTTTCGCGACTAAGCGCTATGAGATCGCCATACCTCATTTCAAAATCCCAAATGCCAAATCACGATTTCCCCTCACGTTGCGGAGTGTAATAATAGCCTTCTAATTATCGGTCGTTCAAACCGACAATACATCGGATGGACGCCTATCGACGTGCACTAAATCGTTGTCCGTCCGTCAAGCGCCTATAGGCGTCGCCGATGATTTGTGCCCCGTTCCCGACTATTTTTCATCCACCCTACCAACACTAAATCATGCCGACGACCGGGCAACGTACAACTATCGGACCATTTACCCTAATATCTTTAGCGGGGTAAATTCAATCTAACACCGCTGACCTTAAGATCGTTTTTCTCTCTGATCGCGCGTGTTGTATTTATCATTTGTTTGCGCTCTAATAAAAAATCTCGGAGAAATATTGCGGAGTTCTGTTTGTCCTTTCACCTTTTTAAAGTAACGGTGTTTGTTATAGAGATTTATGGAGTGATTTTGAATTCTAATCGATGCGACGACCGGACGGCCGTGATTGGTCCCGAATCGAATGCCGTATCGGTAACGATTGAGTTGTTTTGCATTTTAGTGGGTTTTCGAGTGGAAATTTTGATGACGTTATGCGGAATAGGATCGGGGCAGGAAAACGGTGCCAACTGGAGTTGATTGAGTAATTGTGGATTTCCCTCTAGATTAAATAGTAAAAAATTTGGATTTTGTGATTTGTATACCATTATGCAGTGATCATAAGTACTACAATAATTAAACTGCAATTATTTACCGTAATGTTTTGATGACTTAAGTTTTTGAGAAATACGTTTCTTATTAATAAAATTAAAAAAATAAATACTCTATTTACGCTGCACGGCCGTACCCATTT
The DNA here is from genome assembly GCA_037074685.1 of Glyphodes pyloalis. Lineage (NCBI taxonomy): Eukaryota > Metazoa > Arthropoda > Insecta > Lepidoptera > Crambidae > Glyphodes > Glyphodes pyloalis. The sequence continues at coordinate 20,183,252 of JAYKKO010000002.1, read as the reverse complement.
CTCGCCATCTATTATTTCCATTACCTTAAGGTTGACTGGAAGAGATCGCTTCCTAGCGATAAGACCATCTAAATTGTACTATAATTAATCTGTAATACTAATTTCTGTATAGTTTTGTGCAAAAAAAGTATATCTATCATCTATTTTATACACAAAAAATACTTTTTCAAATAAATGTTAGCCAAATTATTGCAATCATCATAAGACGTAAATAGTATTTTTTTTAAATGACAAATACAAGCCCTATTCAATTCGTTTTAATTAATTGTGTTAAACCAAAAAAGGAGTGTTCTGATTTTGATCGATAGATAATTTTTACTGTTAGATTTATTTCACCAGACATGTTTTATTATGAAACCTATATGCTTATTGCTTGGAAAACAATAAGTAAAGTATTTCGATAATTTTATTGATTGATAACTTAAATACTGCGAACATAGTCGCACACAGGGATGCTAAAAATGCACCCACAATAGCTCAAGGTGGTAGAGGCTGTTGTTACCATAAATCTATACATAGTACTTTTTTTGTGCAACAAATTTTTTTACTACATGCACTCATAAAAGCGTACCTTCTCTAGAAAAAACATAGTAGAGTTTGTTGTCCACCTTTCACACTAACCCCGCAACATGTTCGCAAGTAAAAATACAAACAAAGTCACCGCCGCCCACTAGTCTCACAAACAAGACAACACGGGACGATACAGCCCACTGAATCGTCCCTGAATGTTTTCTTGCTAATAGTGTTGGGTTAAAGTTTCGGCATTCGGTTATGGCCTAGTTTCGGCCATACATGTTTTTTAATTCAAAAGCTGAATGAATTTCTAAAGTAAATGGACGTACCTATGAGAGCTGATTAATCATTTCTTAAACAAAAAAAGGCTTTTAAAAATAGTTGTTTCTGATTTCCGTAACACAAGTGCTTAAGCTACTTACCACAGAATCAGAGCCAGAGTCCAATATTTATATTTTATTTAATTGGAACAGGCAAGATTACTATGTTTTATATACGATTGATACAAATGAGATACAACATATTACTTTTAAATATCCGATAATATGACACGTTTATTTGAGCTTTAATTAAATAGCTAAAGTTTTATAAGATTTGTCCTAAAAATTATCCAACGGTTATATCACAATATCTACTAATATATGTTTATTTATATCCCATTTATATTATATCTTACAAAAGAAAAATAAACGTTCGACACATAAAGTATGTAACGTTAGGTGTGAGTAAAAAATGATCTGAGGCAAAAATAAAAAAACGTCAGTGCCAAACGCATCTTAAAGGTTTTTATATCCTTTCTGAATACCTATTTTTTTTTTGTTTTTTCGAGAAAGTATCGGCTTAGGCCGAAACTAAAACCGTTGCTGTTATTCGGTTTCGGCTCCCCACAACTCGACAACATTCATGTCGAAATTTTATTTTCACTCCCGTATTCCACTGGAGTTATTCCTACGCTCCTCGAGAGTAAAATAAACACAAAGTCGGTCGCGACCCTGCATTTTGCAATTTCCCGTAGGTGGGTAATTATTTTGAATCGGAACGCTTTTGTTTTGATTTCGTTGGGTTATTGTTTCTGGGGAAGTAAAGAGAATTAAATTTACCATTTTAGTTTGAAATAGCAAAAGCTATTTAAGCAAAGCTTTTTTTTCGGAATTGTCATCCAATGCATATCTGAAAGTCTGTATTTATAGTGTTTGGAAAAATTTCACGCAAAAACGAAACATTGGATTTTTGTACCATTCTTATAAGGAGGTGTATCAAATCAGTATGTCGTGGGTTCATGTCCTGCACCGCAAGGGGAGATGAAATGTTTCTGTTTCTTTAAAATCAATCAGTATGTGGATAAAGACTCTGGTTAAAATAACACAAAAATATTATTTGAAAAAAAAAATACGACTTCCATTTCGACAAAAAAATATCATCAATATCAGTTCATAATTGATTACAAAAATGTATGCGGTTGAATTTACAAACCTTCTTTCTTTTTAACCGACTTCAAAAAAGGAGGAGTTTCTCAATTCAACCGTATATATATATTTTTTTGAAGTTTAAGTGGTAGTAAACTAACTTTATTACAGGAAAAATCTAATTTTAAGAAAACACTTTTGGGATTTTTTATTTAAGATTATAGCTATGAGGCCCCTAGTCTAATAATTCAGTGCTATTAACTACTCAACTTAAATTGAACTTATAGTCATTACGCACAGGGCATAAATTGAATCTGCAAATGTACATTAAAATACTGCAACCGCGCCGCGACCGCGCCTGCGCCCACTCTGCAATGATTTTGCAAATTAAAATGTACATTAAATTGTGGTTCTCTTCTGTGTGGCATAACGGGGAAACAGTAAGCTGATTTAGGTACAGTATTGCAAATTAAATTTACGTTTGGATGGGTCTACATGGTGAATTTTATTATATACGTCGTGGCGATTATCTACTATTTTTTTGTTTAAAATTCCTTTAATTTTTTTAATGGTTGATTTTAAAACTAAAAAGAGAGGAAACATATATTAAATTTATTTATCTTCTGAATTCATAGTTATGTAGATATTTGTTCTTAAATATAAATTATCAATATGATGTTAATCTAAGTATACCTTTATATTTTATATATTATATACTAATTAATTTATATAGTATGTGTATTATTATCGTATATTTAAAAGATACCGTAATGTTATTTTTAATGCTTAATTTATTGTTGTTTAAAATGATTTCTTTTTCTCTCCCCTGTTACCGCACCCATATACAAACTATCTGCATGACCCAAGGGTTGACTGGAAGAGAATGCCCCTAGCATTAAGTCCACCTGTTGTACCTATTTGTGCAATAAAGTTTTTAAATAAAAAAATATTATTGTAAAAAAAATGTGATGCCCTAAACTTATAATTTTGATTCTTAACAGGTGCATATTAACGAAAATTTTAGAACAAAATTAATAATACAAAAAACACGATATAAAAAAAATTAACACAGTAAATTTTCGTATAGATAGAAAGATACACTTTATTATCTCACTTTATATATATATATATTTGCACAGAAAATTTACAGAAATTGGTTTTACAGACATATTCAAGTACAATTTAGGCGGTCTTATTGCTAGAGAGCAATCTCTTCCAGACAACCTTTACCTTTCTTTTTTATCTTTTCGTATAATATTTAATAGCGTTATTACAAAAAAAGAAGTGCCAATGTGGAAATTCAAACCACCGAAATGAATTTGTATATTTTTAATGCTCATCCGTAAGATACAAGATAATCAAATAAAGTATTTAAGTAGCTTCCAAATTAAGTGTAATTTTAACTAACATAATTATGTTACTTTCATTATCATTAGGGTAATAAAAAAACACGAAAATAAATTCACTAAGACAGCTTTACGAATGAATAACAAAATTTCATGATTAATATCCCAAATAGAGTTTTTGTTTGACACAATTTTTTACTTGTAAAACGAATGAAAAATTATCCGTGAAACGAACATCGCATCACATTCACGGTGGGGAGACACGTCCTTACGTATCCATCCATAAAAATGATTTGACGTCGACCTAACCATTTCGATACGTTCTGACAAAATTCACTTTGCATTTCTTAGCCTTCGGCAGGAGCGTCCCATCCCTAGCGGCGGGGTGCGTTGTAAAATCGACTTTATGTAAGCGCAACACTGCTTAAATTAGGTAAAATTGATTTGAGGTATGCGAATTTTCAGGGTTGTCTTTTTTGTAAGAACTGGATAACAATGGTTACCTCTTTATTTAGAGATTACTGGATGTATTATTGGCAGAAATGCCTTTTAACTTTGGTTGAAACGGCTTTAGAAATGTTTAATTAATAAACGGCGGAGTAATTACCAGTAACATTTTCACTGAACAAAGTACATATTTGTGAAATCAAAATAAAATAATCTCGTCCCAACCGTTTTCTGCAAAGACGGCTAATCTAAATGAGATTATTGCAAGACTGGACTCTCTCTCTCTTTCACTTTTACACTCTTTCTCACTTTCACTGCTTTCTCTCATAATATAATGGGACGGCTGACATATACGAGCGGAAATGCCTCTTGGTTCTATTTGTCTTTAGATAATGAATATAAGACATCTCATTCATTGACCTCATCCCTTTCCATTTAACTTTAGTACTTGTGTTAGGATTACCTTCAGAAACACCCAGACCTGGAAATAATAAAATACATATAAAGATAGAACTTTGCTCAATGAACGTTAACCATCTTTACTGAAATTATTTAAGGATTTTTCTGTATTTGTTTTACAGATATACTGATGTATGGCGATGATTCTTTGAGTATACACATATTAATGTTCTGAAAATCCAAAAACTTAATTTGCATTTACTTGCACCCGTGTGAAACCGGGGCGGGTAGCTTGCAAATAATAATTTACTTTCGCCAGCCCTAGAGTCAGGTGTTCAAACACGGTACTCAGCGAAGCATTCGATACTCGATGTGTCCGCTCGAATAAGCGCGTCCTTATTGGAAAAATATAGGGAAATACGGGCGCCTTATCGACCTGTCGACGGAGCGGGAGAATTCTAGGAGTCGTTTTCGTAAATTATCATACTTGTTTACATACTACCCCTATGTCTTTTGCCTCGTCTACATTCCCTTCAATATGGTTGAGTAAAGCGACGGCTGGAACATACGTCATGCTTGTGAACAGGTGCCACCTTTGGGGACTGGTCTGCTCCAGCTTACCGCTTAAAATAAAATAATACTTAATGCTTTTTTCACTTATCAAAATAAAACTATATGACTTGGTCCAAAGTCTTCTACACATAGCTATAAATTAGATACAGCTACTGTAACTTATCTGCTGAGTTTCTTACTGGTGTCTTCTCGGTAGATATAGGTTCCGAACCGGAAGCAGAATCACTTTTCATTGTATTCAATGACGATTCAAAAGTGTTACATGTAACCTACTTAAATAAAGAAATATTTAAGGGCAGTGCCCCCGCCAAGTCGAGCGCGAAGCAAACACTGCCGTACCATCCTTTACTGGAATTTCATTTTACACATTTTTGCTTACATGCATTCTTTTGGGTATCTAACTTTTGAACCAACCAGGAAATGTTTAGTCAGTCCCCCTAACATATAACTATCAAAGTAAAAACTAATATATAATTGCTAACTCACGATCTCAAGTAACTATTCAACGCTATTTTGATCGCGAACGGAACTCACAAGTAAAGCACTTTTGCGAACAAGTTAGATGAAGGGAAATGGACTCTAACCTATTGTGTTAAGAGTTAGCCTGAAACTGGATCTCCGAAGTTAGGGTAGACTGTGCGTGAAAACTTTGTTTGCGAAAAATTACTGAATCACCTACCCGTAGTAAATCTAATTAATGGTCGAGATAAAGTAAGACCTTTTTTGGTTTTATTATTTCTTTAGTAGTTTTTTTTTGTATAATCGACAAAATTTATAGGACACAGTCAAAATAAATCTGTGACCAAAAGTTCAGCTTCTTGACGGTATCTTCTTGGTAGTTATAGAGGTATGTTCGGAACTGACGTAGCTACATTAAGCTTTTAAGGACGATTCATAAATATTACTTAGGTAATATATTTTATTAAAAAATGATTTTTTGAATATTTTATCAGGTTAGGACCTTATAACCATAATCTAGGGCTTAAAGCTATAAGTACGTGGACTTGTCGCCCTTACCTTTAAGGCTTGGCCCCTGTTACAAATGTAGCTCTCTACTCACACGCAGGAACACAACAACACCGAAGTGATTGTTATTTGGCTGCGGTCTTCTATAAGATGGAGGTTTTTCACCACTTATACTTTTGACTTTGTACCATCTTTATACCGTATGAAAAATAAATAAAATAAAATTCATTTTGTAAGGAGCGCTTCCTGTCCCACTTTCTAAAGAGCCACTACCAACTACAGAATAAAATTCAGCTCCGAGAAATTTGAAACAGTTATCTCCAGACTGCTCTAACAGCTTAGCGGAAAACACACAAATCTCTGGTAAGATGAACTTAGAAAACATTTTAGTTAAAACATGTAAATGTGCGCTTTTGGCCATGGAAACCGTATTTCTTTTTTATATGTTACACAGTTAAGCAATAAGTGTATTTTATAATACCAAATATTACCTAATATCAATGACAGCTATATTTTGGCACAGAGAAATAAAATAGTTATTTATTTCTTAGCTATTGCTAGCGTCTTCGCCCGCATTATTTAAGTATAACAAATACCCACCAGGTATATGTTATCAATTATGTCATCTCTTTTCTTAATACCCTTAAGTGTGTTATTTGGCCGTGGAAACCAGACTGGTAGTAATTTGTTTTTTTTTATACTGCATTATTTATATCACGCATATAATTAAATTAATAAAAAATGCAATTTTTTATTTAATTAAATTAATAAAAAACGCATTTAATTAAAAAAATGTTTATTTTTCACAGTTTACACTTACCTACATGTTTTGGTATAATCAATATAATCAAAAGAATTTTCACTATCACAATTACTTATTTTAATGGTTTTAATAAAAAAACTCTTTATTTAATTATTTTCTTTGGTATTAACAATTTGATGTCCAACAATACGAAACGCACATTACGCGAAATTATCTCCAAAAAACTCCCATTATTTACATTCTAAATGAATTCTTAACCAAAATGTAATATTTCTTCTGGAAACTACTAGACAGCTCTTACAAAATTCACGAATCTTAAACGTTAAATTTACCAACCATCCCTCATACAATGTTCAGCGTGCAATTTTAAACGTAACCATTAATATAATTCGTGCAAGTTCTCGCCGACAGCCCAGCTGTTCTAATCCCACCATCTTAGCATTCGCGTTGCAACCAAATTGCATTTCGCCGACGATGAATCATCGCACCCGACAGCATAGAAAACAATAATCGTCTCGTGTTCTAGAGATGTGAACAAATCGATATTTTTAGTAGGTTTGCCATAAAGATGGTACAAAATTTAAAAAGTGTGTTCTAGAGTTCTGTTGAATGACCATTAAAAATGCTAATAGATATATTATGCTTCATGTAAGGTTTTGCTCAAGTTAAAATTCTTGTAGTTTGAAAAATCCATCAAATCATCGGCGTATTTATAAATTCATTATGTGAAATAAGCTTCAGTCCGGCACAGAATTCGAAATTACTTGCTTTTAAGCTAGACAATGTATTTTTTACCTACCCACTAACAATTTTACAAACAATCTGTATAATGATACAATCAGCGTTATTTCTGTTCTTACTGATCATACATTTATGAGTTATATTGTTAAATTAATAAATACCTTAAAATATTACACTTAACTAGTAGCATATTTTATAAATTATAATGTGTTTAGCTCTTAAATATTATATTTCATTTATAGCGATGCTTAAAAAATAATCGATAAATTAAACGGTATACTTGGTATGAATCACATCCCTAACACTTGCATCTTGTTCCTCCTTCGCGAGGATTTCGAATGTCGTCGCAATTAATGTATTGTTCTCACTATGCCTTTTCTTAAAGGCCTTTATAGTAGCTTGAAAGCTTTCACACTAGATTACCCCTGTCATTTATTGTTTTCGAAATGTAAGATGTTTTAGACGAAACGAAACTTGGACAAAAGACATTTATATCTGTCAATTGACAAAATAAAATAATCATGATTTATACAGCGACATATTTACAGGTAGATAGATAATATTATGCAAACCATGCTTGTTTTTTGAACACTGAATTAATTGTTGTTAGTATGATTTTAACTTTCACTTTTAGCTGAAACTACACGTTTAAAAACCAATCTTAATTATTCTACATAAGAAAGATAATATTATGAAAAGTTTGGAGTCACCACACTACTTGTGTGATTAGTTCTGCAAATAACATTAATTTAATGTAACGTTAAAGGCAACTATAGTCACTGGCTTGCAAACGTAATAGAACTTAAATAATTAATACGAAATGTTGTTCATTGCGGTAAGGAAGGTACAATTGACAGAACATTAAGGTAAACATTTGCAGTTCTATATAAGTTCTTATGCTAACGCCAAAATGGCGGTGGAAAATTCAAAATGTACCTATAGTCTGACGTGCTTTTGTTGTTTATATTAGGCAGATAAGTAACTAAAAAATGTTTGTTGCGTAGCATGAACATAAATAGTAATTTAGGGTTAGGATATTTATAGAATAGGCATATGTGGTGGTGATGTGGGTCCCTCTCTTGCTTACCATCAGGCTGGGAGGAGCCAATATACTGCACTACTATAAAAAAAAATATATAATAATTGGTTAAAACTATGGTTAGACTAAATAAATTGAATTTATAATTAAAAAATAAGAGAAATAAAAAATCCGAACTGCTAGAACAAATATATTTTTTTTGTCATTTACCCTTTTATGATAAAAGTCTTTGCCTTGTACATGAACATCAATGTACTGATAGTTTACTTTTATTCACAAGTAAAGTATAAATTTACCTCTGCCTCAGTTTCGAAAGCAAAAAAAAAACAAATAATTTTCCCCAACAAATTGGCCCGCAGTGTACCGCCTTATGCATTAGTAAGAAAGCAATATTTTACCGCTAAGTGTCCGCCGAATATGCTGACTGTACTAGAGTACAGTTCAGTCTGTTTTTCTATTACCACAGGGTGTTCGAGACAATCGTTTGTTGTGAGAGAGATATATCTTATCCGGAATCCGATGGAACCGAGTCTAAGTAATAGTCGTTTTAGGTTGGCACACGAAATAAATCAGCCTTTATAAGAACGGTAATTAATTTTGCAGGTTGAAAGGAAATTGCTTAACATGTTTATGTATACTTTGTTTCTTCTTGTTAATAGTTACACAGGAATCAAGTAAAAATCTCGTGGCATTCATGTGATACCCTTTATATGAAATTTTCGTATGTTGTTAATGTTTTTTTTTTGTAATAAGTAAAATAACTCAATCATCATACATGTATTATCATATCATATAATTAATTAATTGTTTTGTAATTATAATAACAAAGAGGGCGAAGATTTCTCTGAATCCTCCAAGAAATACAGACAAGTAATTTTATTTAAAAATGAATGGAAGACACATGTACACACAATAAACAATTTATAACTAAAATTATTCAATATTAATAATATGCACCTGGTTAAGAAAAACGGACGCGTGCAGGCCAAAGGCCTCCTTCAATAAGATGAAATCATTGTTACAATAGTGTGTATTGCATTAATACGTATCTAATTACTACACTGTATGTCTTAGTGCAAAACTAGTTATAAGTTCAGCTATATTTGTAATATGAACGACAGAGTTTCTTGCCGGGATCTTCTCTGTAAGTTATTGGTTCCGAACCGGAGGTAGCGTCATTTGCATTATATAGACGTTTCATAAATATTACTGGTGTAATTTACATGAATAAAAGAATTTTGAATTTGAATAGCTACGCTTACTATGTGGATTATTTATCACAGCACAAAACCCGAGCTGTGTTCAAAAAATTGAAATCACTTTGTACAGGAAGTGGGGATAGAACTCAGGAACCCAAAATATCGTAATCCGGTATTCAAATTACAAACTAAATGATGATGATACAACGCATTAAACTTTAGAAGAACAAGACGTAAAAATACAATTTAGTAAAAACTGTACGAATAAGTGAGGGTCACTTTAAATTTGTTTACATGATATAATAAGAAATAAAGACGTAACACTCTTTATAGTTTTCGATAAAATAAAAAAAAACTGACGAATAAAATAAAATTAAGTTGCCATTTCTTTGTCACCGAGTGCACCCACGATGAATCCATATTACGAAATAAAATACCGCACAACACGAAACTATTTACAAAAAGCCTCAAACAAGTTGTTTGCGGAGCGAACTGATACAGCGTTTAAGGGACCCAAATCCCCCTCCCCCTATTTACATATGCCCACTCTAAATGCCCCACTTATGGCTTTTCCAGAACTGGCACGCGGGCTCATGTACAAATATTTCGGACAGGGTCGGATCGGGAATTGGGTTTTATACAAAACTAGCTGTGCCCGCTATTTCGTCTACATGTAATAGTGATTTAGTGGTACTATTTAATCAATGATAATAATTAAATTTAGTTACCAAAACAGTACATTTAAAAACTTATTTCTAACAGCTTGTGCACTAAGCTTGAAGTGTATCGCAACAGATACACATTTTACATTTAAACCAGTAACTTTAATGTTATACATGTGTTTGTTTTAATAAGGCTCATTAATTATTTCAAGCCAACCATCTCAGTTCTCATACAAATGTCATGTCTCATACAGTTGCCATAAAAACAACTAGATTAAAATAAATAAATATCGGACAACATCCCACACATTGCACTTAGTAGTTGATTGGCACGAAATAAATTCACCCGAACGTGAAAATCGTCCCCTTTCTAGAAAAAATACTTTTTTGGTAGGCGATACGCACGAATGTTTTTTAAACGTGTGCGAATCGACTCCTTCAGAAAATAGTAGTTTGCGTTTAGTTCTGGAGTTGATTCGCACACGTTTAAAAAACATGCGAAACGCCTGCAAAAAAAATATTTTTATTGAAAGTCTCGCACGTTCGGGCGTATTTATTTTGTGCCAATCGACTACAAACCCGCACTGATTCCGTGCTAAAATAATTTTGGCCGCCATGGTAAATCTTAAATATGAATGTCCCTTCCTTGTAAGGATCCCTTGGTCCTACCCTTGAAGCTTTACCTTTAGAAGGGTAAGTCCGCCACCGAATTGGGTTCGCATCACGATCACGACTATTGGTCGAGAAAAAATCGGGGAAATTAAGTTACACAACCCGTTGGGCCGGCGGAGAAAGGTTTGGACGAAATGAAACTAGGTTGTGACGTAAATTTACAATCAGTTGTTGTAGCGAGTGGATGGGAAAGGAAAACTCAGAATAAGGTAATTAAAAAAATACTTTAAACAAAGTATTGATACTGTTTATTTTGGAGGATAGCTTTAAAAAACAAGTTGGGGTAAGAAAATTAAGAACTGCAATGAATTCAGCGGCATAGCATTTCAGAGACCCATTTCCATAGTCAAATAGGCTAATAATGTTTAGAAATCATTAAGATAAGTTAACTTATAAAGCTCCCGTACAAATAAGATTAAGCTCTTAAGCTCAAAGTTGCGTGTATAAAAAATAGGAAGCACCAACGCATACATTATTTTGACCTGCAATGTTGGTTTGTTCAATTTCACAAACTAAACAATGTTCTCTCTCATTGTGATGTCTAGCATATTCAATAAATAAATAACGTAGTTTCATATATAATATAAATATTGGACAACATCACATAGATTGCTCTAATTCTGTGGTAAATAGCTAAAGCACTTGTGTTACAGAAATCGGAAACAACGACGGTACCACAAAACCTAGACCCGAGACAATACAGAAAAGTTTGTTTTCCCATATTGACCCGACCAGGGATCGAATCCGGAACCTCAGAGGTGACGCGACGCCAAAGTCAGGCACGCTCGCCTCTCGGCTACGAAGGTCGTAATATATGATTCTAAGTTTTGAAATGGCTCGTCAGTATAATGAAATGGCAAGAGGCAACCAGGATTTAGATATTTTTACCTCGAAGCTCACCCTTTACATTAAAACACTCAAGGATATCCTCTATGCTGCGCCACGTAAAATTAACACGACGTTTTGTTGAGTGGAATACTCTCACTGTTTTCCACATCTGCTCAACGATGTGAATAACTTTTACATAATCGTGTTAATATTTTCCTTTTTTGTTTCTTGCACTTTTATGTAAAGCTAAGGTTGTTATTTGCTGCTAAAACACTACACTTTCATGTGTGCACACATTTGTGAATTGCAGTCTGGCTAAAAACTGTATACTTTGATACGTTATTTCTTTGTTGATTGTAATTTGTCATGTGTACTTAAGAAATAAAATAAAAATAAAAAATAATTGGTGCAAACATACAGTAATCAACTACCCATAATATGTACATCAAAATACGAAAACAGTGCTAATGTTTGAAGCGAACCCAAAACCGCATTTAATCGAGCCGACGATATCATCACATACTTACAGCTTCATTCAAACACTGTTCCCTAATTAATTTGATCCCACCTTTCCGCAGGTTTGCAATTTAACGCGCTAATATGTGGCGGACGGTGTGTAGATTTATCGGCGGCTCGTGATAAACTATAGTCATTATTTAATTTTGGCCACTACTTGTGTTAGACTTGAAAATTAGCTTTAAAGCCGATTTAAAATAATGGCAATGTTATATCGTTACTTATTTTGTCGTAAAACTAGTATTTTTTTATAAAAAACACTATCAAAAAAATAGCAAATCGGATCTAAAACCCTTTTTCAGTACGTCAAACTGATATTTTTAAGGCCAAAATTAGCTTTACACAGCTTTGTCAAGTTACAAAACCATAAAATAGTCAACAGTTTATTAAATTTACAGAAAGAAATGTTTACTGGTAGGCAATAATTACACACTATTTATTCAGAAATGTAATTAAGAAAAAGACACAAATAAAATATTGTAAATTGTAGAGACAGTTTATTTCTTAGGAGACACAAAGATCCTACAATAGCATAACGCTTATCGTAAAGAACCCAATTAACTAACTGTATTAAATTAACAAAAATAGTTACAATGGTATCAAACAGAACTATGTGACTTTCCAAATGAAACAACAAAGACAGATTAAGATCCAGTAAAACAATTGCGAAGTTACTAGCAGAGTTATTTTGTCTACCCTGAACAGTGAGTGTAATCCGCGGCGTACGTTGATTTAGACCCGAGTCCTCAGTGCGATCTTTTTAATTAGCAAAAGAGGCCGCATGCATCACTCCCGGCACTCCCATTGTTTCCCTCCGGAGTGGCCCGAGTCGCAGAGGAGGCTGCGGTATTTTTATGTCTTGGCCATACTTTAGTGAAAAGAAACTTTGACTGACGAATAAAATGGGAGCGGTTGATGTTTTTAATCTGAATGTGACAGACGAAAAATGTAAGAAGGGTTTAGTTTACGACTGATAAAAAAGGAGTTATATCTAGTATCTATTATATAAAAATGAATAGCAAAATGTGTTGGTAAGCGCATAACTCGACAACGCGTGGACCGATTTTGATAATTATTTTTTTTTAAATGATCGTTGAAGTCCATGGTTGGTGTTTACAGCAAGAAAAAATCGAATAACTGCCGGGAAAACTCTAAAGATAGCTCTTTTCTTTTTCCAGTACAAACGTTATCTCACTAAAATGAGTCAAGCCACATTCCAAATATTTTTAACAGTACGAAGTCTGTCGGGTCCGCTAGTATTAAAGATTTATTTCAAGAGCCTGACTAATCTGAACGATATAGTTTCATATCATTTTGAGACAGTGAATACCTATAAATTTAAATATAATTTTAATTCGTTACGGAATATACAGATATTGTAAAATATACACACAATTCTGTACTTTGTATTAAATATCTTTGATTTTTTGTAGGTTTTAATAAAAGGACGATAGTTAAGAAAGACTTCGATTGATTGAATTTTGAATGAATGGTATAAAAACTCATTGAAATAATCACATTTATTTATTTATAACATTTATTGCTCAAAAAAGTAGCAAAGGCAGGCTTAACGCTAAGAGCATTCTATATCAGTGAACTATTAGGTCATGCAAGTAGTTTGTAAATGGGTGCTAAAATTTTGATAAGTGAAGCTTTTTGTTTTGTTTAAAAAGATTGGATTTGAATTTTATTTATTTAACCTATTTAAACATTTTACTGTAATATGTCAATAAATAAATACTTAAAAAAACATTATATTTGCGTTTCAAAATAAGTTCTATGTTCTATACTTTTAGTTATAGTTTTGAGCTTGTGTTATTTTTTTCTCTCTTCTCCATTGTATTTAGGTCTTACCGTTAAGTAACCTTTGTGTAAATCGTGCTGTGTATGCTTTTTATGGATTACTGTCTAGTTTATTTAAGTTATGCTAACTATATGGATATGTATCTGACAGTAATCTGTCTGCGTACCTTGAAATAAATAAATAAATGAAAAGCTAATGCATTCACACAAACGCACTCGCAAAATGCATTCCAAACAAACCTAGCAAGTAGTTTAACAAGCCTCATCATTAATTGTGCACTTGAATATCAAATAACCTCCCGCCAGAACACTATTCCAACTCAAAATTATATGATTAAAACTTGCCCACCTTCCAGAGGTGACGTTCAAAGCAGCAAGTAATTTAGTCGTCGGCGACTGTTAAACATTGTTAGTATTAAAGCCGTTTTCAAACTCCACCGGAGCTGGCACAAAGAGAAATAGACTAACAAGACGCCGATATTGTTGGAGCGAACCGAACTTTAATAAATTGTTCTGATGTTGTAAACAAGTTTCAACTCTTTTGAGTTATTGCTGATAACGCAGAAACTTGTTCGGCTGAGGATGATTCGATTCCAGGAGTGAGTGAATGGGATTGAAAACTGTAAAACAATTGACGGAGTTTAGATTTAAACTGTAGGTAACTGAGGGGAGATAAAAACTTTAACTTAATCTGTATTAAGAAGAGTGTCAACTTATCAGTAGTCTGTAAGATGAGAAGCCTTAAAGAGAGGTAGGGTATAGCGATTTATCCTTCAAACTGGAGCAGCCCGACTGGTGAAATACCTCAACCTTACATAAGACCGCAGCCAAATAACAATCAATTCTGTTAAGTCTTAAGCTAGGACCTCATTACCACTTAACATCAGGTGGGATGTGGTCAATCTTGAAGTGCAATATAAAAAAAAACCGGCCAAGTGCGAGTCGGACTCGCGCACCGAGGGTTCCGTACAAACCTGCAAGGTTTACAAAGTTCGTTCATTACGACAATCGAGTCATAACTAACCATAGTTACCAATATAAAAATACCAATTTTTATTGCAAAATGAAATTCATAACATTACAATGGGGAAAGGTGGAGGAGCATAAATATTTTGTAATGTAACTAAAAATTTAAGGTTTTCGGAATTTTTCCTATAAGTGTGCTATAAAACGTTGCTTCATGCCAAATTTCAAGATTCTAGGTCGACTGGTAGTACCCTTTAGGTTTTGATTCCCTTGCGAGTACTTGCGAGTTTCAAAATATGCAGCTTAAATTGCTGTTTCTTTTGATTGCGTTGACATAGAAGTTTGATTTTGTTACAGCTTAAAGGTATTATAGACCTGAGTATTTGGTATGAATTTCAATTTAATACCTCTACGCGTTTATGAGGAAATGGGTAGTAAGTTTAAAATTATTAAAAAAATATATATTATGTGATGTAACTAAAAATTTATGGTTTTCGTAATTTTTCCTTTATCTATGCTATAAGACGTTGCATCGTACCAAATTTCAAGATTCTGAGTTCACGGGAAGCACCCTGTAGGTTTTGATTCCCTTGCAAGTGTCGAAAATTTGCGGCATAAACGGCTGTATCTTTTGATTGCGTTGGCTTAGAAGTTCGATTTTTTCACAGCTTCAAGGGACAGTAGACCTGAGTAATTGATATAAATTTCAGCTTCATACCTCCACGCGTTCCTGAGAAAAAGGGTCTTGACAGACGGACGGACAGACGGACAACAAAGTGATCCTATAAGGGTTCCGTTTTTTCTTT
Organism: Glyphodes pyloalis; assembly: GCA_037074685.1. Lineage (NCBI taxonomy): Eukaryota > Metazoa > Arthropoda > Insecta > Lepidoptera > Crambidae > Glyphodes > Glyphodes pyloalis. The sequence goes on along the minus strand of JAYKKO010000002.1, from coordinate 20,167,607 downwards.
TTGAGGTACGGAACCCTAAAAAAGAATTAGGCGTGTATAATGTTAAATTTATTTATAACTAGCAACTTTGTACGCATCTTTTCCAGCCATAAACATAGCCTATGTTCCTCAAGGTGAATGTAGTTTTCTAATTGTGCAACAATTTTTTAAATCGGCACAGTAGTTTTTGAGTTTTTTAATTACAAACATACACACAAAAATATAAATATTTCCTCTTTATAATCCTTACTAATATTATAAAATCGGAAAGTGAGTTTGTTTGTTTATTTGTTCCGCTTTCACGCCGTAACTACTGAACCGATTGCTTTGAAATTTTGCAGACGTAAAGTTTGAAGTTTAAGGTTAGTCCGGATTACATAATAGGGTACTTTTTATCCCGGGAAAAAATTATATTCCCGAGGGAAAACAAAAATGTAGTTTGCTTGATGGATGGATTGGAGATAAGGTATGCGATAGATGGCGCTAGATGGTGGTAACGCTATGCTTTTTAAAAGACGTAAGAAGTGGAATGATAGCTTACGCTATTTAGTTCTTGAGGCATGCGATAGATGGCGCTGGTTGTTTTTTAAAGAAATGGTAAAGTTGTTATTTGAAGACACGTAAGAAGTGGAATGATATCTCATGCACTTTTCGACTCATTTACTTACTTGCTGTTGTATCTTTATTTACAGTTTTTCGCTTTTTTTGGTTCCTACCATTTTACATTGAATTGTGTATGTTGTGCTTTATACCACAATATAAACGAATTCCACGCGGGCGAAGCCGCGGGCGGAAAGCTAAAAGTGTATAAAATGTTAAATTTACGAAAGTTTTCGAGACTGGTTACATCCATGCTACCTTTAAATGGATAAACAATAATGGTTCTCAATAAAAAAAGTTTCATAGCCGTATGAAAAACTAACATTCGTATATTACTCCTTGTTATAAATAACATGATCATTATTTCTTGCATAAAATTCAGTACTAGATTTGTGTAAAAGCTTTTGTCAAATTGTTGTAAAGTTTTATTCAAAATATAAAATCCTTAATATAATTTTCACGATTTAAATAATGTTTTTCTATAGTATAGGTACATGTTTCTTAGCCTTATAATAATATACAAATATAATAAATAATTATTGTTGGACAACATCACATACATTGCTCCACTTCTATGGTAAATAGCTTAAGCACTTGTGTTACAGACATCAGAAAAAAAACGGTGCCACAACACTCTGGGTGTTATTATTTAGACTCGCAAGTTATCAAAAAGATGCTTCATTTCTATTTCAGGCATTCCAGTTAATAGATAATATTATATTAGTAAATAATTTCGCACTAGTGAAGCGTATACCAATAACTGTCTTTTATCGGAACCCTTAACAAATTTGCTTAGTGCGAGGTCACAAACTGTCGATTTTCGTTTACGGGTCATCCCGAGAAGGGTCCATAATTTGATAAACAGTCATCTGGACGGGTCCGCTGTCAGTGAGCATGGTAACACTGGAGGAGATATATTTTGTAGGGCATATTAATAATTATGAAAAATATCACAGATAAAAACTGATTTAACGGGTTGTAATTTTAAAGTTTAAATTTGTTTGTAGTTTTTTAATCAAAAAAATCTTTACTTTATTTTTTAAATAAAAACCTGCGTGCTCGCGACGTGGGCCATGAGTTATGTTAAGGGCTCTTTAGTTTAGTCATCACGACTTGTCATAGTCTGCATCGCCCGGTTGGCGAGAAGAATGCTAATTTTTACATTTTATTATTAAGTTAGCTGTCCTTGCGACTTCGTTCGCGTGGATAACACCCTTGCATGGTCTGTTTTACTCTTATCTCCTCTTATATCCGAAACAAAGAGAAATTTATATTAAAATCCAAGTTTCGAGCTATATTTGTGCCAAATTTCATATTTCTAACTTTAACATTTTGACCATATAAACTTTTAAGGGCGGTATAACTCTATCCCCCCCTTATTTTCAAAATAAAAAGTTGCCTTTGTTGGTTCTAGAGATTCAATGTATACCTTTACCAAATTTCATCAAAATTACAGTTACTTATTATTATGTCTGTGCCTTTAAGTAATGATTGTTTTTTTCTAACAATACTATTTAAGTCGTCTTTAGATAGATTATATAGTAAGATCAGTCAGCGTAAGTATACTGAAACGTTTTACTAGGCTTAAAGCAATTCTTCGAGAAATAGGTCAGACTATAATAATGTATTCAAACACTTTTTTCGTATCCATTAGCATATATTTCCGTCATATTAACAATGAGATATCAAAATGGCATTCTTAATTTTAGAATATAAATTTAATTAAGGATACTTTCTGCACAAATTTCCCAAATAAAATTAATTTGAATAGCACAGTTACAATAAAAAGCAACGGAACGTTTAAATATTACGAATTTAACCATAAATATAACTAGGTGCCTACTTCAGAAATTGCCATTCCGTAATTGAATATTAACAATTGAATCGGACGCAATAAAAGATCAAAGACTGTTTTATGAAAATAAATGTTCCACAGCTTTTTGAGCGCTCTGTCCCGTGGCTTACTTTTATTAAGCATTCTGGAAATGTCCGTGGGGACCGAAATAGAAAATGCCAATTTGCAAATACGAAAGGTTTTGGGGGAAATTAAAAAGACATTGAGTATTTGCGTTTGAATGATTTCAAGGGGTGTAATCGTACTTTTGAAGGCTACATAGTCAACTTGGATGAACAAAATAATGTAACAAAAAACGTTCCCCCTAACAACAAAAATGTGAAGTCCTTTAGCGTTCTTTTTTAAACTATTTAAACCATGTTAAATACCCGATTGAAACAGGAAATCCTAAGAAAGACATTTAATACAGTTTATTAATGAAGATGTTTTATTTTTAAATAACTTTAATTTTGCAAAGTTAGAAAATTATTGTGCTAACAACAAATACATATTCATTAAGTCTTAAGCTATTGACCATGTCATTGCCTTTTAATTGTAAAGAAAAAAGTATAGCTTATTTAACTTTTCATGATACCATTTTTTGCATGTACCAGAAAAAATTGGTCCGTAAAAGCATGCATACTTAATATTACATCCACGAAAAATCCATCACTCAGACGAAATTCGTCAAAAGATACAAGAGTTTTCCAGCGACAGGGATAATGCTATTACGGGAAGTCTGGCGCCCGCGTAACAAAATCAAAAATTCCTGGCTGGTCTGATACGTGATCATTCGACGCTGCATAGTGGGGGGGGGGGAGGCTTGGTGCATATCGGATTATTCCGAGCTATCCCTGAAATTTAATCACTCGCTACGGGCAATTCGGTTAACCTGCATATTAGCTTTAAAACCTACGTACAATTTTTGTTGATAGGAGTGGAAATTATGGATGAATTTTTAACGTAAATTTTACGCCCTTTTTGATTAAACCAATTTGCTCTTTCCTAATATTTGTTTTATCTATATTGGGAAATCAGATTAAAAAAAAATACAATTTACAGAAATCATGACTCATTTGGATAATTGTCAGTTAGGTTCTTAATGAAGACCTCAGAATCATATAGCTCAAATCACCGCGCAGTCTCCTTTTGTGACGTGTCTCTTTAAGCACTTGACATCGGCGGAATCACTGCATTGTATTTAAACGGGATAGTCCATTTAAAAAAAATAAAAAGAAAGAAAAAAAATTGTCAGTAGATCATTACTATCAAATAATTTATTTCAATAGAAAATACGCTTAAATTTCCTGGCTAAGAAATTTTTTAGTGTTCTAAATGAACTTTAAGACTTGAGGGTCGGAAAATTAAGCAGGCTACAATTAAGCTTTTTTTTTAATTCCTCCAAGTAAGTACAGTTACAGCAAACGACATAAAAATAACAATCTTCGGCTTAAATTTGTTATAAAATTTATAAATAAGTTAAGCATCGATGACTTCCCATTATAAAAAGAAAATCTCATCATAATTTCAGCGCCAAAACGCGAATTTGATAAAAGGGTCGTTGTTCTTTTGTTCGAAAGCGAACTATTGTCTTTCGGGGCGCCATGAACAAGAGAACAGGATATCCTTATTATCAGTGTAAATACTTCCTCAATATAGGTTACTGTACCAGAAGACGGATATTTAATATCCCTAACGCTAATTGTAATTTCGCCCGAATATTGTGTTTCGACAGAATCTCGACGCTCTATGGTGTAATTATACGCCGCTGTTATAAGCACAGTATAGAAAATTATTAACCTACTGGTATTATTAACTTCCTTTGATGTCCTAGCGTTGTCACAGTATTGTCGTAAGTATCTTTTCATGGCAACATTCATGGGGTTTTTATATGTATTGCTCGCTCGCACACCATATTTTGAAGTTCTCTAGTTCCAAATATTGTAAAGATGAGATAACAACTGAGTTTCTTGCCGGATTCTTCTCGGTAGAATTAGGTTCCGAACCGGATGTAGCTTCAATTATGGTTTATGTTTATTTTGACGATGCATAAGTGTTGCTTGTAACCAACATGAATAAATGAATTGATTAGAAAGAAAGAAAGAAAGAAAGAAAGAAAGAAAGAAAGAAAGAAAGAAAGAAAGAAAATTTTATTTGGCACAAAAAAACATTTAACAGTAATTATATAGGTACATAGTTTTAAGTCTACAATGTGCCAAAAAGGTTATCCACTCAGCATTATGCCGTACATTTGGATAGGAGGCCCAAATGTAACGACGCTGGTTTTCAGTGTCACCCTATATCTAAAACCTAGAGGGCGAGTAGGGTGTGGTTCTATCAACAAAATATGAGAGGAAAAATACACATGCTCTGCAATAACTTAACTAAAAATCTAAATAAAACAGAAAAGAACAATAACATAGAAATAAATTATGATTATGATTGTTATTTCCATGTAATATTAATCCTAAATGTATGTGTAAAAGCAAAATAGCCCAAAGCCTTCCTTGATAAATGGACTATCGAATACTAGAAAAAATTCTCAATTTAAACCTTTTTTTTATAGTACACTTGAAGATTGCCCTCATCCCACCTGATGTTAAGTGGTAATGAAGTCCTAGCTTAAGGGCGACAAGTACAAGATAATAAAATTGTTACTGGACTTGTCGCCCTTACCTTGAAGGCTTAACCCCTGCTACTAATGTAGCACCCCCTCTGGAAACCTTACTCACACGCAGGAACACAACAACACCGAAGTGATTTTTATTTGGTTGCGGTATTCGGTAAGGTGGAGGTATTTCACCAGTCCAGCTGCTCCAGTTTGAGCGATAAATCGCTATGCCCTAAATAAATCTCTTAAATTCCCTAAATATTTCCCCTATTCTCTTAAATTAACTAGTTGTTTCAGAGATTAGCGTAGTCAAACATACAAACTCGCCACCTATAGATTAAATATGGATTCATCAGGCTTTAAAATTGTTTCCAGACAGTAACATGAAACCGAAATAATCTTGACATTTTAAGCTTAATTTAACAACATTGTCCTAGCCTGTTATTTTCAAGATTGTGAGAAATAATACGATCCTAAATAATTTTCCAAGCCAGACCTCTATAAATATGGTTTGAGTCGGTTTTCTCGTTAAAGAATAGGGTTGATCAATAATCCCTCTATCGGGTTTAGAATATCGATGATATGGGCTTTCAAACAAAGTGCCTATCTTAGACACAATGAATTCTCAAAATTAAAACTCGCCAAACATTCGTTGATGGCAAATAATAGTGAAATCAAAAAGGAAACTATGATTTTAATATTATTTTTAAGTGATATTCTTTAAAAAAATAAGAAAAAAAATACATAAAAGGCATGTACCGGTTCTTTCTCTTAATAGTATTAACATTTCAAACACAGGAGTTGTTTTAGTTAAATCTGCCGATTCATAAATGCCTTTGAGAAAGCTTTCATGACATTTTCTAGTATAATTTATTGTTATTCAGTACATTTTTCATTAATTTTTTTTACCTAAATTCAATTATGTTTCGAAATTTGCTGAAAGCAGTAAAATGGAGAATGTTATAGCTTCAATAAAATCTAGGAAGGTAATAAGTACACTTTAAATATGTACTCAATTGTGTTAGGAGACAATATACTTTTGCGTGATGATTAATCAGTCTCTTTTTTTAAACACCCAAGGCCAATATAAACTTTAAGGCTTCCGCGTTCCATTTAAAACATTTAAAATAATTTAACGGGTCAAAACGCGTCATGTGTCAGCTCGTGAGCACGGTTGGTGCAACCTAACCGAAACGTCGGGCAGTAAGTAGTTCGTATTAACTACTAAATAAAAATGGTGTCGCGTTTTGGCTTGTTAAATAATTTTAATATTCAAGGCCAACGTCATACAGGACGGTTTGTTTTTAAAAGAACCAAAACTACGATAGTACCCCGAAATAAATAAATAAATGCGCCAGACAATCACACCAATCACCTGGTCTCAAACTAAGGTTTTTCCTTGTACTATGAGTACCAGACGACGGATACTAACAGGGGGCGTCATCCTAGCACACCCCACCACAGAAATATGAATGAATACCTACGTTTTTTTGTGACTCCATCAAAACGTCGGGCAGTAAGTAGCTACCCTCATGCTACTTAAATAGTTGCGTGTTTGAATAGAACGCGAAAGACTCAATCTGTATCGATATTTACCTAATGATATTTGCATCGATATTTTCACATATCTCTTATCCCTAATGGATCGAGACTTATTTGACCCTTATCAAAGTTTACCTCTATTAGCAGAGTTTAGAGGCGTGTTTGTTTCGGGTTCGTGTGGATGTTGCTGGCGAGGCAATCAGGGAAATTGGTATCAGAGTTTACATATTCCGGAATTGATAAAAGTTTCGATAAATCGTAGACAAAACAAGAAGCAGGTCTTTAATATCGCTTTCGCTCGCTCGTTAGCTTGAGTTTTGGATCCGGCTAATCTCAATTTCGTTCAGATCAAAATAAGTGACATTAAAATTTCTATCATAACAATGCATAGCACGTTTTAAGTTTATATCAAAACAATTTAACCCATTGCCAGCCATTCTCTCAGCAGGTTCGTGCTTTATGAACAAAGGTGGCACAAACGGTTGGCTGTCAAAGTTTTAGTTTGAAATCTTCGTACTTAACACCAAATCTTCTTATACTTTGTGTTAATTTTTAATCTTAAAACGGGTTTTTAACGCGCTCAAAAATAAGTCACAATATAAATAAACTACGATATATTATATATTTACCCTTCCGGGTACACTGAATGAATTAATAGTAATAAGTGGCCAAATGTTTAAAATGAGGTGCATCAGGCGCTAGAATTTCGTGTCATTAATTGGTAACGCTACTTGCCATCTATCACTCCGTGTTATACTAGTTATATTATCAGTATTAGGAGCATCAAAGTGTTTTGTGAAAAATAAACAAAACAATAAAAGTTTCCTTTTTGTTTCAGACTGGCAAACACTTCCATCGAACATCGCTCCTCATCAAAGCTTTCAACCACAAGTTCAGACTGGACCTCGAGCTCAACACGTAAGTAGCTTGCTTGTAAGTGCTTGTTACAGGAATGGGAGTTGAAACTTTTCCATTGAAAGAGTTAAGCGTGAACAAAAAAAAACTTGCAGCGTTTTAAAACTGGATAGAAATAGATAGATATACGTTATTGTGTAAAACTTTACAGAAATAGATTTTACAGATTAATTATAGTACAATTTAGACGGTCTTATCGCTAATAACAATTATAAAAAAAAAGGTTAAAGGCTAAAGGTTGTCTGGAAGAGATTGCTCTCTAGCAATAAGACCGCCTTTATTGTACTTAAATATGTCTGTAAAACCAATTTCTGTGAATTTTCTGTGCAATAAAGTGTATCTATCTATAAAAATAGAAAAAAAAAAGTTTGCTTAGTACATCACAGTACAAAATATTTAGTTACTAACTAATTAATAATTTAACATAACGATAAAAAAAAAACTAAATAAAAAGGCAAAATACACTTTGTTTAGTTTCCCTACGTTTTGTTATCGAAAGGTCAACAGATTAATTTAATATAATCCTATCACAGGTTTAAACTTTTCAAGCAAATAAATTAAACCCAGGTAACTGCGTCCTTTTTAAGGATTTCTTATTTTATTTTTTAAATATACAAGCCAATTGTTATGTTTTTTTAGTACACGGAAATATTAAAAAAGAAAACTGTTTATGTCGTTGTTCTACTGCAAAGCCTTTTTAATTGTTGTCCCAATTACGTGAACTAGTTGCTTAATTCTATGCTTTCCAAATGCAGATTAGTAATCATAAGGCAGAACTATGGAAAAGCCGTATCATTTATTATTTTTGTTTTTTAATTAACACAACACGACTTGAAAATGAAATTTATCAGCCTTTAACTAATAGGTACAACTAACGTATTATCTTTAAGAATTTTTAAAAATAAATAGGTAAAGTATATAACTAAATAAATGTAACTTTTTGTTTTATATTTTTGTAACTTGGAAATAGTCAACAGAACGCAGAGAGATGTCATAACCAGCCATTTTTAAAAATATCATATCGCTCTCAATTTATTTAAATTACACTCTTCATTGGCGGAATCATCGTTCAATCTTGAGACGAAAGCTTGAAGTGCATAAAAAAAATCTGCAGATCTGTTTTTTGTTAAAAAGAATCACGATATAGATTTTGAACCGTTATAAATTATTAAGTGTAAATTATTACCAAAAACAAACATTCTATACAAAAAATACTAACCCTCTACCCAAATTGTACGTACATATAGGTAGATTTGACCACTGATTCACACCACCGGAAACCTGGCTATATCATGTGCAAAACTATCCTGACTTCATGTCGTGCCTATCCCTACCACCCTTCCTCCAACATTGGTTCTATATACAGGCTGTTAGTAAGTATGAGGTAAATTAAATAAAGTTTTTATGTGTAGGTACGACGAGGCTTTGTTTTTGATGATATATTATGAGTGATATGCATGCGTTTATTTCACAACAACAACGTTAACGTTAATAGCATTAGAAGGCTAAAGACATGGGTATACAGACATTTTCTCTGTCTGACTAATCGCTGAGATTCGTGAAGAAATAAACATAGTATGCCAGAATTATTGAAATAAATAAAAAAAGAAAGTGCTTTTATTCACTACATTTATTAACAATTACACCAAGTATGACTTAGCAAAGATGACAACACAAGTATAGACGATCCCAACGTCCTTAGCTAAGAGGCTATCAGGCCGATGTTTGGAGTTGCACTGTCCCGGGGTCGATTCTTGGTCAGGTCAATATGAAAAACGAATTTGTCTATATTGTCTCTGGTCTAGGCGTTGTGATACCATCGTTGTTTCTGATTTCTGTAATGCTTTAGCTACTTGCCATAAGATCAGAGCAATGCATGTGATGTTATCTAATATTTATTAACTTTATTTATTAATAATCGAGGGTGAATCGCTTTTTGTTATATATGTCGCAGTCATCTGGTTGAATCAGCTATTTGTTCAGTCAGGTTGATTGGATCACTAGCGCGTTTATTAAATGACGACGTTTAATTGAATCACTAGGCCTAACGTTAAATGAACAAGCTTCACTCAACGTCCAACAAGTTAGCGGATTGTAACATAGCCCTTTGAACATAGCGGACGTAAAATCAGTCAGGTGATTGTAATTTAGTTCATTTTTTCCACTGCGGCGTTAGTGCTCATTGAAACAAAGATGGCGTCAAACAGCTGGTACAGACCTAATAGAATACCACTGTGTTAATATTTTTTTGAGTGAAATTGAGATTTAAAGTGACTTATTCGTAAAAAAATATGTTTGTAGTCTAAGTGTCTTAAGACTTAAAATTGTTAAAATATAAAAAAAAAATCTTATTAAGGCGTGTTATTTCATGTACTCATTTTTCTTATCTAAAGTTAGTTATCTTTTACCCTAATCAAACATTACAAAGTCAGCTATATCCCATTCAGCGACTATGCTAAATGACGTTCAGTCAAGAAGTTGAACGTTATATTAAACAATTTGACGAGTTGTCCTTTAGTCATTCAATTAAACGTCGTCATTCAATGAACGCGCTAGTGATCCAATTAAATAGCTGATTTAACCAGATGACTGCGACATATATAACACTTCAAGATTGATCTCATCCCAACTGATGTTAAGTGGTAATGAGGTCCTAGCTTAAAGGCGACAAATACACCATAATACAGCTGTTACTGGACTTACATTGAAATGTTTAATGTCCCTCTCTTTTCCAAACAACCTGTGCAGCTAAGGCAGCTGCTATCTCGCTCTCCCACGGAGCTTCCATAAGTTACTTCGTTATGGGAACCTCTGTCCTCTTATATTTCGTTTATGGTTCGCTCAGGAACTGTTTTTTGAACTCGCCGGAGGGTCCCTTCGATTTGTTTGCTTTCGGATTTGATATTCTGTTTAAATGTGAAATGAAACCCTTTTGGGGTCGTGCGCATTGAATGTAGTGGTAGGGTATTAATATAAGTAAAATGTTTGACCCTTTTGCGGAGTATACAAAACAATTGGCTGCTATATTTGTATGAATTATGTCTTTAGTAAGTTTTTTTTCTTTTTTTTTGTTAGTTTACTTCTACTGTAGGTACATATTATTTTTTCGTGTAACTTTTATGTCTGTATACTGTGTATTGATTGTGTGTGCTAAAAATAAATTATTATTCTTATTCTGAGTATTTATATTTATTTCTTTGTTTCAAAAAATATTGGTGCTCATAATATGACGAAGATATATAGTTTCAGGCTAGTTAATTGTGTAAGTTATTCATAAAATTACATAGAACCCAATCTACTATATAAAAATAAGTCGGATTTTCCTTCCTGACGCCATAACTCCAGAATGCACGAACCGATTTCCACGGTTTTGCATTCGTTGGAAAGGTCTCGGGCTCTATGAGGTTTATAGCCAAAAAAATTCAGGAAAAAATTTGCGGGAAAATCCTCTAAGGCGAAACGAAGTTCGCCGGGACCGCTAGTGTATAATATAAAACATAGCTAAAATGTATGTGTTTTAGAAATCGTAATTAATGGTGGTACCATAAAACATTTTGAAATTAATAATACTATATCTAACTTTATCCCTCCATTGCACATTTATTTATTTCTGTATAACCTAATTTAATTACCTTAAATGTTGTACCTTCATGTGTTTTTTTTTGTACATTTCACATAAATTTAGCTAAAAGGTCTTGAGAGAAATAGTAATGAACATGTCGACCAGAAGTGAAATGTTTGTTCCAGCAGAAAGTGCTTTAACCTATTTATTAACACATCAAATATTATTAGGTTAAGTCTTTAAGACCATCTAGATCATTTGTAGTTGACCAGTACCACAAGGTTCAAGTTAATTTCTAAGCAATCTTCTCCGGCGAGTATCTCAAAGCATTTATAAATTTCGCCAAATTAATCTTGAGTCGCTTCTAGAACCCGCACAACTGTTCTTTTGCGACTTAAAATGTCTAAAGATATAATTAAATTACGATGACAGGCGCAGTCTCTATTCAGACTCAAGTTTGTAAGTCTTTTTGTCAGTAGATTACTCAAACCGTCTTGTTAAATTTGTTCTTTAATTGATATCAATAAAGCTGTATCTTTTGTGGATTATACGAAAAGCAATTTACGTGAATAACTAGTAGTAGTGGGTTTTTAATTTAGTTAATAGTTGTCTTTCTGTTTTAAATAACATGGATTATTTATTCTTATTTTACTTTTGGGAATGGCCGTCCAATATCAATTTGAAGTTTTTAAGTTACATTGCAATATTTTGAATAGTTTTTAATTGATTACAAAGAACAGAGAAGATACCGCCAAACTCATATATGTATATATTACAGTGGCAGCACTTTACTTATTATTATTCGTTAATAATTATTTAAGACCAAATCAAACAGCTTTCGTTTGATGAGTGTAGTGACGATGAAGTACGTAAATTCAAAACGACACACAAGTTACAGGTTTTAAAAATTACCGGTCTGTTAGTCTAAAATTAGTTGTAAATTTAATACACTAGTAGTATTTTTGAGCGTATGCACTAATTTATTTGTAGGTACATTAGCATGAATGCGTTCTTAATAGTGTTGCCGGATAATCGATTACCCCCCACCAAATAATCTAACAATCGATATCATCGATATGATCGATAGTATTGTCTAATTTAAACAATTATAATCTACTTATTGTTAATAATCGATTATGTCGATTGATATTAATTTTAGGTCGATATAATAGATTACATCGATAGTATCGCTTGAAAACTGGCACTTGAAGATTGTATTTAACTACGCATTATAATCGATTATATCTAATAAAGATAGGTATCGATTGTCATATCGATTGTTAGATTATTTGGGCCACTTTTGGATAATCTATTAATGATCGATATACAATCGAATCGACGGTAACACTAGTTCTTTAGTTGATCTTAATTTCATATCTGTAAAATTCGTAGCATTTCTTTTGCAACGACTCCTTAATTATAATAAAAACACACTGTTTTCATTCTATTGCGTGTAGAATCCAGCATTGTTAAATCCTTCTCTCGCTGATTTACCAATTTCGAGGCAGAATTCGCCTCTGCTAGCGCTAGCAAGTTGAGCTGCAAGGCACAAGAAACAGGACTAATTCACCGTGAGAACAGGCGGCAAATTAGTTTGCAGCGATACACTTTTGTTAGCGTGTGGTGCGAGTTGATGTTTGGGAGACCAAACGTGCGCAAATTTTGTTACGACGTCATACCTTGTTTTAAATATGCTTGGCATTTCTCTACGTGACCGAATCAGGAATGGGGAGATCCGTAGACGAACTAAAGTTGCTGACAAAGCCCGGAGGATTAGTAAGGTGAAGTGGCAATGGGCTGGCCACATAGCACGAAGATCGGACGGTCGATGGGGCAAAAAGGTTGTTAAATGGAGACCACGTACCACCAAGCGCAGTGTGGGACGGCCACCTACCAGATGGACCGATGACCCAGTAAAAATTGCTGGGTCTCGTTGGATGCAGGTGGCAATGGACCGGTCGCGCTGGAAATCGGTTGGAGAGGCCTATGTTCAGCAGTGGACAGGAACAGCCTAAAATGATGAGAATGATGACTAGTTTTATAAGTTACGAAATAAACATACAATATTTTTCAAAAATCCCTGGAATTTGATTATTAGCGCATCTTCGATTGGGATTTAGTTAAATATTGTATCTACCTTATCCCTTTTATTTTATTATCCTATAAAGGGTATTATATTAACATAGGTATTCCAACGTATTACACCAATTTCCATCAACCGTACTTTAAAAAAATACGACTCATTTGCCTTTCAGAAAAAAAAAATTAAGATTCATTCTCAACTAACATGCGCAACACGTCATATTTCTGACATGTCACGTCAAAAGATTCGACACTGTTGATTGGCTCATAGCACACCGCGTTCGTTTTCCAGCCAATTAGCAGTGATTTTATCTAATTCGACATTAGTTAAGAGCTCGATAAAATTTACTCGCGTGACGCATGAACGAGTGCGTGAATCTTTCATGACTTGGCCCATAAGCCTATGCATGTTCGCTCGGCTTGACGACAACTTCATTAAAAGCGTACACACAGAAGAAACAGTCGCGCTACTTGCAAATTGCCAACATAATATGTGCACGTCTGATTATTGTTAGACTTGCCAACATAATATGTTGTAAATATTCTGTACATCGATTTTATCATTTTTATAGTACTATACGCACCGCACCGCAAGGGGAGATAAAAATTTTCTGTTTCTAATATTTATTCTATACATATTTAATTTTGATGCTTTTATGGTATTATTTTTTCAAAGGCTGTATCCATTCAATTCGGTTTTCTAAATATTTTTTAGTATATTGATATTAAATTAGATTTAGATTTATCGCTCGAACTGGAGCAGCCCGACTGGTGAAATACCTCCACCTTACAGAAGACTGCAGCCAAATAACAAGCACTTCTGTGTTGTTGTGTTCCTGCGTGTGGGTAAGGTTTCCAGAGCTCCTGGGGGGTGCTACATTAGTAGCAGGGGTCAAGCCTTCAAGGTAAAGGCGACAAGTCCAGTAACAGATTTATTATGCTGTACTTGTCACCCTTAAGCTAGGACCTCATTACCACTTAACATCAGGTGGGATGAAGTCAATCTTGAAGTGCAATATGAAAAAAAAACAAAAGTATACCACACCGCGACTATAATTTATTCTTATCTCCACTACCTTACTAAAGGTATCGTAGAATATTAAGGCGCGTTTCCACCGGCAACATCCGTTACCAACATATATTGACAACATAATATTTGTCAAATTATGTTCAGTGGAAATTCGGCTTTATACCGATTCCAATATTTCGTAGTTCGATTCTTAATGTGTCAAAAATTACTATCCGTTTCTCCAACTGACTACGAGACTGGAACAGTTTTATCTTACCCTTCGTATAATTTATTTCTATCCGTAAGTAAAACGGATCAGCTTCCATACTGAGTTCATATTTAGACAGTGTATTTGACGGCAGGCTGTTTCGTCTGTTTGTGCGCTTTTAATGAAGTTGACGCCAAGCCGAGCGTGCATGCGAGGCTGTGCGGGCCAAGTAATAAGAGAGATATTATGATAGCCTCTGTTGCCTAGAAACAACAGGCGTCGCGCTTACTCTGACGTTATTTCCCGGAACGGTCAATGTGGAAACTGTTTTAAATTGTCTCAGGTCTGGGTGTTGTGTGCTTTCAATGAAGTTGAGGTCAAGCCGCGCGTGCGTACGAGATCGCCAATTTATAAAAGAGAAAGGATATTGTGACAACCTACGAAGTTGAGAGGAAAGCAGGCTCTACTTTAGCGTAGAGATATTTCTGAGGTCTTGGGTTTGATTCCCGAGCGTGTCTTCGTAGAAATTGTTTTTTAAAACCGTATCGGGTCAGGGTGTTGTGATATCGTTGATATTTCTAATTTCAAACACACTTTACATATAAACCGCTATATTTAGTCTAACTTCGTTGCAAAATGGAAACAGTTTTTTAATTTCAAACGGTCGAATTACTTCTTAAAACATGGTTCGTCAAAGGGATGATCCTGATATTTTTTCGAGTTTGCAAAATAAAATTTTCTGTGACAATTTTTCTACTCAAATATATGATATTAAACCTTTTCCTGGAACGTTCCTCATATCGTTACATAGAAGAGATATATATGTCCGTATATGAGTAAGTAACAAGTTGATAATAATTGACTCAGTTAGTTGAAATATATGTTATTTAAAACTACCTGGGGTCATGATAGTCAACAAATAGCAAAGGGCCCAGCTAGAAATATATAATCTTCGAACGTATATTTCTCAAAAACTATTTAAATCTAGGATTTAGTCATAATGTATTTGGAAGATAGAAGAAGAGGCTCTTTGAATACGTATTCATTTAGTCTGTAACTTATAGTAAATAAATGGTTTAATTTATACCTTATAAAATTTTTTATTGGAAAATACTTATCACTCGATTATTATTAAATCATACCTACTAATAGGTACATGGTTCCGCTGAATATAAAGACATCCACGACCTCTAAAATATATTTCTATCATCCACAAAATTGCAGACCGTATGGTGCAATTCGAGTCCTCTGACGTTATAATGCAAAATTGTAGAGTGCTTGAAATGCAGAGGCCCACGTCATCACTTTTGGAATTTCGTTGACAGGCAGCCAAATCTGAATTCGAGTTCTACCACACGAGGTAGTGAATTCCCTTTTAGAGTTCCGCACCAGAATAGCTAGATAGTTGACATTTGTACAAATTGATGTGCTTGAACTTTCGTATTGACGACCTCCGCAGCCGAGAGACGAGCGTGCCGGACTTTGGCATCGCGCCATCTCTGATCCTGGGTTCGGTCCCCGGTCGGGTCAATATGGAAAACGAATTTTTCTATATCGTCTCGGGTCTAGGTATTCGTTGTTTCGTTCTTCTTCGTTGTTTCTGATTTCTGTAATACAAGTGCTTTAGCTACTTTTTTTTTTATATTGCACTTCAAGATTGACCTCATCCCACCTGATGTTAAGTGGTAATGAGGTCCTAGCTTAAGGGTGACAAGTACAGCATAATTATTATATTACTGGACTTATCGCCCTTACCTTGAATGCTTGACCCCTGCTACTAATGTAGCACCCAGGAGCTCTGGAAACCTTACTCACACGCAGGAACACAACAACACAGAAGTGATTGTTATTTGGCTGCGGTCTTCTGTCTTACCAAAGAATCAGAACAATTTATGTGATATTGTCCAATATTTATATACAACCTGTAACGGAAAGGGGGTAACAATGTAAAGTAGGTGGATACTATACCTTGTATAGATTCTATATACGAAATCCCGAGTTAAAATAAACACTTTATTGTTTTTATGAAATAAAAAATGATTAACTATAATGACTGACTAAAACGTAAACAAACGCATCACAACACTATTGAGGTCAGCGACCCCAAATCACGTTATCACTTCACTACAGTCACTGCGATCCTGAATTTCTCCACCTCCTTCCTCGACATGCGCGCCTAGTACTTTTCGGCGTGAGCGCGTGTCGGCTTGCTTGGCTTGGCTTAGCACAGAATCGCGTTGTCACTAGGTACATTGTAGCGAACGTTTATGGAAACACCTGGAACAAACGAAATGAGGACTTATTAACGTGGCATAAAGACCAATTTGTTATTATTAATTACGTAAGTAAAATTTTTTACATAGTTTATTTTATTTCTTGAAAACCAAATTCTAATTGATAAATTGAGGATTTAGAACAAAGTTATCTACTTACTTTTCAGAGAAACGGTTCAAAATAGGTATTGTCCTTGAAGCTGGATGCATAAACCAGCTCGCCGATATGAAGATGCGCGAACAGTATGCAACATTTGTGGTGTCACTGTACAGAACGCGGCTTTGATGCTTTCTATCATCTCTCCCCTTGACGAGCATGCTACAGCGCATCTTCCTTTTAACGTAGTCCCACAAGAAGAAGTCCAACGGAGTGAGGTCTGGTGACCGCGCTGGCCATGTGATACGACCTCCTCGCCCAATGGTTTCGTAAATCTCTTTCTCTAGCTCTCGGTCGGCCATCAGGCTGCCGTCGGTTGCTCCGACACAGAGAATCATCTCGAATATTCTTGATTGCTCAAAGACATCACGAAATATCACTAGGCTATCCGTAGGAAGTAGGTAATCCAGAAAGGCAAAAACACGAGATGTTGTCACGGCGACGACAACACAACGACGTAACTGAAGTGTCAAAATGAGAAACGCTAAACCAACAAATTTCAGATGTGATTCAGTAAACACTAAAAGATGAACCACCATTGTGATATTTCAATTAATAGCATAATAGGTACATCCAACTCTTTCGACGATTCCAACCTTAGAGTAAGGAAAATATTAATAGACAAAATTTAATAGGTTTCAGAATTAGTATGAACTTGCGTCTAAATATTGATTATTGAATTTTGTAGCATTACAATAGATTCACTGACGTTTTAAAAGTGTGTACGGCTGCGAAAGAGTGTACGAACTGAACGTCATCTGTCTCTTTTTCTCTTATGACTATTCCATGCTTGAGAAAACAGTACAAGTAGTCATTTCTGAATCACATTTTTAGCACTCTCTCTATTCTAATCTCTGTCTCTCTCTTACTGTGAGATTCCAACTACAAAGTTGTGACAATGAATATTAGGGTTCAAGATTATTTTACTAAAACTAGCAACAAAAAAAATCTTTCATACTCATGGATTCCTGGTAGCTCCATTAGTTTGCATGGTCAAGTTTGAGGATTTAAAATGTAATTTTCAATTAATACTTTTTCTTTATTATGTTTTTTCGGCGTTCTTACGTAAAATTATCGTCTGTAAACCGATTTTACAGACAACCAATTTTTTGGACATAACGTATACGATAAGATTTATCGTATTTTTGCTTGAAAAGCCTTTAATGCAATTACGAACTGTTCTAAATAAAGGAAGAAAACACCTGATAGTTTTACAGTATGGGGCACACAGTTGTAACATAATTTTACCAAGTACCTGTTTAATACAATTTGCGAAAAATTTTAATACTGAAGGGTCATGAACGTAATTTAAATGTTGGTATTAGAATCGCATCATTAATAACATAATTTAATTATTGTTGAAATTGTAGGAACGAAATAAATTAAAATGCAGAACCCATTTTTAAAATTAGCACTATTTTTGTACCAGGGCCATAGTAAAGTATCATAGCCACGAGACCCGCCCATTTTTAGGGTTCATTTAAAAAATAAGTTAACTCATTTAGTGGAATAGTTTTGTTTATTAAATATTTCACCGCTTATTTTTTTGATTTAAATATTTTTGATAAATATTTAAAAAATACTATTTAGCCGGAATCACTGGGATAAGATAGTTCTTGATACGACAAATTTGTTGATTTCATTTTGTAACGGTTAGAACTGAAGAAGTTACATTTCACAATCCTTAATGTCAACTAGCTCGCTCATAACCTCTTTATTCCTAATTTTTTGGACATAACGTATACGATAAGATTTATCGTATTTTTGCTTGAAAAGCCTTTAATGCAATTACGAACTGTTCTAAATAAAGGAAGAAAACACCTGATAGTTTTACAGTATGGGGCACACAGTTGTAACATAATTTTACCAAGTACCTATTTAATACAATTTGAGAAAAATCTTAATACTGAAGGGTCATGAACGTAATTTAAATGTTGGTATTAGAATCGCATCATTAATAACATAATTTTATTATTGTTGAAATTGTAGGAACGAAATAAATTAAAATGCAGAACCCATTTTTAAAATTAGCACTATTTTTGTACCAGGGCCATAGTAAAGTATCATAGCCACGAGACCCGCCCATTTTTAGGGTTCATTTAAAAAATAAGTTAACTCATTTAGTGGAATAGTTTTGTTTATTAAATGTTTCACCGCTTATTTTTTGATTTAAATATTTTTGATAAATATTTAAAAAATACTATTTAGCCAGAATCACTGGGATAAGATAGTTCTTGATACGACAAATTTGTTGATTTCATTTTGTAACGGTTAGAACTGAAGAAGTTACATTTCACAATCCTTAATGTCAACTAGCTCGCTCATAACCTCTTTATTCCTAATTTTTTGGACATAACGTATACGATAAGATTTATCGTATTTTTGCTTGAAAAGCCTTTAATGCAATTACGAACTGTTCTAAATGAATAAAGAAAACGCCTGATAGTTTTACAGTATGGGGCACACAGTTGTAACATAATGTTACCAAGTACCTATTTAATACAATTTGAGAAAAATCTTAACACTGAAGGGTCATGAACATAATTTAAATGGTGGTATTAGAATCGCATCATTAATAACATAATTTTATTATTGTTGAAATTGTAGGAACGAAATAAATTAAAATGCAGAACCCATTTTAAAAAATAGCACTATTTTTGTACCAGGGCCATAGTAAAGTATCATAGCCACGAGACCCGCCCATTTTTAGGGTTCATTTTAAAAATAAGTTAACTCATTTAGTGGAATAGTTTTGTTTATTTTTTATTTTTTTGATACCGCTTATTTTTTTGATTTAACTATTTTTGATAAATATTTAAAAAATACTATTTAGCCGGAATCACTGGGATAAGATAGTTCTTGATACGACAAATTTGTTGATATCATTTTGTAACTGTTAGAACTGAAGAAGTTACATTTCACAATCCTTTATGTCAACTAGCTCGCTCATAACCTCTTTATTCCTTACGAGAAAGGTGTTGTTATAGCAAGTTGGAAATGTGAAACCGAAAACGCCTAGTTTTCGATTCAGAGTTACAATCAATATCTACTTTTCCTTTACTCACTTTTACGATCTGCACGGCATTCGATATTCAAATAACTTTTCTTTTTGTACGCCCTCATGACGAAATATTGAAACTACATTGATCACTGTTTGTCATCTTACATTTGCACATGTTTACAAAAATTTATAAAAGTTAGGAGATACTAGTTTAGCTTAGTTACTGTTCGTTTTTTTTTTGTTTGTTAAAATGTAGGGAAATAATAATACAGATTATAATCCCCAATCATAAGAAATTGAACAATGTATGAAAATAAATATCTGGAACCCATATAAGATTATTTAATTGAATACCAGGAGTGCAGTGTGAGCTGATTGTTGTTGTTGACCCCACAGCTGTTACACCGTGAATACTGTGATAGTGTTGTGCAAGCGTGACTTAGTCAAAATTTTGACTTGTATTTGACTGATATTTCAAAAAAAAATATTGAAGCAATAAATGCGTGTACACAGCTACAAATGGTCCCATACAGTTTGTAACCGTTAATTGCTTTGGTATGTTTGATATTGTTATACCCTTTCCGTTACACGTTGTATAACTCGATTTGGCCAAAATACGACAATTAAAGCTGAAGGTGTCGATATGATTTAAATTTAAAAATTTAATTTTAAATTTAATCTTAGAACTTCAAGCGTAATACTTGTAAACAAGCGTCACCTTTGGGGACCGGTCTGCACCAGCTAACATCTCGTAAATAAATACTTACTTGAGTACTTAATTATTTCATTACTCATCAAAACAAAAGTATATACTCTCAATAAATCAAAAACAATATAACTCAATACAAGTATTCGTGTACTCAGAAATTCCCCGAATGAATTATGTTATCATCATTGCAATAATAATAATGTACCTACTTCGTCGATCGTACGAGGAAAATATGGTATTATTCGGTACAGCTACAAAACATTATTCCACAATATTTATTATCGACGAAGCAAAAAATATTGTTCGTATCTACGGACCCCATGGAATGCAATATCATGTTCTTGTGTCTTTTGCTTTCATTTGCGATGGAAATAGAATATTATATTTTGCCGATGTGAGATATATTCCAATTCAGACATGCACTAAGAGAAAAGCATATACTACAATATGCTATCCTCTGTTATTATAGTATGTTACGTACGTCTTCAAATAGTCTGGGTAGTAACGAATTTCTAGTACTTTTTATTGTGAATTTATTGTGAATATAAATTTGGGTACATAATTAGCTGATACATTTGCTTTCATAAAATAACCGCCAAAATTTTACCTTCTCAGGTGTATTCACATTTTATAAATTAATCTATTAATTAGTTAAGTTAGGTACATAAATAATAACTACTTACATGCTAAATATATCTATCTACTGTACATGTTATTGAATTGTAGGAACTCTTTTGTGCTATAGAAACAGTTTTCTAGTAGCCATGCCATTTTTGTACAAAACTTCACAGATATTGGTTTTACTGACAAATTATAATACAATTTAGGCGGTTCAGAATCACCTCATTTAATTAGAAAAGTTTTAAATAAATTAAAATTTATTAAAGTAATCTGTATGTATCTATTTTTTTATTTAATAAATAACTACTAATTAATTAATATTACTACAAATGTTTTCATTAAATAACTAATTGAGCCTCGGTAAACGTAGTGTAGGGCGCCCTCAGGCCAGGGGGAGTAACGATTTGCGCAGGACGGCTGGCAGGAGCTGGATGAGAGTCGCCGAAAATCGAGCGAAGTGGCGAACATTTGGAGAGGCCTATATCCAGCAGTGGACTGCAACAGGCTGATGATGATGATGATGATGAACTAATTGAGTTATTACTTGTCAACTTTTTATAGCAAGTTATATGCATCACCGCAATATTTTTTGCTCAAATCTGTGGGGTTGGCTAATAAAATGCCTCAAGCCATTAGTCTGCCTATGCACTTTTAATATACGTGCAATTAAGTTTAAATAAATAACGTGCCTTCAAAAGCACGCAAAGGCCCGAAATGTCAGTACATTTGCAATTCTGGACTTAAATCATAGATTTACTTTGAATTTTGTTGTCCATTATCACTATCCCACTACAAACACCCCAGTTACTTATTAAAGGCCGTTCCCCAGCACACAGCTCATGAGTACCAAACTACAAACATTATTTAAGAGAGGTAGGGCATAGCGATTTATCGCTCGAACTGGAGCAGCCCGACTGGTGAAATACCTCCACGTTACAGGAGACCGCAGCCAAATAACAATCACTTCTGTGTTGTTGTGTTCCTGCGTGTGAGTAAGGTTTCCAGAGCTCCTGGGGGGTGCTACATTAGTAGCAGGGGTCAAGCCTTCAAGGTAAGGGAGACAAGTCCAGTAAAGATTTATTATGCTGTACTTGTTACCCTTAAGCTAGGACCTCATTACCATTTAACATCAGGTGGGATGAGGTCAATCTTGAAGAGCAATATAAAAAAAAAATTTACTACAACATAATCATTTTATCTCTTGACTGGAATTTTCGGTCTAAGAACTTCAAAATTTCTAATTTAAACATTCCATTTCCCTGCAGATGCCTTTTCAGTCGCCATTGAAGTCATTGAACCGACTTTTCCCAATTCCATTTCAGAATCAGCTCGCCTAATCACATCCACCACAATTAAATCAGCCAATGGAGCTCACAGAGTCGCAGAATCGAAAATTATAATCGTTCCGCTAATCCCGGAGTCTTCTAACTCAACGAATTCAAAGGCTTACAATTTTTTATTCACCAATCCCTCGAATTGCGGCGAGCAGTCCTCATCTTGTAAAAGATAAGAGTCGGCATTAATTTGGATTCATCCCATTATGGTGTGCCAGAGCCACTTGCTGCAGAATAAATTATGAGCAAGGTGCCTCCGGTGGACGTTACGGATTTTCTTTCTGCCCTACCGTTGGCGTGATCGTTGGAACGGGCTTTATCTCGCCGTGGTTGGAATAGGAGCTGAGTAATTATTGAAATTTTTGGCGAAGTTTTTTTCTACGGGATAGTGCAGGAATTATTCGTGGCTAGCGACTTACTATACTATGCATGCATTTTGTTAAACTTTGTTTGTTTTAAAAAACAAAATGGAATTGGAGGTCGTTTTAAAGTCCTTAAAGTATTAATAGCATTTCATTTAAGTCCTTAAAGTGTAAACACTTTTTCCATTGTGGAATGAAATAAACCTTTTATTCGTATTTTTATTATAAATTAGTAAAAATTAACAAATCCCCATATAAAGTTAGTAATTAAAGACTTCACTCACGTCACGACTTCGTCACTTTTAACTTAAAATCACTCTTTTATTGTTATTTGTTGCAATTGTGTTAAATGAAATGCTTTATCCTTCTTCCTTTTTTTTTGTTTACCAAATTCCTAATGTGAAAAAGAAGAAAAATTATCCACAAAACAATAATACGGTCGAATTCTTAGATCCCGTCTTTTTTTAAGGCAAGTTTTTAAACCTAAGTAGGTACGTTCTGTAGGCCACTCTTGTAATTTTCACATATGTTTCTCCAAAATTTTAATTTATCTTAAATTTTTTATTCATATTTTTTTTCACGCAATCTTTTAATATTTTATCACAGAATACCGTCTCCATAAAATTCCGCCCCAAGTTAACTTCCCAGACGGGAAAAATACAAAATAAATAGGCCAATTCCCGTCGACTCATCGAATACGCGTCGCATAATGATATTAAATGGAAAACCACACTTCTTAAGGCTCTTATATCTTCCCCGAAAAGAAAAACAAGTTCCACGGCCGGTGATAATGTTTCACGGCGTTTTATTTATTATTTCCTTAAAGGGCCCGTGAGTAGTATCCTTAGGGTTGCCAGGTGATCAACTGAAAATGGATGTCGTTACTCGTAATGTAGTGCAGAGAGTTTTCGGCAGGAACTATGTATTATCTTAGCTAAAAGTTTAGGTAACGTACTAAACTAACCAACATCCTATTTTATTATTTTTACTGAGGTTTTGTTTTTTTTTATAACGCACTTCAAGATTGACCGCATCCCACCTGATGTTAAGTGGTAATGAGTTCCTAGCTTAAGGATGAAAAGTATAGGACAGTAAAACTGTGACTAGACTTGTCGCCCTTACCTTGAAGGCTTGACCCCTGCTACTAATGTTGCATCCCCAAAGAGCTCTGGAAACCTTACTCACATGCAGGAACACAACAACACGGGAGTGGTTGTTATTTGGCTGCGGTCTTCTGTAATAACTACTGAAGGAAATGGTATAGACAATTTTCGGAAGAATCTTACTATTTTCTTAGCTAAATATGTTTAGGTAACGTAGTAAACTAACCAACATTCTTTTTTATTAATAACTACTGATGTAAATGGTACAGGTAATTTTCATAAGAAACTAAGTATTTTGTTAGCTTAATAAGTTTACCTGACGATCTGGACTAATCCACTAACTAAGTAAATAGTACAGACAATTTACGAAACAAACTAAGTATTTTTTTTAGCTATAGGTTTTTGCATTTTGCGACGTAAAGAATTTCTTCCTTTATTTTAGTAACTAATGAAGTTAATAATCATTTTTAGCAAAAAAGCCAACTTCTCCTCATTTTTTTCTGGAATGCCAACATCGGACACTGGTTTCCGTATCATCTTCGATGTCAAAATATCCCTTTTTTCAACAACAAATT
This sequence comes from Glyphodes pyloalis, assembly GCA_037074685.1. Taxonomy (NCBI): domain Eukaryota; kingdom Metazoa; phylum Arthropoda; class Insecta; order Lepidoptera; family Crambidae; genus Glyphodes; species Glyphodes pyloalis. The sequence continues at coordinate 20,143,130 of JAYKKO010000002.1, read as the reverse complement.
AATATCGAAATTGGTTAATAAACGCAGTTATCAGTGAACATACACAGAAAACATATACCATTGAATACAACCTCTATCTTTTGATTATCACCATAAAAAAAATCCTGATTGACTGATGGATCAACGGCTAAACCACTGATTGTAGAGACATAAAAAAATCGGAGGTTGTGCTTTTTGAAAAGGATATGGAACTTCTTACTCAATACCAAAACGTATTTTAACTTAGAAGAGTACCTGGGTGGGGTACTCTCAAAAACGAAACGAACAAACGAAAGGTTTCGTTTTTGAAGATTATTCAAAAGTTTAGGAATGAAGACGTGGTTTTTGATTTGCATAAATAATAATTTGTTTTTTGAAAACGCTTAATTTGCATTCGAAGTGATTTCTTTATGATTATGAGGATAATAAATTGCCATCCGTTGTCGGATCCGACATATTTCGTTTATGGGAGTAGGCCCCCTGCTCAGTTATTTCGTTGCGTAATTTTTGGATATAGTTATATTTATGAGTTTGTGTATGTTTGTCATGTGATACAATGAATATAGTTTCATAATAAAAACTCTATTTATGATGCATGGCCGTACTTATTTCGCGCCATCTACTATTTCCTCTACCTAAAGGTTATCTGGAAAAGATAGCTTCCTAGCGATAAGACCGCCTAAATTGTACTAAAGGTAATCTGTGAAACCTATTTCTGTAAAGTTTTTGTGCAGTAAAGTATCTATCTATAAAAAAAGGATTGTTAATGTCAGATGTTCAGAGGCTAAAAAGTTTTAGTTTTAGACTTTTATCCTTTTACAAATTTCTGTCGGTCCGGTAGTGGATTATATATTGCCACCACAATTTGAACCTTAGTAACTAACGATACAGTCCAAAAACAATGAAAAATAATTTAATTCTACTGGTTAAAGGGTTAATTCATTCAGTATTTTTTGCGTGATAGTAACAACCATACATTTATGAATTTATTTGGTTTGGCATGTTGAAATATTTTTTCCAAAGCACATAATGTGGCAACCTTATCCCTGTAGGTGCAATATTTCGCCCGGAGGAGGAAAGCTGAATAAAACCACCTCTTGGTTGGGCACGATGAATTATGTCATATCCTCTTGTGACATTTTAAGCTCGGAAAAAGGGTAGGCCGTGATGGGGATTTATTGTTTAATTTTATTGTTGAGTAGTTGACGGGATGTGCATTTCGCGGCACAGTTCCGACCCTTTGTGCGATTTGTTGGATCTCGAGTTTTGCTGTGGGCTTGAGCTTTTTTTATTTATTTCGGTACACCAGCGAAAGTAGCAATAAGATGTTCGTATTTTACATATTTTTAAGCTAATGAAACGTACGCCAACTGCAAGAACAGTTTAAATGATAGACCTCTCTAGCTCATTTTAAGAGAGGTAGGGCATAGCGATTTATAGCTCGAACTGGGGCAGCCTGACTGGTGAAATACCTCCACCTTACAGAAGACCGCAGCCAAATAACAACCACTTCTGTGTTGTTGCGTGTAAGTATGGTGTCCAGAGCTCCTGGGGGGTGCTACGTTAGTAGCAGGGGTCAAGCTTTCAAGGTAAGGGCGACAAGTCCAATAACACATTTATTATTATGCTGTACTTGTCACCCTTAAGCTAGGACCTCATTACCACTTAACATCAGTGGGATGAGGTCAATCTTGAAGTGTAATATTAAAAAAATCTAAATATCATTTTTTATTTTTTAGTACTATACGCCGTACTAGCGAACTTAAAATATTAGAAACAGACAAATTTTATCTCCTCTGCGGTGCGGGAATCGAACTCACCACCTTCACGTATCAAACATTTCTGCAACGAATGTAGGTACCACGGGCCGATAAGTATGTAGTTCTAAACATATTCGGCAAAGGGCACTCACCGGAGGCTAACGGTTGATACAGCAGAAAAATTTAATTGCCTACCATAGCTTACGGTTAGCTCAGTTGGAAGAGCAGCACGCGCGATACGTGAAGGTCGTGGGTTCGATTCCCGCACCGCAAGGGGAGATTAAAAATGTATGTTTCTAATATTTGTAAATATCATGCCTGGCCACGAAAGGAAGGTCTTAAATTGTCGTCCCGAATTTAGTTATTCTATACTGACATTGTAAAGTTAAAGAGTTTCTTTGTTCGAACGCTCTAATTTCAGAAACTGCTGATAGTAACTTGTTTTTTTTTTGTTTTTTGTTTAATCCACTATCAGCAGGTAATCACTATAAGCGGATTAGATGAGTGAAGTGTGTCTTCCAGCGAAGACTTCTACTTCTCATTTTCTATTAATTTATATATTATGTAGCTGGAGTATGTCCTTCCTTTTCTATGATAGTAACTTAAAAATATGGCCCATTTATTGATTATATTATATCATGCTGTGACAAATATAAGCGAAAAATCAATGGATAATGTGGAAAAAAGAGATTACGCGTCCGCAGCCGCGACAGGCCACTAGTAGGTATACTTCAGATACATTTTGAGGCTTTTTTAAGATCTTTTTAAGGTATTTGCCATATTGACTAGTTTGGGTAGATTAGAATATACAAGTACGCCAAAAACTGTAGCTGTAAACAGAAAACTAACAAAGTACCTTTCAAGAATTTACTACTTTGAACAGTTAATAACACTTCTGGCAATGTCTTGCAGCTTAACAGTAGTTAAAATCTATCAGTTAGTCTGTTGCTGGCATCAAGCCACCTCACTTTAGAGCAATTAAATTAGTACACCCAAAACTCTCAAATTAAACTAAGTCCAAACTGCAGTCCTGGCAAAATAATCCAATGAAGATTAAACGAAAACAACTTAACTTGGCTCTAAAACTACGGTGGTCCCGTAAACAGCTGGACAAACCGCGTAATGTTGTTACACGAAGCCGGTCAGTTGGGACGGTGCTAGGCTAATAAAGCTAGATTTTGAGAGCCAAGTTTTGCATTAATCGAGTCAGGGGATGGAAAACATTGAAAGTGGTCCCTCACGGATTCGTACGATTATCATAATACTGAATTAAAAAAGAGTTTTTCATGCAAATTCTAAATAAAAATTTTGTTCACCTTTTTTAAAACCTTTTTTAATTCAGTATGTATACTCTTTTTTTAATTTACAGAGAATAGAAAAATCAATTGAATAGCTCCATAGTTGTAAATGAAAAAAAGACTTTTATCATATTTCTACATTTTATTTCATTTTCGTAAACTATATATCGTGAATATAATTTATTATATATTCTTAACTAACTAATTCGTTGATCATGTTAAGTCAGTTTAATTCGTAGTTTTTGCGAAAAACCTATCAAGATCGTATTTAAAGAAAAATAAAAAGACGTTCACAATACATTCAATTCTTTTTTAATCGTTTTTCAGTATTGTTAACGCTTTAAATAATTACAAAAATAGTTCTTAAGTCATGTTGCAAACTAACTACCTTTATACGTTCGTCAGTCTTCAAAGAGCGGCAATGTAGCTATTTTTGCACTGGATTTGATACTTATTTCCTTTTGAGGTAGGTACTCTAATAAAACGGAAAGACCTCGCCGTTTTATATCGACGTGGATGCCTAAAAAATCCTTTCGAAATCCGCAACACACTTTCCGGGACGGGCGACAATTACTCGAAACGAAATTTTCAAAGCGCACCCGGGGCTATTCCGGTCACGCGCAAACCTCTAGCCACGAATTCGCAATCGAAACGAGCGATACAAGAATAGGATTAAGTAACATGCGCATAATAAAGTTGGCTACGGCTAACTCATTAATGTAACTGGAGAGAGGCACTTGTTGATAAAGCTGTGTAATAACAGTCCTTCATTAGGAATTTTGAAAAAAAAACAAATTTCATCATCTACTTGAGAATCAAACAGTTTGAATGAGCAAAAGATTTGTCTAGTGCATAATTACCTACGAGTACAATAACTGATATTAAAGATCAGTTAATTATATTAAATGATAATAGTCTTTTACTGCCGGTATCTACATTTTGTGCTCAAATATCTGGTTAGCTCTCAGAAAATGCAGCTAAGTATGACGTTATTTTCTATTAAACATAAAAGTGTCATAAAGGAATGAAGAAAATTTGTTGAATTTTGTTCTAAATAGTCCTGCTATTATGCAGGATTATTTTGAACGGACTTCAAACAGGAAGAAGTTTCTCGATATGTAGTAGGTAAACCGTTTTTTTTAATTACCTCCTTGCAACGTGTTTTCATAAGAAGAAAGATTTTGCATCGTGTTTTTAAAATTAACAAAAAAACATTTTTTTACATCCAAAATTGTAAACTAACTGTGAATTTAAAAAAGCCGTACAATACAATCTGGCAACGATTATGTCAGTACGAATCATAGATATTGTTTATACCACAATAGCTTCTGTTAGATTGAAAGTACCTCTTGCATTTATCAAATATGTAATAATAAGTTATACAAATAATAATGAGTAAATGAATTTTTCCTATCATTGCAAATAATTGAATAACTCCATAGTTACGTGCCAAATTCTTCTCGGTAGGATTGACATTCAGGCCTAGCAAGCGCAGTACGTCAAATGTCTCGCATGAGACGGCAAACGTTTCTAAATCGTTGATTGGGGATAGTACACTGTACTTAACTCGTATTTTCAGCCAATCAGCAGTTGACGCATTGATTTTGACGTTTCATAAGAGCGCGATAAAATTTACTCTCGCGGCGCATGCTAGGCCTGATTGAGATTATATAAAATGATTTGAGATTTTGTTAGAATTTTATTCAAGTTGAAATATAAAAGACTTACCAGGTGCTAATGGACATTCCAATACAAGAAATAGCGAACGATAATGCATTTGCGATTGTGCGCAGTAGAGACTCGTGCACTATATATCCCTGTAACCAATTTCTCAGACGTCAGTAATATTCACGCTTTCGCTCAAGCGGAACGAAAACGGAAATTTTGTGTAAAAAATTGCGATCAAAAACATTCGCACTCGGTTCACTCGGCTGCAGGTTGCAGGAATTCTCCAATGGATGACGGGTATTTGTGAACGAAGCGCTTGAGTCGTTTTTGTACTCTCAATAATTCTTCGGATTCCGTACCTCAAAGGGAAATTCAAACTCTGATAGGATCAATTTGTTGTCCCTTTTTTCGGGAATGCGTGAAGGTATTATGTTTAAATTACCCTCAATGACTATGTTAACTGCTTGGTGTAGTAATCAGAGCGTTGGAGTTTAACACCTTTTAGGCTACTACCAAAAACGCAACGAAAAACGAAAGGTTTTGTTTTTGAAGATTTATAGATTAGGAGTTAGAACATGGTGTTTAATTTGCACAAGTAACATTTTTTTAATATGTTAAAAATTGGTCAGCTGATCCACATATTTCGTTTTTAGAAATAGTTTAAGAAACCAACCCCGCTGGGAACACTTTTTCTGTGTAAGGACTCAAGTTTGGGTAGGACATTGCAGGCTTGCATCACCAAATTTATCTAAAAATCTTAAAATTAAGCCTTGGCAGTTTGATATTACTGCTCATATTTACAATATAAGGGCAGTCAAAACCCTAATTGTTACCTTGATTCATGGACTTAGTATAATAAACAGGACCGAGCACTCGCAGCCAAAAAACGAGCCGAGCGAGATAGCTACCACAGAGGCGCGTGTCCCTTTCTAATAGGGTGACAACAAGATTTATTTTGATAACAGACATTTGATTAAATAATTAAAATTTAGCCCGTTGTCCCCACTACATCTAGTAAAATAAATAAATAAATATTGGACAACATCACATACATTGCTCCGATTCTGTGGTAAGTAGCTAAAGCACTTGTGTTACATAAATCATAAACAACGACGGTACCACAACATCCAGACCCGAGACAATACAGAAAAGATCGTTTCCCTTATTGACCCGACCGGGTTCGAACCCGGGCCCTCAGAGATGGTACAACAACAAAGTCCGGCCCGCTCGCATCTGGCCACGGTGGTCGTCATGTTCCAAAGTTATCGTCTGGACAGATTTGACTGTTGAAAACAACCGGGACAGCATTACTTTTATGTTTATAGGTTTGAAAAAATTATCTTGAATTATTTCAATAGAATTTATGTATAATTTTACTCCCTTTTACTCCAATGGGGACAATGGCAATAAATTTGAATCATTTATTGAATTTTCCACTGTCCCTACTGCTGGGGACGCGCCTGGTAGGGACAACGAGAATAACCCTAAATTTATTTATTATTATTATTATTATATTTAGCCATTTACATGCTTTGGTTGATACAGATGACAAGAAAATATAGTTGAAACAATGCTTAAAATAATTGCTAGTAAGTACAATTACAGCCGCTTCGGCTACATGTTTAATGAATGGCTTTTGTAATAATTGTACGCCAGTCTATGTCTACGATTTTTTAGCTAACTTCTGATCACGGTGGGCAACAGATTGTTTTCAGTGCCAATATTATTATTAACCAAAAAACATCGTTTGAACATTTTGATCGATTAAACGACTTTTTAAACATGATAATATCTTCAAGAGGTGGCAGGATGTAGGATTTCTTCGTCAGAGTCTGGTAGTGGTCGGTGGCTCAATGTATTACTGAGAACTTATTTTTTTGGTCTGTAAAATAAACATTACAGTTAACTTAGTGCAACAAATTACATCCAGTTTATGACCAACAAAATAATACTCTTAAAAATAATTAAGTAAAAATAAACCGGGCCAAGTATATAAGTCGTAAAGGTTTTACTATATTTGACTGTAAAACGAATCCTTCTTAAGTATTTATTTTATTTCAATTTAATTATTTGTCTTTAAATAAAGTGTATTCCGTCAATATTTTAAGTGTCTAACTGTAATAGCTATCAATATCCGGCAAGCTATAAAACCACGTATGTTGTATGGGAGCCCTTTACATACGTATATTATCTTGTTTTTTAGTATTAAGTATTAGATGTTGTTATAAAGGCATCAAAAAATTAAAATTATAACTAACTATCACTGTTCACAAGATACAGCCTGATGGCAGTTAGACGGAAAGCGAAGTCTTAGTAATAGGGTTCCGTTTTACCCCTTGGGTATGGAACCTAAAAGACTATGTATAGTGTATATACAAATAGTGTTTTTTAAAATACTTGATTAGGTGTTTAAACAAAGATTCCTAAAATTAAATCTTGTTGTGTGTTGTTGCGTTGAAGCATGATAAACAATTACTAATGATACTTACCACAGGAGAAATCGTAGGTATAGCAAGTCCCGGCTGCATACGACAGAATTTTTAGTGATTTTTTGCTTTACGTGTATTGCTGAGCCATTTTTGTCGCATTACTTCATTTTTAAGGTAAGTAACTGTAAATAAATGTACAACAGTGAAGAACTAACTCGAGCACACAATTGAAATATTACGAGAATTATGGGTACCCTAGTGGTAAGATTTACAGTAAGATTATTTTAAGCTTACCTGTGGAACGATATATGGCAATCACTATATGATTCACTTGAACAAGTATAAACGCAACATTTTTTCACCATTTTATCTTAAAAGGTGCCTAAGAATTATATTAAGAATAATATTTTTATAAACTCAATCAATGACAGTTTGACTTACTGACACCATGACAGTTCATGGTGATGCTTTAGAGGGTTACCACTAGGAAATTAGAAATAAGCAAATACTATTTTACGTTTTCTTTATAGTTTATGTATAAAATCAAAGAAATAAATTAAAATATAATTTATTATTTTACAATTGTTGAAATAACAATTAAATACAAGTGCATAAACTGAGTTTTTGATCAGGCAAAATTTAGATCAGAAATATTATTTTATGCTGGCAAGATCTAAGAAAGATCAAAGAACGAGACACACGCCTCCGGCCTGGCTATCTCTGTCGGCTCGGATTTGCATCTGTGTAAAGCGCACAGGAATTAATACTTTATTGCATTGCAATAGTGTTCATTTTTCATAATGAAAATTTTCAGAGTTATCAGTCCTGTTTATTATATTAGGTCCATGCCTTGATTTGACCTATTTTATAATGGCAGCCATCTTGTATTCTAAAACTGTCACAGTTTAAAGTAATGCAGCCTTTTTATATGATACAGAACCTCTACTTTCCAACGACCACCTTCTTTAACTGATTCTCATCAAATATAGCTAAAAATACTCCCGACTAATGTACCTATCTTTCAAACAAACAAAAAAATTAAGATCGCTTATCTGTTTGGGAGCTAAGGTGCCATAGATATACCCGCACTGGCAGAATGCACGTCATTCTACTTATTTGTGTCAGAAGTCAAAAATGTCTTTAGTGCTTCAGAAGACGCGTTGGTCCCTATTATGACACAAATAGGTCTAGATTGCTTCGTCATAACCATGTCACCAGGCTCTTTAAATCGATTCTGATTCTGAATCAAAGATACAGGGTAAAGGACGTAGCTAGTTCAAAGTCTTCTCGAAAGCACGTCAGAATACACACTTTGTACCGCCCTTATTGCGCAGGCATAAGAACTAAAATCGCATTGGAAGTGTTTACCTTGATTTCCTGTTTACCGTCCGTTTGGTATGATTTTTCACGATTCTGCATGGTGATTTGTAGCATATGTAACAGTATATAGGTATTATTACGAGTAATTTCACCACAATACAAACTCCCTTTAATCCGGTCGCCTACACGCCATTATTTACAATACCGCTGAGTCCGCTCGCTCGGTTATTGAGCTTGTATTGTTTTTCAATCGGCCCTTGTCCCTAGTGGCTGATGAGATGACGTCACCAGCACAACAACATGGCGGCTTGCGCGGGAAATCGACGCCTCGAGCCCTGTTTTTACACTGAATTTACGTGTCGTTCTTGTTTTTTTGCAGAACGAGGCCGAAACAGTATTGTAGACTTTGGATAACGTAGTTTTTTGGAGCAGAGATTGCGTTTGATTGGCGTTATAGTGGTGGCTACGCTTTTTCACAATCAATATGTTTGGCCATAAAAAATGGAGCAAAAGAATATATAAACTTTGGCTATCACAATATTTTAACAAAGAAAAAAACTTAGGCAACGTCTATATTTAGGTAAACTATAGAAGAAAACGTAATAAAACAATTGGAAGAAAGAGAGAGACGATGATGCAAAGTAGAATTTTTTTTTTATAAACCAAACAGATTCTACCTAAAAAAACTCACTATTTATGGTAGGCCAAGAACAAGGGACTCACTCAGACTATGGTTCAGGTAGCAGATCAAAACAAAAATCAGAATGCCTTACAATATTGTCCACCATGTCCAGAGTTGGTAGATTCAGGATTCGGGAACTTTCAGATAAATTGGAAAGGGAATGCTGCTCGCCTTTGGCCAGCAGTGGAAGAATAAAGACAAAGCAAAAAAATTTGATATTTTTTTTATGGACTCTATCTCGCGTCTCTAGATAATTTGATCATGAATACGGTATTTTTATACTTTGACAGCTTTTTTAAAAATATTAGTCTTCTAAAGACATCTTTGCCTTAGTTGTACCTTATTTCTGAAAGAATGTCGCATGCACCAAAGAGTAACTCAGGATGCATTTTGCCTTCACAAGAGGTGTCTGGTTGATAATGACTTTACATTTCTGCAGTTCAGAAGAAGGGAATTGGAGCTTTACCAATTACAAGGTAACAAGAGGCCTAATTACTGTCGTCTATATGGATGCAGGTCAGTGCTGGACAGTATTTAGTTGCTGTTATCAACACACAAAATCATATGCCTGTAGTCTCCGTGGTATAGTAGTTTGAGCACGGAGGCTTCAAATTTAGGAGGTCTTGTATTATTCCTTAGAATATTCGTATGAAATTCTCTCTATTTTGGTAAGGCATTGCAGGCTTCAATTACCTGACCTAAGATAAGAATGATTTTTCCGTGCTTTGAAATGCACATAGAGCTGAAGTCTTGATTATGGCTAACTATTCAAACGAATAGGTCTGATTCTTTGTAAGGCTTGCGGAAGTTAAATACCAATCGTTTTAATCAAGTAACTAAGCTTGAAAAATTTACATGTGGTGCTGTTTGGTTTAAAAGTGATGCAGCTTAAAGCGATGAGAAACTCATCGCTTGGGTGTTTTAAAAGTAGGCCTGCCCTATTTAAAGCAGGAGAGTGCCACACACACCGTCACCTCTCTCGACTGACGGTACGATGATAACATAGTAACCCTTCACTAAAAAAGCTCGTCAAATCAGAATCATAGTCGTAGCTGGTCCCAAAGTCTTTGATGAAATAGAATACACGCCAGAAAACAGAAAAAACCAACACCGCGGTCAATGATGGCACTGAACTAAGTGCCATCATTGGCCGCAGTGTTGCCCAAATTCAGTCTTGGTCTTGCAGTCTTGGTCTTGTTCTTGCGTTTTTGCAAGACCAAGACCAAGAACAAGACCGCGTATTTTTAGCCAGACCAAGACCAAGACTGACCGTGCAAGACTTGAGCAAGAACAAGACATAGCCTGCAAGACTCTTGCGTCTTGCAGCTAGGACTTAGCGCTATTTCACGGTATAGTAGTTAGGGGTAACAGTTCGGTATATAGGTAGGTACGCTTAGGAATTCTATGAGACGCAAAAAACTGTATCAAAGAATATAAAAAACTGGACCTATGCGCATTATGACTAATACCATAAACATAGCGAATAAAAAAATATCTATTTAAATCAAACTGAGTGCATGCATAGTTATGTTTTAACCATCGGCACTTTGATAATGCGGCATCAAAGGTTTTGTACTTACTTCTCAAAGAAATTTGCCGCTTTTCGGAAGTACATGGTTATGATACACGCGCCGGCGGCTTCTTTTGAAATCTAAAACAATCGTTGCCGCCGCGCCGAAATCATAACATTTGACACTATTTGATTGCCGCCACAGGGCGTAGGTAATTGCAAGACTTGCAAGACTCTTGCTGCAAGACCAAGACCAAGACCGGCTAAGTCTCGTCTTGTTCTTGCATTTGGGCAACACTAATTGGCCGCAGTGTTAGTAATTTTTAACTCTTTTGCATTAAACATTTGCGCCATTTTATTTAGTTACGTAATCAGCACAGCTACATCATACATAATGGCTGAGATATACTTATTCTAAGTTACGAATCTGATGCATGACAGTTGATGGCATATACTCGTATAGCAATGGCTAGAAATTACGGAGTAGTGTTTTTTTGGACACAAATATCTCTAATTTACTATGGAGCCTAAAGTATTCTCCTACTCATGATCTTTTGCGGATAGGTACATTGAAATGACATTCGCTAGATTACAAATATCCAGTGAGCATTCGACACCGGGCCGTTCAATCAGCAAATGTCACTTACGTCATTTATCATGAACATTCTTCTGTCATCGTAATTACTGGTGCAATTCGGAATAAATGCAATTATTCACTGCGATGACATGCGTGGCTGTCATGATAATCGATTCGGGCACTAATGACTTGGTACTAAATGGTACATTTTGTGAACTAAATATACACACAAGAGGACATAGATTGAAGTATTGTAATGCAAAAATTAAGTGTCAGCCCGCCTGAATGACACACTGAAAGGCGAGGCCCATTGTATAGGTACATACATTACTAGAACCGTGAACTGAACCTAGGAACTTATAAGTATGACCTTGTAGGTATTTAAACCACCAGATTATATAGGCTTTAAAATTTATAAATACTAATAACTATGTACCTAGACTTGAAATGGCTTTAAATGCTTTAATTATTTTCCTGACGAAAGATTGTATAAATTTCCATGTCTTTTTAACGCATAAGCCTCCCAAAAACAGGAGCTTTATAATTACCAATAACTGGAAGAACAATTTATAAAAGAACTATTTAAAAATCTTGCACAGCAACTTGTAAAATGGACAATATATAATTTAATAAGTTTTTTTAAACTTCAAGTTTATTATTTCACACCGATATCAAAATCGATTAGTTTTGGTAAATCAAACAGTTTTCAGTGACTTAGTAATTGTACTTGAGAAAATTATTATTTATTTATTTATTATATATTTATTAACACAAAACTTAAAAAAATTACAAGATACTTTTATATCGAAGTGATGCGAAATAAGTCACGAATAAAATCTAGTCAATGTATCCATACTAATATTATAAATGCGAAAGTAACTCTGTCTGTCTGTCTGTCCGTCCGTCTGTTACTCTTTCACGCCTAAACGGCTGAACGGATTTTGATGAAATTTGGTATAGGTATACGTTGAATCTCAAGAACGGACATAGGCTACATTTTATTAGAAAATAAGGGGGGGGGATGGGGATAATACCACCTTTGAAAGTTTATATGGAAACATGTTTTTTTTTGAAGTTAGAGATATGAAATTTGGCACAAATATAGCTCGAAACTTGGATTAAAATATAAACTACTTTTTGTTTCGAATATTAGGGGAGAAAGGGGTAAAACCGACCATGAAAGGATGTAGTCCACGCGAACGAAGTCGCGGGCACAGCTAGTTAATTATAAAAAATCGACTGGATACTAAATTTCCATCTTTTGTTTAACAATACAAATGTGAAAAGAAAGAAAACGTTTAATTACAAATTACACGTCACCAGAAAAAGATCAAACGGCATTATGCTAATGGGACGATAAAGCAGGGCGTTCCGATACGATCGCTGTTACGATTGAAACGTCCGATTTAATCGGAGCAAAAGTGGAAAATTAAATTAATGATAGCATTTACATTTAAGGGTGCAACTCGGCCAGTGGATGAATTTTTAAAGAGACGATGTCGGAAGTAGGAGGCTTTTGAATACAATTTTGAGGTATGAATTCTTGATCAGTTTTGTGAAGAAATTACTTGTTCTTGCTAATAGATAAAGAGCTATGGGAGCTGGTGAGTGACGATTGTATCCTCAGTTCTGAGTGCCGGTTACCTTGTTCCACTTTGATTTAATTTAATTATTAACAAGCAGTTCCCCGTGAGACACCGCAACTAGGAAATAAAAAAAACTTGCCTATTTTTTTTAATATTGAACGAACTAAATACAATCTGGTATTTTTTAATTTATCTATATTAATCTATATTGTAATCTAAAAATAACCGCTTTTTACTACATGCATATTAATTTACAGGTATATATACGGTATCTGTCTGTTTGTTTCGGCATACCTCTGAAATGGCTGGACCTCTCTTACTGGTAGGTAGCTGATGTAATAAGGAGTGACTTAGGCTACTTTTATTTCCGAAAAATAATTTAATTTTATAAAAAAAAAACGAAATATTGTAGTCCACACGAAGAAAGTGCTAGTATTTAATAATATAACGTCTACGCATTAAATTCCGTATAATATCTGTTAATGTGGGACTCATATCTCCTATATTGTATATATTGATGATCACCGTAGCCGAGAAGCTAGCGTGCCGGATTTGGCGTCGCGCCATTTCTGAGGTTCCGGGTTCTATCCCTGGTCGGGTCAATATGGAAAACGAACTTTTTTATCTCTCGGGTATGGGTGTTGTGTCACCGTCGTTGTTTCTGATTTCTGTAACACAAGTGCTTTAGCTACTTACCACAGAATTGGAGCAATGTATGTGATGTTGTCCAATATTTATATTTATATATATTAGTGGCAATAAGAGTACCACGAACGGACATACTAAATAACTTAATTTATTATATACTGATGGATAGCTGTGGCCAGATTCATGGGAATTGAGTGACGTTCGAGCTTTCCCCTCTGTTAACGGAATGTTGGGTTCGTCAATAAAATACACGCTATTTCGAATATGTCCACGACCTTGGGAATCGATAAGGATACTGATATTTTTAGAATTTTATTTTTAGAAACTTTTAAATTAAGAATGCTATTAGGATTAGCTAAAATATGTAAAGAAATATTAGACAACATCACATTGGTGTGATTCTAAAAAGTAGCTTAAAAATTTATGAACTTATGATGCTGACTATACCACAATTTAACAATTTATGTACGCAGTTCTAGTTAGAAATGAATATCATAATGATTCTTTACTATCGCAACTGAGAATCGAACCCACCACCTCTCAGATGACGCGTCGCGGAGGTCGCCATTAAATATAATCAAGCTAAAACTACGACAAAGTTAAATCTTCGTTCCAACCTGCTTAAGTACAGTCAGGATTAAATAGTGAATCAATACTGCGGTTTCACGTAAACAAAGCCATTACGTCTCTTTTCGCCGGTAATGGTGATGTCGCGGTCTTGGATTTAATTAAAAACAAACCAGCCTGTTGTTGTTTTATTTCGTTGGAGGTATTTCAGAGGTGTGCGATTCTGGAACTGAGCCGGCAGATTTGGGAAGCCCCCAGCTTTTTTATTTTGGAGTTTTATTTTGTGAAAAATGTTTAGGAGTTCGATTCTGAAATGTTTAAGAGAGGTACGCATAGCGATTTATCGCTCGAACAGGAGCAGCCCGCCTGGTGATACACCTTACAGAAGACCGTAGCCAAATAACAATCACTTCGGTGTTATTGTGTTTCTGCGTGTGATTAAGGTTTCCAGAGCTCCTGGGGGTGCTACATTAGTAGCAGGGGTCAAGCCTTCAAGGTAAGAGCGACATGTCCAGTAACAGCTTTGTTATGCTGTGCCTTTCGCCCTTAAGCTAGGACCTCATTACCACTTAACATCAGGTGGGATGAGGTAAATCTTTAAAAGTACTATAAAAAAAATGCAAAATGTCATTTTGGGGGTTAAATTTTTGTGTTTTATTTTCGACGTTAATGTAAAGATTTTAGTTTTCGTTTTTTTTTCTAATTCTGTTATGTTTAATCTTACTCCACAGAACCTGTTAAAAAATTAGAAAATCAAGTTATTGTAGTTAATAATTTGCAGCAAAGCATATCTTAATATGCGATATGATAACAATTTATAATTCCAAAACTAATTACAGCAGTTCGAAGCGAAAATAAAAAAATGTGTTATCACAAACTACGCAAAATAGTAATTGATTTATTGGTGGTATTATATGTTCACAATTCGTACAAAAAAAATACATCAAAACTCTTCCAAAATAAACCCACCCGCCTAAAACTCGGCACACAGAAAGTTGCAGAAAACATCTCGCCGAAACTATTTAAGCGAATGGCATCACACTCTCACGTAGGGGGCACGTTTACCAGACGCCAAGTTCAGTTGGGCCCCACAAAAACTCGCTTAGCTAACTTTCTCGATCGGCAGCACGCGAAACGTAAACTTTCTGGCCCAATTCTTGCGTGACACCGTGTTGTGATTGATAATGCTACTTTCATTTGCTGGTGGACGCTGTTCTGACTATTTGTTGATATGTTTCACATCTTTAACAACAGATTTTCATATTGTAACCGATTTTTTTGTGGGTATTGTCACTATTTAAAAGATTATTGTTGGCTGTGATTTGATGGTATTATGTTTATTTATTATTTATTTATTTATTTATTTACTACATATTTTCTTACTGTTGGCGCTATGTGGCGGGTCGTTACATTCCCTTCAATATGGTTGAGTAAAGCGAAGGCTGGCACATACGTCATGCTTGTGAACAGGTGCCACCTTTGAGGACGGGTCTGCTCCAGCTTACCTCTTAAAATAAAATAAAACTTAATGCTTTTTTCACTCATCAAATTAAAACTATATGACTTGGTCCAAAGTGTTCTACACATAGCTATAAGTTAGATACTGTTACTGTAACTTATCTGCTAAGTTTCTTACCGGTGTCTTCTCGGTAGATATAGGTTCCGAACCGGAAGTAGAATCTCTTTGCATTGTATTCAATGACGAATCAAAAGTGTTACGTATGTAACCTATTTGAATAAAGAAATATTTGAGTTTGAGTTTGTTACCGATTCCTTTTGAAGGCATTCTTGCTACCGTAATAAACTTACTGATTCGTGAGACTTCGTTCATGTTATTTCGTGAGAAAAGCTATCTGGTACCTGATTTGTATTGTCAAGCTTCCGAATTCCATCTAGATCCATTGAGTATTTTTATTTAAAATACTTATAAACATCCTTACATCTGTGATCACGTATTCTTAGGTTTTTTTTATCTTTGCATTTTTGTTTAGATACCTAATTAAGTATTAAATTCCTGTTTAATAATTAATCTGCAGTACTAGTAGGTATTGTAATAGATAACTGCTCACTGGTATTATTTGGGTTATTACGAACTTACAGCCTATATCATGTCGATGAACGAGCCTATACTCGTTACCACTAGACCACAAAGGCAATTATGTAATATAAATATAACCATATAAGCGTTTCTGAAAAATCTCATACAATCGCAATAAGACGATTCTATAGTTACAGATAACAGCACACCTACTATTTAAGAGGGACCCCACACTAGCGTCTTTCAAGCGTCAGCGTCTTGCCGCGCCGACGTTGTTTGGGCGTTGCGTCGACGCGGCGCCCGCTCAGCGTCGACGCGGCGCCCGCTCAGCGTCGACGCGGCGCCCGCCCAGCGTCGGCGCGGCGTTTGAGCGGCGCTTGCGCTGGGCGTCCTCTGCACATCGCGTTCGAGCGTCGCGCCGCGCTGACGTCATGTACAGTTATTTCAAAAATGGAAATGTAAGATTTGAATAACGCACAATATAATGTTTTATATTGCAGTGATAAATTAATGCTTTCAACTAGTAAAGGAAAAAATATATTTTACCTATTTGACACATGGCACGAAAAGGCAACTTTAGCATTTATTTTCTCGAAAACTAAAAGTACTTAATTGAAAATGGGTTTCTTCGGCAATATGAGCTAGTATTTTAAGCTACATCCATATTTGCTATCAGCTAAAAAGTCTTCTACCTACTGATTCTAAAACACGGGCGGGCCGAAACAATTGAGTTGATCATTGTACTGTTGTCAAAATAAACGCTGCGGCAGGCGTCGGGCCGGCGCGGCGCCTGTGGAGCGCAGTCCTGGCGTTCGTCATTTCGACCGCGCCGCTGCGCAAGCGTTGCGTCGGCGCCGCGTCGACGTTGCGTCGACGTCGCGTCGGCGTTGCGTCGACGTCGCGTCGGCGTTGCGTGGGCGTCGACGCTCAAAGAACGCTAGTGTGGGGTTACGCTAAAGCTTAGGGTATCACAATCAAACGTAGACAAAAATAATTTAACTTTTTATAGGTGCGTAAGTCAAATGTCGTTATATCATAAGATGACGCCAAAATTGGGGAGAGCATTTTTGACATTCGTCTGTCTGTCAGTTTATGAAGCTTTTTTCACAGACATTTTATCTCTGCCTGCCAGTTCAACGGTTAACTAAATGCCAATTTGGGTATTAGCATAGTAGAAACAGAACAGTAGGTAAAGTAGCGCCCCGACCGAACGATAACTGCCTATACCCCTAGGGCTGTCAGTGAAAACTTTCGACACCTGTTGTTATGTTTATTTCCCCGTATGGTATGCAAAGCACCGGGGATCTTCAAGAAGGTTGTAAAAAAGTTAGCGTGAAGAAAGATAATTTCTGATTTGTCGAGTGGGTATTCAGACAACCGTACACACTGCAGTACCTGTTATATTTAGTTGTTGTACTAGCCATATTTAGGTGATTGTTATTACGATGCGAGCAAATATGTGTAAACAAACTTTTTGATCGGAGAAGATCGCTGCAGCCTGACGCTGATGTTATGCTTTTTAAATCTCAACTTTAAAATCAACGAATTTTTTTTTTTACAGTAACACATGTTAAAACGTCATACATATATTTTACGTTTTTCTATTAAATAAATATTAAAATAACATTTTTGTCACTTTTTTGTAATGTTTTAGATGGTAAATTTATGATTTAGAAGATAATTTAAAACAATAACAAAATTGTGCTCAATCTCCGGTGATTCACCGGTTATCAATCGGTTATGTCAAATTCACCGGTGATTTTTTCCGGTGCCATAATTTCGCTCCGGTGCAAAGCCCTAACTAAGGTGACTCTGAAAGATTGTGAATATTTGTCAGTGTGTGCGTGCGACGCGCGTCGGTAAAGGGCGGGGCGGGTCGCGCACATTTAGTAGCCACGTTCCGTGCGTTTGTTGGAAGATAACATACTTCTCTCTTTCTATTATGGTATTAGACCCAAACTCGCTTAGCGAACTTTCTCGATCGCGGCAGCACGCGAAACGTAAACTTACTGGCACAATTTTTGTGTGACTCTTGCGATTGATAATGCAACTTTCACGCCAATTTCATTGATATCAAGCAATTACACAGTTATTTGGTTTAGAACGTTTGCGCAATAGAAACCTCCATAATCCATAGGGAAACTTTTTTTATAAAAAAATAAGGTTTATAAAAGTTAGTTGCCTGTAAAGTCGGTTTACGCAGTATAGTTTTACGTGACATCGCTAAGCCGATCGCTCGAGCCGATCATACCTCTTTCTCGTTCGTGCCTCACTCTCGCTTGCGGAACGCGACAATGAGCGTAACGGAACAATGACGTCTTTTTCGTGCACGCATACAGTATCAAGCTATTAACCGTGGTCACCTCAAACAAAAACCGCCAATCGCACATTCGCGTTTTAAAGTCACGTCACGCCAAACGTACGCCATTTTGAAATTCTACCAACGAATCAATCTCCGGCTCAAGCTTGCGGCCAGTATCTTCATCGAGTGGCGAGCCGCCTCCGAAAAGCCGCAGAATGGCGGGATCATTGATTCTGGCCATCCGCCGCAGGTGCGGGCGTTAGCTTCAATGACCCACAACCGGCTCGTAGTTCGGGATTAAATTTTGCAGCGGACCTATTGGGGCGTGGTCTAAAAGAGATTGGGCAATTTGGGATTGAGCTGGCAGCGACGTTTTTTTTTTGTTTTTATGTATCGTGAAAAAGTTGACGGTGGTCTGTGTAATTTTGGACACATTTTTTTTATTATTATTGGAAATGGAATTAATGAATTAAAACATCATTATCTTTACTTATTGATAATTTTCAATTCTAATAGTTTTTTTTTCATCGACTTGGAGAAAAACACAAAATTCTTAGGAAAGGTGATTGCGGTTCTTAAAATATCCAAACCACCGTATGTAAACTTAAAACAACTTAACTTATGTTGTATGGGTACTGTTTCCTTCATCGTTCCTTAAGGATAAAACATTGTTTTTAAGATTTTTAATCCTCTTTTTAAAAAAAAAACCTGCTGGTATAAATCACTCATCAAAAATAGCTTTAAAATCATAAATTCAAGTTTTCCTCAAAATAAGATATTGCTATAAACCCCGATTTGTTCTTCACAAGAGACATTGGTGATTATAATTTTATATGATATTTGACATTATGAAATTTTTTTTTACGATTGTGGAAAGCCTATCTAGTAGATATTTAAGTCAAACAATTGGCTACTTGACAGTTTTTGAAAAAGTATTGTAAAATGTGCGCCCGTTCATTTTATATCCCAAGTAATTCGATTTATCTGGAAATAATCTAAATAACCAGAGAAAAATAAGATTTTGTGTAACACATTTAAAAAGTGCGCGAAAACGCCTAGTCGCGTCACTGCTGCAATTATGACGTCAACGTCCTAAACAATGAACCGATACGCATAGGAACGACTTAATTAAGATAAACGGAAAATGTTTCAATAAATTCTTTATACGATTAGAGACACAATAATTCAATTTAATCGGTAAAATAATCATTGTTTCGCCACATTAAAATAAATAATTTTCGCCGACAGCTGTCATTTCTGAATTGCAATGGTGGTTTCCGTTTCGGTTCTTTTGTTCCACAGATAAAAGAACTAAAATTTATTTTGCAAAAATAAAATGCTAACTATGCTTTTAATTAAAAAGTAAAAATGTAAAATGATTACTTAACTAATAAGCTAACGTATCTAACACTTTTCATATTTTATTGTTAACACTGTCAAGTAGCCAATTTCAAGGTCTTCATCTTATGACTTTGACCATACATAATCACACGCACCAACTAAAGTGTGGCCCAAATTCACGCATTTGATGGAAACTTCGTCAGACCCTTAGATTGATTTCTGTTGACAAACCAAAATAGGTCTCGGTAATGAGTGGAATAGTTTGAAGAGGTCTTATAGAATTTAAAGTGTTTGTTTTATAGGCGACCTCCTTAGCCCAGAGGTCAACGGGCCGAACTGTGGCGACGCGCCGTCTCTTAGGTCTCAGGTGCAATTCCCGGTCAGGTCAATATGGAAAAAGAACTTTCCAGAAATCAGAAACAACGATTGTACCGCAACACCTAGCTCTGAGACAAAATAGAAAAGTTTATTTTTCATACTGACCCCACTGACATGTCTATGTTTTGTCTCTTACCCACTTATACATACGATAGAGATAAAACATAGTTTACAAATTCAAAACCGTTTCCATAAACGTGAAAGTTTATTTGTATACTCATTCACAAAAAAAAATTGGTTGTTTGATCCTCAATTTCAGTATAGTAGTTGACAGTTTAGATACTAAACTAATGCAAAATAACATGAACAACGGCAAGAGACCCATATATCTAAACCACTGATAGTTGCCTTCTAATCAGATAAAATGAATTGTATTCCTATTGAAGTGTCTGTTTATGACATTGATTGCTTTTCACTGGAGGTTTACGAGTACATAGGAAAATACAGTATACCGATGTTTTAATTTTTGTCGGTCTACCTACAGTAAAATTGATGATATTAGTGTATCAAATAGCGCATTCGCGAGGTTCACACTCGACAGCTGACGAAGTCACTTTAACCTGCCAACCTTCTTAATAATGTCTCCTCTTGAACAGCGGCCAGTTATAACCAGCTTAGCGCCTTGCGAACCTGACAGGTCCCAATAAACATATCTTAACCCAAACTCGCTCCATAATAAATCGGTTCGCTCCCCGACGACAAACAGGGTGCCGCGCAAACGTTTACTTAGCTACAACATAAATTAACTGGTTAACAGTCACCGTTATGCCAAACTTGACAAGTCTACTAATTATTTTAGTTTCAAAGTAACTATTTATGTGACATGGCTGCTCGGGATAATGTTGCTCCCTGAGTGGATCAGGTCGTGCGGCGGGGATTTCGGATGGAATTGAATTTGGTCTCTGCGGTTTGTTGTTTTAGTACGGCGATACGGTTAGCTGGTGTAACTGGCAGTGATACTTTTGGCGGTTAGTTCAAATTGAGCGCATACGAAAACCTGTGTTAAGGATTTCGTATCAATCTATTTCTTATTAGGGTACATGGGGCTGTGCAGTTCTGGTGTACTGTGATCACTGCGATCTGTCAGATCTATTGTGACTCGCCACCAGTTCAGAGTAACTCCTTCAGCCGGGTTGATTCTAGAAAGTCTAGTATTTTC
Organism: Glyphodes pyloalis; assembly: GCA_037074685.1. Lineage (NCBI taxonomy): Eukaryota > Metazoa > Arthropoda > Insecta > Lepidoptera > Crambidae > Glyphodes > Glyphodes pyloalis. Next base: position 20,121,888 of record JAYKKO010000002.1, on the reverse strand, counting down.
CTGGCTTTCAGAGTTTTTAATTCATCCGATTAGGCTATATGTCGTCCCAAGTAGATGCTTCGTTTGTGGATCAGAGATTTACAGTCACACAGAAGGTGAAGAGGTGTTTCCTTTTCCTCCTGGCAGAATGTGCATTCATCAGAGTCACTCAACTTCATATGAAACTGGTGTCTTTTTAGTTTGCAGTGTCCGGTCAAGGCTCTAACTAGCGCACTGGCCCTAGGCCTGCTAAGTTGTAGCAGGTCTTCGGTCCATTTATGCAAGTAACCAACTATAAGTGATTTTGAGTGTTCTAAGCCTGGTTTATTTATCCAGTATTTTCCGACTCAACTTTTAGTTTTTCTTTTAGTAGTTACATAGCCTGGTTCTTTGAAATGGCATAGAATCGCTCTGGGCCAATCAGCCGGCTTTGCGCCCCAGCTTTAGCAAACTCGTCGGATTTCTTGTTTCCGATGATTCCTGAATGTCCAAGTACCCATTTAAAAAGCACTCTGTTCGGTTGTCCCAGTTTATCGCAATAAATAAAATAAATAAATAAATGCGCCAGACAATCACACCAATGACCTGGTCTCAAACTAAGGTTTTCCCTTGTACTATGAGCACCAGACGACGGATACTAACTGGGGGCGTCATCCCAGCACACCCAGACCCAAGTCATTTCAGAAAAGTTCGTTTTCCAAATTGACCTGACCGGGAATCGAACCCGGGACCTTACGCGCTTTGGGCGCCTACCTTAGCCATTGCGCCACCGAGGTCATACGATGCTAAACTTTTTTTATATATTGCACCTCAAGATTGACCTCATTCCACCTGATGTTTTGTGGTAATGAGGTCCTAGCTTAAGGACGACAAGTACAGCATAATTAATCTGTTACTGGACACTGTCGCCTTAACCTTGAAGGCTTGACCCCTGCTACTCATGTACCACCCCCCAGGATCTCAGGAAACCTTACTCACATAACAACACAGAAGTGATTGTTATTTGGCTGCGGTCTTCTGTAAGGTGGAGGTATTTCACCAGTCGGGTTTAGTTCAAACGATAAATCGTTGTGCCCTACCTCTCTTCAAAATTAAGCTAAAAGAAATCTGTAAGGTCATTCAGAACAACTTTGTTCGACAAGTGGGCGTGTACGTCCACGATGATAGGCCGCGCTCATTCGATTCCTCGAATGAATTCGAGGGCCCTCTGTCCCGTATCCCTGTTTGTTGACACTAGCATCACCCTTGATCGCTCCGCGTCCATTAAATCGTAGTAAATGTTTTATTTGGACCTTTCACGCGTTTTTTTTTAAATAAACTACGAGTAGCAGAGACAAACCGAGAGCAAAGAACACTTTTTGGATTATCTTTGCTCGAGCGTTTGCTAAAGAAGTGTCCTGGTTAAATTGGTGAAGTCAACGTCACTTTTTAAATAATAAATATTAGACAACATCCCATACATTGTTCTGATTGGTAAGTAGCTGAAGCACTTGTGTTACAGAAATTTAAAAACAACGACACTACCACAACACCCAGACCCGAGTCAATATAGAAAAGTTCGTTTCCCAATTAGACCCGACTGGGGATCGAACCCGAGACCTCAGAGATGACGCGACTCCAAAGTCCGGCCCGATCGCCTCTAGCCTACGGAAGCCGTCAAACGGTTACATGTACTTACTTCTATTCAGTAGTAATTGAATACTATGCTTAGCTAAAATAAATAGATAAATTTAAGTCTTGGATGTTTAACCAAGAGTCGTTGGTTTGATGACCCATGACAAACTTTCGTTTAAGAAACATTTATGTTTTTTCTGTGTGGGTATTTACAAATCTACCTAATTAAGTTCAAACTCTGGGTTGCAGAACATAAGTTCTTAAGTGTTTTTTTTATATTTAGAAACATATATCGTGATTGTTTATTCTGAACTGAAATCAAACTCACTACCCTTGGCACAGGAAACAGGATCCTACCAAATGCATCATCCGACCCGTATCAAGAAATGAACTCAATTAGTTGAAGATAACTGGTTCAAAGTTAGGTTGTAAAATTCCACCCGGATGCACATACATACATTGCAACTTAATTTTAGCTTGTAATAAACAGACCAAAATCATATTCTATTTGGTAACATAATGTTTACCATCAAAGGAAATCCCTATTAAAACAACTACTTTTACCCGAAAAAAAATCAGTTTGATAGGCCACCGCGTTCAGTATAGTTCTTGCTACTTCCGATTTTCGCCACAAAATTTATCTTTAGGGAACAATGAAAGAAAATGGGCTACCCCTCCCCCCTCCCCCTTTTGTTCTGTAAACATCCACCTACCTAATTGTTTCTTTTGTTCGGCTGTTTACCTATCTCGTTCTTTCGTTTTGAGATCAGTTCCCGTTACGTTGGTATTTTGTATTCCGTTCCTTTTTCGAGGATTTGTTTTGTATTTATACATTTTGTTCGTTTTTGGTTTGATAAGTTATGTCGGCGTATTTTATCTTTTTTAATGTTCTCGCGATTTTCAATGATTCGATTGTATTTTTTAGTTAAAGTTCTCTAGACGAGTGAGTCTATGTCTTGGCAAACTAGCATGCGCAATCAGTGAAACTTCTCACATGAAACACAAAAGCTTCGATGCTGCTGATTGGCTGATAGCTCACTGCATTCATACTTTTAGCCAATCAGTACTGATTTTTACATTTTAACCCCCTCAGTGTCCACTAAGTTTACATGTGTGCGTGGCCTTAGGTATCATATAAAAAGTGTTTCTGTTCAATAATAATAAATAAATAAAAAATATAATACCTACACTGTTAAGTACTGTACTGTTTATTTTAATGTTAAATTTGTAACTCAATGACACAAAAACAATTTGCAATTACTTTGGCTGCACATCATAACCTGTGAAACTGAAACTAAAGACCGAATTTAAAACAGAAAGTTTGATTCGGAACAGTTTCCGGAATAAAACGGTATTACCGTTGCGTTTATGCCGCGCGACTCCAGGGTACTTCGTTAGTGTTTTTAATCTGTTTTTAATTACTGCTACTGTAGTAATGAGCGTAACTCGGAATTCTGGATTTATGCGAGCGCGTTTAAATCGCAAAATGTCTGCTCGGGTTTTTACCATTTAAAACTAAATGTATAACAGTTATGGATGCGTTTGCGATGCGGTCGCAAATTGCGAAATTATGGTGATTCGATGCACTGTAATCATGAATGTTTATTGTACTGTTTTTGTATTAAACTGCTTTAATATCAGCATGGTTATGTTTCGATGCTTCATTTTTCCTAATATAAACACCGAACAAACGTTTCGCCGAATCAAACAAAGTTATCTTACAGGCCTAGCATACGCAATACGTCAAATTTATCGCATGAGACGACAAAACTTTCGATACTGTTGATTGGTTAACAGCACACCGCACTCGTATTCAGCCAATCAGCAGCTGACGCACTGACTTATTTATTTTTTATTTATTTAAAAACTTTATTGCACAAAATAAAAAGTGCAAAAGGCGGACTTAATGCTAGAAGCATTCTCTACCAGTCAACCGCTGACTTCAATCGATTTTGACGTTTGTTAAGAGCGCGATAAAATTTAGTCGCGTTGCGTATGCTAGGCCTGTTAATCGGGGAAACGATTTTTCATAAAACGTAGCATCGGTCAAATATGATTCGGTAAAGAGATAGGTAACCATGTTTCCGTCATTAATTTAAAAAACTGTACTTAGAAGTATGTAACGTCGCGCTAAATTTTATCGCAATGTATCTTGGTCAATTTTTATTCACATGACACAATAAAAAATATGCGTCTTAAATTTTTTCTTAAAATAATTGTTGAAAAAACTTTTTTTAACCCTAAAACAGGCAATGAAAAAAAATATTTGATCACCTCAAATTTAACCTTATGAGCTTGACATACCGGAGAAAACCGATGAAAAATATCGATATTCTACGCCTGGTTCAGTCATATTCTCTATTTCGAAAACAGTATACCGTATAAAAAGTCTTTAATACACGTTACTTAATTTGAGTACGGCAATATTGTCAGACCATTTTTTATTAGTAAGAAAAGAGGGACTTAAAAAATCCCAAGCCCATTTGCGTAAAATCGTCAACGAAAACGTTAACATATCGCAGCGAGGCGCGCATAACAATTTGAATTTTAACGGTCGTTATTTTTTAACAGGCGTCTCGTATTTTTCGTGTTTACAGCCGTTTTGTCCGCGGAACTTTAGAAGGTGAATAAAACTCGAACCGTTAAAAAGACCTAAAGGTGAACACTTACTCATAGCAGGCTTTATGCTGTTGCAAGTTTACGGCAAGCGGTGTAAGATGTATCCGTTTCGGAGGGTACCTTTTTATAAACGAGCGATTCGTTGGATAATTGCTGTTGCTGCGGTGCCGTTAACTTTTCCGGGTAATGTAAGTGTCGTTGCGTTTTGAAAAAAAAATAACAGGTACCTATCAAGTGTAGGTACTTACTGGCCATGTGGCCATGAAATCAAATAGGCTAGCCTAGAACCTAATTAAGGGCTGTGTCAATCAAGTATTAGTATCTGTAATTGCATCTTTCATTGTCACGATATTTACCAAATATGTGACGATCTCCGTAGCCCAAGAGCCATTTCTGAGGTTCCTGGTTGAATTATCGGTTGGGTCAATGTGGAAAATTTTGTTTCCATGTTGTCAGTCATCTGAGTTTTGTGGTAATGTCGTTCTATCGTTGTTTCTGATTTGTATAACACAACTGCTTTGACTAGTATAGTGCTAATTTTGTGCGGTAATAATCAGATTATTGTGTGTGATTTTGCCTCAATAATTAACAAAATCATACACAATACTTACTATTATTTATTTATGATCATCTAGATACACTTTATAAAAAACATGAAATTTCACCAATACAGTTTAAAGTCAGGAAGGTACCACAATACGAAATTAAATACATTCAAAAACACCCGAACAATGTAAACACAAATGTTCACTACACGAATATTTTTCCTGAGTAGGAATCGAAGTCACAACCTTCTGTTTAACAGCCGCAGGAGCGTTAACCAATGACCATTGCATCAGCTAATAATAAAAAATAAAAAAAAAGTGTAAAGTTTCCGAAATGACTTTTGTAACGCTTGGTAGTTACTATTCTCGTGTATTATGTTTTTATTTTTTAGATTTCTTATGCACATTGTCACTATTACCGCACCCATAAATTAACTCTCCGCATGACCCTAAGGTTGACTGGTAGAGAATGCCCATAGCATTAAGTCCACCTGTTGTACTTTTTTTGTGCAATAAAGTTTTTAAATAAATAAATAAAGGTAAAATAAACCCTTTCCATTTCACGTCTGTTAACGCATTTGGTGTTAGCAACAATAATAACTTTTTACGTTTCATTTCAACACGTTAATAAGTTTATTGCGTTATTACGCTCCCATGACCCCGCAAAGGAGGCAACACGTGTAGGATCATAATAACCAGCCAATAACAGTATCTGAAGGTTATTGCTGCGTATATCGTTAATATTAGCCATATTCGAATAATAGTATTATTTGAATAGGTACTCTCATAGCTTGACTGTTTGAATATCGGTTCTGCTCTTTTCGATATAAGCGTCAAAAAGGAAGTGGCTCAGGCTATTCAAATTAGACGCAACAAAAATGTCAATAATATCGGAGTTAATAAATGAAATTTCAAATGTTTCGTTATATTAAGCGACTATAATGTTGACAAGTAAATGGAGACTTTAAACATTTAAAATAATTAAACGGGTCAAAACGCGACACCAACCGCGGTTTTTGACCCGTTAAATTATTTTGAATGGAACGCGAATGTCTTCAAGTTTATATGGAAAATTTGTTTGCACCGATGTGATTGTTTTTTTTAAAGCGTCATCTATCATCATCAGGCAAGTCGCTCAATAGATTAAAGAATTTGAAATGTCGTTCACTTTAATTGATTAAAATAGCAGGAAACGGTGATGTAAGCAAAGCTAAGTATAGGGAAAGGTGAAAAAGAATCAACGAGACTTTTACACATAAAAAGAATATACAACAATAAAAGGATAGAAATAATCATCCTGGCGAACGTAGTCCCGCTTATTATTTTTTAAATGTTCATAACTTAACCCTTCCTTGGACCTCCACATTATATCAATACCAAAATCAGCTATTTAAAAATATTAAAAAAAAAACAGATAAATCGGTTTCTCGAATATTAGCGAGACTAATGTACCACGATTGGTTTGTATAAATAAAGATAGATTCACTGTAACGTTTTAAATAATTTATTTTGTTTAGTAGGTATACAGCATTAAACGTATTTGAATTTCCACAAAATGGACTCAATTCAACTAAACACCGCTATTCGGGAGCCGAGTTTCTTCGAAAGCTTTACCAGCTCCCAGTATTGTTCAGTCAACAGATATCAAAGACCAGCGTCGTCATGGCGACCGCCTCAGCTCACGCCGAGCACAAGTAACGCGATCTTTGATGGACCGAGGACAGCCTTTTGTGACACGATAGTGGCTAACAATTAAACTACCCGCTAAGGGTATGGTTAACGGTTACCGAATTTGTAAGCGCATGTAGTACCAAATATGTTAGAACAGCTTGATATCCAAGATTCAACTTTAAAAACACCTTCTTCAAAACCTTATTCTACGAAGTTTTTTGTAACAAGACTAGTGACTTAGTTAACTTACATTTATACACCAAGTTCATTTTAAGGCCTAATTTAGGCTTGAATCATGGCTGACATATAAGCCATGACTATGATTTTACCTTGCTTTCCAAAGAACCGAGATGCTTCTTATAAAAGTTACTAGATTCTATCAAATACCTATCAAGCATCTGATAGTGGTGTACGAAACTTAGTTTGATATAGTTCCCAGTTTCCGCTATCTGAAACAGTTATGTATCGCACAAAACCGGCTAAATTATTTCCTCCTGATTAACATCCCTAGCCACTAATTCAATAGTGCGCTCTTCTTCATTCGGCTTGATATCAAAGTCCGACGGTCGCTATAGCAGCAGGCCTTTCATCTCTCGCCGAGCGTTAGTAACTCGGCCTCAGGTGGGCCGGTGGAAACAGTGGTACCGTTGTGTGCACTCCGATAAATCGCTAAACAGGATGAGCACGAAGGGTTTTGTCTTAAACTTAATTGAAGTTGAAACGCGAAAAAAGTAAACCAAGGTTTTGTTTGAATGTGAAATAATTTGGAAGGCTTTATATTTCATATAAACTAGACAATTAAATGACTCGGAAAAATCTGAATAGATTTTTACTATTTTTAAAAGTATTTCACGCCATACTAGCGCATATTTTGAAGATTACGCGCGATACGTGAAGGCCTGTATTCACATTGCAAGAGGAGATGATTTTTATTTTTTTATTTATTTAAAATCAGAAAATTAATTTTGATACAAAGTGGTTTACAGTTTACCCTTATATTTTTTTAAATTGCTAAAGAAAGTTCCCAAATCGGTTACAAAACAGTAAATGTATGTACCTTTTTTTAGTAATTCATTTATTTCCTAATCCAATCGAAGAAATTTGGCTTAACTTGGCAGGAATAATGTACAATGATAAAATAAAATCGCTAAACAATAATTCACCTAACCTAACTAATAATTCATGTTACAAACTATGTTTGTTACTAGTTGATAATAGTACGCTGTAGTCAAAATAGTATCATCACTATAATGGTTGTTTAGACTCATCTATTGTGACGTGTTATGACGACGTTTCCTAATACAGGAAGTAAAGTAAATATTTGTTTTCTCTTTAGAAAATGAATGAACTAATAAACACATGAGTTTTACAGCATCTAGATATGATGCACTAGAATTCGCACTTCAAAATAATTACTTAATTTATTTGTTTCATATCTTAAGACCCAAATAAAATTACCTTGTATGTTGCATAGCCGGCTGATCTAATTTTGGCAGACGCGTTTGGGTCTAAGAGACCCTTTGAGTTAGGGAGACAGTGATGACGCTTCTTCATGTGGTGGCAAACAGGATTGATACCCGACGTTATATAATCTCATTTGTCTTAGTAATATTTTATTTGCCGAGTTTCACTGGCTTAAAGTAGTTTTCTATGATTCTGTAATAAATATTGATTTATTAACTTTAAGCCATCCATCACGTTTTAGTTCGAATGACATAAATTACAGTTTATAGTTTTAATATACAAAAAAATAACCGTTACACTGCTGGGATTTAATCCCATTGAATTCAAAGCATCATTATATGTGACATGGGGTAAACGTTAAAATTCTTAACGCTTACTTAATTATGAAAATAAATTGGTAATATTCCAAACCGCATGCCTAGTTTGGGCAAACTAAGGAGTGTGCATAAAAAAAATAAGGAGGTATGCAGTCATATTTTCTGAAGCTGACAAAATGTCACTAACTAGGCTGAATACAAAGTTTAAGACCGACAGATTAACATGCCTTTCGAAGCACAGACAAGCTTAGTGCATATAAGAGTGATACAAATCAATGGTTTTTGTAGAATTATAAATAAATAAACATCTGATTCACTTGTGCGGTGAAAACCAGAACGAACACCAAAACATAGAACAAACACAAATTTTCATCATACGAATATTTGTCCTGGAGAGGGATCGAACCTACAACTCAGTTCCACAGCCAGGTGCATTAACCATTGTTCCACGAATCTTATATATCTTAAAATAAAAAGGTAGGTAATTACTTAAGCAAAACACCATTTTAGCTTCTCAGTTATTCGTTAAAACATATAATTTCTCCTGACAAAAATACGGAAAAGAGAAACCATACAAAATAAATATACGAGTTAAAGCTATCTGCTAATAGCAGTACCTACAAACCAGCACACTCGTCCATTAACAAAGACCTCTGAGGGTTAATTCGCATCATACATTTGCAGCCAATAACAGCCCCGGCTAGGGGTCAACGACGTTGGTCGCCGATTACCTACATACCTTAAAACGAATCTCAGGAGGTCTCCGGGGAAATCTTACTCTGTCTTCGGACCTGCAACGAATTTAATCAGAACGGATAGGTGGACGGGCGAAATATTCATTCGTAAATGCGAGTGTGCTTGTACTGAATTACATTAGTGTTTATTTTGTTGCTTTCCACTTGTTTAACCAAATTATGTCTATGAATAAGTTTGCCTTATTTAATTTTGATGGTCAACAACAATAAACAATCATATAAGGTAGTTACAAAACTTTAAATCTGACTGCCCTATAATCCCTAACCTAACCTAACCTAACTGAAACGATATTAGACAGTTTATAAGTACCATATGTTGACACACCTGCAGGGTTTATCAAACAAATGTTCATAGAATGAGTTCATATTCTGCACACAAAACAGTTTCTTTTAATGAATTTAACACCCATTCATAGCGTTTTATGAGATATAAAGATTAAAAACATCAAAACAAAAATATTTCAACGCTTTGTCAATATTATTCACACACCTTCGCTTACATCGATGATATAATAATTTACATGCATGCATAGTCAAAATCATTCACGTTTATGAAATTTGAACACGAAATATTGTACGCTCCAAAAATAGGCCAAGTACGCTCTTAGAAGGCAAATAACCGAAAGCATGATGTAAATAGGGGCTACAGAGCCTCGGTGAGCGGGATATATGGACACTTATACGCAGCGCGGCGTACGCTTCATTAACGATGCCTCCAGCATAGCCGGTGCATTTAACGTGCTTAAGCTTGGTAATAGCTGGAATATCTGATACGGCTATTTATTATGCTTTAAACTTTGCAACAAGTAGATACGCTTTAACCCTTTCAGCTTGTGGAGTTTATTAATTTCCTACTAGAAACCCATTTTTAAATGCAAGTTTAATTTTGCGCGTATAAATTTGCTTATATTAATTAAATTGGAGAAAATTTTTCATAGATTTTTCTTAATTATAATCCCAAGTTTATAATAGCGTATTGAAAATAACAAAGTCATTAAATGTTATAACGCGTATATTATTTCCTTCTTTTGTAAGGTTTAATAGCAACTAAGTAATAATTGTGTAAAAGAATACGAGTGTCCAAAAATCTAAAGATTTTTAGGGATTTCGTGGCCAATATAGGTACACTTTAAGCTCGTTTCAAGGAAAAATCGGGTTTTAATCAAGTTTTTACGGTAAAAAAAGTAGCTTGATAATAGATATGCGTTTACACTTTATAGATTGTCTTATTCATCACAAACTTTGAAACATAGCTGTAAAAATCAACATGAAATTTCTATCGACATCTCCATAGACCCAATAAATCGCATCGACCATGGTTTACCTTCCATTACTCTCCAAAGAATCGCGTTTTGATGTTGTCCAAAATAGTTTTTACTTCTTTAATGGGTGTCAGGTGTTTAACAGTCTTTATACAATAAACTTGGATTTCACGGTAGCTAAACCTCTACAGATTTAATTGCAGTTGCATAAAAATATAGGCCATTCAATTAGCTTTGTATTTTTCCGAAATAAATTATCAGCAGTTATTATAATAATACCTCGGTTACATGAGAAGATCAAAAAGCATACCGACACAAATGAAAATATTTTTAATTCACAACCGCATTCATAAAATATTGTGCTCATTCCGCGATTTTGTAAAATTAATTCCATTGCACTTTCCCAATACCTCACGTACGTACGTATTTACAGAGTTAATTAAATAATAATACCCTCCATTCATTGGATAAACCGCAACCGAACCACGTCAACGGTCTACGTCATTGCGCGTGATTGAATAAATTGTATGACGTCACATGATTAAATTCATCTAGGTTAGTGGGAATTAGTGGCAGAGCTTATGACGTCATTAGCTTGCCAAGTTTCTACGCGGAACTAGTTCCTTGAATAGATAGTTAGCTTCCAAGTTGAGGGAATTATGTGGTATTATATTTTAATGAAAATGGTTTAATGCTGCTTCAACTTCGTCTAACCAAAAAACTGTAGGAAGAACTAATGTCGTTAGTCAAGAAACTTTATCAGCAGTTAATGACAATGGAACAGTTTGGTTGTTTGTGCAGTTAGAATGCAATTTTGTCCGCCTTTTATAGCTAAAAAGTTTTATAAGTACATTTTGTGTTTGTGTTTTGTATAAAAATATCCTTCAAGTTAGTGACGACCACCGAAGCCGGGTTACGAGCGGTTTCGCATGCGGCAAATGAACTTTTTTACATTTTCTCAGATTTGGTTGTTGTGATAGTGTTGTTCTGATTCGCAAGTATTTGAGCTACCACAGTCTCAGAGCTATGTATGTGATGTTGTCAAATGTATTAGATTTTCATCAGGACAAAAGTCACTATTTTTATTAAAGCCACGAAAATTGAAATGGCTTAACTACTTTTTTGCATATTTTTTTACCAGTGAACCTAAGATTACATAGCTTTACATTTACCTTAACATTTACCTAAAACGTTCTTACCTGTATCTTGATTAGAAATATAAAAAGTCCAGAACAACCAAAGACGACCTATGTGAATTTAATTGGGACTTTGATAAGATCCACGCTATGCTGTTGATGGTGTCTGAAAGCCGTACATTATCGAATTAGAGCTCAAAAACATATTTATAACAATAAATTTCGAGGCCAAATAAATAAAAATGTATACACTTTCATCTCAAAGACTTTTTACCATTCATAATTAAGTATCGTATTATTAAGAGCTTTGTTTTGAAAACAACCTTCATCTTTCCAGTTTCAATTAAAACTCTTCATTACAAAAGAACTGACAAAAACCATATCGACATGAAAATATTCAAATTAAAAGGCAATATGTTCACAAATGTGTATGACAACACGACGAACATATTAAAAGCGAATACCGAGTAACGTTTCGATTGGAAAGCAAATAAATTGGTCTTCTTCCATTTTCATATTTTCCCAATATCCAAAAAACGGTACAAATATCTCCATTACGTTCGATCCATATCATGCTTTTTGCTTTGTTATTTGTTTTGCGACAGCTTTGAGTTTCGTTTCCATTTATTATATTTTTGTTTTGTTCACCTACTAAGGTACTTAGATTTCTTAGTGATTTGTACCAATTCCACTATAATTAACAGCTTTAAACCTACGTCAAAATAGCCCACCGTATATTTTTTTCTAAACTTAAAAGTACACATATTTGAGCTCCAATTTACACGTATTTAAAAAGTTTTCACAATACATCAGCAGAAGGTCTAGTGAGGGAAGGAGAGGTGAACTTAAAAGTTTTATATTTATTCAAGTAAAAAGACTCATAATAGTTAGTTATAAAATACTTAACCTATGTTAGTACATTTATCTATAAAATACAATTATTAATGCACAACTCCAGCAGAAGTAGTGCTGCAATATTTCACATAGCGACAGTCCAGCCTACTCGCTATCATAGCTAGGTTGTTGATGCTAGAATACTTTAAAAAGGTCGAACGTAGATTCGATTGTACTTTTTTTTCCTTCACGGATAAATGTCTCGTAACAACCATAAATATCCAGGTGCATGTCCAGACTATGTCACATTACAGATTTTATACTAAATATGCTATAAGATCAAACGTCAGGTTTCCAGAGGTCTTGGGGAGTGCATTAGTAGCAGGGGCCAAGCTTCCAAGGTAAGGGTGACAAGTCCAGTAACAGATTCACTATGCTGTACTTGTCGCCCTTATGCTAGTACCTCATTACCACTTAACATCAGGTGGGATGAGATCAATCTTGAAGATTAATACAAAAACAAAACAAAAAAATCTTAATAACTACTCGTTGGAGTACGGCGTAACTGTTAGGATTTTTGGCGCAAAGCTCGAAAAAGCAACTCCCATTCGCGATCCTATCTGAGACAGCGAAGTTTTCTAGTCCGAGTACTGGGCTCCGACAGCCGATTGGACCGTTCCCTGTTCTTTGTAAACTTTCTTCTATTTTTTACTGGAGCATCCGTGAGAGCAAGTAAAAAACTTTGTGGATGCCGTTTGATTGGCTCAGCTTTTTCGGTCGATTTTAGCCAGTCGTTTGATTGCAGCATTGTTTTCGAAGGTTAAATTGTTTGTTTACCAGTTCTCATTTTTGGATTTGAAGTTGAATAGAATAGTATAATTGTTTATTTAGCAAATAAGACAAACAAAAGAAAATAAAAAAAATCAAAATAAATGTGCTAAAAAGCTCCCAGCTCAGCAATATGTCGTGAGACTCATTATTGAGTCTATGTTGCAATCGCTTATGTCGTGGTTATTAAAAATCTCTAATAAACATACGAACCAAGTTATAAAATTATCAATATCAGGAAAGTTTTTGATGGAAGTACTGAATAAATTTACAGTTTTATTAGCTTAAACTAAAAGCTGGTCAAATTGTACACTGAATGTTGCGTTCAAACTTGCATAAGTATTTTATAATTCATAACTTTCCATAACTTGTGCTCTTAGACTTCAATACTCAGTATTTTTTTTTAATTTTCTACAGATATTGATTATCCTGCCAAATTACTGAAATAATGACCCAAATTGCTGTATGGTTGGCGTTGACTAAGAAGTTTTTAGCTTTTTATAGATTTCGTATTCATTTCAACTTACGAAGAAGTGTCTTGTCTGATGGACAACATATAAATCAATTCAGTTCAAAATTATCTTTACGTAAAACCTAGAGATTCCTTAAATAATAACATAGATATTAAGTTTTAATTAAAAATTTAAATCTGAAATTATTTTATTTAAAAAGTTCGGACTGCTTATTTGTTTTAATGACAAACTATAGGCGATGATGAGATAACAAGAAGACTTAACTTGATTAACCTGATTTTTTTTCAATTTTAAATTACTTAAACAAAACGTAACTTATTAAAACCGCAAATCATGTTTACACAACATTCTAAGTCAAAGCACATGAGGAAGCCTTAAACACGTTCTGAAATTCCAAAAACCACGAGCAACCGCAAACGCATGTACTATGTAAATCTCCAAATCATTATTCACAAGCCAACAAACCTGGAGGAACACCGGGACAAAAATACCTCCTTGAGTGAGCCCTGCCTTAGACATACATCTCGTCAACGGTAAACACGCTCTCACTCGCACTCTCATTTACAACTGAGACACATGGCGGTTTTGTTCGGTTAACAAATCATTTTAGAATATAAATAAGCATGTTACTTGTCAACTTGACTCAGCTACGAATTACAAATATTTGGATGGATAATACTACACTTTAAACAATGTTACAATTATTAAAAGTTTTTGGTAAGGTTTTTATTGAACATATAAATACAAATTATCAAACAAATTCACAGATTGATTACAAGTTAGTTGTTTTAAATGTATCTTTTGTCACTTTGCTTCTTTTGAATGTTTTATATTATGGAATTGTATACACAACTCATATTTGAACACAAATATGTAATCCATAAAGATGAACCTATTTAGCTACTTAAGTTTTTTTTCTAAAATAGTAATCAAATAAACATGATTTAGCACCACATGTATATCGAACTTAAACACATTGAAATAAAAGAAATATCTGGCTCTGTGGGCCCAAAAATTTATTCTGAGCTAAATTTAATTTAAATTAGTCTCATAACCTTTTAAAGGTACTAACCTCTATAAAGATATTAGCTTGACGTAACTTTTACGTGTGAGTGTATATGTAAGGACGCGCTACGCGTTCTCATTAAAAGCCTTGTATTTGAACTGTTAATGGCTTGATTATCATATTAAGAGGTGACCTGAGGGGTAAATTAACATGGATTCCCTGGCAGGTAGTCTCTTAGGAAAATACGCATAATCTCGCCGAGGAGCGAAATGTGATAGGAGTAGACGTGATATGTTAATTGCTATAAGTTTATCCGGGTAATTTGAGATGGGTTTAGTCGTCTTCGCTCGAATTTGATGATGTTAAAGAAATAAAATTATGACGTCGATGTGTGAAAGTTAATCGTTAAATATTGGATTTGATTATGATAAATATAAATAAATAAATATAAATATTGGACAACATCACATACATTGCTCTGATTCTGTGGTAAGTAGCTAAAGCACTTGTGTTACAGAAATCAGAAACAACGACGGTACCACAACACCCAGACCCGAGACAATACAGAAAAGTTCGTTTCCCATATTGACCCGACCGGGGATCGAACCCGGAACCTCTGAGATGACGCGACGCCAAAGTCCGGCACGCTCGCCTCTCGGCCACGGAGGTCGTCAATGATGGCTTCTTAAATATAATATTTTTGCGTGTATTGTTAGAAATCCATTTTAAATGAAAATGGTATTGTTTAAGATATATTTATTTTGTAAGATAAGTTAAATAACGCAAGGTTTTTTGATGAAAAAATAAATCAATGGAATCAAAACTCAAAGGTCAGTCAAAAGAGCCATGTTGATATGGCTCAACGTCAATCATTCAAATGATAGAGAAAGTTCCATCATAATATTGTAGAACCTTTAAAGCGTGTATCCATATATTACGTACCTATCATACTAGAAACTACAGAGCTTAGAGAATATTAAAATGAGAATTTGAAGATTGGACTGAGTTAAGACGATGTAAGAAACATTTTTTCAGATGATACTGCAATAGATATAATAAAAATTGTACAACCTTATACCATATAATAAAAAGTGTTGATTTCCATATTCGCATCACTAAGGTCTCAAATACATGTTTTTCATACTCAGCAGCTAAAGTAATTTTACTTATGCTCCTCACTTATTTAAAAACAATAAAAATTTGGATGATAGCTTACTTAGATGTTTCGTATCTGAATTCATTTTCATTGCGTTTACCTCGTTTGATTTAAATCACATATTTAAAGAATTAAATTGTAATTTTATGGAATACGGGTAAATTGTTCTAAGTATTTGTCGCTATCTATTTGTATCAAATATGACTTCCCGAATTTCTCCGTAGGTACTGGCACATTTCCTCGTATAGCAACTGATGTTCATTTTGCTTGTATTGACTTCCAATTCACAGAATAACACCTGCTATTGAACGTGGAATATTGATTTATCAAAGCTATCTCCATTTGTACAGATTCTCCAAACATTCCCGTTGTTTCCACGTATCGCCCAAGTCGTGTGTGCATTCAGTGCATCGATGCGGATTGTTCGGGAAGATAGCTATGTTAAATTGAGTTAATTTTTGTATGTTGTGGTTATATGAGCCAATATCAAATAATCCAAAATATTAACGACATATATAAATAGGTATTTGCTGTCACATAATTGGGAGTTGTATAAGAAATAGCGTAACAACGTAAAATACATTTGTGCTGTTTTTTATCAATCACAACTTTTTTAATTGCTTGAATTTACGTTATTTTGTATGAGTAAGCCCGAATTTTTTTATGGAAGAAGTTAACTATTCATACAAGTAGGTATAAACATAAATGCTAGTCTGATTAAAACTGTGAAATTCAGTTAATAGTGCTTTGGAGCCTTTACATACAATGATTTTAATAGATATTCAAAGGGTTTTAAATTTTTTGTGATACTGATCTTTTAATGTTTTAATTTGTAACCATAGTTTTTGGTAATTTTTCAGTGAAGATTTTTTGTTGCTGTGTACTTATAATGATTATTAGCAAAACGTATTGATTTTGATTTCTGAATAAGATAATAAGCATTATCTTTCACGTTTTGCTGTAGTTACAAATGCCTGCTCATCAAAGAGACGTATGAAAATAGTGAAAACTTAGTACTTTTGTTAGGATATCAAACTTAAATTCCAACTGCATCAGTAAAATAAATACAGCTGCTCTGATAAATCAAATATCTCTAGGAGTAGTTGATGCCTGAACACTAGCGTACATAAGGATTAGTTAGAGTTGAGTTTCACCCTAGATGGAATACAGAATTTCAAGGAAGAGAGACATACGTGTTTGTGTATCAATGCAATACTAACACAACCTTACACATGAATGACGTAATCTAACATCGGTATGTTAGACTAGTGCAAGAACATTATTCAAATAATATCTATCTACAAGGTAAAACCGATAGGTAACGCAACTTTATGTAAATCTTATGTCAATCCCATCAAATTTCAATAGAAGTTTATGATTATGATTAATAATGTTAATGACTATTATTTTTATTTCTATTGTTATTTCAAAATAATATGACGTTATGGATAATCTCACTTTATAAAGTCACATATTTTAAGTGACAATAATAATAAAATAATAATAAATAAATAATAAAAGCGCCAGATAATCACACCAATCACCTGGTTTCAAACTAAGGTTTTCCCTTGTACTATGAGCATCAGACGACAGATACTAACTGGGGGCATCATCCCGGCACACCCAGACCCAAGTCAATTTAGAAAAGTTTTCCAAATTGACCCGACCGGGAATCGAACCCGGGACCTTTCGCGCTTTGGTCGCCTACCTTAGCCACTGCGCCACCGAGGTTGTCGAACAATTGTTAGTACGTTTATTTACTTTTAAAAATCATTATTTGAGAACGATGATAGCTTTACCATTCTTTTAAAGCCTGTTAGATCATATTTTTTTATATTTAAGGCAGTGAAAAGAAACGATTTTATTATTTTTATACTACTATACGCCGTACTAGCAACAATTTCCCGCACCGCAAGGGGAGATAAAAAATGTATGTTTCTAATAATGAAAATAATATTACAAATTCATGAATCTTAGACTTACACAGCAATCAACCAGTACCACACTAAGTTAATGTAATTAAGTTACCGAATAAAATACTTAAATTGAATAAATCCATGACTTGAGGATAAATGCGTTTATTTTCCAATACCGGGATTAGAATCGGCACTCTTTTGTATCTGAGCTAGGATCTCTGCGCATTCGTCTAACGAATCTGTTCTACTGGTAACAATAATCTAGTTTCCTTAAGTCAGCTTTCGATAGTATGAGCGAGCATGTTTCGTGCATCAGACTAAAATTAAGTTAGTACACTCAAACAAATGGTATGCTCGGTCTCACCCTACAGCCTTGGATTGTGAATCTCCGAGTCTCATAGTTAGCAGTTTTAGTCGTAGTTTAAAATAAACTTTTTTATTGGATACGTGAACAAAGGCCCTTTATTGACGACCTCCGTGGCCGAGAGGCGAGCGTGCCGGACTTTGGCGTCGTGCCATCTCAGAGGTTCCGGGTTCGATCCCCGGTCGGGTCAATATGGGAAACGAACTTTTCTGTATTGTTTCGGGTCTAGGTGTTGTGGTACCGTCGTTGTTTCTGATTTCTGTAACACAAGTGCTTTAGCTACTTACCACAGAATCAGAGCAATGTATGTGATGTTGTCCAATATTTATTTATTTATTTATAATTTATTCTAAATCATATCCATGTGCTTGCTGTGGAGCTGATCCAACTAGGAATTATTTTCACATGCTGAAAAAAATGCTGTTCAACTTGTTTTCATTTATTTGCTCATTCAAAAGAAAAATACTTTTCGACTGGTGTTAATGATAAATCATATAAGACGAGAACATATGACTACATAATTACTGCTGTTTTCATTGAAGTGGCCAAGTCCCTGGCCCATAAAAATTGCATTATCAATCATGAACATATTACTAAATGTACTGTAGTAGGTATACCTACTTATAAAAACAGTCGTGTCGTACAAAGTTACATACCAAATTCTAGAGAATTTTCCCTCATTAAGAATGGTCAGTTTAATGGCTATAGTGACGATTTTTGCTGTTGTAAGCCGTTACAGTCTCATTTTTTGTAGTTAATATACATCAGTATCAGTTCAAAGTCAAAGTCAATCTTTTTTATTCATGTAGATTACATTAGTTATAATTATGAATCGTCTCTATACAATGCAAATGAAACTACCTCCGGTTCGGAACCTAAAACTACCGAGAAGATACCGGCAAGAAGGTCAGCAGTTTTTTTTCCAAATAAAAAGCTAAACTTATTACTAATTTTGGACCAACACATACAGTTAGTTTGTCAATTGAAAAAAAGTACATAATGAAATAAATAAATAAAAACATTTAAATTAATAACTGTAGGACTTCATGTGTGATATTCAAATACATCATTTTTATACATTTTGACCTACATGCTTCTGTGTGGTCTTAATCTGACATTGATTGAGAAAACTTAACAAAATATATTAATAATAATAATAAATAAAAAAAAAATAATAAAAAATCTTTATTGTTCAAAAACATAGGCAGCAGGTTACATATTTTGGTCACTTAGGTACCTAAACTGGGTCTAGCCCGTTCTTATAGGTACTTATGCTCTTCTCTTATAGGTACTTATGCTCTTCCTGCTCTTCTATTAAAATAATATAAAACGCGTAAGTGCAGGCGAGCTGACTTGTTAGTGGTCCACGCGTTCTTATCATTAATATACTCTTCTACATTGTAATAGCCTTTTTTCAAGAGACAACTTTTTACATATGTCTTAAATTTATACAAAAGTAACTCAATAATTAATTCAGGAAGTTTATTGAACATTTTTATGCTTAAAGCAACAAATGAATTACCTATTTTATGAATATTACCTATTTTATGAAGTTCATTGGCCCCCAAAGTTATATTCTGTGTATCTGACTAACTTAGTGGCGCGTTAATTTAGAGTGATAAGTGGCTGAGATTCCAACCAACTAAAAATGCTAACTACACTATTTAAAATTTTCGTTGTTTTTAATTTCCATAGCCCATATCGTACCGGTTACTTCGAGATCAAGCCCATGAATGACGTTGTTTAATATTTTATACGTGACTAGTGGTCCCGGCGAACTTCGTTTCGCCTGTAAGGTTCACAATTAAAAATTAAAAATAGTCGATATCCGGTTATTCGAAATTTGAATTCACCGAGCTAAAAAAGTATGGCGGCCGGCGAGTGGGGGCATTCTTGTCTTGGCGCTCAAACGAGACGGACGTGTAGTCGGGACGCTAAAGAGATATCGGAGAGTGTAACGGTGATCTACGGTGTAACTTGTATTTGTATTTAAGAAAATAAATATCTGTGTTATTTGGAGAACTGAGTTTTACTACAAATCAGAAGTGGTAAGTACATGCCCACTTTTATAGTTTTTCTATTAATATTTGATCAAATTAAATTTGCAAGTTGTTTTATTGGATTTTAATAATATATTGCTACACTTTATGTTTATTGGTACCAATTTTAAGACAATGGTCGTTAATTAAATTTAATTGAAGAATATTTATGCAATTTTTGAGGGTACCCTTTTAAAATATATTTTCTTTAAAAGTTTTTAAATCTGTTATTTGCATGTAGCTAACAACAGAGTTCTTAGTATGATAAGTTTTGGTAGAAAAATTTCGGGTCAAAGTCAAGGTCACTTAAGGTCAAATTCTAAAGTAACAAAACGGGTGTGAAGTTTTATAAAGTGGGTCAAAATTTCTGTTATTTTCAAGCTAGGATGTTCCGTTTTCGAGTTATAGGCGTTTAAATGAATTCCTGTTTTACACATTTAAAATCTCAAATATAATTTGTTGTTCCGAGCTAAAGATATGGAGCAAGACGACAGTGGCGAGAATCGCCGGTTGCGAACTCCGGGGTGTACTGAGTCTGGCGATGGTGATGGAGGTAGACAAAGCCGGAGCCACCTTCGCAGCATGGCGCAACGACGGAGAAGCCGCAGCGGTCGAAGTCGCAGCGTCACGCAGCACCATGGGCGCAGTAGAAGTATCCAGGACAAGGAACGTGAGTTAGAACGTAAACGGGATAAAGTTAGGAGATTGGAGCGGGAAATAGAACATAGGCGGAGTAGATTGCGGTACAGGTCAAGATCGCGAAGTCGCTCTAAGCGCAATGAACAGGCACCAGCCAGAACGTTGCGACGATCCGAGCAGCAACAGTCTCGGATTGATGAGATAGATAGGCAACATGATCGACGAGACCATCGTAATGGAGAATCGACCCCTCGATCTTTAAGGAAGTCGCCAAGTCCAGCTTTCTCTACCCGTGATATAGTACATATTTTAAAGTCATTAAAATCGTCTCAACCATCAACGGCGGCACATAGTGTAAATAACATACATAATAAAAATATACTACCCGAGTTTGACCCTTCATCCAAAAATCAACGGATCGATGTGTGGTTGCGAAAAGTTAACGAGTGTGCCACCGTCTATGGATGGGACGATAGAACTGTTATCCATTTTGCCATGCAAAAACTTCAGGGATTGGCCAAGACCTGGTATGAGGGATTAAATTCAATTTTATTTAGTTGGCCAGAATGGCAAGAAAAACTAGTAGCTGCTTTTCCTTGTGAACAGAATTTTGGCCAATCCCTGGAAGATATGCTTAAAAGAAGGAGTAGAATTAACGAACCTATTGAAGCTTATTTTTATGAAAAGATTGCGATGTTGAATCAGTGTGACATCGTCGGTAAGCGTGCTGTCGATTGTGTTATACATGGTCTAAGCGATAAGACCCTAAAAACTAGTGCCTTAGCATTGCGATGTTCGGAATCTGACCAACTCCTAAGATTTCTCATGAGTAATAAATATGTAGTACAACCAACGCTAACATTTGACCGGTCAAATTTTAGAAATGAGCTTTCACAGGATGTTAAGACTACAAGCATTATTAACTCGGACGGTAAAAGACATAATACAACAGTAGTTAACTCAAGTTTGTTTTGCTACAATTGCAAAGAGCGCGGGCATCCATTTATAAAATGCCCCAAACCTCTTATAAAATGCCTCACCTGTAATAAATTTGGCCATAAGTCTGAGCAATGTAACTTTAAGTCTAATGGTGAAAATGTTAACAGGAATGAGCCCGTTGAGATCCAAAAATAAATGAATTTAATCAGACCACTCGTGAAGATTACGACTTAATAACGATTAAGGAGGAAGTTAAAAATAAAATACGACTAGAGCAAACTAAAAAGAAAGATAATTATGATAAAAATAGAAAACCGGCACGCACGTACAAGGTCGGTAAATTAGTTAAAATAACGAATGTGTCTTTTAACAACGATGGTAAAAGTACAAAACTTCTTCCTTCATAGATTGGGCCTTATCGGGTAGTAAAAATATTGGTAAATAACCGTTATAAAGTAGCATCAATACCGGGTCTAACAGGCACTAAAAATAAACGCAAAACCACAGTAGCTACTGATCGAATGTTGCCCTGGGTTCATCTCGCCGCTCTTAATGTTAATAGTGAAAAACATTAATAACTCAGGCTCTGAAATAGATGATTAGTGATAATGTAATACTGGAATGGTTGTTATTTATGAGAATTGAAAAAAATATATATAGAGTAGTATTTACAAGTGTTGTTGTACGTATATGAAATAAGCTTGTTATTACCTACTAATAGGTACATGAGAGCTTATGTACTAATTACATACTTGTGTTATTATGAATTGTAGTTAATTACTCTTATTTTATATAGGAATATAAAGTACGGTAAAAATGAATGCGAATGAAAGGTTTAGTAAGGTCTAGAATCGTTTTATATATTTATTTTGCTAATTGTTGTGTATTATATTAATGAATTGATTTAAATGAAATGAAAAATGAATGAACTTACTTTTTAGGAATGTATTTCTTCATAAGTACACATGAAAAAGTAATTGGTAATTTTATAAACTTTTGTGTTAATACTTTGAGATTTTTTTTGCTTAATTATGTTACGGAGTATCGTTGCTAGAAATGGATGGGTTAGCAACGATTAACAGTGATAAATATGGATTTGGTATGCGAGAATTGGATGGGTTCGCATTATCAGTTCAGTGTTAATTTGGTCGCAAGAATTGGATGGGTTTGCGATCAAAAAGGTTTCCTGTAAGAATTGGATGGGTTTACAGGATTCGTTTTTGGATGATGGTTTAAATATGATGGTATATATAATAAGGATGTTATGAAAAAGTAATTGATAATTTTATAAACTTTTGTGTTAATACTTTGAGATTTTTTTTGCTTAATTATGTTACGGAGTATCGTTGCTAGAAATGGATGGGTTAGCAACGATTAACAGTGATAAATATGGATTTGGTATGCGAAAATTGGATGGGTTCGCATTATCAGTTCAGTGTTAATTTGGTCGCAAGAATTGGATGGGTTTGCGATCAAAAAGGTTTCCTGTAAGAATTGGATGGGTTTACAGGATTCGTTTTTGGATGATGGTTTAAATATGATGGTATATATAATAAGGATGTTATAATGCTCTCATTCGCCGAGTGTAAGGTTAAAGGTTTTGTTATTTTAAGCGGCGCTCTATTCTGGCACCGTGCATGAGGACATGCACGAGGTCAGGATGGACGAGTGTAAGGTTCACAATTAAAAATTAAAAATAGTCGATATCCGGTTATTCGAAATTTGAATTCACCGAGCTAAAAAAGTATGGCGGCCGGCGAGTGGGGGCATTCTTGTCTTGGCGCTCAAACGAGACGGACGTGTAGTCGGGACGCTAAAGAGATATCGGAGAATGTAACGGTGATCTACGGTGTAACTTGTATTTGTATTTAAGAAAATAAATATCTGTGTTATTTGGAGAACTGAGTTTTACTACACGCCTTAGAGGATTTTCCCGCTTTTCTGTTGAAGTTTTTCCTGAATTTTCTTTGCTATAAACCTCACGGAGCCCGAGACCTTTCCAACGAATGCAAAATTGTGGAAATCGGTTCGTGCGTTCTGGAGTTATAGCGTCAGGAAGGAAAACCCGTCTTATTTTTATATAGTAGGTTCAAGCAGTTTTTGACATATTTCTCGTGGATTCACCTAAAAATACCAACCACTGCATCGTCTTTCCCAACTTGGCTGACGAAGTCGTGTACCTAGATCGAAAGTTATTTCCCTAGCAAATTTTTACTTAGTTTCAAATGTAACTTCCTGTTTACAGAGCGAGTCTGTGTCGAAAACAAACCGCTCACTCTACGGTCAACAGTAACACAAATATGCAACGATATTGGGTAAACAAAGTGATATTTCAAAGCATGTTTACAGGGAAAACTTATCTGTTGTTTTGAATTTTAGTACGAGGACATAGACGAGCTACTATGTGACACAACGTGCTCTTGCCTAACTTTTTAAAAGGACTTTACTTCATTACATTTGTTGTTTTGCCTATTAATCTATCACTATATTTAAGAGAGGTAGGGCATAGCGATTTATCGCTTGAACTGGATCAACCCGACTGATGAAATACCGCTACCTTACAGAAGGCCGCAGCCAAATAACAATCACTTCGGTGTTGTGGTGCTCTTGCGTGTAAGTAAGGTTTCCAGTGCTCCTGTAGGAGTGCTACATTAGTAGCAGGGGTCAAGCCCTCCAGGTAAAGGCAAGTCTAGTAACAGCTTTATTATGCTGTACTAGTAGCTCTTAAGCTAGGATTACAGCTTAACATCAGGTGGGATGAGGTTAATCTTGAACTGCGAAATAAAAAAACTATGAATATTACCGTTAATGATTTCATCCTTTCTTTCATTAAAACTTCAAACTAGCCTGGCTTCGTGGCTTAGTAAATAACAAAATATATAAACAAAATATGACTCCTGTACAACTAGGTAGTTAAGATAAATTTAAACAAGGTCGTTATTAAAACCTGCTTTATCACTTACCATTTTTTTTTGTATTAATCATGTTATGGTATTTATGTTTCCTGTTAATATTTTCTCAATAAAACCTTTGCACGACCGCACCCATTTCTCGATATCTACAATTTCCTCTACCTAAAGGTTGTCTGGAAGAGATTGCTTTTTAGCAATAAGACCGCCTAAATTGTACTTGATTATGTCTGTAAAACCAATTTCTGTAAAATTTTCTGTGCAATAAAGTGTATCTATCTATTGCCCCGAACAAATTAGGTATAGCATTCAATGTAAATTTACCTGGAACCGGTAGATTATTCGACGGAGTTTTATCCAATGTAATTAGAAGAAAAAAAAAGCGATAAGATATCTAATCCGACGTTTTCTTAAATGGAGTTCATTATAAGGATATTCTTCGACTTTATCTGAAGTTAAATGTCAATTTGGCTTGATCGATTTAGGTTATCTTCGCAAAAAATGACAAGGATTTTTCCGGCAAAATAATTCGATTCAATTTTGTAATAAAGATTGATTGAGACTGGATCATTTATTCATTATACTTCGAGGTGGAAGCCGTTTCTTCTGATTATTATGAAATAATCAAATAAAAGATACTGATATTATGATTTAGTATTAATGGCAAGAGTAGATATCAATAATCAGACTCTGTTAACCGATTTTTAATAAGAGTGTTTCACAATTCTATGTTTTTTATTATTTATGGTAACATCGTCATTTATGATCCAATTTTAATGTTTTTTTTTTTGTTAGAAAGGAGATGTTCCGATGGCGTTACTATTAAAATGTATAATATAATAAGAGTTGATGATTATGTCTCGAAAAAAAGAGAAAGTCGGTTTTTTCTCTAAAACTATTGTTGTTTAATCATTCTGATTCGCGTCAGGATGTGTGTTGTAGAAGGTAATTTTTGCGGTTAAGAGTAAGTTTTTGTGATAAAACTACTCAGTTTCTTGCCGATATCTTCTTGGTAGTTAAAACCAATTTCTGTAAAATTTTCTGTGCAATAAAGTGTATCTATCTATCCATAATATGTTCCGAACCCTAGGTAGCATCATTTGGTTTATCAAAAGACGTTTTACAAGTATATGTGTTAATGATATTATCTATACTGAAAAATATAGTTTTCTTCTCCCTCTTTTTTACTTGCTTTAATTACTTTATTAGAAAATACAGCGCAGTAATATTTAGATAAGATTTTAGTTATCACTTACTACTTAAACATCGTTGAACAAATCAACACCCAACAAAATTTACAAAAAGGGAAAACTAGTATTTTGGGTTAACCATGCTTCTTTTTACTTATTCAATATACATAATCCTGGAGCAGTTTTAATGTCGAATCGTCAATTTTGAGACCGTGTTGCCATCATGAGTTCGTCCAATCAAAGAAGCTATCCAATTCCTCTTGGCAAGGGATGCGAGATGATCGAATTTGTGCCTTTACAGCCGCGCGGTTTCTGTGAGGTTGTATCACAGTGGCTTGATCAATAGAGGCGATATTGGCTGAGCAGTAGGCGGCATCAATGCAATGTCCAATACACATTTAGGGCATATAAATAGACTGCGGTTCATATATTGAGTTGATAGCGGTTATGTCATTCTAATATGAACAATAAGGCTTACTCTACTAGCATACGTAAGACGTCCAATTTCTCGCATTTGATTTGATTGGCTAATAGGATACCGTGTTCGTATTTTTAGCCAATCAGAATTTGACGCACCAATTGTGACATATGTTGAAAGTGCGATAAAATTTACTCGCGTGACGTATCTCATGAGGTCTGACTATTGTTTTAATTTGATCAGCCCGCAGCTAGTCATTTATACAAATTGAAAATCCAATTCATATTAGCATACGAAGTCGAAACTATAAATTCTAGTATTATTTTAAACTCTCAACGCAACGTAAATACCTACTTGTATCTTTTTGAGTGCCCCCCAAATGTTTTTGATGGAAAAAAGATTCCGTTGGTGAAATGTTTTATTAACGACATGTATTCTTTGTCCACAGGCAATTGCTAGCACCGAACTTGAAACAGACACAGTACCTCGCAAATGGTGCTGAAAGTGACATCAGAACTGTAAGTAACGTATATTTTCTAACTCATATCCAATCATGTCTTGACAATGTTTAAACACGCTGTTCAGTAAAATACTGTGGCGTAAATGACGTCACGGTAAGCAAGAGGTACGATGTGCAAAAAAATTTTAAATAAAAGCAGCCCTGGATTTATGGGCGGGGCCAAGTATGGGCACTTACTCCGGGTGCTAAATTGTGATTCTAGAGCCAAATCCACAAGTTAACATTATATAATACCTCTCTATCTACCTATCTATCTATCTATCTATCTATCTTTAATACTCTCGTCTACATTGTAGGGTCTAAGCCTTTTTTTTTCAACTTAATTTTAAAATCTGCAAATAGCAGCACTAGACGGGCTATTGAATAACGTACTTCTAGTAAGAACATGTTCATTATTAGCGAAAAAGTTTGAATATGAAGTATTCAAGGGACAGAGGTGTATCTACAGTTTTTTTCCCACCTCTAGAGAAATCACTATCCATACCTGGAAAAAACCAAACGTGTATTTTTTTATTTTTTATAATGCACTCCAAGATTGACTTCATTCCACCTGTTATTAAGTGGTAATGAGTTCCTAGCTTAAGGGTGAAAAGTATAGCATAGTAAAACTGTTACTAGACTTCTCGCCCTTGCCTTGAAGGCTTGACCCCTGCTACTAATGTAGCACCCCCCAAGAGCTCTGGAAACCTTAGTCACATGCAGGAACACAACAACACCGCAGTGATTGTTATTTGGCTGCGGTTTCTGTAAGGTGGAGGTATTTCACCAGTCGGGCTGCTTCAGTTCGAGCGATAAATCGCTTTGCCCTGCCTCTCTTATCCATTCCAAATAGATCTTATACCGTTACCGGAAGACCTACTTTAATATGAGGATGTATATTATTTGATTACACTGTACCAAAAACTATTTTCAATTCGCAAAATCTTTTACAAACAACAAAACTACGTTTTATACCATGCATTCTTAACCTTAAATGTTTGAAGTTTAAGTTTACTCTTCAGTAGTATCAAATTCATACAACGTAAAAGATCCATCTCCCCATGAATGTTTCGTTCGAGAAGATACTCCTTTAGAACCCATACAGAGCAGTCATTTGTATCGGGCGCTTACAAGGACAAATACGGCATATCCCGCTTTTCAGCGCGCGCCCCGGGAGCATCCCCTATTTTTATACACAAAACTTCCACCTCACAGAGGGATCATCCCTTCGAGATGCGAGAGATTACAATCCCAGTATTTATTTGAGAGAAAAATGATTTCCAACGAAATGGTGCCATTTTTATATTTTGGTGCGGTTTAAAAAAGTTTTTAGTGTTCCGTAGCCAAAGGGTAAACTTCGTTGCCTGTCTTGTACTTTTTGCTCGTTACTGATAACTGAAACAGTTAGATGCCTGACATATTAACATACACTTTAGAATCTAGATGTTTTCTGCGATTTTGTTCGTGGTATTTAATAATAAAAATTTTCCACTATGTAAATCAAAAATATCGTCTATCTTTCTATCAACTTTTATCCAAATCTATTTAGTCGTTTTTAGGTTAAATAGTCACCATTTTTTAACTTCAATAATTAGCAATGAATTAAAATAAAACAAATAATTAACGGTGACTTCCATACAAAAGACAATATTTTTTACACTTTTTGTAGATGTGGAATTGATACGAAATTCTTCCTGCGCGAGTCAAACTCACACTTGACCGGTTTTTTTAGGGTTCCGTTGCCGAATGGCAAAAAACTGTCTGTACGTCTGTTCCTCCGTATGTCACAGTCACTTTTTTCCGTAACTATAAAAGTCATCCTATGGAAATTTGGTAAATAGATGTATTCGCTGAACGGCATTAAGATTTTCTTACAAAAATAGAAAAAATGCAATGAATTTTTTGCGAGTCCGACTCGCGCTTGACCGGTTTTCTTGTATATTTTATTTTCGATCCGTTAACGAATTGAGATTTTTCGCCGCTCACAATGTTTTGTGTTGTGTTGACAGAATTGTTGCCGAATATTGTGTACGGTGCATATTTAGTTTTGCAATTTATAGGCACACAATTTTTATTAATTATTCTGTGTAACGAAAAATAAAAGCGGAACAATCTTTGTACAATTCTAAAGTTAGACTAGTGACCGCCCGTGACGGCATTGCCATTTCATTCCTGTTTTTTTTTTATCCTTTCTTTTATAATTGATCTAGCTGGCTGCCAAATTTGGCACAACCAGTTTTGTGGCTAGGGCTGTTCCTCGGTAGATTAGGTAAAAATAGTATTTTTTTAATATTTCGATTATGTAAAAACAATGACAAAAAAATAAAAAAAATCAGTCCTGAATAAAAGTTATATTTGGCGGGATAGGACTGAAAAATATCTTCTCCGGAATAAAATATGAATGTATGTAGGTCAACATGCAGCTGAAATAATAATAATGATATTGATGTCCTATCCTTTCATATTGAAAATAATAAAAAAATAATGCTTCTCGTTTTATAGTAAAATTTTAGCTCGAAAATAAAACTGTATGTAAATAAAAGTAAAAGAATAAGTACCGAATTAGGACTTATAAGATATGCATTTTTTACTTTAAAGTATTTCTCGATTACTTTAAACTATGTTGCGCGCCGCTTCATATGCCTCATTTTGGGATTAAAAGTATATTCTAGTAACTAAACTGTTATCTGCACCAAATTTAATCGAAATCTTTTCAATAGTTTTTGAATGAATGAGTAACAAACACACCCCCAAACATATTTACATACTTTTGTGTTTATAATATAGGACTACCAGCCAATGGACATCATTTCGTTAGTTTTTTTCACAAAAACAAATTATTTTATTTCATAACCAGTTAAAATTTTAAGAAAATCTGTATGGAATAAGCTGCATTTGAATACGTTTTTACATGCAAAAATATGTCAAATTACTAAGCTTAAAGCTTAAAGTTCAACTCTATCTCGGGTCTGGAGTTAAACCGTCTTCTTAGCTCAAAACTTAAAAAGAAACATATTTTAAAATACGTCTTAAATCTCTCTTTTAGAGCAGTTTCTTAGTTTTTATCGCGGTGAGGTTAATGACTTTGATCTTTGAGAATTTTGGTGCTGTGTGAATTTTGACGTGCTGTTGAGCAATTCAACAGCACGTCAAAATTCACACAGCACCACAAGTGGATTTAAATTAACATTGATACATGGATTAGACTCTTGCATAAACTACTGATCGGCTTTAAATACGAGTAAAATGTGTTAACTGGACATATTAAATACTAATATTAGGATAGGATACTTTTCATCCTGAAAACGTGGGCAACAGACAGAAAAATAATATTTTTTACAAGAATAATTATTAACGTACTAAATACTTTGTCTTATCATTTGAAGATTTTTGTCTACCGTAACTACAACTCATTATGACGTTTGCCTGAAATTAGTTCACCCTATTTAAAAATGTATTAAAATTATCCCTACTAATATTATAAATGCGAAAGTAACTCTGTCTGTCTGTCTGTCTGTCTGTTACGCTTTCCTGCTTAAACCTCTCAACCGATTTCGATGAAATTTGGTATAGGTATACGTTGAATCTCAAGAACGGATATAGGCTTTTTATAAGAAAATAAGGGGGGAGGGGGGGGTGGGGGTAATACCACCTTTGAAAGTTTATATGGAAAAATGTTTATTTTTGAAGTTTATGAAGAGATATGAAATTTGGCACAAATATAGCTCGAAATTTGGATTAAAATATAGACTACTTTTTGTTTCGAATATTAGGGGAGAAAGGGGTAAAACCGACCGTGAAAGGATGTAGTCCACGCGAACGAAGTCGCGGGCACAGCTAGTTTGTCTATAAAAATAAAAATTTATAAAAAATATTATTCTTTATTCCGGTTAACTTTATGCACAAAACTAAAAAGCCTTTGCACTGCCATATTAGCATTTGTTGCTAAAGTTTTAAAGACGCATTTCCGAAAACAATAGAAGTACCGATTCCTCATTAATCCATCAGCCGTGTCTCCAGGCTCATAACGAGGCAGTGGTTTCAACTCGAGTTTACAGGTGAAACTTCCGAACAGTTTCCAACTCAAACTTAGAGCTTGCTGCCTGGAACTCGGCGCCAAAGAAAATCACCGAGATGAATCTAATTGTGCCACTTTAAAATATTGGCGTCTTCCTGTAGCTTTATTCTACTTGCTTTATGTAGCGGATGGGAAATGAGAGAAAGCAAATTGTTAATTATCTAAATATATTAGCCAAATCAAATTTAAGAAATAATAGGTACGTCTGCCATGTCGTCGTCGTTCAAATCTAACTGTCACTCTCTCTATTCGGATACACATACAAACTGTCATCGCTAATGCTACTACGTATGGATACATACGCTATCCCACATGAAAATACGTGTTGATGGCCAAAAATTTATGTTGAATCTAACGGTAAGATTGCCAAAAATTAAGAGACAAAAAAATTAAAAGATAAATGCGTTGAATCTGTTACGTAAACACTCTACTTTACTAAATTATTATGCGATGTAGTAGTAAAAAACACGTTTACATTGAATTTTGAAAATCTTACTGAAGGACTTAATATAATTTTTGTTTTCTTACACAGTACCCATTTCTGGTTCATTACAGTTGGCCCTCATCTAGGGTCATTTCAAATAATTTAAATAGACTTTACTTAAAATTTACTAACCTAACTACTGTCCTATTTAGTGTTTTTATCTTAAGTCAAAGTCAAGTTACAAAATCATGCTACCGAGTGTTCGTGTCTTTGATCATATTGATTTTTTGCAAATCATGATTAAAATTTTCCATAATTGTCAGTATATCGTTTGCGACATTACAGTGTACTTCAAAGAAAATAATAATAACATATACATTGTGTTTTAACAATCTGTACCTCAGTCAATTGGCTAATAAAATATAAAACTAATACAAAATACCACATTTTTTTATCAAGTTTTTACCTATTACCGAGTCATTGAGAACCGCTTACATTTTATACAAATAATTTTAAGGCACACATGCCATAAATGACGGCTTTCTGCTATATCGGCCATGTTATTTTTTGAAAAAATACCTTTACAATGATATTTTAAAATACTCATTGAAGATTACTGGTATTTTTTTTTTAAATCTGAGTTGAATTCATGCTACCGAGTCTTTGTGTACAGTCAGATCCTCTACAAACCACATTAGCTCAAATACTGACAATTAACCACTGCAGAGCAGACGTAGGAATGTGCCAGGCCGAACTTGTCTGCCTACAGCCGGAGCCGCTGCGGACTTGTGAACTGCATAGTTCTGACTAACTTTACAATACGAAGCTGCAATTTATTGTCCGAGTTTTTGCTTACATTTTACCAAAGTGCCCATGAACGGATATGGACACCATACACAAATAATTTTAAGAGTACTTAATAACTTAACCTTAAATCGATGTTTTTTTTTATTACCTTTAAAATAATGTATTAAAATGCTCTGAAGCTATTTAGTGTATTTAAATATAAAATTGTGACGTCACAGTTAACTAGTCGTATTTTCATAAAAATCTATAAAGAAATCATGTTTTGAAGGTTATTATAAAGTTTCTCAAAACTCAATACTCAATATTTTTATTGCATATTTAGTATTTACAAGGTGGTAACTTAAAATTAGATCACTAAATACCCTGTAAGGGCACTGCAATTAGAGAGAAGACGCTCATTTTTTAACAAAGCTAACACGATCTTTGATATATAGAACAGAAAGAAAACGAAAAGAACATATACATTGGAATTAAAGTTATTATAGCTTTAATTATTACATTATTAATTATATTTATGTGTTAATGCTACTAGTTTTCATGCTTAACATTACTGTAGCGGTCTAATCTTCATAGGTGCGAGATAATTCAAACACTATTTACGACTATCGTTTATTATTATTAGTATTCACATTAGACTAAAGATACAAGTATGAAGCATCGATTAAAAAGTAGATACGATGATACAAATATGGGAGTGCATTGAACTATACATTATGCACGTGGCATAATTACCAAGACCTCACAAAAACCACAAAATATTGTACCTCAGTACTTCTAAAAGACAATTAAAGTCTAATCCCCAAACTGAGTACGCGATACGAGTAATCCACCAACCAATTTGGGATCTCAAAAAAAGCAATTCGGTCAAGTTATTAACTGAATACCGTCTTGGAGCTGATGAATTATGCAAACGAAATACAACCAGAGGATCTGAGGGCCACTTTTAAAATTCTAATATTACTTTTCAAGTTAAACACGGAAACTGGAGGCAGAGTCGAATTTGTGCGACGAGGGTTCTGTTTATTTTTCATTTATTAATTTACATGAACTTGAAATTTCTTTAAAA
The DNA here is from genome assembly GCA_037074685.1 of Glyphodes pyloalis. NCBI lineage: Eukaryota > Metazoa > Arthropoda > Insecta > Lepidoptera > Crambidae > Glyphodes > Glyphodes pyloalis. The sequence continues at coordinate 20,088,941 of JAYKKO010000002.1, read as the reverse complement.
AATACTGGTCGGTAGATTTTGCGCAGTTTTTTTTTTGAAGAGACAAATGTCATGCTTACTGTGAAATTGCTTTTTGCATTTTATCATTCTTTTTCACAGTGAAACAGATACTACAAAGTTTTTTAATTTTATATTGTAATAGCATTATTAATAATGTTTGTTTTAGATAGCTCCTTTTTTTTATAGTAGCGCAGTATATTGGCTCCTCCCAGCCTGATGGTAAGCAAGAGAGGAACCCACATCGCGATGACAACGGATTTGATATCGAAATATCCTACCCGTTAGCATCGCCATACTGGCCCGCAAGATGTTTCTTCACGCTCCTTTTGAAGGAATCCATGTCAAAGGAAGGAGGAAACACATGAGCCGGCAACGAGTTCCACTTCTTTATGGTCCGGCAAAGATAGGAGGTACCAAACTTTTTTGTTCGTGATGGAATATTTTCCACGGTGAAGCGATGACCTCGTTGGCCGGCTCTTGTGGTTCTGTGAAGGAAAGGAGAGGGTGGGATAAGAGAAAATATTTCCTCGGAACACTCACCATGATAAAGCCGATAAAAGACGCTTAATGAACCAATGTCTCTACGTAGTTGAAGAGGTTCAAGGTTCCCTGTAATCTCTTCATCGTTAATTATGCGCACAGCCCGTCGCTACCACCTATCAAGGGCATCCTTTTTTTGTGAGCCTATTTTTTTAACACAATAATGAAACCGTAACCACGTGCATTAAAATTAAAATGAAAGATATGTGGCAAACTTGATTTTCAGAGACACATCAATAAGCAAAATAAAAAACACAGCGTTGTGTTAAATAATTAGTTTGACAGTTATAAAAAACTAAAAAAACTTTAGATTAACAATGTAAATGCGTTACAAAACTAACATTACTTTAAAAAAACATATAAAGACAAAAAACATTACAATGTTTTATTTTTCTTTCGACGTGGGGAATCCTAAAATTGTTCAAATAAAGCTGGGACGGGCGAGACATTATATCTTCTACAATTGGACGCTACGTTAAATTATATTAAAGACGCTGTCGTCTATCAGTATTTAATTTGATATTTAGAACTAAGGATATATTTCTACTGATATAATAAATTTTACCTTTTCTGTTTCTTGAAATGAACGTAGAAGTTTGGTTGTTTTGATGTTTGTTAATCTTTATGCAAAAACAGCCGAATGCATTTGGACGAAATTTGTTAACAAAGCAGATTAAATACCAGAATAACTTATAGGATATTTTTATCTTGAAATAAATAGGATAAAGTCACGGTCAACGTCTACTAGATTTATTCATTTTGACGACCTCCGTAGCCCAGAGGCGAGCATGCCGGACTTTGGCGTCGCGTCATCTCTAAGGTTCCGGGTTCGATCCCCGGTCGGGTCAATATGGAAAACGAACTTTTCTGTATTGTCTCGGGTTTGGGTGTTGTGGTACCGTCGTTGTTTCTGATTTCTGTAACACAAGTGCTCAAGCTACTTACCGCAGAAACAAAGCAATGAATGTGATGTCGTCCAATATTTATTTATTTATTTAATTTAAAAATAGAAAGTAATATATGAAATTTGAATAATATTCTTATTACACTTTGGATAATACCATTAAGCTACTTACTTTGGAATTAGGTTCATGTCAAACTCAAACTCAAATAATTTCTTCTTCAAGTAGGTTATATATAACACTTTTAAATAGTCATTAAATTTGGCACAAATATAGCTCGAAACTTGGATTAAAATATAGACTACTTTTTGTTTCGAACATTAGGGGAGAAGTCTCCAATAACATGTACACGATTACAATCATCATTAATATGTACGCATCCAAATCCAGTTGAAATGCAATAGTTTTATTTTTGCCACCAGTTTAGTAAAACTACAAAGTTCACAGAATACAGGACCGATTTTAATCCTGACATTTCAATTTCTAACATTCCCCGGTCAAAGGGCGACTGTGTTCGCACCTCGATATAATTCAAATTACAGCGGACGCAGGCATTCTTTCGCTGTGTCAGTATTTCACGGTGAAACGTGTTTTAATTCCGACAAAGGCACAGATTTTGCTAAAGCTTGATGGCTATATAAAGATACAGAATACAGTGAGAAGTTATTATATTACCAGCAACTGTAGAAACAAATATTACATTTTATGTTTGTTTTAAACTACTAATTTTAATGAAATGAACGGCATTTATGGGATTTAAATCCATGTCGAGGAGTCTATAGCACAAACTTGAATTTGGAACATTTTTCTACAGTTAATATAACAATAAAATTATTTACCTTTTTTTTTGTTTTTGTAAAAACTGAAAACGGTCAGTTTTTTAATAGAATTCATTGCAATAGTTTTTATACCATGTTATATTTTAATGTTCATAAAGTTCGCCCCGTGGCTATGGCCACAGTATAGAGATACAGCGAATATTTTGTTTTTTAATTCTTTAACCAGCGTTTACAGATTTCGTATTAACTAAAAATAAGGTTGTACCTACATGAAATATGTATTTTTTTTCAACTTGTATATCGGTTTTTTTTTTATATTGCACTTCAAGATTGACCTCATCCCACCCGATGTTAAGTGGTAATGAGATCCTAGCTTAAGGGTGACAAGTACAGCATAATAAATTTGTTACTGGACTTGTCCCCCTTACCTTGAAGGCTTGACTCCTGCTACTAATGCAGCACCCACCAGGAGCTCTGGAAACCTTACTCACACGCAGGAACACAACAACACAGAAGTGATTGTCATTTGGATGCGATCTTCTGTAAGGTGGAGGTATTTCACCAGTCTAGCTGCTCCAGTTCGAGCGATAAATCGCTATGCCCTACCTCTCTTAAATTTTATTTTATTGGTTTTAGAAATAGCATTATTTGTTACTAATTTTACTTTCATGAATCTAAGAATACCTGGCGAAGTGTCAACGTTTCCATTTCAACATTCCCCGGACAAAAGGCGTCGCGCCCCGATCTGATTAAAATTGTAAGGCTCTGACATTTTTTCACTTTGTCCGGATTTCACGGGGAAACTGGCTTTAACAGGGATTTTGATATATTCTTAACTATTTTCATCTTAAAGATAGGAAAGTAAATACAACTTTAAACAAACATCTTTATTTAATGTAGTGCTTAAATTTAAAATTGAACTGTCTTAAATAGTTTTAAATTTTATTTGCTTTTCTAATAAGTATAATATAATCATAGATTTGTGTATTTAATTTTTGTTTCTAAATTAAATGATTACTCCAACAGTTTCTAAAATATTTATGAAGCGTACTTAATGACAAAGCAGCTCTTCTATTTAGTGAAGATTTTGAAAAAATATTACGTTTCAACAATTAAAGTAACGTCAATTTGCAAACAAAAAATAAATTAAAACATAATTTCGAGGAATTAATTAGTATTATACCTGGTAAACCTTTTCCAATAATACTTTGTGCAATAAAACGCGAGTATATCCATCTATTTCTACTTTTCTCATTTTATTATCTCCAGAACAAACAAGATACGTGCGTTTCAAACGAAGACTGCATTTTTCTATTTTAGTTTAGTTCTGATAGAGACTTTCTTTGAATGTATTCTGCGAAATCGTCTTCTAGCACCTCCATTCAATACAACGAACTAATCTTGGAACTTAGAGACTAAGATAAACGAGTTCGCTTTTATTTAGAACCGTTTTTGCATCGCAATGTTTTTAAAAGGAACTTATTTACTTCGCCTGGTGTTGCAGCCAGTATTTCTAGTCGAGATCTTAATTAATATTTAAAATTTTACTAAGAATTCGCCTGTTATTCATGTTTACAATGTTATTTCATTTTCGATTTTATTATTTTTTATACTACCTACTATACGCCGTACTAGCGAACTTTAAATATTAAGACGCGCGATACGTGAAGGTCGTGGGTTCAATTCCCGCACCGCAAGGGGAGATAATTTTTTTCTGTTTCTTATATTTATTTCATTCTGTTTTAGCATTTTTTTAAACGGTTTTATTAATTGAATGAATGGTAGGAAGTTTTATATCATAGGACGATGTTATTGGTAACCCCGAAGGCGTTTGCGGTACACTATAAAAATAGAGTTTTTTTTTTCACAAACGTATACGAGAATGTAAATAATTTTTGTCCAGTTATCATATTAAAAAAAACGTCTTCTAAATGAATCGAGGAAGCTGCATTTTGTCGCATTGCCTCCTACCATGCGTAATAAGGCAAAATTCTCATATGAAACGAAAAAAAATTCTGTTGATTGGCTGCACTCATTTTTAACGCATTGATTTTGTCATTTATTTATTGTATAAGAGCACGATACAATTAAATCGCGTGGCAAAACCTATCTTGCTATGAATAAATAATTTTGAATTGAACTGAATTGAAACCATTTAGTGTTTCAAGCGCGAGAGCTCTCATTTAGCTTGCACTGACGACAACACCTATTCCCAGTAACCCCCTAATAAAATATCGAAAGAGTTAAACTGTAGCAAAGATTTACTGGGCATATTTACTTCACACACCAAACACGTGACGCCGTGAAACGGACCGTACTGCAAACAAAGTCGGAAACTAACGTTCGTTAGAATGTTGATTCCGCTCCCGAATAAATTTCATTAAAAAGTTCCGCCAAATAAATTTAATTAGATACAAAACAAACTCAAGTCCGCGATTAAGACTAGGTTAAGTCGATTTTGTATGGAGAACTTGGGGGAATGTTTTACTTAGGCTCTTTGCATAAGCAACGTGTTTTGTAACATACACGACGACCTCCGTAGCCGAGAGGCAAGCGGGCTTGACTTTGGCGAGCGCCATCTCTGAGGTTCCGGGTTCGATCCCCGGTCGGGTCAACATGGGAAACGAACTTTTCCATATTGTCTCGGGTCTGGGTGTTGTGGTACCGTCGTTGTTTCTGATTTCTGTAACACGAGTGCTTAAGCTACTTACCATAAAATCAGAGCAATGTATGTGATGTTGTGCAATATTATATATTTATATACATATTTGTATTTTTTAACATAAATGACAAACTTTTTTTTTGTTTTTCATAGTTTTGAGTACAAAATAAACGTAAGTATAGAAAAACATTTGTGTTTGAAAGTAGATACCTACTAGCCGCTATTTTGTAACATCGATAAAATAGTAGTATCACATCTAGTATTTCCTAAATTTTATTTAAGTCTGTTAAACAAACATCCATTATATTCCTCTACTTGTATTTTACTTGAACCCTCTTTGAAGTCAGACGAAAATAAAAGGACTTGAGTTGTAATATAGTATAATTAAATGCGCTGCGCCAAATTGTATAATATTTTTTTTAGTTATTATACTTAATCTCATTATAAGTGAATTTATTTTTTATTTTTTATATTACACTTCAAGATTGACCTCATCCCACCTGATTTTAATACTGTTACTGGACTTGTCGCCCTTACCTTGAAGGCTTAACCCCTGCTACTAATGTAGCACCCCCCAAGAGCTCTGGAAACCTTACTCACACGCAGGAACACAACAACACCGAAGTGAATAATTACCTTTAACCTTATATACATTACAAAAAATTGCTATCCTTCATCGGATTCGAGATTAACAACCATACACAACATACCGGCAAGAACTCAGTTGTTTTTTTTACAAAAACAGCTAAACTTTTTTATAAATTTGCAGCAAGGCATACAATTCAATTTGTCAATTATGACAACAGCGTCTCAGTGTCACAGAGCCTTATTAACGCTGTAAATCGGTATCTCGCAGTCGAACTTTACAAAATCCGCGTCCAACGGCGGAGACCTGTCTAACTCCGATATCCCGGACTCGGCCTATTCATCAGGCGGACAATTAAAGTGTGGAGATCGTTTTAATTGAGTTCTGGGAGAACTCTGCTGGTAAACTGTGGAAGTCTGGCAGATTAAGATTGAGCGGCGCGCGATAGCTCCAGGTGCGGGGATGGCCCGAGTTGGGCAAGGGTATTGCGTCGTTAATTACGTAAGCTACAGCCGGAGTATCTAGAAAAAGAAAAAAGTTGTTTAAAATGAGTCAATAGTCAGTAACATTTATGAATAGTCTGTATAGAAATCAAAATGAAGCTAACTCCGGTTCGGAGCTTATAACTACCGAGAAGAAACTTACCGGCATGAATTTTTTTTTTACAATATATGCTAAACTTATTACTTATTTTGCACCGAGACATACATTAAGTATGTCGATTGTAAAGAAAAGTTCATTAAATAAACATTACAAGTAAATGTCTCTGTTTTTTTTCTATTTGTGTGAACAATACCAAGTTTCAACAGTATAGGCCTAGAGAGTTTCGGCGACAAGTGTCTGTGACATATGTATGGACAGACAGACAGACAGACTTGACGAATCCATGTTTTGCCATTTGGCTTCGAACCTCTAAAAATGGGGGCGTTTCAAAATTACTTGTTTTCAAAGGGGGCGTTGACGGAACCAGTTTGAGAACCTCTGCTCTAGCGTAATCAGCTTGTCCTTACCGAACCGTAGGCCACCCTCATCAGTTTTTGCCAAGTAAATCATAATTTCGTTCTCATAATCGCCACCATTCGACAGGTAATATGGGAGGAGATTATTTTTTGCGAAACGAAACGCAATTTAGCAGATGACGTAACGTGTTTTCGATAGCCTAGCCTAATCGAATTGATTCTGAATTTATTTACTCGGTTATCTATATTGTAAAGGTGGAGAGATTGTGTGTGCTATTGATGTACATTTGAGAAGTGATCGTGAATTGCGTTGCGTGCGTGTTTTTTTTTAAATCTAGTTTTTTTTTCTTTTTATATTGCACTTCAAGACTGACTCATCCCACCTGGTGTTAAGTGGTAATAAGGTCCTAGCTTAAGGGTGACAAGTACAGCATAATAAACATGTTACTGGACTTGTCGCCCTTACCTAGAAGGCTTGACCCCTGCTACTAATGTAGCACCCTCCAGGAGCTCTGGAAACCTTACGCACACGCAGGAACACAACAACACAGAAGTTATTGTTATTTGGCTGTGGTCTTCTGTAAGGTGAAGGTATTTCACCAGTCCGAGCTAAATCGCTATGCCCTACCTCTCTTAATAATAATAGCAAAGGAGCTTCTTTCACGAAATGGATTTCTGCCAATGTCGCGTTAGAACTTATTTTTTACGACCTCCATAGCTAAAAGGCGATCGGCCTGGACTTTGGCAGCTTAAACTTTTCTGTATTCCCTCGGGTCTGAGTGTTGTGGTGCCGTCGTTATTTGTGATATCTGAAACACAACAACAACAACTGTTTTAGCTACTTATTTAACATTAAATTATGTTGTCTAATTAAAAAATATAATGAAATAAAACGACGATTATATGTGCAGGAGGCTTTAGGGGGAAGTCCCTGCTCATTTCAGAGCGGAAACGTCCCACACAGTCGGCTTCCCCGACGCAGCGGTACGGTACGCTTATGCATTTACTACCTTATTTAAAAAAAATCAAAATCGTTTCATAAACAACAGATGTATCCATTATCTTAGAAATACTATCTGTATTGAGTATCACTACAAACCTAGTATAAAAACAAAGTCGCTCTTTCTGTCCCTATATCCCTTTGTACGCTCAAATCTTTAAAACTACGCAACGGATTTTGATGCTGTTTTTTTAATAGATTGAGTGATTCAAGAGGAAGGTTTATATGTATATAAACATCCAGTAAATAGTAGAGAAATAGTTATTTTTAAGGTTTTTAATGTGATGTCGTAAATAAATATTTTTTTCCCGCTTATACATTGGAAACGCAGTCTGAATCCAACAAGATTTATTTACAAGGTTCACAGTTTTTCTGTAGTGTATTTAATATCAGCATTGCACCCGAGTTAAGTCGGGGCGAGTCGCTAGTTTAATATAACTGATCAATATCGTATACACGATATATAACACTTTACTACCCCATACATATTTCTTTCAATAGATAAGTTGGGACCTAATTAAAATCTAAACTAAAAGGTTTTGAAAAGAAAACAGCAAATTTAAAACCATTATTAATTATGACTGCCTCTAGCTAATCTTTCTGTGCGGAATCGAGTTTACCGAATACCGATGCTCAGTTGCAACGGTTAAAATGGCCGGCTAATCCATTGCATTCCTTTTGTTCTGTTTTCAAATGAGCTTCCTTTCTGTTTAGGTAATACAATTAGCTCTTCACAGAAAGTAGGAAATGCAATCGTTCTATTTTTATAAAACTGGTAGCCAAGTGAGAGTTGTCCAGCTTCGACATGGTTTTTTTTTAATTGGGTGTGAAAAACTTTACAGAAGTAGGTTTTACAGATTGACATTTACGTTACAAATGTCACGTGATCTTTAAATATCTAGATTCATTTTTTTTAACTCATAGATATATGTATCATTGTTCTAAGTTTAAACTTGAAATAAAATTGAATTGCAATAACTGCAAGTTGGTTAGGCCTTAGGAATATTGTTTGCTTATACCTACCAAGAAAATAGAATTAGTTTTGGAAAGGAAAAATTACAATCTACTTTAATTTTGCAAGATTTGAAAATTAACCAAACATTGCGTTGTTATATGTTACAAAAACATTGTATTTAAGTGCCACATATATTAAATTGTGTTTAATTTAAAGTAAATTTTGACAAATAGATGTATTCTTTATACTTATATATTTTTTTAAATAGATAGAACAGTGTACCATTCAAAAAAAGTATTCAATTTTGTACATTTTATATATATATAAATATATGTTTATATATATATATATATATATATAATAAACACTGCAGACACTTTTTGATTCTAATTAGAGTTACTTTGTAAGTGGTAACATTGTCTTTAAAATACACATTCCGTGCCCAGTACTATTCGAAAAGTCCTATTTCGGTGCAAATTGAGTGCAGCTGCACTCAACGCAGCGATGAGCAGATAAAATCGAATCGCATCGAGCCGGAAAATAAAAACACGAGGACCCAGCCAATTAGGCTGGACAGTTTTGCTGATTACAATAGGATCCCGTTTTAGTATTCACGTCGTATGTGTTAAGTTTGGTATGCGTTAGGTTGGCGGTTTATGTCTATGAAACTACTCTTTGGGTATAATTCTTGGGTGTACATTTATGAGCAGCCAGCTGCAGCTTCGCATATGTATTATATAGTTGACGACCTCCGTGGCCGAGAGGCGAGCGTGCCGGACTTTGGCGTCGCGCCATCTCAGAGGTTCCGGGTTCGATCCCGGTCGGGTCAATATGGGAAACGAACTTTTCTGTATTGTTTCGGGTCTTGGTGTTGTGGTACCGTCGTTGTTTCTGATTTCTGTAACACAAGTGCTTTAGCTACTTACCACAGAATCAGAGCAATGTATGTGATGTTGTCCAATATTTATTTATTTATCTAAATTTTTTCCACATTTGCCACCGATTGTTTGCTCCTATTGGTCCCAGATTGATGATATGTAGCCTGTAGCCTTCCTTGATTAATGGACTATACGACACATAAATAAATTTTCAATTTAAACGAGCCTTCCTGGGATAAGCGCGATCAAACAAAACAAACCCGTCAGCTTTAGAATATATTAGTCTATAAAGCGCCTATTTTTTTATTTGATTACCTCTTTTAAGTTTTAGTAAAGATCCTATATCTTTTGTAGCAATAAAAATAGCCTTTTTACTCAGTTTGAATATAGCTTTTAAATAATGTTCGAGTTTTCTTTCTCTTTGGTCTGGTGATAAGCTTAGCCCAATTATTTACATGTACACGTTGCTACTTAGAAAAGTACCGGTAAATCAAGGCATTACGCGTGACATTACGACAGAAACTATTTATTCCTAAACTTATCTCAGTCACATAAGGTTTTAATTAGATTAAACACAAACTTAAACATTTCATTATTAAAGTAGGTTACATAAGACTTTTGAATCGTCATTGAATACAGTGCAAATTGATTCTACTGACGGTTTGGAACCTATATATATCTACCAAGAACACACTGGTAAGAAACTCCACTACTGTGGTAGCTTTGTGTAGACCACTTTAGACCTAGTCATATAGTGGGTTCAATTCCCGCACCGCAAGGGGAGATAAAAAAAAATATGTTTCTAATATTTAAAGTTCGCTAGTACGGCGTATAGTACTATAAAAATAATAAAATCGATTAAGATGCCAAGGTGTCTTCGATTCCGTGGTTTTCAAACATTTCTGCAACGAATGTACCACGGGCCGATAAGTATGTAGTTCTAAACATATTCGGCAGAGGGCACTTACCGGAAGGTTGATACAGCAGAAAAATTTCATCGCCTACAATAACTTGCGGTTAGCTCAGTTGGTAAGAGCAGCACGCGCGATACGTGAAGGTTGTAGGTTCAATTCCCGCACCGCAAGGGGAGATAAAAAATTTCTGTTTCTAATAGTCATATAGTTTTATTTTGATGAGTAATCAAACAATGAACTACTCACGTAGGTATTTACTTTCGAGAGGTTTGAGGCTTTAATATAATGATATTTATGCATAATAAACTCAATTAGTACTTAGTTGCAATACAGTTGTGCACATTACCAATGCAATCCAAAACGTATCGCATCTCTCACGAATATAGGAGCGTTCACATGAGCCAAAACTGTTTACTACAGGCATAAGCTGTCTGAATCCATGGACGAGTGAAATAAATTGCTTGGCTGGGAGCGTCCGGGGGGGTGCGGGGGTAGGTGAGGAAATTCAGATTAGATTGAAGGAAGTTTAGATTGGATTGAATTTTCCCGCCACCTTGTTTAAATTAGTATGGGCGGGATGCCCGATGCGTTCGATCCCTTCAAGGGAGAAAAAATGTGTTTTTTTTTTTTAAGAATGGCCGTAGGTTGTTTATGGTCTTTGAAGGAAACAATGACAAGGCGTTCTTGGCTATGGTAAATCACTTAATTCAGTAGTGGGCACTGAATGTAAAATTTAAGCTTTCATCAAGCTAAAGGCATCACGCCTAGTATGCGCAATACGTCAAATTTATCGCAAGAGACGACAAAGTTGTTGATACTATTGATTGGCTTTAAACTCCCTCAAGTTATTGTTCAGTTACCTTTGTACAAATTTAAGACATTTGTCAAACGTTGTCTTTTGAAAAAAGGCTACTACAAAGTAGAAGAGTATTTGAATGACAAGAACGTGTGGATCAATAACTAGTCTGCTCGCCTGTACTTACGTGTTTTATATTATTTGAAAAATTTATAACGCATTTTCTCAATCAATGTCAGAATTAGGCCTCGATGACGCATGTAAGTCATATAGTTAATTTAATTTAATTCACAAATACCTTTGTTCTATTAATTTTTTTTTTTTAATAATTGATTTTTAATTTTTATTTTACAATTGACATTCTAACTGTGTGTCCTAGTGCAAAATTAGTCATAAGTGTAGCTTTCATTTGTAAAAAAAAAACTACTGAGTTTCTTGCCGGTATCTTTCTTTAGTTATAGGTTCCGAACCGGAGGTAGCTTCATTTGCTTTATATAGAGACTATTCATAAGTATTACTCATGTAATCTATGTGAATAAAAAATATTGACTTTGACTTTGGCTCTACACTCTAGAATAGCACACCGCACTTGCATTTTCTGCCAATCAGCGACTGATGCACTGACTCCAATCGATTTTAACGTTTGTTAAGAGCACGATAAAATTTAGTCGCGTGGCGCATGCTAGGCCTAATATGATCTAAATTTAATTTTGACGTCATCTCTCACATGAAAACTACTATATTCTTGATAGCGGTCCCAGCGAACTTAGTTTCGCCTTAGATAATTTTTCCCGCTTTTCTGTTGAAATTTTTCAAATTTTACCAAGGATCCCTAATTTTGTAGCCTATGTCAAATTGGAAGAATGTAGCATTCTATTGGTGAAAGATTTTTTTAAATCGGCCCAGTACTTTTTGAGCCTATTCATTACAAACATACAAAAATGGGTACAAATCTTTCCTCTAATATTAGTGTAGATAAAAGAACAATTTTTGAAGTTCTGATTTAAATGTTTACCTTTGATCTGGAAGCTTAAAAAAGCATTATGGTTATATTGAAGCAGATATTCGTCAATATTATATTTACCTAAAATCAATGGCTGTCGTTATGCAAGCCTCACTGGCTTAAAGGCGGAGCCGGATAGCTGTTAAGCTAAAGACTAAAATAATGGCCTATTGTGTAAAGACCTGAAATAATCCATCTAATATTTATTGGTTTCAAAACGGGTGGTAGTTGCATCATGTTTGGTTATATTGACATTTTGTAAGTGTAGCTGATGTAATTTATATGAATAAAAGGAAAGACATTAATGTTTAATTACATTTGATTTATTTTGATTCAACTGACTTAGCTTCTTAGAATTCTTGTTTATCTGATTTCTGTGACACAGGTGCTTTAGCTAGGTACTTGTCATAGACTCAGAGCAATGTATGCCATATGTCAGGTCATGCCGTCCAATATTTATTTATTACTACCTGTACCGGCGAATGTAATAACGCCTATTTTTTTCCAAGTTTTCCAACCTTTTTTTTTATAGTAACGCAGTATATCGGCTCCTCCCAGCCTGAAGGTAAGCAAGAGAGGAACCCACATCGCGATGACAATGGATTTGATATCAAAATATCCTATCCGTTAGCATCGCCATACTGGCCCGCAAGATGTTTCTTCACGCTCCTTTTGAAGGAATCCATGTTAAAGGAAGGAGGAAACACATGAGCCGGCAACGAGTTCCAATTCTTTATGGTCCGGCAAAGATAAGAGTTACCGAACTTTTTGGTTCGTGATGGAAATTTTTTCCACGGTGAAGCGATGACATCGTTGGCCGGCTCTTGTGGTTCTGTGTAGGAAAGGAGAGGGTGGGATAAGGGAAAATAGTTCCTCGGAACACTCCCCATGATAATCCACAATCCTTTGGATATTCACAATTATTTCTAAACCACCATTAGCTAAATCGGTGCAGCTATTGTCGAGTTTCAGCAAGAATAACGTACAGCGTTTGATTTATATATATAAGATTTAAAAAAAATTTTCATTGTTGAAATACTTATTATATTAGCGTAATAAATTGAGTGCCTAAATGCCTAATTTAAATTTTGTCTCTTCATCTTCAGGGATGGTGACGGTCCAATTTCCCAGGCCATAGATACAGCTGGCAATAAAAATGCTGATTGGAATTCATCTTTATTCCTAGTAGCAGACAGTCATAAAATATTCTAGCTAGTTTAGTTGGTAGGGACAAGACAAATTGCGTACGACCACTGGAATTGTTTAGACAATATAAATTTATCAACGGGCTATTTTTCAAAACAGTTAGTGTTATGTACGGCGATTAATCTTGATGTCTAAATGAACTGACGACGGTAACTGGCCTTGGCTCAGAGGCAGAACGATTTAAGTGATTTTCAACCTTGTAACGTTGAACTGAAAATACACTTTAAGGGTTACCCAAAAAATTAAAACACAATTTTTCTTTTATCTTGTCAAAATAAACTTATAAAGATAGGTACATTGCGTTTAAATAAAATAGTGACGTAAATACACCCCTCTGAGCGATGTAAAATCGTCAATTATATGTATGTGTTCAATTAAAAAATAAATTTTAGTATGTTTAGAAAATCCTAATAACGAACCAGATATAAAAAATATATTTTTACCGACGCATCATCTCTATTTTTATATATTTTTAATGTATATTTATTTAGAGTTACATATAAAAAGACTTTTATTTTATATGCATTTATATACATATTTGGTAAAAGTATATTCATTACTTAACTATAATCTAAATGTTGTATGTTTTATTCCCATACGATAAATTGAGTCGGAGAGAATTTACCTATTTCTGATTATTATTTGCTAAAAGAAATTTATATTTATTTTACAAAAAAAGTACAAAAAATGAACTTAATGCTAGGCCCATTCTCTACCAGTCAACCGTTGGGTCATGCAGATAGTTTTAATAAATAATGAGATAGTTATGATGGCATGGAAAGTTATAATGCTACATAAATTATAAATGAAGGGATATTTTTATCATTAAATGAAATTATGTAAATTAAGGAACACTTGTATATCTTTAAAAGAAGTGTTAAATACTTTTTAAATATAAAATATAAAATACTAGTGAAAATAAAATATTTAAGAACTTATTTGGAAAGTCATGTATCAACTTGGCTTTCAAATTACAAAATCTTCTTCGTACTACTTGAGATGCAGAATTTATCTAACGGATGCATTTTGAAAAATCTTTACTAAGCAGTTTTTTTTCCTTAGTACCTAACTAAGTCATTGTGGCTTAGTGCGACCTATTTAGGAGTCACCTGCGTCTATGGCTTAGTGAGTAGCGGTTGCTTTATTTTTGTTAATAAGAATAAGATCAACGTCTAATTAATAACAGGGGTCAACCATTCAAGGTAAGGGCGACGAGTCTAGTAACAGTTTTACTCCGTCCTCCGTCATCGACCTCCGTAGCCGAGAGGCAAGCGTGCCGGACTTTGGCGTCGCGCCATCTCTGAGGTTCCGGGTTCGATCCCCGGTCGGGTCAATATGGGAAACGAACTTTTCTATATTGTCTCGGGTCTGGGTGTTGTGGTACCGTCGTTGTTTCTGATTTCTGTAACACAAGTGCTATAGCTACTTACCACAGAATCAGAGCAATGTATGTGATGTTGTCCAATATATTTATTTATTTATTTACTATTCTATACTTTTTGTCTTATGTGTGAACTTATTATACCTCAGGTGGGATAAAGTCAATCTTGAAGTGCGTTATAAAAAAAAATTCTTAAACTAGTCGGAAACTAGTTTAACTTAATTAATTGGTACTGAAGCCACACAATATGCTTACTGACGTCATCCAGCTCAAACTAACGTAAGGTCTTTGAAATTCCCTTCCCTCCTATTTGTCCAGTACTGAGACAATGTCATTCTGGGACACATTACAACCACGTTCCCGGACGTCCCCGTTTCAAACGCCGTCCATATATCATGTTCCTTCGCACAACCGACGTAATTATTTTCAAGAGACACGTTGTTAGTGCAGTCACAGACTAGCGTTTCTTCTGCGCCTTTTAAGTGTTTGTTAATTTTTTTATTTATATGAAAACTTTATTGGGCAAAAAAATCAACAGGTGGACTGAAATATCGGTGCATTTTTACCAGTCAACCCTTGGGCCATTCAATGCCCATTCCAGGAGTCATTTTAACCGCGTTCCCGGATGTCCCCGTTTCAAACGCAATCCATATGTCGCAGGCATATTGAGTAAATCCGCCGTTTACAATGCTGGTTTGTAAAATGCCAAGGACAAAATGTCATTATGTATAATGACGCGGCAAATTGAAGTATAGCTTGACAAAGCTAGGGTGACCATACAATTTGGTTTGCAAAAGACAGTATTATTGAAATTTATAAAACTAAAAAACTGTAAATTTAATAGTGTTAAAAATATGTAATGTTTCAAATATATATGAAATCCCTAGTAAATGATTATCCTACTGTTTTTTTTTTAATGATTATAATATTATTAAAAATGAGCTAGACATGGCGCTTCGCCGGCCGCTACCGCAGCACGCTCGCTACGCTCGCTCGGCTTGCGCTTCACTTTATGTACAAACCTAACCTAACCTAACCAATGGAATCGTTAATTACTTCAATTAACTTTAGGTTAAGTAATTGATATTCAATAAAAGTCCTTTTTGTTACTTGAATATTTTAATGAATTAGGTCTAATTTGTCCAAACGTTTTATTCAAGATAACGGTTTGTATGAACTGCAAAGAAAACACGGTTAAATATAATATAATTAAATAACATATTTATACCGTGTATACCATATAAAGAGAAACTTAAATTTAATTACTACAGTTCTAAGTCTTATCTGAGATTTAAGTACTTCGGTCCTCGATGACAGCCATCTGTACTGCCCCCCTTGAATGTTCCAATTCTTCCATAATTAAGACCTCAGTTAATTGTGTGATAGGTAAAAAAGAACACTAACGCCTGTATATGTTTTAAAAGATCAAGCTTAAAAGCGTTTATTAAACGCTGGTCTGCAACCGTCCTAACGTTTTAAAAGCTCACAGAGCATCTGAGTGATAGTGGGTGTAATTCCCTTCTCTAGAGCTTTGGCATCATCAATCATTCGAGAGCACATGGCTATCTTTAGTCTTGAAGTAGAAAAAAGTGCGCTTTTGGAGCTTTTAAGCTCTTGCAAGAGGTGCTTTTTTGGGAACAGTGAAAAACGAGATGAATTCGAAATCAAAAATACATTTTTGTACATACGCAATGTTATTAAAACGTAACAATTAAAATACTTGTGTTTTAATATCATAATTAACCTAATACCGTCTCATGGTTTTTTTCTACGCATGTCAAAGACCACGCAAAGAAGTATTGGAGCAAACAAACAGTCAAATTAGAAAACAAGAAAACCCTTTTTTTTCTTCTTCTTAAATCAAGGCTCTAATCCATTTTTGAAAATGAGTGTTCTAATTGATGAGACCGAAAGAAAACGTTGTTTACCTCCTAAGAAGAGTAAATGTAACATGCAAATTCGTAAAGATCTCTATAGTGCTCACTGGTGTTCCATTTTTCTTCGCTCCATAATTATCCTCCCCCCCCCCCTTTGGGGGAAGGGCTCCGGCAAGATGAATTTCATTGCCAGCATGCGTCACTGTTTCATTTTTCAAGCTTGAGGTGCGATATGAATTATATTTCTGCTGACTGTGAAAGCCGGTTTGGAAATTAAAAGTCTTGAGTTGGATGATCAGCGGTTTTCGTTGCTTTGTTTTGGCAGAATGAGGGTGCGTGCCAATATTGTTTAGTTAAAATGGAATATTTGAAGCCTTATGTATCTCAAAAGAGAGTGCTATGGAAATTATTTCCATGCTGAAGTGTTATTAGCACAGAATAGGTCTCTGAACCGAAAACAATAGAAAGTGGACTAAAAATATATGTGGGACGTGAATTTTTGCATTTTCCATCTGGTCAAAAAACAATTGAAGTAGAATCACTTTGCATTGTATTCAATCACGATTCAAAAGTGTTAATGTAACCTACTTGAATAAAGAAATATTTCAGTTTGAATTTGGGTTTGAGAATTGCGTTATATTGAATGGAATTGTGCGTGACGCCATTAGTGTAGTGTTGCCGTCGATTCGATTGTATATCGATTGTAATCGATTATTCCAAAAGAAGCCTAAATAATCTAATAATCGATATGACAATCGATAGTATCGATACTATCGATATAATCGATTATATCGATACCTATTTTTATTAGATATAATCGATCATAATCGATTAATCGATTATAATCGTAGTCAAAGACAATTTAATCGATATAATCGATTACATCGATATCAAGTTGAAAGCGATGTCATATCGATTATTAGATTATTTGAGGGGGGGATAATCGATTAATCGATAATTGATTATCCGGCAACACTACATTAGTGGCTACATTTGACCTCCATAGCCAAAAGCCGAGCGGGCCGGACTTTGGCGCCGTGCCATCTCTGAGGTCCTGGGTTCGATCCCCGGTCGGGTCAATATGGGAAACGAACTTTTCTATATTGTCTCGGGTCTGCGTGATGTGGTACCGTCATTGTTTCTGATTTCTGTAACACATGTGCTTAAGCTACTTACCGCAGAGTCAGAGCAATGTAAGTGATGTAGTCCAATATTTATTATTATTATTTATTATTATTCATTACCAGTGACGTAACAAGCCACCGCCCTGCAATTTTGAATCGTTTTAGCTAAGAATTGTTTTATTAATTTAGCAAATAAAAAAACACGTGTCTAATATTTTTAATAGCTACTTAAGGTACTGACATTTTCATTCAGCCCGCTCATCTATCCCTTTTTTTAATGATAATATTGTGTTTTAAAAGTATTCTTCACACAGAAAAAAAAAACAATCAAAGTTTAATGCACCTAAAATGTATAAATTACTCTAACTGATTAGTAATTTGGTTAATAAATAAATAAATCCGCCAGACAATTACACCGATCACCTGGTCTCAAACTACGGTTTTCCCTTGTACTATGAGCACCAGCCGACGGATACTAACTGGGGGCGTCATCCCAGCACATCCAGACCCAAGTCAGTTTAGAACAGTTCATTTTCCAAATTTACCTGACCAGGAATTGGACCCGGGACCTTTAACGCTTTGGCCGCCTACGTTAGCCACTGCGCCAGCGAGGTCGTCAAACTCAATAACTCAAATTATTTCAAAACGACGCTTAGTCTACCTTTATTTTAACTTGCAAGAAACATGTCCTGTTACACATTGTGCTACTTCAGCCTTATTACATACTACACAGAGCGCATTTTGAATACACTGCAATTAATGTTCCTAGAAGTATATTTTAATATTATGTGTCTTTCTCAAAAAGACGTTTTAATTTAAGAGAAGCTTGTGAAATACCGTTCCAGAATGGAAACTTTTTATTAAGATGAGAAGTTTATTGCAGTTTGACATGATATTAAATTCATCCGCTCTTCTCTAAAGGGCGTTTGAGTCAACAACCAGCTTTAAATGCAGTCCACTTTAAATGTAACTATCGCCCTACCGTGGCTTCACGCGCGTACTATCTACTTTTTCTACTGAGTACTCGCTTTTATTGGTAACACCATGATGTTATCTAACTTTAAGCCTTCCTTGATAAATTAAGTAACCAATACAAAAAGATTTTTGCACCTCGAAACAGTAGTTCCAGAGATTTACGCGTTAAAAAAACTACTAAAAAAATTAACACTAAATTTGTACTTAAATTCACTTAATGACATATATAATCTACTATATTGGATCGACCTTGCGTGTCTTTTTAACACGCTTTTATGAGCTTCACTTGTAACTAACTATGTATGTAGAAAAATGTTGGAACCTTAATTTAACCCACTTCCCGGTCTTCGATTAGGATGAAATTTGGACACGCTCTAAGTTCTGATGACAATATATGACTAGAGTCACTACAAATCCAATATGGTGGCGTCCCCAAGATGGCGGACTGGCTGTTTGACAACCATCGCCATGATGTGGGTATCAAATAATGTGAAAAAAATAGTCACGTGACTTAAATCTAATATGGCGGTTGTAATTTTTAGTGCGCGTTATAAGCTGGTTTTTTAGTTTTTTTATCTTTTATTATGACTACACTACACCGAATTGCTTGTATTTTTAAGCCACAAATCCTCAAACAATTTTTCAACTAATTGGGCAGGGATTCTTATTCCATTTGAAACGGTGACGTATACCCGAATCTATTCAGAAACCATTACCAAATAATACAATAAGCCCCCTACAAACTCCACTCCTCCTTTTCCCTTTTAAATAAAAGCAAGTACGAGCAAATTATATTATTGGACATAAGGCTTCCTTTCATATGTGGCTCTTTCAGTATTGAATGGAGAAACCATTCGATTTCTTGTCCAGCCCGACCACTGTACAAGGACTGTATAGAGAAAAAAAATGGAGCCTAATTGCTATCAAGGCTTTTAGATTGGGCCAAAGGATTCGCGGGAGTTATTAAGTCGATAAGTAGATAGACACTGTATTGATGAGAAAAAATTACAGAAATTGGTTGTACTGACACAATTTAGGTGGTCTTATTGCTATAAAATAATCTCCTCCAGAGAATCTTTACGTAGGGGAAATAGTAGGTATCGAGAAAAAGGTACGGCAGTGATAACGTATTTTCACAGGTATATTTATATATATTTATCTGGTTGGTTACAGTCGTTCCTACTGTCACACCTAGAAAATTATATGAAAAATGGGGAAATGTTAGAATATGAGAAGCACGTACGTATTCTTATTACCAGTTCACCGAGTATGCAATCGTATCATATTCTCTTGGACTCAGTGGCGTAACTATACCGTTTGGAGCCCGTGGCAAAAATTCATCCGATGATGGGAATTACACCCCCCCCCCCCCCCCATATAAAACAGGTAAAATATAGTACTTAAAGTGGATACACTTTTACTTAAGAGTTTGTATACATATACATAATAAAAAAATAATACCTAATAATTAAAAACAGGATTCTCCTCAGGCCGGGGCCCCCTTCTGATTGGGGGCCCGTGGCATTTTGCCGACTTGCCACCCTATAGTTACGCCACTGCTTGGACTGTAATATTGCGCTTGTCAAAATGTCTGTATATAACGTAAAAAACTAACACTAGACATTGTTTAATAAATTACTTTGCATGGCCTATCAACATTCTTATGGATTTTGATGCTAACGGATAAGATATTACGGTATCAAATCCGTTGTCATCGCGATGTGGGTTCCTTTTTGCTTACCATCAGGCTGGGAAGAGACAATATGCAGTAATTGATCCAAAATTATTGATTGATTGATACGTGATAGCCACGTTTAGGTTTGGCCTTTGGTTGTTGCTTTAATTTATTAAGGATAAGTGCCCTATGTCTTTTATGAAGATGATGAGGCTACGCGAACAAATCCATAATCCATCAAAAATCCTCGGGTCTGGGTGTTGATTGAACAAAACCATAATCGATAATAGGCTAGGACTTTTTTCTTATCTAACCATCCTTGATGATACAAAAGTTTTACCATTTTTATTTAGTAGTTAATACTTACTGCGTATTTGTTATGTGAGGGTGGATGAGGATTTGCAAGCTCCCCCGAGGAGTGAGCACAGTTGGTTCAACCTAACCGAAACGTCGGGCAGTAAGTAGTTCGTATCAACTACTAAATAAATAATATAAATATTGGACAACATCACATACATTGCTCTGATTCTGTGGTAAGTAGCTTAAGCACTTGTGTTACAGAAATCAGAAACAACGACGGTACCACAACACCCAGACCCGAGACAATATGGAAAAGTTCGTTTCCCATATTGACCCGACCGGGGATCGAACCCGGAACCTCAGAGATGGCGCTCGCCAAAGTCAGGCCCGCTCGCCTCTCGGCTACGGAGGTCGTCAAATGTAGCCACTAATGGCGTCACGCGCAATTCCATTCAATATATCGTAAATAAAAAATGGCGTCGCGTTTTTACCCTTTAACTTATTTTAAATGTTTAAAATGGAACGCGAAAGTCTTAAATTTAGTATTTTAATCATATTACGCTGACTCTCTGGCCCACAGCACCGCCATTCTGTCACAGCAAAAGGACGATATCCCTGAATGACAAATTAAAAGATCTGGCGGAGCATGAAAATACTCCCGCGTATTATTTATTGAATTTGGGCATTTTTAGCTGTGCCCACACCACCGCGCAGAGAAAGTATGTTTTGAAGTGGCTTAGGGCTCTTTGTCACTGAGATTTGGGATACGGTGAAATAGCGTAGACATCTCCAAAACCAAATTTAAGTATGAAATATTTCTTACACCAATAATATGTAAATTTATTTGTAAAAATGACCTCTTTTTCTAATGACGTCTGTAGTTAAAGTATACGAAATACTGCCAACGATCCTAGGAATTGGCTAATTTTCTATTTCATTGTTTTAGATCTACGTGCACCTACTAAGTAGACGCATCTAAGTGTATGTTTTTTTTTATTTTACTCTTCAAGATTGACCTCATCCTTCCTGATGTTAAGTGGTAATGAGGTCCTAGCTTAAGGGTGACAAGTACAGCATAGTGAATCTGTTACTGGAATTGTCGCCCTTGCCTTGAAGCTTTGACCTTGATTCCTGCTACTAATGTAGCAGCCCCCAAGAGCTCTTTAAACCTAACTCACACGCAGGAACACAACAACTCAGAAGTGATTGTTATTTGGCTGTGGTCTTAAAATGTCGTCATAGTATAAGGAAGAACCTTAATTTTAAACAACATATTTATAGCTTACTTTTTCATAGCAACAAATATGATACAAACAAATTTATTTTAGGTTTTTAAGACACTACTTAGTTTATAACATACCTAATGCGCTTCAATTACGTTGACAGTTATATTTGATATTTAAATCATTTTTTAACAATGCCAAACATCACGCTATTCAACATAGTAATAAACGTTTAATTAGGCGGCCGAGCGGAGATATGGATTTTTTTTATCTCTATTATCTCGGGTCTGGGTGTTGCAGTACCGTCGTTGTTTTCTGATTCCTGTAATACAAGGGTACAGCTATTATCAGAATCAGAGCTATTATTCCGTTATTGGTTTTAAGTTATGCAATGGTGACTTAAAAATGGTACGTCAGGCTAAACATTATGACCTTGGTACCGACTTTATCCCGTCCGCATAAGAACTAATTTTGAACAGCCAGTATATACAGCCACCCAGTGACACCAGACCCTTGTTTTGCCGAATGGAAAGCATCGACCTCTCATTATGCGGTCTGACCTAAAAACGTCAGATGATTTTTCGTCTTTGATCACTTCGCTCCACGTAGAGGGATATTGTTTTTGTCACATTATCATTTCCCGCTTGTTACCACAAATAAAAAACGTGGAAAATAAACACGGAAATTGCGGGGTAACAGCGTTTCGTTTTTTCGATAATTATACCAGAAATATCTTCATGGTATCAATAACCTGTACAATTTGAAGTCATGTTTGTTGGTGTGACACCAAATTGATGTGATTCTTGTGACACATATTTTATTCATATTTACGTATTAATTTAATGTGAAGAGTTTGATAAGGTGAATGTGAGAACCTCAAAAACTACTCAGTCGAATTAGAAAATGATTTTTGTGCTTGCTTGCCTTTTTATCAAAGATGGCTTTTACTATGACATCATGCCAGGACAAATATTTGTAGTCCAAGCAGACAAAATCAAAACCCACGCTAGTTTTAGTAAAGTTCAATAGTAGCGGAAGCTTTTGTGTTACAGAAATCAGAAACAACAACGGTACCATAACATATTGTCATAGAAAATTTTCCCGACCGGGATTCGAACCCGGAAACTCAGAGATGGCGCGATCTTAAAGTCTGGTCCGCTCGCCTCTCGGCTACGGAGGTGGTCAAATATAAGTAAAGGTTAAGCAAGCTTCCTTTTTTTATGACAAGGGAAAATACTTTGACGCACCGTACCGCCACGAGGAAGGTGACGGTGTGCGCGGGACTCCCTGCCCTTAAATGGGCAGGACCCATTAAATCCCCCTGTTGGACCTCATCGCCTGAGTGGTGGTGCTGGGAACTCGAATTAGCCTGACCAACCACAACATAAGCGATCTTCTTACTAACTCAACTGTTTGTTCTCAGGAGATCGAGCACTGTTACTACCACGGAACTGTCAAGGACTACCCCGGTGCTTCAGCTGCCTTCCACACCTGTAATGGCGTCTCCGGCGTCATCCACATTGGCAACGAGACCTTCGTCATACACCCGTTCTACGGCGGCGATCTATCGGTCAGTGCCGCATGCTTTTATATGTATTAACGCCCGGTTCCAATATTTGAAAAACTATACTAGTTACGGATAGTAAATTATTATACTATTATATATGAAGAGTATTCATAAGTATTACTAATGTAATCTATGTGAATAAAAAATATTGACTTTGACTATACGAGGCGAAAGCTTAAAACGACTGATAGACGACCGAGGACAGCTGGTATGGAAAGTAAATTAGATATAGAACGGTATTAACGGCTCATAGTCGGTTGGAGAGAAATGGATATTCATTTTTGACGCATTACCGATCGTAAAATATTGGAATCCGGCATTAACTTTACAGTTGTCCAGTGAGTGAACATATCTACTGACAGTGGGTCTGGGAGACCAGTATTTAACAAATCTAAAATTCATATAATCTAAATAAACACATGATTATATTTATAACTAGCGGACCCGACAGACTTCGTCCTGTCAAAAAGTTTTGGAATGTGGCTTAACTGATTGTACTGGAAAAAGAAAAGGGCAGTACTTCGAGCTTTCCCGGCAACTATTAAAATTTTTCTCGCCCTAAATACCATTCTTGGACTTCAACGAACATTTAAAAAAAAGAATTGTCAAAATTGGTCCAAGCGTTGTCGAGTTATGCGCTTAGCAACACATTTTGCGATTCATTTTTATATAATAGATATAAACTTTTAATCATTATTTGTAGTCAAAAAAGAGCGACTTCCGCTCAATTTCTGTAGGATACAATCAACAGATCCTGGTGTTCATATCATGGAACCTAAGGCGAATAACTACTTGCATGAAAAAAAAACCTTCGTATCTTTAATGATGACGTTATCGGTGAAAACACTTAAAAAATATCATTAATTATAAATAGCGTGTGGCAAATGACCCTGCCTCCTACACCTATTTATTTTCGAAAATGAAAAATATTCCATTCTAGACAATTGCAAATTTTTCTTAGTCTTAATCGCAAAAAATAATTATTTTTTATTGGAGCAAATTAATTAGAACAAGATAACATTTACCATCACAATTTGCGTGAACAATTAATTTTCTCGTCTAGCGCTGTTAAACATCCCAGGCAACGTAATTAATAAAATTGTAATCTAATAAAGATAATGCCAGCAAGGACATTTTTTTAATTGCAACGAGGCGAGAGCTAATTAATTTGTTTATTAATTTATGGTAAAGTTAGACATGGCAGATTTTCATAAGGAAAAAAATGTGAACCGTTTTACATCTTATAAATAGGCTGATATTTTTTCATAGGCTACTAGCGGTCCCGGCGAACTTCGCTTCGCCTTAGGGGATTTTCCCGCTTTTCTGTTGAAATGTTTCCTGAATTTCTTTATTATAAACCTCACGGAGCCCGAGACCTTTCCAACGAATGCAAAACCGTGGAAATCGGTTCATGCGTTCTGGAGTTATAGCGTCAAGAAGGAAAACCCGACTTATTTTTATACAGATTTCACATAAACCTTCTTCTAAATATTCCGAATAAAACCTATACGTTTGGTTTGGTTTGGATGGGTGAGCCCGTTCTTGAGTTATAAAAATACAGTGAAAAGTGGTAATTAATATGTCAATATTTCAATACATGTGTCCTGCACCTGACTGGCTGGTTTTTTTAGTTATTAGTAGTCTTATTTCAAAGGGCCATAAACAGATTATTTTAATATAAAAAAAACATACTTGAAGTCGGTAGGTAGATGCGTAAATATGTTTTCAACGTAAGAGGAACGTTTTAAACGTTTCCCTAGCCGAGAGGCAAGCGGGCTGGTTTTTGGCGTCGCGACACCTCTGAGTTCTTGGGTTTGATTTTCGGTCAGGTCAATAGGTATGGAAAATTAACTTTTCTATAAAACAAGCTTACCACAGAATGCCATTGTCTAACAACTTCGAGTTTGATAAGTTTTGGCACAATTCTACCAAAAATCATGAACTTTATTTATACTTAAACACCATTAGTGTAAATGTGTTAATTAATCCAGTACAACGTCTTCGTCTCAGTATATAATGTATCAACAGATATATCATTCATAATTACCAATACTACGTAGAGCATAATCACTTGTAGGAGCCTGTGTAATTACGGCAAATGAAACCAATTACAATCCACTTGAATTACGAGTAATTAACAGGAATCCAATAGGGTTTATAATTATCGCTTATTATTAGTAACATCTCATTCCATTGAATTCAAGGGGGAGTGTGAAACAATAACTGATTACAAATATCTGTTACAGACAAATAGTTTGAATATAGGCGGCCTATTATAGCCCACTTTTGGATATAGGCCTTTCCAATAGCATGTCTGTGATCTCGACGACCTCCATAGCCGATAGGTTGGTGGGCTGGACTCTGACGGGTAAGGTCCAGTCTTCGATTCTCGGCCGATGTTCGCTACGGAAAACTAAAATTTGTTTATCTGAATTTCTGGGCCTTACAACCATAGGTTGATATTTTATCATGACGCGTTTGCATTTGACATGGTCTAATTTCAAGATATATATAGAAAATATATGATTAAATATTAGGAGACATCACACGCACTGCACTGATTATGTGACACTTTAATTACAAAAATCAGAAACAAATATGGTGCCACAATAGTCAGATCCGAGACATTAAAGAAAATTTCGTTTTCCATTTTGACCCGACCGGGGATCGAACCCAGGAATTCAGAGACGGCGCGACGCCAAAGTCTGGCCCACTCACCTCTCGGCTACGGAGGTCGTCAAAATACCGAGTTCAAGAGATTTTTCTCACTTGAAAATACCTATTCTTATAGCTCCTACTATACTGTGGCTGCTATAAAGTTTCACAGAGGATGAACAAACTTCTGTGCGGTTTCTGGGCTTCTTTTGGATACGCGAGTACATTGCGAGTTCTGAATTATGAGCGAGACTGTACGTTTTAAAACTTAACTCTCTACTTTTTAGTGGGCTATTAAAGGGTAACTTTTGAAGATTCTGCGTAGTCTGGTATGGGGGATCTATTGTTACAAGTTAGCATAACGTGTGAATTGGAGCAACTGAATTTTGAATTAAACAAACAGCTTATCGGTGGTCTGTTTAGAAAAAAAATTAATGTTTGTTTTGTGACATGATATAGCATTTATAGAACAGCAGCTTATTTTCTTTAGGTTAAATGTTTTTTTGTTTTCATACTTTATCTAATTAAACCCCTACGCAAAACAGGTGTGTGTGGTTTAATTTCGAACACGCGGTAGAATACCTACTGAATTTGATACATAGATAGAAGTGCTTTTAAAAAGCTTTCATCAATAAAGATATGTTCTATTCTATTATTTATGTCTATGGCATTGTAGCCCCCTAACAGAAGGCTCAGGAAGACCTTACTTAATTTGTTTTTTCATTTGAAAGGTAAATTAATCGGGAGTGTTCTCAGCTATGTTCCATGAAAATCAAAGATGGCCGCTGCGTCAAAATTTCGGACTGCACATTTTGACATTTCCCCTTAAATTTATGTAAAAGAAACGGGCTTGAGTTATATTTAAATTACAATTAAAATTGAAACTCGGGTATTTTTAACAGGCTTTTGTAAAACAATACGTTTCGACCTAATTCCAAGTCCAAGAAAACAACTTAATTATAATGAACGAAAAACATTATAATGTGCAAAGCCCAAACGTTTTTATTCCATTTGTTAATTTACGAACGGCGGCCATAATGAATCTCGGAGGTATTGTTGGCCCTCGTTAATTATAAGTAATTTTGTTTGATACTGTGCTTTTAATTACATTTTTACGGCACAACAAGTTTTAGGGGAAAAATTTGTTAGAAATTTAATTTTTGTATAAGCTAAGGAATTTGATATTAGGATCGCTATTAAGTAAAATATTTTAATCTATGTCGATTAATGAAATGGATTTCACATACTTAGATTAACACATTATGGATAAGATATCAACTTAATTTTCAAACTTTTTTGACCCCTGAAAAGCGCCTTATCTATTGATTATTATGTTAACTACTTCAAATAAAAGGAGACATCCAGACACATTGTACCGTCCTTATGTCTTATGCAAAAGATTTTTTATCCAACTACGAGTGCTTACCTTGACTAACTGTCGTCGACCGTACCATGTATGTTGTTTAATTTATTAGGTAACACTTAACAGAACAACGCTAATTTAGCTTATTCATATGTATATTAAAATTTCTTAACTTCTGGATGGCATATTAATAATATTTATGAATTAACGATTACACCAGTATTAACAAGTAACGCTCATTTATTATGTAACGATATTATTCAAAAGGAGATGTAAACTCTCCCTTGTAAACTTAAAAATAACCTAATGTACAATCACTTCATGTTAAATGTTATATTATGACACGATTGTCTATTTATAGTTCGTTATATCTATTATAGAGCAAATTGATTAACTTTAATTAAAAACTAAATAGACGAGAGGATCAAGTATTGTGCCTTGTAGGAGACCTGCCTCCGCGTCTGGGGTGGACGTTGACAAAGGCTGTTATCCTCGAATTTCAAGTTATAACTGCGTTAAGTAACAAATCGATGTTAGGTAAGTTTCTAAATTTTGTCTCCGTAACAAGGTTACGAAATAGAATCGATTTACCAATCCATGTACATAGGCTTATTTCTGTTTGGCTTGGCAGATAATGCTTTTTGTACCCTTTAGACGCAATAAAGTTGAAATAGTTATTAAATGGAGGAATAGCGGCATTTGTGGACTGTTTAAAGAGCGAAGAACCGCAAAATATTTTACAGAAACAGAAAAAATTTCATCTTACTTTACAGTGTGGGGATCTTACCCACCACCTTCACGTATCGCGCATGCTGCTTTTCCATCTGAGCTAATCGCAAGTTTTCGTAGGGGATACATCGTAAGGAGAGGTTCAATTTTTGTTTTTTTTTTAAATTTAAAGTTAGCTAAAGCGGCATGAATCACAAAAAAAATATGAAAATCCACTAAATACCCCTCCACGTCCCCTTTTTTTAACTTTAACTGGATTGCACAAAATAAGTACAATAGCTAGGCTTACCGCCATGAGCATTAGATCATCGCCATTGTTGACACCGAGAAAAATAGAGTAGCTTGTACCTGTTTTTGTCGATCCCGTTTGAAAGACAACAGGCGCCATTGATCACCCAAAATAAATGGTCCAATGGCGCCAAACTTTTTCGCTGGCTCAAATTTCGCTGTCACAAAACAAAGGTCCGCTTGACCTTTGCTCTTTTGTCCCCCTGTCTGGGGATTACTGATAATGCCTCGTAATAGGGTTAATTACATGAACATGGAGGTGCTGGTATTCGTTTGGAGGTCATTTCGCTCCACAGGTATCAGGTTTCGGCGTTTTATATTGCAAATATTTTCTAATTGTTTCATTTTAACGTAACAAAGAAAAGCTTAGTACGTTGACGCATGAGAGACCTTCTAAGAGTATTAATGCGTTTTTTTAAGGAATACAGTCTTTTGTTAGCGAAGTAAAAGAAAAGGTAAATTTTTATTTTAAGGTCATATTATAGATTGTGGTGCAACAAATTAACCTTTAAATATAACTTTTGACCGAACCTAAGCTTTTAAATACAAGTACAATCCACTCTCTTCTTGTGTTTGACGTCTTCTGGGAAATTACAAAGTCAGGTTTTTTTGGTAAATAAAATTAAAACCTATTCTTCTATTCTTGGACTCCAATGCAATAGACTATCACACAAACACACAAACACAGACAGACAGACTTGTCAAACTTATAGCACCGAGTCGTTTTGCGGCGAGGCTTAAAAATGATTAATGACAGTATTAAGAATACTTATGTATGATATATTTATTCTGTACTCGCTGTACCGTCAAACGTAGAGCTGCCTATTTTTTTCTTTTCGTTATTTTCTTACCTTTCACGATTAGAAAAAAACATAAGCCAAATCGGTCTGACCGTTCTTGAGTTTTGGCGAGATTAACGTTACACGATTAATTTTTATAATTTATGAAGATAACGAGATTATACCAAAGCCCACAATTTTCATCCAAGTAGACTCTTAAACACTAATTTTGAAACACTTTCATTGCGTTTAACGTTTTAAACAAACAAACGAAACTGAATCAACGAGCCCAAGAATTACTATATCTCATATCTCAATAAACAAGCGTATTACGAATCGCTCGTCGCAATTAAGCGTAATGCTCTCTAATACTTGGCTTAAAGCAATTTATGCGTTTTAAAGTGCTAAACAAATACGTAATAACGAGCCAAGCTTATATGAGATTGAGGTCGGGCCCCGGATTATGTCTTGCGATGAGGATGTCGTCAAAATACATTATTCTGCTCTAATAAGAGTTTAATGGGTTATAAATTGATTCGTGTACGCTCGCTTATGTCTAAACAATTAGTTTTTGAAGACTCGTTAGGGGATTGTTTTAAGCTATGTTTAACTTTGTTTGATTAAGCTTGGTAAACGCAATTTGAGCGTCTTCGTGCCCCTTATGGCATCTTGAACAGTTTGAGGAGTGTATGCGTCAGCTCCGATAGTGGTGTTATGAATGGAATTGATTAAAAAACTTTAAGTGAGTTATATTGAAGTTCTAGATTAGAAATAAAGAACTTTTCTATATTGTCTCGTGTCTGGGTGTTGTGGTACCTTCGTTGTTTCTGATTTCTGTAACACAAGTGCTTAAGCTACTTATCACAGAATCAGAGCAATGTATGTGATGTTGTCTAATATTTATATTTATTTAGTATTGACAAACATACAATAGAGTCTAGAAACGATAGTATTGATCATGAACTGAATGATAGTATTGATCTAGAAGCGATAGTATTGATCATGAAGAAACTATGATATCGATGATTCGATAGGATTGTTACTCGATAGGGAAAAATCTATTGATAGCGTCGAGCATAGCTTATGAAATTATTTACCTTTAAATATTGAGCTGACTCAGTCAGTCAGCTCGTGACCACGGTTGGTGCAACCTAACCGAAACGTCGGGCAGTAAGTAGTTTGTATTAACTACTAAATAAAAATGGTGTCGCGTTTTGACCCGTTAAATTATTTTAAATATTTAAAATGGAACGCGAAAGTCTTAAAATTTATGCTTACCTTAATCTATCAAACTAACTCTATCTATCTATCTATGTCTAACTATTTAAGTAAGAAAGCTATCATTTACTTTGACAATTTATATTAATTACAGTGTCGATAGTATTTTACTATCAATCTATCGATACTATTGATATGACGTCAGTTATCGATTGATATCGTATCGATAGTCGACTACCGACCGGTAACACTAATGTGAAGAAGAAGGTTAACTTTCTTCATTTTATCAAATATAAATAAGTTAAGGATCCAAAATAGTTTTCATTCAATATTCCTATTGTAAAGCTAAGCACACACAGCGTGCAATCGCAGAGCGACCCGTGTCCCCGCCCTTACCCAAAACCGTGTCCCCAGAGGCGCGGCCGGTGCCCGACGTGCCCCAGGCGCCGGGCGCTCAAATTTATGCCTCGTGATAAGGGCCGGATTATCTCGTCCCTGCGAATGTCACTCGCGTGACAGCGGAGTTACGGGCTACGATCGTGTACACTCCGGCTTATAATTAGGGCGCCGGCTGTCACGTGGACTGTTACAATTTACTAGTTTGAATTAGTGATGTAGGTAAGTACCTACTCGTTTCAAACTGAGAATTTGTGCTTGGTATCTTAGATCGCTCAAATAAAATGCCATAACGAACAGTATTATATTGGATACTCTCAAATCAAATTTAAATATTTTTGCGTGAAAGAGTAACATTCAGACATCGATCCATTCTGACATTCTGACATATGCCAGTTTGTGTCGGCATGTAGGTAATGTCGTAGGTTGGCACACAGATATCCATAAATCCTAACAAAGTATCGCGTTCATAATATCAACAGAATTAGTAGTACTCTACTTCCATATTTAGAGTACCTAATATTAGTACGAGTAGCACCAGGGGAACTATGTCGAGAAACTTCGTAATCCGTTGCGCGTTTGTCACGCCGGCTATAATCACGCACGCTAATTGGCTGGTCCGTTCGCAAGAGCAAACCATTTTTCACAATAATCCTAGCTCTGTAAGGACAGATGTCTGCAGACACAATTTTGGGGCGCAACGAGATTTTTAGCTGACTCAAAATAAAGGTTACATATTTTACTTGTGTTAGTTGTAAGTCAATGACATTTGTAATGGTTTGGTTAGTTTGGTTATTCGTGTTTTTAAGAGTTTTTCTAGCATACTGAGCTTTAAGTATAAGTTATGTTTTCAAAAAAAGATCATGATTGCTCGTGTAATTTTTGATGGAAATAAAATGTGGTTTACCATTATTTTTTACATCACATACCTACATTGCTCTGATTGTAAACATTTATGTTGTGAAATTAGAAACAACGACGGTACTACAACGCCCAGACCCAAGACAATGTAGAAAACTTTTTGTTGCATATTGAAACGACCGGGATTCAAACCCGGAACGGAATCTCAGAGATAGCACGATGCTAAAGTCAAGCCTCTTGGCTAAGGAAGTCGTCAAACAGGCTAATACTTTTTTATCTTTTTAAGACCGAAAATAGTTTGATGCTCGATTTAACAGATTGGTCAACTCAACTTTAGAAGGATAAAATAAGAAAGAAAGGAAAGACACTAGTTTACAGTAAGACACATAATATCAAAGTTGACACAATTTTGTTATGGATAAGTAATTAAGTTTATCACTTTTACTTTTATTTTTCGGAATAAAAATGCGTGGCGCACTTGTGCTAGAATAATCCATACTGTTAAATACCTCACTATGCTCCCCACGGGATAGGCTTAGCCTAGTGTGGGAATCAATAATATTTGTTTAACGCGTACTTATCTTGGAAATAAATGTATTTTATTTAACTTTTTATAAATTACTTAGTAACTACACATTCAAATCTACTGTCCAGAGGTATGCCGAATCAGGATGAAGGAAACAACCAAAATCCGGAATGAATTTTGAAAATCAGTTTGAACTTATAGTTTTACAGAAAAATTTTACTTGCGCGATGTAATTACATCCAACGCCATCTATTAGTGCCACATGTAAAACTTATTGTGAATAAACCTCTTACTTCAATTTGGACATCTAATCTATGGAAACAAAGCATATTACGGATGTCTGTCAATACCTCTTACAAATTGTATAGGGTTTTTTTAATTATAAAATGAGCAATAATTTCACAGACACCTTTTTATTGATTTGGACGACAGAAATACAGTCAGTATTTCTGCCAGCCACAAGTAGGCCAAGCCCAAGTGACTCACTTATTACATTTGTAGCCAACCTTTAGGTTAGGCAAGGTTAATATTTTTTGGATGCTTGATTAAATATACCTAATCCTTAGAAAATTACACTTGATTAGTCTGTGCTTACTTTTATAAAACAACTATTAATAAATGAATCCCGAAAGAATTTCAGTAATATAGCACCGGGATCAACTCCTGAAGGCTTAAATCTAATTTAAGTTATTATCTTGAAATCTTATCTGTTTCAAACATAATTGCTCTGTGAGAATTTAATCGTGGTTTATTAATAGTCTTAAGAACTAAAGAAAGTTTGTGTTTTAGTAAAATAATTGAGATTCTAAAATTGGTTTTGTTTTCCAATTCAAATTATTCTTAGTTGAGTATTCTGAAATCTTCTGACTTTTCCCGATAGTAATTCTTGCCCGAAGTTAATGAAAATAATAAGTTTTTGAACTGAATTATTTTTACTGTCCTACTTTGACTGTGCTGGAATTATACCTACAAAGCGTTTGACAAAAAATAATCTGTCTCTTTCGATATCTTTGTCATTTCATTTTCTGAGCTCCTTCTTAGCTTTCACCTGCTTAGTTAGCGGCCATTCCACCGGTGATGTTGTGGTTGGTCTTCTGTTCCGCCGTGCGTCTTATGAGTGGGGAGGAGGGCCGCTTAGCGAGACAAAGGGAGTTTGAATGGATTTTCCTGCCCTTGGTAGGGAGTCCCACACGCGACGTCACATCTCTCGGGTGATAGTACGGTGTGCCAATGCATATCGCCACGTCCTTAGGTCTTCCTGTAAGACTGTCACAGCTCTCTGCTTTGAGCTAATGCATCCATCGCCTAACCACGGTTGTGACAGATCATCGTCTGCACATCTTGTGGTCCTCCGCTGCATTTTCAAGTACATCTTCGCCATTATTCAACTTTTCTCACCACTGGCCATGGGTTCTACGAGCTACGTAGCCTGCCTATAACCACTTTAGCTTTTTAATTCTTTTTAGTTCCATATCCTCGTATACACTTACATATATTGTATATGCGGTCAGATTGAAAACCCTTCGTGACGTCTACATCGCATAAGAAGCTACTTAACTAGCTAGCGTGATGTACGCCGACCTTGATTTTTTTTCTAAAACTTACATTTTTAAAATCTCGTACCATCTTTGGAATGATACGTTTGGAATAGTATTTGATGACTTCCGTAGCTGAGTGGCGAGCGTGCCGGACTTTGGCAACGCGCCATCTCTGAGGTTCCGGGTTCAATCCCCGGTCGGGTCAATATGGGAAATGAACTTTTCTGTATTGTCTCGGGTCTGGGTGTTGTGGTA
The DNA here is from genome assembly GCA_037074685.1 of Glyphodes pyloalis. Taxonomy (NCBI): domain Eukaryota; kingdom Metazoa; phylum Arthropoda; class Insecta; order Lepidoptera; family Crambidae; genus Glyphodes; species Glyphodes pyloalis. The sequence continues at coordinate 20,055,031 of JAYKKO010000002.1, read as the reverse complement.
CCGTCATTGTATCTGATTTCTGTAACACAAGTGCTACTTACGTAACTACTTACCACAGAATCAGAGCAATGTATGTGATGTTGTCCAACATTTATTTTTTATATGTCCAAATCAAATAACTTACAACTTATTCTTTCTTCAATACAAATCTTCTGTCTCTATAATATAAGTGGAGATGAACATTTTTAGAGACGAACATTACTCTACATCTTCTGTATGTTATCAGACATTACGATATCAGTTCTTAAATGCAAGACATAAGGGCGATAGAAAGTCCAGAGTGTAGGTATAGATGTAATCTAACATGAATACAAATCTTACGTCTTTATAATCATCGTCATCATCATCATCATCATCTCAACCTATCGACGTCCACTGCTGGACAAAGGCCTCACCTAACTGTCTCCACAGCGTGCGGTTCTGTGCCGCCTGTAACCAACAGCTCCCCGCGACCTTAACTATGTCGTCGGACCACATGGTGGGGTTCTTTATAATATAAGTGTTCATATACATTTGTAGAGGCGTACATATCTCGCGTATCTTCCGAATGTAATGAGACGGTTCGAAATGAGTTCTTATGCGCGCTACATAAGGGTGGTGCTTTCCAAACTGGAGAGACCTGTTTTTCTGTACGTTGATCGTCATAATTTCGTCTGTATTCATCTTCTTAATATCCTTTTAGATGTAAATAGATGTACCTATCTACATAACACGCGCGGTCTGCATCTTCGGAATGTTATCGGAACATGTTCCATCAACAAATATTTGTTCCGCGTGGGAACGGAACGTTGTTCCAGCCCAAGGCGAGGTACGTTCCAATCGGCGGAAGTAATTAATTATATACAAGCAGGAACTCTGGAGCGGCCTTCGTCACCCGCGTCATAATCAATCACCGCATAATACTGTGTACTGATTGAATGGTAACCGTCCTCTGTTCACGTATATAAGGTGACTTAGTTCTGAATAGGATCGCTACGAATCGAGAAGTTGATACCATTGCATAACTTTAAAAGAGGTGGTAATGTTGGTGTTCTTTTCAATGTCATATCGACGACCGAAGACCTTTAAACCCGAAAAAAAAGTGAGGGGACTTTGGCGCCGAGACATCTTCTGAGGATTCGATTTCCTGTCGGGTCAATTTATAAATTGAACTGTTCTATACTGTCTGTGGTCTGGGTTCTGTGGTGCCATCGTTGTTTCAGGTCTCTGTGACACAAGTGTTTTGGCTACTTACCACAGAATCTGAGCAACGTATGTTTTTTTTATATTGCACTTCAAGATTACCCCACCTGATGTTAAGTGGTAATGACGTCCTTGTTTAAGGGTGACAACTGGGCTTGTCGCTTTCACCTTGAAGGCTTGACCTCTGCTACAAATGTAGCACCCCCCCAGGAGCCCTGGAAACCTTACTCACACGCAGGAACACAACAACACCGAAGTGATTGTTATATGGCTGCGGTCTTCTGTAAAGCGATGGTATTTCACCAGTCGTATGTCATGTTGTCAAATATTATATTTATGTGTTCAGTGTTTATTTTTATACTAACAATAACTACTATAAAAATTTGTAGACGCACAGCTGCGACTTAAATTGACACACAAATTTCCTCTTAAAATTGTATGAGTCATTTCTTACATTCACCAAGCTCTGTTTTGTAAGAAAGAAAGAAAGAAAAAACATTTATTGACATCACAAAATTTACAAACAACGCAAGACAAATAAAACAGATATAGTGTAAAAACTTTGTGAGGCCAATTTGGGTTCCACCTCAGCAAATGCCGCTGCGACATTTTAACGTCCCAGCAGCGCTGGTATTCTGGTGGAACCCCTTGCTTGGAGAATTAGCAAGCGCCCTGGCTCTTGCTAGTTCCCCACGCAATCGAGTGGCGCTTATAATTTTATGCTTAAAACTACTCAAAAAAAAAAGAAAAATGAAAAAACGACAAAAACAAACATTGATAAAAAACAGGCAAAGACAATAAAGTACTAAACAATCACAACGGAAGCAGAAGATATAACTATTACAAACACAGTGTTTAATATTAGAACAAATATAACAAAAACCTAAAAAACAAATATAATAAAATCGGACAAACATTCACACATGCACATACACACCTAAATTCAAACAAATTTACACAAGACAAGCAGGCCCATCACGCGCAATACGTGAAATTTCTCACATGAGGCGACACTTGTACATTCGCCAAGCTCCCTGTTCAAATGCATTAATAGACCCATTATTTTACGCATATGTATAAAGAAAATTCAGAAACAACACTGTCCCATGCGTCATTCACGTCATAACACAGGGCGCATCTAATCCGTCACAGTGGTTATAACTCGAGCCATAATCTAAGCAGAATACATTTTAAAATGAAGGAGGTAGACTAATATGAACCGTGCTACACCGTGAGTAAACTTTCTAGTCATACCTTACTAAAATACGCAATATGTCAAATTTCTTACATTGTTAAGTTTTTATATTGTTGATGGGCTAATAGCACACCGCACTCGTATTTTCAGCCAATCAGCATATAACGCTCTGAATTTTAAACGCGATAAAATTAACTCGACTGGCGCATTTATTTTATGTGACTTCTTAATGTAAATAAGTTTGCGTAATGATTCTGAATCAATTTTAGCCTCAGTTTGCACCAGCTTACCTTCAGATTATGGATGGTTTGACAGCTGTCAAAACTGTCATTCAATATTTATTATTAATAATTGAACAACCTACAACTCGTGCGTTATCGTTGAATTGGCGTAACACTGACCTGAAAGATATGAATTAAAGAAATTAAAGATTTTTTCGGCATGATCTATTTTTGCGTATACGTAATCAAAACTATGACTAACAAACTGTATTTGACTAACATCATGAATAACCAGGATCTTTTGACTTGATTACAATATATGAATTCTTAACTGTGTTGCATGAAACAGGCTGAAAGTTTGTTTCTAATCAAAATTGTAAATAATCCCTACTAATATTATAAATGTGAAAGTAACTCTGTCTGTCTGTCTGTCTGTCTGTTACGCTTTCCCGCTTAAACCTCTTAACCGATTTTGATGAAATTTGGCATAGGTATACATTGAACCTCAAGAACGGACATAGGTTACTTTCTTTTACAAAGTAAGGGGGGGGGGGGTAAGGCCATCTTTGAAAGTTTATATGGGAAAATGTTTATTTTTTAAGGTAGAGATATGAAAGTTGGCACAAATATAGCTCTATTAAAATATAGACTACTTTTTATTTCGAATATTAGGGCAGATAGGGGTAAAACCGACCATGAAAGGATGTAGTCCACGCGAGCGAAGTCGCGGGCACAGCTAGTATAAAATAAATCTCTATTTCCTTTGGTCACGCCATCACGCGTAAACGGCTGCACGAATTTCACTTTTTTTGGTGTTTGTAATAACACTACCTGGTCAAGAGGAGAAAACAATTTAAATATAAATTTTATGAATATATTGTGGTGGGTGAAAACCAATTCGAATTAAACAGTCGACGTTAAGACATTACAACGTCTGTCAGGTCAGCTAGTTGTAAATATATTTTCTTCAAGAGAGAAAATTCAAACACTCGCAATTCCCACCACATTCGCTCTTTTGCATCGCAAACCCTATCACATTCGCTCATTTGCATCGCAAACCTGCAAAGTTCGCAAGGCCCACAACGTTATTATAGCCATCACGTCAATGGAAGCCGTGAGCAATGACGCTGTAGCTGGGATTCATCTAAAGTTGCTAAATAAACCCGCTAGTCACGGCGCCTCGAGTTGTGTGATTAATGATAAAACATCAGACGACTTGCTTCCTACCTTCGAATAACGTGAATCATTGTAGGCAAAAAGTTTCCCGCCCCTAGACCAAGCATGGCTCGGTATAACATTAAGATGATGAATGTACGTATCAATCGGCGTTAAGTGTTACTTTCATAGCAAAATGTTTCATATAATGCGTTCCCGCTGGTGAGAATTTCTCTTCCAATTATGAGGGGCGTGATATATTTCAATGTTTTACTTTTTAAGCGAGAGTATTTTTTACTTCGTTCGTGCTCTTTGTTCGTCTACAGAATATTTCAGAACGTATTTTGAGTGAAAAATGCTGAAACAATAAACAAATTAACAAAATCATCATTACATACATTGCTCCAATTTTATGGTGATTGGCGAAAGCACTTGTGTTACAGAAATCAAAAACAACGATGGTACACATCACCCAGACCCGAAACTGTATAGAAAACTTCGTTTTCCATATTGATCCCTGAGATGGCGCATCGAGCGATCCAATTACTATTTTTGACTCTTTAGTGTCCAATGACTGGAAGATTATCCTAGGCCACCATTGACCGTATTTAATATCAAAATACATATTTTTTTAAATCACACTTTGAGATTGACCTGATGCCACCTGATGTTACGTGGTAATGAGGTCCTAGCTTAAGGTTGACAAGTACAGCATAATAAATCGGTTACTGGACTTTTCGCCCTTACCTTGAAGGCTAACCCTGCTACTAATGTAGCACCCCCAAGGAACTCTGGAAACCTTACTCTCACGCAAGAACACAACAACACAGAAGTGATTGTTATTTGGCTGTGGTCTTCTGTAAGGTGGAGGTATTTCATCAGTCGGGCTGCTCCAGTTCGAGCGATAAATCGCTTTGCCCTGCTTCTCTTGAATATATCTGACTAAGAAAGACAATTATTATTTATTATTTTTTATCAACTGCGTTTTAACTTCGGAGTACATTTTGAAGACGAAACGTGAAAAGTTTGTACAAGTTTGAAGATTATTTTGGGAGTTTGAACTGAAGTGTTATCACTTCGACAGGCGAAAAGAAGTATTTACGTAGAATTCGAAGGAGATTATGAAAGTGAAAGGTTAAGAGGTGTTTGTTCGAAGATTTAAAATTGTTTGAGTTTCCTTTTTCAGATTTGCGTAGGCCGTTTTAGACGGTTTAGTTCAAATAAACGATAGAAGATAAATTCTTGAAGACATTCCATAAATAATTGTGAAATGTTCAATTATCAACAAAGAAAATTCATCAATGTCCTAATGGCATGAAAAATCTTAAATTCTATAACAATTCAAACTAAGGTTTTTTCCTGATACAAGGAGTAATGGATATTATTTTTAGCTGAGAGTGACTCGACCGAGAAGAATTCGTTTCCCAAATTGCCCTGACCGAGAATTTAACCCGGGCCCTTTCTCATTTTGGTCTGGTTAGCTACTGCCTCACCAAGGTCATCCAATGTGATTCAAATAGTAATTTTTACCCATACAAAAACTTTTATTAAATTGATTTACGCCGCACTCGCACACTTTAAATATTTGAAAGACACAGAAAATTTTTGGAGCGCTCGAAATATTCATATGCAAATAAAATAAATCTTAGTGTCGTTTTATCTAAGTTTTATTAATTTGGCAAATTAGAATGATACGTGTCATACATTTTTTAATAACTCTCAAACGAACATAGAATTCTTGGTTTTTTTAACCAGTCTGCTTTTTAAGTCATCAAAAACTTTCATTTAATTGCTAAAGCAATAATTACGTTTTCATTGCATTTCGCAGATCTAACCGACTTGCTTAATATATGTATTGTGCTTTTCATCCTATAGTGGTATTTTATGCGGTAGTTTAATTTAATCTGGCGATTCATACATGCATTTGTCGCCACAACCCGCTATTTGTACTTTATTATCTGTAGGTATAACGAATTTCTATAAATTTTCTCATCAATAAAGTGTATCTATCTATTTAATTATTACGTCCTTGTAATTTCTAACGGGACCATTCAAAATGTTTGTTGTAACTTCCAAAGCTCTCAACGGCTTCTAATTTATGTGGAAACATGTTAGATCCTTAATGCACTCTAAGTCACGTGAGTGCAGCTCAAACCTCCAGTTCCTGTGTTCTCTTTAATCCGCGCAGTTATCGACGGAACCCACTCCGTAATAATATGTCGGGATAATTAGGAGCTATCCTGGCCGAGAGGTGATGCATTACTGCCTCGTGAGGTAATGAATTGATGGGGCCACTTACATTAAGAGCTTGGTTAGGTTCGTAAGTTATGTCGCGTGTTGTGGGGGAAAATATGTGCAGGTTTTGGAGATTTCGTTGAGGGCCTATGATTAGCAGTGGGCAACATAATATAATATATTTTCTTAATCATGTAGATACATTTAAATTCATGACTCTTCTTTATGAACCAAATGAAGCTACTACAAGATACCGGCAAGAAACTGTAATTTTCATTTCAAAGGAAACTACAGTACAGCTTTTCAATTGTGAAATATAATTGACTTTGGTCTGGGTGTGCTGGGATGACGCCCCCAGTTAGTATCCGTCGTCTGGTACTCATAGTACAAGGAAAAACCTTTGTTTGAGACCAGGTGATTGGTGTGGTTGTCTGACGCATTTATTTATTTATTTATGACTAAGATGACTATCTAATCAACAGTCTTTTATGACTTAAGATAAAAGAAGTAAGGATTTGACGCTTTTAAAAGTTTTGGAGCGTCAAACGATTTATGACAAATGTCGTCGATCTCCTTATGATTTTTCATTAAATCCTAATCAATAAATAAAATTAATCAATGGGACTAATAAGATAATATATTAAAAAACAATTGCAAATCGATTCAGGTGTCACTAAAAATTCGGGAAACATATGTACTTACAAAAAAATACTACGTCTTGAAAACCTCGAAATTTCAAAGCCGGTTATAAATTAAAACACCCGAACTTTCATTTTGTATGCAGTCGTTGAGGGCTCTACAAAGAGATTACCTTAAGCGGATCAGACTGCACTGCTATAGCAAGCGGTGAATATTTAGGATATTAGTTTCCATTGCTGATAAAACTAATCTGAGGTGGAATTTGTACGATCAAAGACACTTGAATTTCAATATTAGTTTTTATTTCTACGGCATAAAGAAAGTGCAAAGGCCAAAGTGTAGTCTTTTTATTGCACATGCTAGATATCTTAGTTCAAGACATTAACAATTATATGGAAGAAATGTATACCTACCACGTATCTATCTATATGTATTTATAATTATCTTTGTAATTTATTTTAAATATTGGAAGCTAACCTAAGAAATATATATATCTATGACTGGCTCCTAAGCAACTGTTTTTATACGAAAAATGACTTTATTGACTGTTGTACAAAAAAAATAGTTTACATTAAAAATGCACTAATTTGAGCTAAGAAATGAAACGTAATTCTTGCCTTGTAATTAAATTTTCAGTCAATAACGATTCCGAGCTAATGTTAGGCTTATATAAGTAAAAAAATCGTGCATCAAATTTAACAATAAATTTATACTGAAAAAATCTTAATTTTTAAATGATTAAAATAATTAGGATTTTAAATGTTTTTTTTTTTTTTTTAATAATTAATCTAAAGTATGACTCCGTCAGCTACTGACCACGTTTGCCGCAACCTAACTAAAGCGTCTTAGAGTAAGTAGTGCGTATTAACTACTAAAAACTACTATTATGTTTTAACCCGTGACCTTATTTTAAGCGCTTAAAATGTAATTCGAAGGCCTTAAATCCTATAGTCAAAATTATTTCAAAATATTAGAGCTGACTTAATATTCTAAACATACATTACATGCATAACTTACATTTTGCTCTCTAAAACCATTTAAGTTAACGTCGGTATTTTCTTCACAACATAAAGTCTCGTGACTTTTGGAATGGTACACGTTGTAACTGAAAGTAATTTACATTAAGGCTTAATTGCGCAACTGTTCAAATTTTACTTAGGCATAACAACAGTGGAACTTTATAGCAGTAAGGTATCTTTCTTTTTTTTATTGATTAACTCTTTTCTCATACAACCAGGAAATCTTAAATACAAAGTCTTGTTTTCAATAATACTTTTGGTTGCTGTCTTCTTTTTAAATAATTAAATAAATGCGCCAGACAACCACACCAATCACCTGGTCTCAAACTGAGGTTTTTCCTTGTACTGTGAGCACCAGACGACAGATACTAACTGAGGGCGTCAGCCCAGCACACCCAGACCCAAGTCAATTTAGAAAAGTTCGTTTTCCAAATTGACCTGACCGGGACCTTTCGCGCTTCGGCCGCCTACCTTAGCCATAGCACCACCGAGGCGGTCATATCATATTATTTTTAATAAAGTCGTTTTATTTTTAATAAATAGAAATAATATAAAAACGTTTTAGGATTTGAATATGTTTAAAAAGCAAAAATAATTTCAAACTGCCCTCTCTCTCGTACGAATAGTCTTGACCGTATCAAAAATTATAACAAAAACCTATTGTATTTTGAATATTACAAATTATATTAACATACCTAGCTTAAAAGTTATATTTCATTAAGAACCGTAACGGAATCTAATTTAGAACCATTTTGTGCAGTCAAAATAAACAAAGTTAATAAAATAGAATTTAACAAACTTTTCACCTGTCTTAATTCCTCGCCAACTAGATAAAACAATAAATAATAATATGTCTTTTCACTGATATCTCTATTGTACTATACAATCACTGAACACACCTGACTTGTGACATTAATTTATTCAAGTGTTGATTTATTTTGCTTCGAACAAACTGGTACAAGTTATTAAACTGTCTAGACGATTTTGTAATACTAACTGAGCTAAAACTCGTGTACATTTGATAATTATCTTGCGATGTAGAGGAAAATTATAAATATCGGAGAGAATACGATACTAACAAATAATATAAATAAGAGTTAATCCGGTTTATGGTTACAAAGACCATAGGGTGGAAAGTAAACAAACGCCCTATTACTTGATAAGGGATTGTACGCCAAGCGTGTCACACAGACACCATATTACAAGTTAAAAAATAACAGTAAGGGACATTGATTCCGGATCGTATTCTGGACCAACATTGCATCTTTTTCATATTCTACTAGTATTAAAAAACGTGAAATTTGTTTATCACTTGAAAGGTATTTGAGGAAGACCAGTGTCGTTTTGTCAATCCTCCATTCATACCACGATAAATTCTGAGTATTCGCCTTTTTAGTTACATAATTTTAAGTTAACAACTTTTAAACACATAATATTAGAAACAGAAAAATTTTATCTCCCCTTACGGTGCGGGAAGGGGAGATAAAATTTTTCTGTTTCTAATATTTAAAGTTCGCTAGTACGGCGTATAGTACTATAAAAATAATAAAATCGATTAAGATGCCAGATGTCTTCGATTCCGTGGTTTTCAAACATTTCTGCAACGAATGTACCACGGGCCGATAAGTATGTAGTTCTAAACATATTCGGCAGAGGGCACTTACCGAAAGGCTAACGTTTGATACAGCAGAAAAATTTCATCGCCTACAATAACTTGCGGTTAGCTCAGTTGCTAAGAGCAGCACGCGCGATACGTGAAGGTCGTGGGTTCATTTCCCGCACCGCAAGGGGAGATAAAATTTTTCTGTTTCTAATATTTAAAGTTCGCTAGTACGGCGTATAGTACTATAAAAATAATAAAATCGATTTTAAACACATACATACAACGTTCTATAAATGCTATGTTATGTCACTAAATAAACATTTCTCTCTTCTCTTCATTTTGCAAACGTATTTTTGCTTTTCTTTTATGCAAAATTATGCGACCGTAAATTTGATCAAATATGATAGCAAGATAGACACATGAGGGTAAAATAACATGTAGCATACTTTTTTCACGAATTATGTGAAGAAACTTATGAGCCACATGTAGTTAATAATAAATACTGTGTATGGGATTTGTTTTTTATTTTATGAACAGACTTAAAAAAAGGACGTTCTATGTGTGTTTGTTAATTGAAATCAGTCGACATTTGTAAATGTTTACCAGTGCAGAATCTTGCCTAGATTTGGTTAGATTTTATATTAATTAAATTTAAGTAATTTTCCAGCTAAAATACAAACTATTTGATTGAATTTAATAAATTAGCTACTTAGATCGTAGAAGTAGGTAAGAAAATAAACATGAATTTAATAATATCTTTTATTTGAACAATAATTACATTGTTAATACCATGAGTTTGTCATTAAATTGCTTCTAAGATCTAAGTACCTCTTTACTGCAATCGCCTTTAAGCTGTGGCGCGACACACTGGTCCGGATTTTTAATATGGAAGACTTAGGACCCAATGTCAATATTTCGGGCTGAAAAAAATCATGTGGATAGATAAATGAACGTTCATCAACGTTTGTTCTAGCAGTTTTTATGAAATTGGTTATTTTTGCGAAAAAAAAAACATTGAAAAAAAATTTGTATGGAGAAAAAGTGAAATTTTTTTTTTTTTCGAAAAGTTCAAAACTGTTAGCAGTGAAACCTTTTGTGTGTTATTGTATTACACTTATTCGTTAATTCCATATTTTTTTTATTTGCATATACTTGCAGCCTTGGCCAAAATATGCATCGGAACTTTCATTGTATTTATTTCAACTATTTGTGACAATTTAATTTTTTTATTGATTTATAGTCACATAATTTACGCATATTTTCAATATAATAAATTTTAAAATCCATTAATGATTTTGAAAAATAGATTACAATTAAATTTTAAAAATCAAAATAATATTTTACTTCTTAGTGGTTAGCTGTTGCTCAAAGCGCAGTTAGTGATCGAATGAGGCATTGCCTGCTAATATTCCCCTCCCATTCCCTAATATTGCTATCTCTTTCATTTCCTACTATCGCTATCTCTTTCATTCCATACTTCTCTCTCTTTCGCTCCTTGAAACCCTTGCTAGTTGAGCGCTTATGAATCAAATAAAACAGACGGGAGCTCATGTTGGAGCGTCATTAGACATTCAACCCTTGAAGAGTCAACATACCTGGAAATTTTAACGTGAATAATCTAGCAACTTGATCATGGCTGGATTTGGCACTAACCTGGACATTTACGTGTTTCTGCGACAAGAGGACCTCAAGGATTACAAACGACTGCATCAAGCAATTTTGGATTGCGTTTTGCTTGAAATTTCGCAAGAAGATTCAGAAAAATTATTGAATTTTGCAAGATCTTTTACTGTGAACTTAAATCGTCGATGGACCGAGGCACACAGGGTGCAAAAAACATTCATGAAGAAGCATATGAACTGGTTGGAAACAAGAATTAAGTGGCCTGAATGTGAATCAGTAAATCTCACCGAAATTTTTGAAGGGACCGAAAATTTGGATCCTCGTTCTACAGAAGAAGAAGCAGCTGTTCAACCCATTCCATCTACTTTGAAGGCGACTAGTGACATTGGAACATCTACAGACATTGCATCAAGGAAGCCATTTGAAGACTTGGGGAATAAGCAGAAGAAAAGGCGATCGGGTACATTACTCGACTATCCGGAAGAGGAACTGACTTTTGCTTTTGTCACGAAGCTAAAGTCTAATGGGAAAGAAGGTCTTGCTCGCATCATCGATCACCTTGTGAAGAATCCTGAAAAGGTTGAAGCTGTCGAATCACTTTTATCAACAAACGAGAAGACGGACACTATGCAGGAAGATCAAGCGTTGGCCCTTACTGCATCATTGGATCTGTCAAAGTGGAAGTATCTTACTTTACGGTCAGCATTGTCACAGCAATTGAAGCTTCCGTCTTACTACAAGTTGTTGGAAGCTAAGCAGAGGTGTTATCCAGATACCAGAGATATTGAAGTATCAGAACATTTAGTGAAGGTGAAACTACAAGCACTGTTAGACGTGACAACTCGAAGAATACTGCAAGTCGTTGGTGATGATTTAAATATGTGCAGTGAAAACTTGAAGCTTACCTCCAAGTGGGGATTCGATGGATCTTCAGCACAGAGCAACTACAAGCAAAGAAGTGAACTGGCAGAATTCGACGACTCCTCTGTGTTCATGACGAGCCTCGTTCCTTTGAAGCTCGAGAGCGGCAATGTTGTTATTTGGAATAATCCAAACCCATCTTCAACATCTTATTGCAGACCTATTAAATTTCAGTTTGCGAAGGAAACGACCGAATTTGTTAAGCAAGAACAAGCGGCAATGGAGGAAGAAATACGAAATTTGACTATTTCAAGTTGCGGAAACTTGGAAGTTACTCATGAGTTGCACATGACAATGATTGATGGGAAAGTGGCTACAATTATTACAGATACTCCATCTGCAGCTACGTGCAATGTTTGTCTTGCAAAACCTAGTGAGATGAATAATCTTTCAGAAATGTTTTCAAGACCTGTACGGGACGATGTGTATCAATATGGACTATCAACACTCCATATGTGGATTCGAAGCATGGAGTGTCTTTTACATATTTCATATAATTTAGATTTCAAAATGTGGAGTGCACGAGGTGACAACAAAAACCTTAAGAAGTTAAGGAAGGATATGGTGCAATCGGAGTTCAAACAACAAATGGGACTTTTGATTGATGTTGTAAAGCAGGGCTTTGGAACTACTAATGACGGAAACACGGCCAGAAGATTTTTTCGGGAATACAAAAAAAGTGCTCAAATAACGAAGATTGATGCTGATTTGATAAAGCACTTCGCAGTTATATTGCAAGTGTTATCTTGTGGAAAGGCTGTCAATATCGATAGTTTCCGTGAATACTGCAAGGAGACTGCTGAGATCTTTGTACATCACTACCCCTGGTACAATATGCCTTCCAGCATACACAAAATGTTGATACATGGCGCTGACATATGCAAACATTTCTCTTGCCTTCCTATCGGAATTTTGTCAGAAGAAGCAGGAGAAGCAAGAAATAAGGACTTTCGAAATACCAGAGAGCGACACACGAGGAAAACAGGAAGACTGCAAAATAATGAAGACATTATACACAATTTTTTGATATCATCAGATCCATATATATCTCATCTGAAACCTAAATACACCAATTTTAAGTCATCAAGGATGTTTCCAGAAGCTACGCAGTTGATATTATCAGATGAATTAATAGAAGTTGAAGAAGAAATTGAAGTTGATGAAGAAGCTCCAGAAAATGTGCCAGATCCTTTAGAATAAGTTTTAAGTTATTTATAACTATTATTTTGCGTGTTATATATAGATAGTTTTAGTCAATAACTTTAGTTTTAATTTCATTTTAGTTATTTTATTATTATTTCCTATTTACTAAATTAATGAAAAATGTATTAAATTTAATGTAATGTAAACAACCTTCAATTATTTTCTATTGTAGTTTTAAGTTATTTATATTAATTTGTATGTTATGTATAGATAGTTTTAGTTAATTACTTTATTTTTAATTTAATTACTTATTTTATTATTATTTATTATGTACTAAATTGATAAAAAATGTATTAAATTTTATGTAATGAAAACGACCTTCAATTTATTTTTTATTGTACTGCAAGAATTATGCAATAAACAATTTTTAGTTATTTTGTAATACATTTACATACATACCCTATGCTACTTAAAACTTCGTCCGCGTGAATAGCGTCGCGATAACCGACATTAATGCGGACGAAGTCGCGGATGGCCACTAGTTATTCATAAATCAACTTCAAAATGTATAACAAAATAACCAGAAATAGTTTATTGCACAATTCTCGCAGTACAATAAAAAATAATTGAAGGTCGTTTACATTACATTAAATTTACCGCTGCACCACTGAACCGATATAGATGAAATTTGGTATAGATATTCTTTGGGACACTAGATTTATTTAGTAGTTTAGGCGTGATTGAGCGACAGAGAGACAGACAGACAGAGTCACTTTCACATTAATAATATTAGTATGGATTTTATCTTAGTACCGAATTTACTTTCCCGAAACCACTTAAAGAAGCAAAAGTACTGATTTTAAATAAATATATATTAGGATAAACGAAATAAACGCCAAAGCTGCAAGTAAATATTTTGTATTACCAGTAGAGCTCTTGTCTATTTTATCTGATTTATAAGCGTGGAACACCACTTGTCTTAAGAAGAAAAAGAGTGAGCAAAAGAGAATGAAAGAGACAGCAATAGTAGAAAATAAAAGTGATAGCTATATTAGGGAATAGGAGAATATTAGCAGGCAGGCAATGCCTCATTCGATCACTAGCTGTGCTTTAAGCAACAGCTAACCATGAGAAGTAAAATATTATTTTGATTTTTTAAATTAAATTGTAATCTATTTTTCAAAATCATTCATAGTCAACAAATAATGGATTTTAAAATTTATTATATTGAAAATATGCGTAAATTATGTGACTATAAATCAATAAAAAAATTAAATTGTCACAAATAGTTGAAATAAATACAATGAAAGTTCCGATGCATATTTTGGCCAAGGCTGCAAGTATATGCAAATAAAAAAAATATGGAATTAACGAATAAGTGTAATACAATAACACACAAAAGGTTTCACTGCTAACAGTTTTGAACTTTTCGAAAAAAAAAAATATTTCACTTTTTCTCCATACAAATTTTTTTTCAATGTTTTTTTTTTCGCAAAAATAACCAATTTCATAAAAACTGCTAGAACAAACGTTGATGAACGTTCATTTATCTATCCACATGATTTTTTTCAGCCCGAAATATTGACATTGGGTCCTAAGTCTTCCATATTAAAAATCCGGACCAGTGTGCGCGAGGGACAATCGGACAGCGACAGATTATAGTCGACGTGACAAATTCTCGTGCGCGTGACGCGAACACGTGCTGTATAACGTCGCGCCATAATATCGCAGGCTGTTGAGGGTTATTATTTTTCTCCTGTCACGAGACGTTTATAAAGAATGTGGAAAAGTTTGATATGGTTTTTCTTTTATTACCAACATCCCACTTGTCCTGAGACTGAAATTAGATGTTTTATTATACTGAAGTTTATATTGATCACACGTGAATGGAAGTAATAAAACGGGCTTGTTCATATTGAAATATTTGTTTTCTAAAAGGCTTTGATATTTGTTATGGCTTTCTTTCTTACACCTAGCATTGCTTCTTTTTCTCACATGCTTTTTAGGTACTTATTACTTATTACGCGAATTTGGTTCACAACTTATGTTCATAACAAGTGATCTTTTTACAAATAAAACAGTTTTTATGATGTGTTACTATTTCATATATTTTAATTATTATTAGGCTCCAAACGTCATAAACGATTCTGATTCGGAAATTCAATGTTTTCTTTCGGTACAATCGTATAAATCAAGAGAGATAAAAACATTTTATCCAAATTTTAATCCGATTCCGATATTTTGTGAACTGATAGACAGCTCTAGTTACGTTCTGTATTTAAAAATCAGATACAAGCAACCTACTTAAGTTTGACAGCGGTCAACAAAAACGTACACTGTCAAAGAAAAAAAATATAAACGTTCAAAACGGGTATTCTACCCCGTAATCTGTCTCCCTTGACCCGCTAAACTCCGAACGCAACGCTCCAGAAACGAGCGAAACTTTTTCGACCTCAAAAATCTCCGCTCATTAAGACGCTAAAAAGTTAACAGAATTAAGGATAAATAATAAATAGGCGGGCACTTAACGCAGCAGCGTAAACCCCAAATCACCCGGTGGCTGTGTACTTTTATTTCACTTTCCCTTTTGTTCCTTGTGATTAATGCTGACTCCGGAATGGCGGGCATATTTTTTGGCGTCTTTAATTCTGCGTTGCGTGATATTTTTTGTGCTCAGTATGCAGATTAAAAATAATGGTGTGTTATCCTGTTCTCAAACAATGTTTTGTTCGGGATATGACAAACTTTTGTGTGATGGATGTTTGTGTTTTTCTGATTCAAATAATTATTTGCATAGGTAAAGTGCTTAAGTGCTTATTTATAAGGCTTCTAGGATCTGTTTTAAATATATCTGATACTTTTTTGTACACTTTGACGTAGATCAAAAAAAAAAAAAATCAAAAAAAAATTGTTTATTCAGCAACTACACACGTATAAATATTTGCAGGTGTCAGAGATCTCCTTTTAAGTATCAATAATACTTGTGCCAGGAGAGCCCGCTCTTCTATAGTTTAGCGTTACATTATTAGGTATATAGTTACGAAATAAAACATAGTAAGTACATAATAATTAAAATTAAACAATTTATCTTGTAGTACTTATGCAGTAGGTTACCAAAATGTGAAACAATAATAATAATAATATTTTTTGTTTTTTAAATGCGTTGTAAACATAATGTAATGTATTGTATCTTTTGTGTCTCGGTATATGTATGCAAGTGTGTGTGTGAGTGTGTGTATGTGTGTGTGAGTGTGTATGTGTGTGTAATAATGAGCGTTTTTGTAAAGTAATATTAAGGAAAAATTAAATTAAACCAATGCTTGCGTGTGTATATGTGTAAACAATAAATGTCAAGAATTGTACCTTAACAGATCTTCTATCTCGTTATAAGTTCTAGATTTTAGCCACTCTGTTATAACATGCTTACATTCTCTGTATGTTTTAGGGTATATATTTAAAAGCTTATTCACGGCATTATATAAATGAGATGATTGTTTAGCTTGCTGGCGTCTAGCGAAAACTGTCTTAACGGATACATTTGGTGCCACACAATTTTTTATTCTCTTTGTTTCAATGTTAGGATCATACGCAAGTGATTTGTGTAATTTTAAGACAATATTGTGAACATATAATTTGCGAGTTGTAAGAAGGTCACATAATGAGTATAATTCTTGTGTAGGATATTTATAGGGTTTAAAATACATGACCTTAATTAACGACCTTTGTGCTCTCTCCAGATCTATGAATTTCGACTTATTCGCTCCTCCCCATATACTTATACAATATATAAGAACGGATTGAACTAGAGATACATATATTTGATTTAAAATCTGTGACGTAGCAACGTGCCTCAATACTTTGAAGAACCAAATAAACTTTCTAACCCTAGAAATTAGAAGTTCCATGTGTTCATACCAAGTTAATCGCTGGTCAATCATAACTCCAAGATATTTTGTACAGTCTACTTTGTTAATTTCAGGGCACAAACATCCAGAACCGTTGCAGTTACCACACGTATGAATTTTGATATTTAAATTTGGTTGAGTTCTATTGTATTTAGTAAAGCATATAAAATTAGTTTTGGACGCATTTAGTGTTAATAAGTGCATCCTTAACCATTTTGCAATCCTAGCCAATCCCATATTAGTGCTCCGTCTTACATCTTCCCAGGTCTTGCCACTAAATACGACTGCGGTGTCGTCCGCGTATGAAAACACATTTCCGTTGAGTAAAGTCATATTACAAAGGGTGTTAATATAGATCAGGAACAAGGTAGGGCCTAGTACACTCCCTTGGGGTACTCCATAAGTTACTGCAGCGTCCTGACTGGAAAACTGTCCGATTTTTAGGCGCTGTCTACGGTTGGTAAGGTAAGATCTAAGCAATTCTAGTGGGGTGCCTCGTATGCCGATCATTTCTAGCCTGTTTACAAGGATTGGGATAGATACGGTATCAAAGGCCTTTTTCATGTCCAAGAATACCGCTAAGCACTTGTTCCCTTTATCAACTTGATTAACAATGAGTGTCGTCAACGCAGTAACAGAATCTTCAGTACTTATCCCATTTCTAAAGCCAAACTGTGATGGAGATAGTATACTATATTTATTAAGATATTTTACTAAACGAGTATTTATTAATTTTTCTATAATTTTTGAGATAGCAGGAAGGATTGAGATTGGTCGGTAGTTATTTGGGTCATTTTTATCTCCGCCCTTGTACACAGGAGTGATGAGTGCTAACTTTAAACAATCGGGAAAGATACCTTTATCGAAGCAAAGGTTAGCCATGTGAGTAATTATTGGGACAACCAAAACATCGGCACTTTTTAGGAATTTTGTGGGAATATTATCATATCCTGGTGCACTTTCAGTTTTAAGACTCATCAACACGTCTCTGACCTCCAATTCATCCGTAAGCATCAAAACAAAAGATGTGACTTGGTTGTTATCATTTATATTAATATTTTTTGTATTAGGTCGAGACTGTGAACCAATATTCTCGGCTAATTGTTTTCCGACACTGGCAAAGAAGTGGTTAATATGCTCCACTGAGTCCAGAGGAGTTAGTTTGTTTTTTAACAATTCTTTATTATTAGCGTCGATTTTTTTGCGATGTGTTAGATCATTTACTATATTCCATAATTTTTTTGAGTTACCTGTTGCTTTTATTAATTTTTCTCTCTCAAATTTGCGCTTTATCTTTTTAATTAGGCTATTACAGTAATTCCTATAACGCCTAAATGTAATTTTCAAAATAGCATTACCTGGATCATAACGTAATTTCATTTGCATGTCATTTCTATTCTGAATACATCGGAGCAGACCTATTGTCATCCAGGGTTTTAAAGTGCGGTTTCTCTTTGGGACTACTGAGATCAAAGTATTTTCCATTATAGATTTTTGAATTTTGTCTAATAATAAATTAGCTACAATATTAGGGTCAGTAAATATTAGTAATTCCTGAATATTACTATTTTTCAAGCTTATTATGGTATTGTGATAATCAATTCTATTTTGAAATTTATTTACTTTATTATTGTATTTACCGTTTTTATTTGTTAATTTTAGGAAAATCATATAATGATCTGTAATAGTTGCATTAATTACGACCACTGAGGCTTTGTAGATACAATTAAACATTCTTAGAACACAATGTAAATTATGCGCAGGAATCAGGAAGAAGGCTGTTCGGATTTTTGACATTTCTTGTATATAGTTCACATTTTATAAATGTATTTAAGTAGGAAGATTTATTGTGGTAAAGTTGTTGTTCAGGCCATAACACCAATGTCTAGCCTATTTAATTTTGGTATCGTTACTGCGCGATATTTATTTAACTACCAACTATGTAAAAAATTCATAAGCAAACTTAATTTGAACAAATAAATATGTTTTAATATCAATAAAACCAAACTTTGACTTTGAATATGTTCAAAACCAGTTTTACACAAAACAGTTAATATTTGACAACATCACATACATACATTGCTCTGATTCCGAGGTAAGCACTTGCGTATCAGAAATCAATGTTACAAAACGACGGTACCAAAATATCCAAATCCAAATAAATTAATGATTATCAATTTTAAAAACATGTGAGAATTCATTCTGTAACAAACTAGCTAGTTTAACTCCAAAGCTGCTGACAGAGGGACGTGTGCAAAAACCTCCTTTATTTTCCCTGATTAACGCCGACCTCAACAGAGGTGTTCGCGTATAATTCTACGCGGCGTGACATTTCCTGCAAAGCTTTCACTCTCTCCATAATCAGGTCAGCTGATGCAGGCTTTGTGTCTACCGACCTGCTGACGTGCGTGCACGCCCTTGGTTTAATAAAATGCTGAACTGAACGGTTTAAAAATCGGGCTTATGATCGCAAAAGGCATTCGCATTTTAACGCCAGTCACGAAAATCATTTGTTTAATGATCATGAATGTTTACAAATAAATATTTATATATAGGTATGCTTTGATATCGCCAATGTTTAAAATAGTTCATTAGAGATCAGGTCTTACACTCGAGATTAATTAATAAATTTTGTGCAAAGATCAAGAAAATCTACGGTTAACAGCACTTGTTGTCTGACTTGCTTTTTTCGTACTATTACCTAATAGTATAGGCAAATTTCGATCAGGTCCTATAGTTAGATTACCAAAAAATCTTAGACGTTATTGTTTTTTTTATTATTTTTTTTTTAATAAAAACTTTATTGCACAAAAGAAAGGTACATAAGGTGAACTTAACCGTTGGGTCATGCAGATAGTTCGTTTATGGGTGCGGTAACAGTAAAAATTTGAGTATGGATTACAACAAAAATTAAAAATAATAAATAGCAGAAAAATAAAACGTGAGAATAGAATATTCATACATAGGTTCTTTTATAGTATAAATAAAATATTACCAACTAAGAAATGTTGCGTTCAAATCAAGTCACCTTTACGTACACGAAATAGTGACAACACACTCCACCACTGAACTTTCAGTTCACTCTATAATCGACAAGTTTTCATTTTATCATTGAAGAAGAAAAAAAAGTTCCAATTAAATTTTGAAAATCGAACTAATGGATTATAGAATCAAAGTTTTAATTACTTTTGTTGAAGCAAAAAAATGCGTTCTCATTATATTTTGGAAGTTAAACTGACAGCAATTTCAATGACTGAAAGCTGAAAGGTTTTGTTTTTTTTTAAGAATCATTATTATTGTCTATATTTTAATTCGACTTTAATGTTCGATCATTGTTATTAATTTAGAATCCAAACTGATTTAAAATCCAATTCGCAGATACATCCAGTTAGCCGTTTTAACCCGCGAGCGCCGTCATAAAACTGAATTAAATATCAATTCCGAGACAATTGGAAATACACTGTCACAGCAAAGCTTATCAAATGCCACAAATCAACCCGCCAACAATACGCGGGAACAAAAGCTCCTTCACAAAGAACTGTTCTCATTACTCTTGGAAAGGATGAGACTCGCTCTTCAGTTTATTTTGAGCTCTGAGAGTTTATTAAGGGGGGCGGGGGGTGCGTTAGGAGGGGGGGTAGTCTATCGCTGAATCTAGATAATTGATAGATAAAGATCTATAGGAGGGAACGGGTTGGCGGAGTGTGGTAAGTAGTTGGGTGCGGTGTAACGGTTTGGAGTTTCGATAAACTTTGATGTGGGAGATTAAAAGTAATAATTTGTCTTGGTTTCTGTACTCTCATTGTTATTATGAGTTTCAAACAATCAAAGCAACGAGGTATTAGATTGGATGTTTTAATTACGTACTCGAGCGGGGCAAACAAATTGATGTATGTTTCATATATGAACTGATTAATTTGTGAACAGTATTCTTATGAATGTTGAGTGTAATTCTGGCTACTCTAAAATTGATAAACCAGTTATAGCTAAATACAATAGTAGATTACGAAGAAACATATTACAATTCTACGAAGCATTATATTGTAACCGTAAGAGAAATTGCCTGTATTAATAAGCCATAGATATATTTACATAATCATATACGAATTGTAAGATTAAGGTAAACTACCGCCGTGTTCGGAATGTTGATACTCCAGAAGAACCATCAAGAAACTCGATAGTTACTCTTTACAATAATCCTAAATATTGTGACAACATGCGAAAATTAAATATGAGTAAGATGAAATTAAAAAGAGATAGGTAACTTGTTTTTTAAAATCAATAAAAAAACTTTTTTTTGCGGATTCAATTTGATTGCGGATGTCTTGCTACATAATGGATTCGCATTCGATGTAAGGAGACAAAATGACGTAATAATATACAATTTGCGCTAAAAATCAAAGCAATCATTATCAATAACTTCTATTACCTTCAGCCGGACCGAAATCAATACCGGCGACGTAACTATCCCCCTCGCAGCTACCTACCTCACCGCTTTCACGGCCGGATGAGTTGCCATTTCCAACAAAGAAATTGAATTACCACGTCTATGATTTCCAAGTGGCATCGACTGGGCCTGACGCAGACAAGCCATTCATTACGCCACCCCACCCGATGCGGCTCGAAAGTTTGCCATAGTATACGTACTATGAACTAAACGCCTTCTTTATATTGGACTGGTCCTAATTTAGCTTAAACTTCGGCCTAAGTGACCGAATGAATGGTTCGTGATTAAAAAGTTATCGAAATTCACATTGTTTAGGCTTCTGAATAGAAATAGACGATAATGATTTTCTTTGAATGCCTAGCTGCAAATGATGACGATTCTGTTTGCTAAAACTGTCACTTATCATATGGTTTCGCAGTCAATTTGATAAAATATTTCTTTTATTTTATGACTGTTGTTTTACAATGTGATTTTAAATTAGTGAATCCACAAAAATGAGGAATTCCCAAGGGATGACGTACAATTAGTTTTATCGTCTAAATTATTTTTTTACATTTTAGTTTAAAAAATAATCGTATCCAGCGTTACTTCGTTCTGCTTAGATTTTTCCGTGGAAATGAGAAGTTTTCTTATAGTGGTGCTTTATACCGCAATATAACGGTATTCCATTTTAATTTAAACTTTAAGTTAAATTAACTTGAAACCTGTGACTATCTCCGTAGCCGAAAGGCGAGCGGGCAAGACTATGGCGTCTCGCCATCTCTGAGGTTCAGGGTTCAATCCCCGGCTGGGTCAATATAGGAAACGAACTTTTCTCGGGTCTGGGCGTTATAGTACCGTTTTCGTTTCTGATTTCAGTAATGCAAATGGTTTAGCTACTTCCCACAGAATCAGAGCAATGTATGGGATGTTGTTCAATATTTATTTATATTTATAAACTGTTATGTTAACGTGTCATTAAGAAAAATAATCTCGATAGACTAACAAATCTATCTTAGCGCAAATTTAAGACACGGCAAGATGTATTTCTTTACAATGACAAATACTCGAAAGTTGGTAAAATTGTTGTTAAGCACATTGCACATTTTATTCGCTGTCCCGGCGAACTTCGTAACGCCTATTTTTTTAGTTTCTAACCTTTCAAACCTTCCCTGGACCTCCACAATTATTTCAGAACCAAGATTAGCCAAATCGGTCTAGCTGTTCTCGAGTTTTAGCGAGACTAACGAACAGCGATTCATTTTTATATATAAGACTAGCTGTCCCGGCGAACTTCGTAACGCCTATTTTTTTTAATTTCTAACCTTTTAAACCTTCCCTGGACCGCCACAATTATTTCAGAACCAAGATTAGCCAAATCGGTCTAGCTGTTCTCGAGTTTTAGCGAGACTAACGAACAGCGATTCATTTTTATATATAAGATTATGTTCTTTAAATTTCTTATGTGCATTACTATTTCATATGTATTGATGAGTTAATGTATGTTCATTAAGTTATGCTTTTTTAATATAGTTTAAAAAAATCTCAATTTCACTTCTTTGCACGGTGTATACCTATTTCATCACCATCTACTATTTCCTCTACTTATCTTCTGGAAGTCATTGATCTTCCTAGCAATAAGATGACCTAAATATTAGTAATATTATGTGTCTGTAAAACCATTTTTTGTAAATGTTTTATCCAATTATTATTAACTATATATTTTTATCTACAATAGGCTCAGAACCTACTTATTTCACTTCTAGGACCGATACACCGTGTTTGGAAGATATAAGCTGCTTTAGATTTAAAAATAGGGATCCTTACTATAACTTAATTAATGAAACCCAAGGTGCAAAATAAAAACCATTTCTGCTCATGCAAAGCGGGGCGCTAGTCCAAAATAATAATCGAAACCCAATACTTTAATGAGCAATATATTGAAGTTAAAATTAGATTCCGAATTGGCCCAATGCGTTTCAGGGTTCGCACAAAACTGTTAATTTCAGTTAATTTGCCGCATGTAATTACACCAAGCCGAATTGCACGAGTCATTTCATGACATTTCGATCCAATATTCATTTGGATTAACTTTTCAAACAGATACATTTTAGTTTGCGTTTATTCGGATTATTTAACTGATGATTTATATTCTATTTTACTTACTATTTGTATATGTCTCTGTTTTAGTTAAGATCCTTTCTAAGTGTTAAGGTTACTTTCATAGTGTTATGTCGTATGGGATTTTACTATGGGGTTCTGCAGCTGATGTGCAGACTATTTTTGTATTGCAAAAGAGAGCCATTCGCGCTATATACGGTCTTAGAACAAGAGACTCGCTTAGAGAATTATTAAAAAAAAATCAATATTTTAACAGTAGCTTCACAATACATTTTTGACTGTATTATTTACGTTCGCAAAAACTTACATTCTTTCACTAAGAAATCAGAATGTCATAATTTCAACACAAGAAATAAACATAAGCTTGCTGTTCCTCATCTAAGACTTCATAAAATTAGTAATTCTTTTGTGGGGTTAAGTCTGAAGCTTTTCAATAAGCTGCCAGAAAATATCACTGCATTACCTATGCATAGATAAGTCTCTGATAAATAATTGTTTAATGAAAAAAGGCTATTATAAAATAGAGGAATATATTAACGACTATTAAGATGTTTGGACTTGATAGCATTAAATATGTACATAAGACATAAGCTATATTGTTAATACTTTTTTTTTGCATGATTTAAACCTACCATATGTGTCAGTTTTTGAAAAGAGTAACTATCGAGTTTCTTGCCGGTTCTTCTCGATAGAATCAATATTCCGAACACGGCGGTAGTTTATTTGACTTGACGATTCATAAATGATTTTGGTAAAGTTTACATGAATAAAGACATTTTCTATTCTATTCTATCCATTAAATCTCTCACTCATCGCTCTACATACTAAAAAAATATTCAAACTAATAGTGTGTGGGTGTGTTAAAAGCCCAATTTTTCAAATGTCAGAAAGGAAATAACAGCCAATTGAAGTACAAAACGACTTATTTTAATTGTTGTCATAATATTCCATTGCAAATTAACTTAATGACGTTCCTAATTCGAACTGCTTATACTATAATGGATTGAAAATTTTTATCCGGCGTTCGAAAAATCAAATACACCCTGACCTCTAGATATCCTTACAAACGTTCGCTTTTATATTGTTGGCAAGATTGTACAATATGTTCCTCATACACCAGTCTCGCAAACTGGATTAAGTTATAAGTGGCAGGCGTCTGTCGAATCCTGAGTGCATCATTGTGTCACGATCCCTCGCATTAATTACTGTTGCACACAGTATAGTTCTAGCACAGTCGAAATAATACTACAGTCTGGAAGCTGCGGCGAAACAGAAGAAAATAGCAAGAGCCAGGGCTCCCAGGCAGCTGGTTTTACCAGAATACCAGAGCTACTGCGGTGTTATACATGCCGTAGCAGCATTTGCTGAGGTGGAACCTAAGTTTGTCTCACACGATATCGTTTAATGTAGACTGTCTAGTACTGTATATGTTCGGTAATTGTGTGATTGTCAATAAATGAGTTTTCTTCTTTTAGATGTCCCGCCCGGCGCCAACTTGAATTGTACCTTAGTAGGTACATTTCTAAGATTAGCCCAAGTGGTTCTGAAGTAGAGCAGGTTACTACTCTCGCTTTCCCTGTCCAAGGATTGTAATCGAAATTTGTATCGTTCGGAGCCAAACTAGTCCCGTAGTAATATAAGTAGCCGTTTCATTTTTAAACGGTAAGTTTTTTTATTTTATTGTACAAACTAATGACTTATCTATTTCCGTTTTTTTCCTCACCTTTCACATATTTTACGCTCCTATATGTCGCAGCATTATAAACCATAAAGGCTTCCTCGATAAATGGACTACAGAGCACTAAAATATTTTTTCAATTTGAACAGTACTTCGTGAGATTAACGCGTTTAAACTACAGTTTCTTCAACTTTGTAGTACTAGTATAGATATTAAACAGAGCATGCGCTCAACTTAGTTTTCTCTACCACGACGAAGACCTTCCAGACTGCTTTTTAGTATTTAGATTGATGGTAGTATTAGGTGCGATGTCACATCGCGTGTTATTGCCTGTCACGTAACTAGTTGTTCCGGTTGACGAATAGGACCCACCTAATCCTTGGACAAACTAAGGCATTGTCAGAAAAGCTCACACTCAAAAATCTGTAATTTGAATTATAATTACAGCTCCAAGCATTGATTAACATCTTACTCTTGTAATATACTATTCACGTTTTTTAATAGTAGTCCACATTGATATTATGTGGAACTCTTTCATACAAAACAAGTGAATTTATTTTTTATATTGCACTTCAAGATTGATCTCATCCCACCTGATGTTAAATGGTAATGAGGTCCTAGCTTAAGGGTGACAAGTACAGCATAATAAATCTGTTACTGGATTTGTTACCCTTACCTTGAAGGCTTGACCCCTGCTACTAATGTAGCACCCCCCAGGAGCTCTGGAAACCTTACTCACACGCAGGAACACAACAACACAGAAGTGATTGTTATTTGGCTGCGGTCTTCTGAAAGGTGGAGGTATTTCACCAGCCGGGCTGCTCCAGTTCGAGCGATAAATTGCTATGCCCTTCCTCTCTTAAAATATTAGAATGGTTTTATTGAGTTGATATTTGGTATATAGATTATATGAAATACTATTCTTTAGACCAAAATAATATGGAATCTCCCACATTCATGTAAATAAATGATCAACAAAAATTTATTTAAATAATTTTAAAGTTTAAATTACAATATTTATATTAATAGCATTCAAATGTATCAAACCTGTGACTTAGGATTTCTCCTAATTTATGTGGTTTTTTTTTAATTATTCCGACATACCGCCTCAACAATCTTTGTTCTCAAGGATATTCACTATAATATACAGCGCCGAAATAGGGATTTCTTAGGTCCTCCTTTTTTATGGCCAAAATGACTTTGACGCACCATTCTAGTCTTCTGACAGCCCTTTGAATGGGCAGAAACGGCTAATTAATATTCCGGTTGGGACTAATCTTAGTAGGTGATGCTTTGAGAAATCAAGGATAACATGGCTATCCACAGCATCCAAGAGCCTCCATGAGTATAAATTGCTAGCATTATTAAAGAGTTTACAGAATAAAACAGAATCAAATCAATCGATTTGATGTTTCAAATTCGTAACAGCAACTGGCTATTGCCGCCGGATTCTCATTAGCTCAATCAAACCAGCTAGAACCAATCCTCTGGCATCGGGATGAGCCAGCACATTTAATAGGAAACCAATTCGATATAACAAAAGCATCGAGATAATCGATTAAACGGGAAGCCTGACACGAGGTTATTACCGATCCGAATGAAATCAAATCTGAACGGATTATTCCAGACAATTAGGGAGAGGGCGATTTGGGAATTTAATTCAGCTGGTCCTCCTTATTTTTCGTTTAGAGGTAAATATTATCCGCTTGGACATCATAAATATCAGAGTAGGCTTTCAAATGTAATCGAGTGGTTATTTGACCGGACTTTGGCGACCCATCATATCTGAGGTCCCGGGTTCGATTCGCGGTGGGGTCAATATGGAAAAACTTTTGTGTATTATCGCGGTTTTGGGTGTTGTAGTTCCATCGTTGTTTTTTTTTCTGTAGAAGAAGTGTTTAGCTACTTACCACAAGATCAAAACAATTTAGGTGTGATGTCGTCCAATATTTATTTAATATATATTTGTTTAGTCATATACTAAGCTAATCAACATAGATAGTTATGAAAACTTACAACATAAACAGACAATATTTCAATCACAAACGAAGTTTCCGTACAATCTAGGCTTTTGAACATCAGATTTAATTTCCATTTAGGTAGTATTTTAATGAAGTTTTATTTTTTAACTGATCCTTTATTTTAAACTCGTTATAACTGCTCCTGTAATATATTTTATACTAATGCTAGTATGAAATGAGGTAAACGAATTGAAACAAAGTTTTTTATACATCCGGAGTTGACCAAAATCTCTCATTTGCTCTATCAGCTGAATCGATGACGTGATAACTAATATATCAGCATATCTAGGAAACCATTTTGTAAAACAAAAGCATCTAGATAATCGATTAAAAGAGAAACCTGACACGGTCTGAAATCCGAGAGAAATCAAATCTGAACGGATTACTTCCAACAATTAGATAGCCGAGCGATCGGTGAATTTAATTCCATCCCTTGTTTGTGTTATTTTCTGAATTGTCCTTTAGGGATTTAAACATTTTTTATACTTCAATCTTTGTTTATTAATCTGCCCCAATAGGACTGACTTACATTTTTAAACTACCAAAAAGTATATAAGACACTAATTTTTACTTTTACTACGAAACTAACTATATGTCTTGCTGCAAAATTATCCAGCAATAAGTTTAGGTTTTCTTTGTAAAAAAATTCTACCGAGTTTCTTGGCGGTATTAAAGTCAAAGATTTTTTATTGATATACAACACATCAGTAACGCTTATTAATAGTCTCTATATAAACCAAATGATGCTACCTCCGGTTCGTAAACTATAACTACCGAGGAGATACCGGCAAGAAACTCAGTAGCCTGTCAGTAGTATATTCTCTGTAGTCATAGGTTTTTTTTTTATATTGCACTTCAAGATTGACCTCATCCCACCTGATGTTAAGTGGTAATGAGGTCCTAGCTT
Organism: Glyphodes pyloalis; assembly: GCA_037074685.1. Taxonomy (NCBI): domain Eukaryota; kingdom Metazoa; phylum Arthropoda; class Insecta; order Lepidoptera; family Crambidae; genus Glyphodes; species Glyphodes pyloalis. The sequence continues at coordinate 20,027,037 of JAYKKO010000002.1, read as the reverse complement.
AAGGGCGACATGTACAGCATAATACATCTGTTACTGGACTTGTCACCCTTACCTTGAAAGCTACCCCTGCTACTAATGTAGCACCCCTCAGGAGCTCTGGAAACCTTACTCACACAACAACACAGAAGTGATTGTTATTTGGCTGCGGTCTTCTGTAAGGTGGAGGTATTTCACCAGTCGAGCTGCTCCAGTTCGAGCAATAAATCGGTATGCCCTACCTCTCTCAAAAATGTCATTTTTCATTCATATCATTATATCAATTACACATTTATCTTCGACTTTGCCAATAAAGTGTCACTATCAAACCGGAATTGGATCTGCCGCTATAAAAGAAACCAGAAGCTCATTAAATTGATCGAGATTGTCCGCGAATCCTCACTTTGAATCAAGCTTCGCCTCTAATGTGGCGGCGGAGCCACTCTCGCAAATTAGACGATTTTCAAATCAATTTCTAAATCCTTGTGAATATATGACAAAGGACCTATAAAGGATAAGGTAATCTCTTGTTGGATATGATAATACTACTAAATTAGATAGGGCCTAATCTTTTAAGTCCTCTCTTTGTTCTTCTTTCTCTTTGTTATCATATCCAATTAGGCTAAACGCTACAAATTGACGACCTCCGCAGCCGAGAGGCGAGCGTGCCGGACTTTGGCGTCGCGCCATCTCTGGGGTTCCGGGTTCGATCCCCGGTCGGGTCAATATGGGAAACGAACTTTACTGTATTGTCTCGGGTTTGGGTGTTGTGGTACCGTCGTTGTTTCTGATTTCTGTAACACAAGTGCTTTAGCTACTTACCGCAGAATCAGAGCAATGTATGTGATGTTGTCCAATATTTATTTATTTATTCAATTCATCGCTTAACTTACGGCAGTTGGAAGAGCAGCACGTGCGATACGTGAAGGTCGTGGGTTCGAGCCCTACGCCACAAGGCGAAATTATTGTTTTCTGTTTCTTTAGAATATTTAAAGTTCCATAGTGATAATAAAAAATTGTAAAAATCTAATTAGGCCAGACTAGCCCAATTGAATAATGCACTTGATTGAACTAATTTGAACAAAAGGTCGTGGGTTCGATTCCCACACAAGTCGAACATTTGTGTGATGAAAGTTTGTGTTTGTTCTGTATCTGGGTGTTTTTAAATGTTTTAGTTTTGATTAGTGAATCATCGCCATTTTTTTTTGGAATGCACTGACGCTCCTTACCAACTGAGGGAGAAATACTGCATACTTTAGACTTCCTGCCTCCCTGCCACACACTAAAACTCCTTAGTGAACCTCATCGCCTTGTGGTGGTATTATGGTATATTGGCCTAACCTGATCAACTACCAAGACCGGTATTAAGAATACACCTAGCACAAACCCACTTCCAAAACACATTCTCCATTCATACTGAACAGCCTGTCGCGAGGTACTCCTCTTAATAAATCTCATGCACACCAATTTCGGTAGCAACGAGACTCCCAAAGTCCCTTAGCAATTTTTGCAAATTTGTTCAGTTGACTTTCCATTCCCAACGCAACGGGTTCTGATGTTTATTTTTTATTTTATTTTTTTCCACCTCGCCCTATGTCCCTGAGGGTGGTATTAACAAGGCGTGCTCCATGCATTTTTCATTTTGAGATCATCGTAAAACTGTCGGTGAGTTCTTAGTGGCCGGTTTCAGAGTTTTTAGAGGGCCATGGAGGATTAGGGCGTTCGCAGAAAAAGTTTTGTGTAGGCGCGAGATGGATTTCGCTAGAAATTTGCTTAGGAATCTTTTTGTACCCGAAATGTGTTTTATTTATGTTAAGAACTAGTAGATTGTGGTACAGTATTTGTGTCTGATTTCTATGAAGCTATTTATAATGAAGTTATATTAATTTATTAGGTCAAAACTAAAGTGATTAAAGCTCAAACTCAAACTCAAATATCTCATTATTCAAGTAGGTTACATGTAACACTTTTGAATGGTCATTGAATACAATGCAAAGTGATTCTACTTCCGGTTCGGAACCTCCACCGAGAAGACACCGGTAAGAAACTCAGCAGATCAGTTACAGTAGCAGTATCTAACTTATAGCTATGTGTAGAACACTTTGGACCAAGTCATATAGTTTTATTTGATGAGTAAAAAAAGCATTAAGTATTATTTTTTAATTGTCTTTACATGGATAATGTCTTAATATAAAATTAACATTCCATAAAAAATGCTCAAACTAATTTAAAATAATAAAAGAGAACATCTGCTAGACACTAAAAGACTGTAACAACAAACTTGTTTTTGAAACTTTAAACTAAAATTATTTAGTCACGTTTGAAATGGATATTGTTTAATTTTATGGACAATTAAAGTATGATTTTACATGACTTTTTATTTTTTGTACATAAAAAAGTTTACATGTATCAACTAGTTGGTTTGCCTGCGACATCGCTTGTGTGGATTTACAAACATTATTATCTCACATCACTCAGGAATAATAAAAAACTAAATTTATTTTGAGATCAATCCAATTTATTAGGTTTATTTTTTAAAAACGAAACAAACTATTTAGAATTAAATATTAATATAGGCACAAATTCGGTTATATCAACCGTTCATTATCCTTATTACACTTACGTTTTTATAACTGAAAAAAACATTAATTAAAACTAAATAATGACTATGCCTTACCGCGAACGAGCTCCGATAAATTATATTATATTATGTAAATTAATTTGTACCCTCAATTAAAACGTATTCCAAAATATAACGTTGTTATGAGTAAATATTTTTATTACCAAAAGATATTCCAAGGCTGATCATTTTTGTCCCACCCCTGTTTTATTAGGACTACCCCCCGTACCACGCACGGGTGGGCAATTAATTATCATGTCACTTTACTCGTACAAAACCTATTTTAATTACTTTCGTCCACAATAAAGCGTCCTAAAATAATTTTATGAAACTAATTGGAAATTAAAATAATGAACGGTTCGACGTAAGCTAAAATTGTACGTGAAAATTGTATAATTTCAATTTCGGGGTAGGATTTTTTGGAAGCATCTGTCTATTAATATTCTAATAAGATTTTGGTATGTGCACTCACAGTCGAGAATTATTTAGGTATATTAGATTAGTTTTGGTTATGTAGACTTTTGACAAAATCTACTTTTGAAATCAATATTGACAAATAGGTACCTTCGGCCATCTTTAGAGTTTAACAATTGCTTACTTCACGGCGCACTAGCGAACTTTAAGTATTTTGAGGAAACAGAAAAGTGTGATCGCCCCTTGCTGCGAGGGAATCGAACCCACGATCTTCACGTATTGCGCATCGAAAAGTATGTAGTTCCAAACGCACCCTGCAAAGGGCACTTACCGAGGGCTAAGAGGTTAATACAATTGAACATTAATTGCCTACGATAACTTGGAGTTAGGTCAGTTGGAAGCACGCGTCTTACGTAAGGTCGTGGGTTCGAATTCCTAGCAGCTAGGGGCGATAAAAATTTGTCTGCTTCTTTAAAACATCTTTAGTTTGTTAATAACTCAGTGTTTTGTCACATTAAGCTAATGGTCGAATTTCACCGACTCAGTCATGCTGTTGCTTAATGTGACAAGGTACTGAGGACGTGTACATATAAACAAATGGTAATGGCTGTACATTGCTGTAGACGACCTCTGTATCTGAGAGATGAGTGGACCTCACTTAAGTAATAATAATAATAATAATAATAAATCTTTATTTCTTCTCTCACATAGTTGGTTGGTACAAAAATTATGCTTAGTCTATTGTTATTCAAACTATGTGAGAGACTGGTGTCTGTACTAGGAGACCTGTATGACAGATTACCAGCCTCTCCTACACCGGACCGGTGAAGATAAAATAGATAAGCTTACAACTGTAGGTGTGAACGTAAGTGTGAGTGCGTGATAGTTGGAGGTATGTGTGCGTGTTTGTATATATGTGTGAGTATGTGTGTGTATGTGCGTGTGTGTGTGTGCGTATGTGTGTGTGTGTGTGTGTGTGTGTGCGTATGTGTACGTCCTACAATTTTAAGAAACTACATTTAAAATACTCTCAGTCTGGTCGTAATCAAGAGATTTCAGCCATGTCGTGACTGATTTTTTACAATTGAATCTCGTCGTCGGATATATGTTGATTATTTTATTTATTTTATTGTAAAGATAAACCCCCAGAAACATATAAAACCGTTTAGCAAACCGTGTTGAAGGAGTGCTTTCAAGACTACATACTTTGTGTTTAACACGCTTATTGCTTATGTTTTCAGGGTTATATGGAAGTGAGGAGTGTTTTTTTAATATGGTATTTAAAATAAAAAGTTGCCTTACATGGAGAACATCAAACATTGCAAAAAGGTCTTTAGTCGGAAATAAATATGGTAAAAATAGACCCACTTTTATTACTGCCCTTTGGGCTCGTTCAAGTTTTATCAATCTAGTCTTGCAAGCACCCCCCCAAACCGTTATACAGTAGCTCAGTATCGACTGACAAAGGGCGAGATACACCATTTTAATAATATTGAAATCGGAAACGTGGCGTAGATTTTTAAATATATATATCAACTTACGAACTCTCGATGAAAGAAGATCTATATGTAAGTTAAAACTGAGTGAGCTATCAATTACAACACCCAGATACTTAATGTCAGTCGCTAAAGTTAGTGATAGGCAAGAACAGGAGGAAGTATTTGAGCAGAAATGAGCTTTTATTGTTAAATTATCATGTATAGGTTTTACCATGGTTTTGATAGAAAAGGGTATAAATTTTGTTTTTTCAATATTAAGTATCAGGGAGTTATCAACAAGCCAAGAACAAACCAAGTTAAAGCCTTGTTGCGCGTTGTCATAAGCTTGTTCCCAGGTGTCACCATCAAAAATCAGAGCCGTATCATCCGCGAATGCTACAATTTTGCCATGTGGGATAGGAAGATTACACAGGTCGTTAATAAATGTCAAAAACAAGGTAGGGCCCAACACACTACCCTGTGGGACACCGCAAGTGATGGGTAAATCGACACTTGTCACATCACCAACTCTAACTCTCTGTTTTCTACCTGAAAGGTAGTCAACAAAGAGGCTATGCTGATTATTGCGGATTCCAAAGCTCTCCAACTTGTCCAGCAGGAGTGGGACAGAGACTGTGTCAAAAGCCTTGCATAAATCTAAGAATATCGCAATTACTTTCCGTTTGTTATCAAGTTTAGTAACGATATGATCAGTGAGTTCATGAACCGCATCACTTGTTGAAATACTAGCTCTAAACCCGAACTGGGAGGAGGATAATAAGTTTTGTGAATCTAGGTAGTATACTAGTCGTTTATTTATTAATTTTTCAGCAATTTTCAGCAATAAGTGTTGCTATTGTGTGTTCTTTAAGGTTCCGGGTTCGATTCCCGGTCAGGTCAATAAAGAAATGAACTATATTGTTTCGGGTCTGGGTGTTATGGTAGGTACCGTAGTTGTTTCTGATTTACGTACCACAGGATTAACAATGAATGTCATGATGTTTAATATTTAATATGACCGGTTCTACATTTTGACAGTTTTGCTTACATTAATATAAGTTTACGTGCGGTCACTTGATTCAATATAACCTAGATTCGGTTTTTAAGGTTGTTTAGATATTCCTTAGGCTTGATTTAAAAAAGAACCAATTAAAAAAAAATACGTCAAAATTAAAATACATTTTCACAAATTCCATTTTTAAACGGAGACCGGTAACTCACGCTTGCCGTTAAAACATCTAGATCTTTACCCGAGTGAGATATAGGGTCCTTAGAGCGATACGACCGCGTAACGGCCCAGATAGGGACAGGGGCATCGCCGTGGGCCCATTAGGACCCATCGGGCCCATTTGGCCGATTCCACGGCCGTTCCAAACGATACATTGGGTAGAAGTAATTGCTGCCTATCGCTCCTGATTTTTTAGACGTCTAAGGGACTAGACAAGCGGCAGTTGTCGAAATTTTGTATCTTTTCGACTATTTTAAAAGATAAGTTAACGGGTCAAATGCGCAACGGTTTTTAGTAGTAAATACAAACTACTTACTGGCCGACGTTTCGGTTAGATTGAACCAACCGTGGTCACGAAATGTAATTTTAATTTAAATTTATATGGGTTTGACATTTGACTGAGGAAATTCACATTTTGAAACATCAAACTCTAATGTCAAACGATTTTAGACCTATACGTTTGATTGTAAACATTGAAAACGAGTAGTTTTTTTTATACTAACTTTAGACTTTGGTTGACTTTGATAAAAAATGCTGTGTCCTCATTTTACTTAGGAATTATGAAGCATTGTAATAATGAAAACAAACTATCGCTCTGAGCAAATCGTATGTTTTTTATCTTTGTTTTTTAATGCTGAAAAAGTGATAGTAGGTACCTAACTTAATGGTAAAAACTTCAATTGAAACAAACATTTTTTTTTATAAAACCAAATTTTGGTAGACATATCCTAACCCCTTTTTCCAAGATGGCGCCTGGGGATCATAATTCGTTCTCAGAAAAACGTGTATTTTTTCAATTTGAACCAGTAGATTAGCGCGTTCGTACAAACATACTCTTTATAATATTAATATAGACATACACACACACAACAAAATAATTTTTTATAACATTACTGTAGATAGATTGAAAAATCTATTCTCAATCAATTCATATAACGATACACAAGAGCTCAAATAATACCTATTGGTATTATTTGAGCAGCTCCTGGCTTAGTCGTTTTAAGCATTACAGGATTGCCAGAGTTAAGTTAATTTGTATTAGTTTCGTCTATTGAATTAGGTGTCGGGCGAATAGTCGCCAAGTTGAAGCTGGGAGTAGTATTTGATTCGACGGCTAAGTTCTGCTGAAATCGAACTTGGACGTTACGGGTTTGAGCTGACTTAATTATACAATATATTATGAAACGTGGTTTTATCTCATTTATTCTTTGTTTCGAGTAAAATATGATCGACTGTAATACCTTAAAATAGTTACTTAAACATTCGATGGCTTTACAGCGATGTAATGCTCCAAGCGTCTTTGGATCGATCCCACAGAACCCAATTTTAGAAGATTTTGATTTTTTGTAATGTATTTATATTTGTAAATACATGGTAGAGGCTTAGTTTGTGTTATTAGTTTTTAATATTGTAATTGTATTGTTGTTTTGTATTCAATAAACATAAATGTATTTCTGTGTAATTTTTTGCACACTTGCCAAGCATCCAAAAGTCTTAATTTTTGGTTAATCTTTTTTACGAATGGCTCACGAACAGTGTTTGTGTAAAAATTATTTAGTACAGCCCTCAATTTTTTCTTTTATATTCTAAAATAGTTCACATCAATATTCAACTGTTTCGAGACATAAAGTTTCTTAAACCGTAAGTCCCAAAATACCGTGGCCGGAGTCCCAGACAGTAGTTTACGGCTCATAAAATTAATACCGACCCCAAAGTGTGTCAATTTGACAAGCACGCCCGGATATTTTTAATTTAACCACCTGTGTTAATAAAGTCCTTAGTCTTTTTCCTCAAGACAGTTCAAAGCTGTTTCACAACCGGCTACTAAACGTTTTCTCTAAATACTGGACTGTTTCAACTTTACCAATCTTCCAACGTTTTAAAAGGCGAAGTTGAGCAGTTAAATTTTATCTGTCTCCTCATCGCTGGACAGTTTTCGGGGAGTAATAAATATGGTTCGTACGCTTGATTTGATTAAAAACCTTATTGGGATTTTTCAAGCTGAATGTTTACAGATGTTTAAATATTTTAATGCTTCATTTTGCATTAGCGAACCTTAAATATTTTAAACAAACAGAATAACTCAATAATCTCCCCTAGCGATGTGGCATTTCCCTTTCATTTGATATCCTTATTATGGGGATCCATTTTAAACAGCCTGTTCGCCATCTTGGACGGCCGCCATATTGGATTTATAATGACGTTTCTTAGTTAGTCACGTATTGTCATCAGAACAGAACAGAGTAAAGCATGGAAGTGATTCCAAGATTTTCTTACATACATAGTTAGTTACAAGTGAAGCTAATAAAAGCGGTTTAAGAATACAGGCTGAATTTGTTACGTAATATCGGAAAGTAGGCGCATTAAAAATATGAGCTACCGCGGCATTCGGCCGCCGCATAATCACGACTCCATAAATATGAACCAGTTGCATGTGACAACCTTACACACTATGAAAATGTTTCGCATTTTATTAACGAGTTTTTAATATAACACAATACATTTTTGTCTTTTAAATACAAATTACTAGCGGTGCACCGCAGCTTCTCATACGTACAATACCGGTATTTTTTTATTTTATTTAAAAACTTTATTGCACAAATACGTACCACAGGTGCACTTGATGCTAGGAGCATTCTATACCAGTAAACCCTTGGGTCATGCAGAGAGTTTGTTTATGGGGGCGGTATTAGCGAAAAAGTGCGTTAGAAATTAAAAAAAAACATAAATGAAAACAGCAAGAAACTATACGCTATGAATAAAATTACGGTCACTATTAAATAGATATATTTTTTTTAATATTATCTTGACAATTACGAACTTGACAACATTTTTTTTTCGATTTGGTGCAATATTTCTGAAGTTATGCACGCGCATACGGTCATCAGCACGCCAAGATACATTATGTAGCTTGAAAATAGTTCTTATTCCAACGACATAAGGTAACTGCAAATTGTATAGTCTGATGCGCTTTTGATCGCTCATCATAAATATATAAATAAATCAGGAGTTTAAGTCGCCGATATGAGGTATTCCTCGATGCGCTCCCATTTTTAGGCGCACCTAATGAAGCGCTCCTCAATTATTCCTCTAAGCGCACCCATTTTGTAAGATATTCTCTATTAGTGTAATATTTTTCAGTTGAAAAACTACTGTGCCGTTTTCTAAAATTATTTCACCAGTGCAAAGCTGTATTTACCCTGAGTAGCATAGGCTATATTTATTGCTGGGTACTAATTAAATCAAACTGTAACCAATGCCATACTAACATAACCAACCAAACTAAAACGCCTTCCTTTTGGTCAGCAGAACTTTTCGAAACCAATTATCATCCCACATCCCAGCGGCCAAATAAAACTCGAACCTGTGCAAATATTCATAAAGTTACGTTTAATAACCTAAATAGCCGCGGGGCAAATAATAATATAGGCACAGTCTAAATAAAACTAATATTGGAAGTTGGACCGCAATAAGCCAGCTGTATGAAGTTCATCTACACTACATTGTCCCAGTACAGCGATCACGTCTACTACACACTTTGGACTTTGCATAGTTCTTATTCCGTGCGCATAAAATCTAAAATCGAACTGCATGTGTTATACCTAGACGTGCTGTTGATTATAATTCGAATTTTCCTGTTAAATTGAATCCAAGGTGCTTTGTTCTTGTAGATCGCATAAGTAACGATAAATCCTACTAATACTGTGAAAGTTTGTAAGAACGCATTGAAGTCTGCAAAAATATATATTTACTACTAGATGTGTCTGCGACTTCGTTCGCGTGGGTGACAGGCTATGAATTCACTTTTTCTAAAATAAAAGTAGCTTTAGTTACTTCTTATTACGGCAGCTACCTACCAGTAAAATTCCCGTCGAAATCGGTCCAGCCTTTTCAGGAACAGACAGACAAAGAGACAAACATTTTTTAGTTTTATTTATTTATTTGGCATATACCTATTAGTACCGACGATTCACAAATGCATAAAAGTATTTACTATTCTATTACATACACAACACGTTTTATGTACTGTGACGCTTCAGTCGTTGAAATCCAGTAATATGGTACCGTTTTTCTTATCGGTTCTTTTTGACATCATCAAAATTCCGAACACAGCATTACTCATCAGTGCTCTTGTAAAGCTTATATGAATAAAGGTATTTACTATGCTATAATATTACGTACATAATAATTTATGTATCTGTCACCGTAAGATTGTAAAAATCGTTAGATTACAATCTACCTCGCGAGATTGTAAACTGTCGACAGATTGTGAACCGTAACTGGGGATTGCAATTTAACGGATTATTTTTCGCTTTATTGTAATCTATCGAAGTGAAACCGTTAAATTACAATCTGTTAGGCGTCAAACTGTCAACTGTCCGAAAGCTCTTCCTGATTGGTCGGTTTATTGTATGAGCGACCAATCACGACCAGCCTTTGTATGTCCGCGTAAAGTTAGGAATGAAATTCAATTCAAATCATTTCTTTTATTTAAAGAAATAGAGATGTCGTTTAAATAAAATAAATGCACTTCAAAAAATCTTCAAGTACATATTTATTTACTATTTACCAGGTAATCAATAATCCTGACATACGTTGAGAAATAAATGTACCGAAATATTTATTCTTCAAACACTCAAAATTATAATTGAAAATTACAATAAAATGAAACAATTATTTTGTCTTTTAACACAAATAAAAATTGGAAAATTTTAAGAAACTTTTATAAAAAAATATTTAGTCCTTTAAACATACCATAAATTAATAGTATAAAGACAACAAACGAAATAACAAACAAATATGACGAATGACGGGGCGGCGGGGGGCATATAACTCTTAACCAATCAGCGCGCGAGATGCATTTCGTTCTACATCAGTTCACAATTTGACCGATTCCCATCGATAGATTATAATATAACGAAAAATAATGCGTTAAATTGTAATCATAATGTTACGGTTCACAATCTGTCGACAGTTTACAATCTCGCGAGATAGATTGTAATCTAACGATTTTTACAATCTTACGGTGACATATCCATTACGGTGGTCAAACGCAATTATAGAAACCTAGTACAATTGTACCCCGAGCGACAATTGTTTGTGGCAACCACTGAAATGATTTTAAGGAAAACGACCATTATAATTCCACGGACGAACGTGGTGTAACGAGGCATTTTACATTTTTACTCCTGTCCCCAATTTCGGGGCAAATTTGTTATGACAAAACGTTTAGTCGGTCCCAAATCAAGACAGTATATCTTTTAAAGTAATCTGTATGTGTAATGTACAAACAAATGTCTGTATTTCGTAGACATAATAGCTTAAATGGCAAGTTATTACCCCGATGTGCTGATTTTTTGTACGTAGAATTAGTAATTCTTTTTTTTTATTAAATGTCAGTTAAGCTTTTTTTGCGAAGTCTGCCTCTGACATTGTAATGTAAGGTGATTCTTCTAAAAAAACACGGGTGTTCGGTGCTTTACAACATTCCGAAAATTCCGCGGAGGCTAAAATCCAGTTTTAACTTATTTCAAGGTACTATCGGATCTGAAGTACATTGTTGTGTTGATGGCAAGTGACTTGACTCGATACACGTCAGAATGTGGTCTACTTACATAAATAGGTTTATGTTACTGTGCAACGTCGTCGGCGTCTGTAGAATTCACTCGGCAGGGTCCACTGAAAACCAGTGTCATGGCCTGCGACGTGGGCCATGACTTATGCTGAGTTAGGTCTTTTTATTTTAGGTACCACTGTCTGCTTCGCACGGTTCACGAGTAAAATGCTCACTCCACATTTTCATACAGTTCATGAATTTTTATTAAGTATATTTCTATTTTGGGATGTCTTTAAGTAATACATGTTCTTTTCTTTCTTTATAGATTATTTTAATCATCATTAATGTTTAAAAAATTGTATAAATCAACAAATTTATACACTCCAGGATTCATAGGTTCAAGAGAGGTAGGGCATAGCGATTTGTCGGGCGAACTGGAGTTGCCCGACTGGTGAAATACCTTCACTTTACAGAAGACAGCAGCCAAATAACAATCACTTCAGTGTTGTTGTGTTCCTGCGTGTGAGTAGTAAGGTTTCCAGAGCTCCTGGGGGGTGCTACATTAGTAGCAGGGGTCAAGCCTTCAAGGTAAGGGCGACAAGTCCAGTAACAGATTAATTATGCTGTACGGTGTGGTGTCTGTAAGGGTGACACCTTAAGCTAGGACCTCATTACCACTTAAAATCAGGTGGGATGAGATCAATCTTGAAGTGAAATTAAAAAAAACACACACAATGCTATTATTACCTCACCCAAGAACAAACTCTCTGCATGCATAACCCAAATATTGACTGGTAGGCAATGCCCTTGCGTTAGATTCATCTGTACCACAAATGGTCCTCTTTTGTGTAATTTTTTTAAAGCAAATAAACATTTTGGCCAACTGCAGATTTCCACGAGCTCAAAGCCTTTCTTTCTGGCCGTACACTTTTAGTAAATGTACCATGTAGTTTAATATCCCCGCGAGTTTCTCAGCGAGCCATTAATGGACAATTTTACGCACACTGGCGATTACAAAGAAGGTCGGCTGTGGGAAAAAAGATAAGAGGAAGAGTATAATGTACCACAACAGACGTTAGGGTCGGCAAATAGCAAAAAATATTGGGCCATAACATGGAAACTACAAGTACATGGGCTGGACGTTTGCTTTGATGTGATGTATTTGTTTCTTATGGTTAGGTGATAAGAATCAAATTTGTATTTCATGTACATCTTTCTTCTTCTCTTAATATTAGTATAGATGCTTGCATGAAAATGTTAGATTCCGAGTTTTTAAGAACAACGTTTTCAGAAATAAAAATGTATTTCCGAAATTGTACGCTCATAACTTTAGAAAAACTGTGCTGTGCAACATTTGTTATATTTGTGATTGACAGAAGAAGCTTTGTAAGAACCACAATTTTTGAAATTTTCTTGGGAAAGCGCGCGAAGCCACAGAGCAACTAGTAGAAATTTAATAAAAATGTATTGAAATAATCCTAACGGACATAATATTAAGAAACTTTTAATTGCTTACGTATTTATTTTATTCACATCCATTCTTTAGGAGTATTCAAGTATAGGACAATGAATTCATTTAGTTCCCCAAAAATACAAAAAGCTAACACACGTAGTATTTTAATTGATTCAAAAGCGTATTCTAATTTTTATAATATTCTTTATTCAAATCACAAAAACAGTTTCAAACAAAAGAGTTATTAATAGTTCGATACCCATTAAATTGTTCGCCATTTCAATTGGATTTAACTCTATTCATCAATGGCAATCCCCGCTCAAGAACTTATTTTCTGTTCGAACGAGTATTCTATATCGAATAAAGTTGGACTTAATAAATGAGAAATTACGTGTAATTAGGTAACTTTGGACCAACTCCGCAAACTTCGATTGGAAATACTCTTTTCAATTCATTTAAACGGAATACGGAAGATTTGAAACCCCAATGGGCGGACAGAAGTTTAACAAGATTGCAGATTTTAATAGGCCCTGTTTTATTGACCCACTTGTTTATTAACTCGATTTATTTTGTTAACTTTAGGCGAGATCACTTCGTCTATGGAGCGGTGAAATGCTCAAACAATCGGGAAGTTTTGATGAAGATTTGGTAGTGTAATGGTTGAGTGAAGATGGATTTGCGATTTGTTTTCGCGCTGTAATTAATTGACGTTGGGAACGGCAGGCTTTGGGTTTTGACTGACTATTCAAATGAGGTGCTTTTAAAAGTGCTTAATGATTTTGAAGCAATGAAAATTAAGTAGAGAGATAGAATTATATAAGACAAAAGACGAGAAGAGAGGTAGGGCATAGCGATTTACGGTCGAACTGGAGCAGCCCGACGGGTGAAATACCTCCAACTTACAGAAGACCGCATCCAAATAACAATCACTTCTGTGTTGTTGTGTTCCTGTGTGTGAGTAAGGTTTCCAGAGATTCTGGGGGATGCTACATTAGTAGCAGGGGTCAAGCCTTCAAGGTAAGGGACCTCATTACCACTTAACATCAGGTGGGATGAGGCCAATCTTGAAGTGCAATATAAAAAATAAAAAGACAATCTTTATCCCATAGTTACGTGAATGAAGTCACTGGCAACAGTTTGTAGTGTAAAATTAGTAATCAAAGAAACCTTAACTGATTCTCAAGTCTTTGCTCAACCAAGCATCTCAATCTTTGTTTTAAAATTAAGGCTGATTTTCCAATCGTCATATAAAAAGAATACTTGTGAGTTGTTTAAACTAAGAATAACACTTTGTAGTATAAAATTAGTAATAGAATAATCCTTAACTGATTCTCAAGTCTTTGTTTAACATCATAATCTTTCTCTTAAAATCAAGGGTGATTTTTCAATCGTCAAATAAAAAAAAATGCTTGTAAGCTATTTGAATTAAGAGTCTCATTTAGTAATTTGCTACGGAACATTATGACGACTTTTTAAATAAGTCGTATTGTACTTCCGTCAGCTGTTATTTTTTACTGAAAAATCGGGTCTAAGTTGTTAAAAAATAAACCTTGTGACGTTAAAAATAAATCTCAAATCTGTACTTGAAACGGTCAGTACTTACCTAATATAAGTTTTACGGGAACATAATTCAAGCGAATGGTGCTTTTAGCAAGAGGTTTATAAGACTCATAGTTTTCCTGTGAGGTGTTATATTTTTCCTTTTAATACACACTAATGTGTTGTTATAACGGCTCGTTGGGGTTTATTGCCAAGAAATACGGCATTAAGTAACGCAGTATGTTATTTTTCTGAGATTTAACGGTAGCAATATTGTAGGTGAAGTTCAGTTTCATTTTGTTAATCTGTGACAATATCTTTAACCCATTTTGTTATTTAATTTTATTGAATTAGCTTTGTTTTGTTCGGTAATATAAATGTTTATGTAATTAAATTAAAAAGATTGACTGCATACCGTTTATGTGACCAATCGAAAATGATTTTACGACCTGCGTAGCCGAGACGCGAGCGGGCCGGACTTTGGCGACGCGTCATCTCTGAGGTCCCGGGTTCGAACCCGGTTGGTTCAATATGGGAAACGAACTTTCCTATATTGTCTCGGGTCTGGGTATTGTAGTACCGACGTTGTTTCTGATTTCTGTAACACGAGTGCTTTAGAATCAGAGCAATGTAGGTGATGTCGTCCAATATAATATAATTAAAAAATTCCAGAAGTTCATTGTATCGTAGGGTTTGATGAAATGTTATTATTTATAGATATATCCATAAATATATTATACTAGCTGTGCCCGCGACTTTGTTCGCGTGGACTACATCCTTTTATGGACGGTTTTCCCCATTTCTGCCCTAATATTCGAAACAAAAAGTAGTCTATATTTTAATCCAAGTTTCGAGCTATATTTGTGTCAAATTTCATATCTCTAACTTCAAAAATAAACATTTTTTCCATATAAACTTCCAAAGGTGGTATTACCCCCGCCCCCCCTTATTTTCTAATAAAAAGTAGCCTATGTCCGTTCTTGAGATTCAACGTATACCTATACCAAATTTCATCAAAATCGGTTGAGAGGTTTAAGCAGGAAAGCGTAACAGACACACAGACAGACAGACAGACAGTTACTTTCACATTTATAATATTTGTAGGGATTGGACAACATCACATACATTGCTCTGATTCTAAATCACTCGTGTTACAGAAATCTGTAACAATGGTTGTTGGGTCTTGTGATACCACAATCAACTCTGAGGCCCCAGAGATGGTGCGACGCAAGTCTGGCCCCCTCGCCTCTCGGCTACGGTGGTCGTCAAATATAATAACCTACTATAAAATAATCCAAAAGATTTCGTTCCATAACACGGCATTAAATATACTCTTACCAAACGAACACGTCTCGGGTCGAGTCGATGCATTATTTATTACTCGTGAACCGGTAATCACGGTTGTACGCTGCGAGTGGCGCGACACCAAAATCCAACACATTTGCAATGCATTACTGAAATTGTTGGTCGGCGCGTTTCGTAGCGCTGCAAGAAGCTGCAGCCGTTTTGAATAATAAAAAACCGGTCAAGTGCGCGTCGGGCTCGCCCACGAATTTTATAGAAACAGAAAATGTTTCCCCTTGCGGTGCGGGAATCGAACCCACGACCTTCACGTATCGCACCTGCTGCTCTTACAACTGAGCTAACCGCAAGTTATCGTATCAAATCGTTAGCAAGGTACCGCGTACGAAGTGTTTCGTTCCATTAATTAAGTACAACATTAAGTTTAAAATTTCATTGAACATGTCTTCCTGTTACTGTTTCTTGATATCGAGAAATAATAAGCAAAATATTGCGTTCGTAGTATGGGAGCCCTTTGCTTATTTTTTATATTTCTAGAAAACATAAAACTTAATTTTCTGTGAATCGTTTAAACGTCTACTCATCGCCGTTGTTAGTATGGAGCAAGACAAAGTTAAAAATCACGTTTGTTGCATGTGAACCCACTTGAATATTTGTTATATTTCATTTTTAGTATTTGTAGTTGTACCGGAAATATCAATACATCATCTGTGAATATTTCAACTGTCTAGATATCACTATTCTTCAGATAGAGCCTAGTGACAGAAGCCCGGATAGACGGACAGCGAATTCTCAGTAATAGGGTTCCGTTTTTACCCTTTGAGCACGGAACCCTAAAAAAATTATTTTATTTCACAAAACCTAACTTAAAGGCTATGTTTACATTAGTGCTGAATTACTTGTAATGTAGTTTTGTGGGAGAGTGGAAACTCTGAAACTAAGCCTTTATTTAGACATGATAGGTATTTACTGTATTACTTGTGTAAAATGTAAATGCAGTGTGCACATAATTGTTTCAAACATATTAATTAAACACTCACTTCTTGTATTCAAAACATAAATCTATATAAATATGCGTAGGCCACGTGTATTATCTTTCTTATATATAAAAATGAATCGCTGTCGTTGTCTCGCTAAAACTTGACAACGGCTAAACCGATTTGGAAAATGTTGGTTTTGAAATAATT
The DNA here is from genome assembly GCA_037074685.1 of Glyphodes pyloalis. Classification (NCBI taxonomy): domain Eukaryota; kingdom Metazoa; phylum Arthropoda; class Insecta; order Lepidoptera; family Crambidae; genus Glyphodes; species Glyphodes pyloalis. The sequence goes on along the minus strand of JAYKKO010000002.1, from coordinate 20,010,283 downwards.
GTGGATGATCAGAGAAGTTACAAACATTTGGAATAAAATGGCGTTACGACATTCGCCGGGACAGCTAGTTATGATAATAAATTCGTTACCTTAAGTAACATGTCTCAAATATAAAGATCCCAGAAAGAAATCTTTTCATTATTCAGATTTACAAGCAAGCAGCGAAACGCGTGCTTATCTTTTAAGTAAATCGAACTAAACAAGATTAATTATGCAAAAACAGAACGGCGTATCGCGTAAAATTTGCGTAATAATTTAAATAAGCCCTAATCCAGGACCCAGTCCACGCAAACTAAGCCACAGCCTAGCAAACAGACAGCAAGATAATCGCGTAAACTAACTTTCACATGTTTTGATTAAAATTTTGTAGATTCTCAGTTCCACCGAATTACAAACTAATTATTGTACACCGCGTCTAGCGTACAAACATAAGCACGTCAGATTACAAACTTTTTTATTTATTTATTGAACATCCAGAGAAAATTACATTATATTTATTTATTATTATATTAATAGTATTTTAAATTAACTTATACAATAGTGACACATACAAAACGTAAAAATATTTTTAGGGCAACCACATCATGATCTACAAAAATTATAGTACGGACTAATAATATAAACATTTATCATTTAAATATAAAATAACATTTTTGACCTAATGTCACGCTCACAGCCACTCGAAGAAAGATCATAGGTCATGTGTGTCAATTCAAATGTGGAAAATGTCTTAAAAGAATATCAAAATGCAAGAACATAGATTTTACTCGATAAAAATACCAATAACAAAACTTATCAGGCCCGAGAAATGATACCTAATTCAGTGATAATAATTTTTAAATTGAGTTACTGAAATTAATTATACTGTGGCCTAGCCCAGTTAAAATCCAGGCCGACGATATCACTTCTAACATAATCCGGGGATGACTGGGCAAACGTTTGCACCAATGTTGCCGTCTTGAGCCAATGTTGGCCGAACTAATGTTCCTCCACGTAATCTTAATAACGCTGACGTTAAGTTATTATGTTCTTACGAAGTTTGTTTGCTTGAATAATAAAGTTTGTTTGCGTTGAAAATTGTGTTTCAGTGGGATACTTAGGTAGCGACAGAATAATTAAGTGCCTTTGTGTAAGAGAAACCCATTATGATTTCAAGCGTGTCACGGTATTTGAGAACAGGGGACAGAAGTAAAAATTAAGGGAAAAGTTACCTTTAAATTGATCACTTAATTTTATTAGGAAAGAATATATGCTACTTTCTGCTTCTTGCTAAATTTCAACTGTTACTACAACCATTTTTACAAATGTTTTGAACTATTGTGTATTGTTAAAAATACAATGTTTGGAATGAGATCATATAATAATATGCAGTGTTCCTGCTTTTTAAGCAACCTTAATAATTATGGTTTTCATTGTATTTTGTTTAATGACTGGTTGACTTGAAGTTTACCCTATTACCGTCAAAAACTCGCGAATACTTCTTTGAGGTCTTTGGTTTTTAAGCTAGGGCCTCATTACCACTTAACATCAGGTGGGATGAGGTCAATCTTGAAGTGCAATATAAAAAAAATGTGTTGTGTCCAAAGACGGGTAGTGTCCAATGACTGAAAGTTTACCCTATTACCGTCAAACACTCACGAATACGTCTTTTGAGTTCAAGCAAGTTTCAGTGTTTCCATGTTTTTATAAAAATATCAACTGTTATAATAATTACATGCTCCCATTAGTAACCCATTACATTTGAACCGTCAATTATTAAACTATTCCGAGTACGCCGCTGGTGTCGACCCAAGTTCAACCCGTTACCAACGATATATTACCGTCAAAGACTCGCGAATACGTCTTAATACGCCTTTTGTGTCCCGCGGATAACCCTCGCGGCTCGATAAGGCCATTATGGACCCCCTGAATGCCTTCATGAACCCTCGATCTCTAATAGTTTGGGTACCTAATTGACTGGGCTGACGTGGCGGTGACAAGCTTTGTGTGCAATAGGTCATTATGTGAGTTCCATTGGCTTCCAAGGTATTACGTACGTCTTAATAAAAACAGTTGAAGATGGTCAGATATTGCTTTTCTACTCATTCTAAGACATTATTTGCAAACTTCAATGTCTTTGGCTGTGAATATTTTCTAAAGTTTGTTACTGAATTTGATATTCATACTAATTCCTTCATAGGATACAGAACTAACGTCGAGGCGCCAGAAGGAAAAAATAATTGACGTTCAAAAGAATTTACTGTAAATCCACTTGCAGAAATAAATAATTCAACCATTTCATTTCCTACAGTCTTTGGTAGAAACATTGAAAATGATGTCCAAAAAGTCAGCTTCCTAATGTATCACCTGGCATAGTAAAACTGTCTCAATAATGGGGCATTATAGTTAGTAAATCAAAAAAAATGATATTCAAACCTTAACATCTCAAAATTACCTCAATTTTGAGATGTTAATGTGATGATGTTAAAATAATTTGATCAAATATTTTAACGATCCAGTTTCATGCATTGTCCCCGACGCCATGATGGATATATCTGTCTGTATATGCATTGCAAAAGACTTAAAATACCATGTACTCGATCTTCTTTAAACCTTATGTGAATAAAATAAGATTGGAATTAATAATTATAATTATTAGTGATGCGAAGAGAATGGGGGTGAAAGAAAGCTCTATGCTTTGTTTTGCCGGTGCCATTTTTGCCATCATTTTTGAGACTTAACAAATCTCGCCTCAACAATAAAAATATTTTACGAGCCAACAAGATTTATATGCCACTACACCACGCCCATTGTTCAAACTTTGATACGTTACCAATAAATCGCAAACTGCGATCGTTGCGTTAGCTGACTAACATATTTCTAACCACATTTCAAATTGATTGCGTTGCAGTCTGGCTGCGTCGATTGTGTCGACCGAATTTATGTCATTCTGGGCACGTTGCATGTCAATGAATGGATTCCACCTTCAATGGAGTCGTTCTAACAAGATATATTAGCGTTTGGAAATGGTTAGGAGTAAATCCATTGATTGGTGTTGCACAAACATATGTCGACGTTGTTCTAAGCGCGTGATTATTTTGTGCGTTATCAGAAGACGCGTGTGCTAATTGCGTTATGGAACTAACGCAATTAGCACACGCTCAAAGTCAAAGTCAAAGTCAAAGTCAATATTTTTTATTCACATAGATTATATTAGTAATACTTATGAATAGTCTCTATATAAAGCAAATGAAGCTACCTCCGGTTCGGAACCTATAACTAAAGAGAAGATACCGGCAAGAAACTCGGTAGTTTTTTTTTACAAATGAAAGCTACACTTATTACTAATTTTGTACTAAGACACACAGTTCTATCTATCTCGATCTATTTGTTCATGCGATAAAACTGTGCAAATAAGGTTGTTTTTTGGTGGTTTTACACAAAATATAACTGTTTGTGTGAGTCGCAGCGCATTCACCAAAACTTAAACTAATTTCACAATCCCTGACTAAGGTAATTTTTAAAAATCGTATATTTTTCTCTTTTTTTCTCTTCTGCATAGCATTGATGATGATTAAATTTACTTCGTTTTTTTATTTGCATTGAAATTTTATTATAGTATATTAAAAATATTTATAGTATAACTTAAAAATGTCTATAAATATTCTATTATTTTAAAATATGTTCATCTAGTGTTCAGTTTATAGCCATTTAGTGTGAAATTCGACGCACGACCAACACGTATCGCGCATTTGATTCTTCCAACTGAGTTTGTATTTTAAACTCATTCAAAGTCAAAGTCAAGTCAAAGTCAATATTTTTTATTCATGTAGATTACATTTGTAATACTTATGAATCGTCTCTATACAATGCAAATGAAGCTACCTCCGGTTCGGAACCTATAACTACCGAGAAGATACCGGCAAGAAACTCAGTAGTTGTTTTTACAAATAAAAAGCTAAACTTATTACTGATTTTGCACCAAGACATACAGTTAGTTTATCAGTTGGAAAAAAAAAACAAAAAAAGTATATAGTTATTGAAATAAATATTCGGCAGAAGGCACTCTCCGAAGGCTAGAGGCTGATAAAACACAAAAATTCACCAAGATAACTTGCGGTGAGCTCAGTTAGAAGAGCAGCACGCGCGATGCGTGAATGTCGTGAGTTCGGGCCCCACACCCACACCGCAAGGGTAGATGCTACTTTTGTTTCTTTTAAATATATAAACTCATCCGGCGTGAAGCACTATAAAAAATAAAATGAATAAATAGTCTAGATATGTTTTCGGTCGTACACTGTGCGTCAATACCGGGGTTGCAGGCCCATCGCCGCTAATTTGGCTGTCGCAATAAATTACCGGATTTGTTACGGTTGAGTTGTACGGAGCCCGCCGTTTCGCGTTGAAACGTTTTAAATGAGAAGCTCTTGTAATCTGCGTCATAAATTATGAGTGAACCTCATTTTTTTGGATTGCTCATTCGCGTGGTTTTTGGTACATGTTTTGCGTTGTGATAGGTTGAAGATCATGGGGAGTCAGTGTTTTTTTTATTTTATATCTTTTACTAAATAAAACAATATCTGTAGCTAAAGCACTTGTGTCACTGAAATCAAAAAGACGGCATCAAAACAACTAAACCTGAGACAATATTGAAAAGTTTGTTTTCCATATAAGTCGCGTGGATCAGTAACTAGTCTGCTAGCCTGTACTTACGTGTTTTATATTATTTTAAAAATATATGACACATTTTCTCAATCAATGTCAGAATTGAGCCTCGATGACGCATGTAAGCCCTACAGTTAATTTAATTTAAATTTACAAATACCTTTGTTTTTTAATTTTTTTTTCAATAATTGAGTTTAAATTTTTATTTTACGATTGACAAACTGACTGTGTGTCTTAGTGCGAAATTAGTAATAAGTTTAGCTTTCATATGTAAAAAAAAACTACTGAGTTTCTTGCCGGTATCTTCTCTTTAGTTATAGGTTCCGAACCGGAGGTAGCTTCATTTGCTTTATATAGAGACTTCATAAGTATTACTAATATAATCTATGTGAATAAAAAAGATTGAATTTGAATTTGAAGTCGGACAGGGAATCGAACCCAGCAAGTTCGGCCCTAAGTGAAGACTGTAGCATAGTATATTATACTAGCGACCCGCCCCGGCTTCGCACGGATGTAATGTAAATACTTAGAAATATTGGCTTTTCTATTCTTTATTACAGATTAAAACCTTCCTCTGGAATCACTCTATCTACCAAAAAAAACTGCAACAAAATCCGTTGCGTAGTATTAAAGATTTAAGCGTACAAAGGGATATAGGGACAGAAAAAGCGACTTTGTTTTATACTATGTAGTGAAGGTGATACCTAGTATCAAATCTGGAGCCATTATGTTTTCAAACTTTAAACCAATGCGCCACTTATTCAAGATGTATGTATTTAATGTAATACCAAGTCATTTAGCAGCTAATTAGAAACCTACAACTTGAGATACGTATTAAGTCTTACTTGGATGCAGAGATGTTTCCTAAACTAACATTTATGCACTAATTCAAGGAGATTGTTGTCTTGTGTTGAGATTTATCAACAATTACCGTAAAGTTTGTATTTACAAAATGAGAGATTATCCTGTATGATAAATATTGTATCTTGCTAGATAACTGTTTGAAAATTTAGATGCAAAGATCATTACTATATAGACATATGATCATGCAATTAGGAACAACATAGCAAAGCAATAACGCCGTGTGGTCGTGTGTCTCTGTAATTGTGAGAATGTGTGTGTGTGTCGGTGAGAGAGTGTGTATGTATGTGTGTGTGTGAGAGAGAGTGTGTGTATGTGTGTGTATACATGAGCGTATGAGCATAAGTTTAACAGTTATTAAGCAGAGAAAAATGATCTAAGAGCTATATTTTTGATTTAAAGTTTGATTATAGGATGTGTGTGTGTAATATTCGAAATTATCTACTGAAAGTTTACTTAAGTTATAGCTGCGTTGCGCCATTTGAATATGAATTGTATGATTAGTTAATTAAATCTCATTCTAATTTAACTGTACTTGTATAAATTCTTATTAGAATAAATTCATTAAACAATATTTTGTGTAGGCATGATTCAAGTTTCAACGCCGCAAACACGTTCTACCGTCGAAACTATCTAAATTTGCACTCACTCTCAGAAACAGACTTCACTAAAGAATCCTAGAAGCCATTGAATATAAAAAAACAATAACGCCATAATTCTGTATTTGCGCTAGAAGCGATTATCCCGTATCGTCCTGAGGGAAACCGGTAATTAGTTCGTAGACCTCAGACTCCCCAGTCGCGGTTGTAATTATTTGGATTCGTGAAACCGTGGCTTGGTGATAGCGGGTAAACATGGCGTCGCACTATTTAATAAGGTCCGAATTTTACTATGTAGTGGATGGGAAACAAAAGGTAACAACTTAAAAGTAGTCCAAATATATTAGTCAAATTAAATTAAGTAATTTTAAAACATAATCGATACCGCCGTCACTCATCGTTCAAATATAACTGTCACTCTCTCTCAGATATTCATATAATCACCTCACGCTTGCTACGTTCGGATACATCTTCTATCTCATATCTTTGAACTAATAGATACTTATATTTAACACGCTTTTTAAAATTAACAATCAACACAGACATTGTGGTGTAGATCAATGAGCATATCAGCATGTATAGCAAAGGCAACATCAGTAGTTTGTATCCACTCAGGACTTTTTCACATTATATCCTATCGTAACTTAGTAACTCAAGAAGCCAGTTAACTTGATATGACAAAGTACTGAGTTGTTTACAAACCAAAGGTTCCTGTACTATGTAAACATATGAGTTTCACCATCCGCTCCGCTCTTACGAAAGCCACAACCACAATTATACCAACAAGTTCGTACTGCTTTGCGTAAATAATAAAGTCTCTGTAAATTCTGTCTGCTCAACGTATTCTAGACTTGTTTACGCAACGTCTGCAATAAAATGACAATTCACTTTATGAAGTCGACTCTAGCATAAACAGCGAATGCGTGACGAGAAATAATTTTCTTCTGACCTTTCTGCTAATTCGTAGTCTTCAGTCTGTAAGGTCACGCCTAGAGGTATATTTTAAGAAATGCTAATTCGCAAAATAGAATTAAGCCATACTGTTTATATTAAAAACGGGAAAGGTTGCGGGGTTGTTCATTCTACTGAATGTTTATTATACAATGTAGTTGATAGGATCGTATTAGATTAATATTTAGGAATACTTTTTTTCTTGAAGTAAATGTAATATCAAATAATTAATCCAATATTATTTCTTCCAAGTAGGTTACACATTACACTTGAATCTTCGTTGTGTACAATGCAAAGTGATACTACTGCCGATTCTTTGACGTCGCACCTTCTCTCAGGTTCCGGGTTCGATCCCAGGTCCATGGAAACGATATTTTCTTTATTTTCTCGGGTCTTTGTATTGTGGTAGCTTACTTGACATCCAAGATCCGAATGTGCGCACTGATTCAAAAATAAGCGGTAATGGCGGATGAGGAACAAAATCTATTTTCCTCTTCGAAATGTATATCGTGAGTGTGTGTGCGCGTGTGCGTGTGTGTGTAGATGTACATGATTAAAAATTTAAAAACGGAGTACAGTTTGATATAAATTAAAGTCATCAGTGAGTAAACTTGACATAAGCACTCGACCAGAAACCGTCGACCTTTTCATCAGATTTTTGGAGCCCAACACGATTCGGAACTCTGAACTTTCAAACTGGCATTTACCAGAGTTCAAAGTTCAGGGGTCAAGTGTCGACTCGGAGTTTTCAAAGTGCCCGTATCAGCTCATTACCGAGAACTCCGAACAATTTGGTCACGTGCTCGAACAAAAACAACTACGGCTGTGTACTTGGCTCTGCAAATAGTCTTAGTATGCATTGCAGATTGGCTGTTTGTACTAGAGTTGTACTGCGGAAACCCTTTATAAGGCTCTGCCGACTATTTAAGTATTCAGAAACTTTATAGCACAATAAGATGATTTAGTGCTAGGAGTATTCTCTACCAGTCGACCCTTGGGTTACTTTGCATCACTTCTTGAGTCATGAGTTTGTTCTAAATAACCACCAATATTTAAATTAAAGCCAATGTAAATAAACACATAAAAATTGTATTTGTATTGTGCCGTACAAATTGCAGGTATTAAACAGCTGTTATTTCAATATCACACACACACTCCAGTTTTATTTATATATTTGTAAGTTAGACTGGAACTACTAATGCCATCTCTTGAGGGATTCCGAGTACTACTCTTGACTGGGAGAAAAGATAGATAGACAGTTAAGTAGATTAAAGTATTAATCTACTTAACTTTGCGTAGTTCAAAAAATCTAAGCGTACATTATAGGCATTGCGAGGTAACCATGTTTCATACTAGGTACGTAGTGAAATGTTGGATGAGTAAAACCCTCGAGTGTCCACGTTTGGCTGTTCTCCAATCATTGGTCCTTCGGAACCTATATCTTCCGAGAAGACACCGGTAAGAAACTTAGCAGATTAATTACAGTAGCAGTATCTAACCTATAGCTGAGTTTAGAGCACTTTGGATCAAATTATAATGTTTTGTTTGATGAGTGAAGCAGCCTTCAGTATTTATTTTGGAGAGGTAATCTGGAATAAACCAGTCCCCAAAAGTGGCATCTATTCATAAGCATAATGTATGTGCTCGCCATCGCTCCACTTAATAAGAACACAGACAGGTACTGTCGCCGTCAGACATATTGGAGCAGACAAAGAGACCAAATACTTCTGGACAGTTAAAAATGTCAATAAGGTACATTAATATCTGCTCAGATATTAATGGTAACTTGTAGTGTATGGAACTTATTGACATTTTAAACTGTTCAGAAGTATTTGGTCACGTTGTCTGCTCCAATATATCAGACAGGAACTGTACATAAAAATAATAATAAGTCTACTTTAGGCTGTTCTCCAGTAACTTTCCTTACAAAACCAGTTGTTACGCCCCAAAATCACATACTCAGATAAGCAAATAGTTGTGCATGCTTTTCAGATTACCCTCCCTCTACCGTAGCTCAAACAAGGGCAAAGCAAATGTAATTAACTCCAACATAGTGAAGGCAAGACGCCAAGTTTGCTTGGTGCATAGCTGACGCTGAGCAAACTGAACTTTGCAGCAGTGGTTTTGGACTTGCGCTCTCCTGAGCGTTTTGAAAACGGCTACGAATCACGTTTTGTATATTTTTGTGACAATTCGAGCTCTTGTTCGGACAATGCGAATTGTTAATCTAACCCATGAAACAGTGGACATATATTCATGTGCCATGAGTGAATTTGCAAAAGTGACACTAAGTATTATAAGTTACCAAATTAATTATTAGATTAGACGTAAGATTGCTAGGCTATCGCATTAGGTTAAGTTACCTGTAAGGATAGTTGTAAGATGTTTAAATAAATAAAATTTTCCTGCTGTACTACTGTATCGAGATAAAGAGTATAATGTCAATTGAAATATTAGAAGTTTTTGCGTGACAGTGTAAACAAACATACATCCAGAAATCCATACAACTTGCTGTTAGCTTAATTGGAGAAGCAGCACGCGCGATACGTGAAGGACGTGGGTTTGAGCCCTGAAAGCAAGAGTAGGTGATTTTTTTTCAGACACTCCAATTTTTTTTATATAGATATATGGACCTGCTATCTCTGTCAGTCCACCAAAACTCAGAGCCTTCTAAACCTCTAATCTTTACATTAATGCAAATTACAGATGACACTTTAAAGTTACTTTCAAGTGAGTCAATGAACTACGAACATCGCCGTTTGTTGCCGGAGCGTTTCGGAAAATTGAGAGTGCATTTTCCACACTATCGGGTGCAATTTAAAGTCTTTATTACTTTAAAATGCGTTGACAAGTGTGATTTCAACGCTGTCTATTTTACTTTAAATGCGTCTCGCTGGTGTCAGTTTTCGTTATCATTATTTCGCAGAGTGGTTTTCGAGTGAATTGATGGAGTTTCTGTAGCTGTATTCAGTTTGACACTTTTTGAATTAAAAACGAAGCTGTTTGGTCAAAAACTCTCTAAATAATATTGACAATTAATATTTTTGAAAGAAAATATGAGCCCCGGTGCAAAATAGTTCGTCCAGTATGAAAAATAAGATAATTTATGATATAATGTGAAGCGTATTTCGGTAAAGTAATTAAGTAAGTTAACCACAATTTGAATAGCATTCCAAAGTTTATTTTAACGTGTCTTAAAATCATTGAAGACTTTACTTAATATAAATA